>CM048843.1:1205000-2410000 GCA_026545765.1 Plantago major | reverse complement strand
CTCTTCCTTCTTTTCGCCTTCTCAAACCTTTTTAGGAAAAGGGAGGCGACGTCCGCATATGATCTGATGGAACCATTGGGTAGTGAGGTCCACCAATCCATTGCTTCTCCAAAGAGTGTGGTGTAAAAGTTGAGAGCTTTCATGTTGTCGTTGAGTCCATTGCTTTCCATCTTACTTTCGTACCTAGTAAGATGCCCTACAGGGCAAGTATCTCCATAGTAATGCTCAAGGTTTGGGATAACACAATCGGGACGCTTTCTTTCTTTTCTGATCTCATCGCACAAAGGGTTGGGAGTTTTAACTACCACCTTCTCATTTTCTTTGACCATACTGCTCAAGGTGGCAAATTGTGTTTAAAAGGCCTTCTATTGGAGGTAGATCTGCTCGGTGTCGGTCTTTCACGATCCACAGGGTTGATGGCTACATCGGAGGAGATCATTGATTGGAACAATCGGGTGCTACGCCATTTGATCCCTAGGCACTTGTTGTTGAGCTCCTCACCTACTGGTTCCCACTTCGTCTACTTGGGGCACTTCTGGACTTCTCCCTAGTTGTTCGTGAGAGGCAGCGGCTCTTCTATTGAGAAGGTGTCTCAGATCTTACGGTTGAGCTTGCTCCCCAACCTTTGTTGGATCGGACGGTGCTCATTTCTCGATTGAGCGGTTCACTTGCCTCGGGATTGGCGTGGCGGGGTGGGGTGAGGAGGTGGAGGTTGTTTGATCAAACACCCTTGAATAGTGGTGAGTAAGAGGCCAAACCGATTCTCATTCATTCCAAATTCACTAGGACGAATGATCATCCATTTGGGAGGTAAAGTTTCTACCTGGGGGAGGACCATGTGTTCCTGACGGAGGAACCTGTCCTTCATCCCCAAGTGTTTGGACCCTTACTGGTGGATTAGTGGCTCTCTCCTCGTCAGAAGAAAGACTAGCGGTATGGCCATCACTTGGATTGTTTACCACTTCTCTTGTCGAGACTCTTGTTACTCCTCCTCTTCTAGTGGGAGGTCTCCCCCTTTGTCTCGGAGCTGGCGTACCAATGGTAGTGGCGTTGGTTCTTGCGGACCTTCTTGTTCTTGCCATTCTTGAAGAACGGGACTTTTTGTAAAGATTCCCACAGACGGCGCCAAAATGTTGTGGGTGTAACTCCCCAATCACTTAGATTTATTTGACTCTTCCAAATGGTGCCAAGGTAAGAGGCTCCTTGCTAGGTGAGGACCGAAGCGTAAGAACCAGCTGCCAACTACTCCGGTAAGGACCTGCACACTTGAGTGGGGGGGGGGGGGGGTTAGTGCCCGGTGTGCTAAGTGTCAAACCGGGATGAAACTTTACTCGAGAGTGACTGAGGTTCAACTCTGTATACTGTTCGTGATGTGACTAGCGAGAAGACTTGTTCGAAGTGACTTACTTGAAGTGCCTTGCTTATTGGGATATGTGCCTTATTTATAGGCTACCATTGAAATGGAAGGCCTTGCTAGGATTGCGCCATGTGTACGGCTAGGATTGAGCCACCAATGCTAAGATGAGGCCCATAGCCCAATAATGAAGCTTTAGCCCATGCCATCTTGGGCTTTAGGGGTAGTTTGGTCATTATTGGGAGAGTTTTTGAGGATGTGAGTCTGGCGAGATCCTGAGTTCGGAGAGGTTGGTCCGGATGCACGATCCGGACAAGATTGTCGGTGAGGAAGTTCTCTGCACTGTCCAACTCTTCCGATTCAGCTTAGGTTCGGACATCTCACTCTTTGGTGCCCACTTGCTTGGTAGCTTTATGAGATGGTCATCTTTGGATCCGAGTCGACATCCGTGTATGAGTCCTTGGGTGGAGAGTCTTGACTTAGCACTATGCTCCTTTCCCAGGGAGGCTCGGACCAAGGTGGGTCGGACCTAGGGTTCCGGGTCGGGCCTTGCAGGTCCAAATCCTTTGTCCCCTTCTCTTAGGGTGGGTCGGACCATAGATGGTCTGCCCGGATCGGACCATTGGCTCGGACCTAAGTGCCTCGGATCCTTTGGATGACTTAGGACGCCTTAGGATTTGTTCCTAGGTCCTTTATGACGGATTGGACATATTTCCGTATCAACAGAACATGTTTGAGAACTTATTCAATACACTTTGCAACATTAAGGGAAAAACAAAGGACCATGCGAAGTCTAGAGCCGAGTTGTCTACATGGTGTAAAAGGCTTGAGTTGACAAAGAATGATGAGAATGGTAAGTGGCCGAAAGCGTGCTACACAATTGACAACGCTTCTAGGTCAGTTTTGTTTGATTGGGTGAGGGCATTGAGTTTCCCAGATAATTACGCCTCAAATTTAGAGAAGTGTGTGGATTTGAAGAAGACAAAGGTTTATGGGATGAAGAGCCACGACTGTCATGTGTTCATGGAGAGGCTTATCCCGGTAGCATTTCGAGAGCTGCTACCGAAACATGTATGGACTGCTATCACCGAGTTGAGCTTATTTTTCAAAAATTTAGGCACAAGGGTGGTTCATGACAAAGTGTTGGAAAATCTTGAAAGGAACATACCATTGATTCTATGCAAGCTCGAGCGTATCTTTCCACCGAGCTGGTTTGATTATATGGAGTACTTGCCGGTTCACCTTCCACATGAAGCGAGACTTACTGGACCGGTTCAGTATCGATGGATGTATCCATTCGAGAGGTAATTGGGGGAAATTGAAGAAGTATGTCAACAACAAAGGTAAACCTGAAGGTTCGATTGCCAATGCCTACATTCGAGAGGAAACTGCAACCTTCTGCTCTTATTACTTTGATGAACACGTCCCTACGAAGACATCAAGGCCGGCTCGAAATGCAGACACATTCGAAGTTCAAGCGGATGATGAGTTTTCCCTATCTGTCTTCAGGGTATCAAGGAGACCTCTTGGTGCAGCTAAGAAAGAATATCTTACGGATAAAGAGTTGAAAGCAGCTCAATATTATGTCCTCACGAATTGTGCTGAGGTTGACCAGTATATGATACTATTTGCGAGGTGAGCAACACTTTCTTTAAATTTTAATATAGCTACGTAAGTCTCTACTTCAATTATAGACTTATCATCGAATCAATGTTTGCAGTTTTTTCAAAAAGCGTTGTTTGGAAGAAAATCCTCAGATGACAGAGGATACACTAGAGGAACTACTTGACTCAAAATTCTCTGAAATTTCAGTTGGTTCAGAGTATGTCGAATCCTATTAACAACGTCACATGCATATACTTAAAGGCTCGCATGAGGCCATTCAAAAAGGTCTACACATTCCCAGGTTATATAGTCAATGGCCTTAGGTTCCACACGACTGAATGTAACACGGCCATGGCAACAAGCAACTCCGAGGTGTGTGTTAAGGGTGCAGAAGATTATGGAGATGCTACTTTGTTTGATTTCCACGGCAAGCTAAAACGAATAGTGAGGATTGAATATTCCGACTTGCCATTGAAATGAACCTTCTTGTTTGATGTTGAGTGGTATGATCCTAATCCAGGAGGTACGAGGAAGAACGAGGAGTATGAAATGGTGGATGTGAACGAAAAGAAGAGGTACCGAACCAAGTATGAACCATTTATTCTGGCGACTCAAGCACGACAAGTGGTGTTTCTTGAATATCCAAGCAGGAAACGCGATAAGGCGGAATGGTTAGCTGCGGTACCTATTCGTGCTCGCTCGAAAGTGGAGTACATTGAGAAAGACGACTCAATTACCAACTCGTACCAATAAGAGGATGTCGATAAACAAGCAGAAAATCCCATAGAAGCAGATGATGAGTTGTTTGATCTGCACGAGGGCCAATATGTAGATTTAGAGGACGGCGATAACGGTATATTATGTGTATTATAACTAGTTAGTAGTTGATAACACTTGAGTAATTATATGTGTTATTATAATTTGTTCTGTATTATAACTCGTACTAACACATTTTATTGTATTTATTACATGTTTTTGCAGATGCATGACGGAGAAGTCCACCTATCGTCCCCCCACGCAACGATCGCATGATAGTCTTTGGGTCGGGGCAGTCGAGGAAGGAGGAGGCTCGGTAGTCGAGGCAGCAGTCTCGATTCTGAGACCCCCAGAGAGAGAGCGTGGCTCTACAGTCAGCCGGACACATCTTTGGAGGCGACCATGACGATTGTCCCTACCTCGAGTTCGATCCACTGAATCCAACGTCACGTGGGACGGCTTGCCTGTGATTTTTCCTGCTGGTCCTGCCAAGTAAGTATTATACATTCTTCTTAAATATGTAAAACATAACTTATGATAGTTGACAAGTATAAATTGTTATACTAAAGTAATATATATTCGTTTCTTGTATCTTATACATTGACAACAGTTTATGGCCTCGGGAGGTGCACAACAAACTAGGTGACATCTTCCGGAGCAGGAGAGAGCCACCGGGGCAGGGTGATGAGTGTTGGAGCCGAATCTCGGACCGCATGAGGGCCGAGTACTTCGATGAGCTGAGGGTAAGTTAAAATATGACATTCCTTTGTTTGTAATTACAATCGTTTTAATATGAGTGGTATGTTAGCCACTGTATGTGAGTGGTATGTTAGCCACTTTATTTGGGTGATATGTTAGTCACCATTGTGTTAGTAAAATTTAGGACAATGTGAGTGGTATGTTAGCCACTGTATGTGAGTGGTATGTTAGCCACTTTATTTGGGTGATATGTTAGTCACCATTGTGTTAGTAAAATTTAGGACAATGTGAGTGGTATGTTAGCCACTTTGTTTGGGTGATATATATGTTAATCACCATATCTGTTATGTTGTTGTATCTTATTAAATTGATGTAACATGGTGACATTATATATGTATTGACTTTGGATGTTGTATGAAATTGGGAATGTAGAAGGAGTACTTCATTCGGCGAGTTGATCCACAGATCTGGCGTGTTTACGAGACTGTGGGATCTAAACTGTACAGGGATATGGTCTGTACTTGGAAGGCCATTCGAAATCGGGGTGACCCAATGCCTCCACAGGTTGATGCAACGGAGTGGGCCCTTTGGGATGCCCTCTGGCCGAATCGATGTCTGGACAATGCTACATCAATTGATGTAAGGCGTCTCGATCGTCTGGCAGGAAGGGTCGTTCACCACCTTAGGAGGCGATCTACTCTCACTGATTATTACCAATCGGTATGTATATATATGTTTTTTTTTCAATCTAGCATTACGTGTATGTATTGTGTCTCTGATTACTTGTGAGATGATAAATTGTTGACTATATATGTTGTTCAGACATCTTCAAGAAGGCTGAGGAGGGTATGGACCAACCTAGGGCCTCGTCTATCTTGATATGTTTATGTTGCTTAAAGTTCATATTTGTACACTATTACAAGTTATTTTTGAAAAACAGTAACTGATCATGATATCTGCTATTTACGATTTCAGGTTGAGGTTGATGCTCAGGTGGCAAGGCAGTAGGAAGAGACGGTGATGTGTTGTCAACTTAACAAGTTGACAACATCTTTCTAGAGGTCAACAAACCGGACAACAAAGGACGAATATATAGACTCGGGAGCCTCGGTTTGAGCTTGGCTAGTCCGGGGTGCTCCTCATCATCATCCCAGCAGTCTAGACGTCCGGTTTACACACAGGACCAGGTCTCGAAATTGGTGCGGTAGCGAATCAAAGCGAGTTGCGCTCTAACTCAAGAGATGGAGCGGCAAGCCGAGAACAAAGGAGGAGAACGGCGCCTTGATTTACAAATGGGCGATTCATGTCTGGTTGACCCCCACCCCCGTCTGGTAGCTAGTTATGTATATGTACGTTCGGATTTATTATATTTACACTTGTTCGGATAATTTCTACTGCTCCGAATATTACTTTTTTTATTTATCATCTATTGAAACATTTTCCGTATTATTGATTTATTATCGAACATTATATTGATTAAATAGGTGAACTACGAAAAACAGGGATTAATATGAAATAAATAGTGACGGAATTAGTGACGGATTAACAGTGACTGAATAAATAGTGACGGAATTAGTGACGGATTAACAGTGACGGAATAAATAGTGACGGATTAATAGTGACGGAATTAGTGACGGAATTTCAGATTCCGTCACTAATTCCAATAATATATTGGGCGACGGATAGAATCTATCCGTCGCCAACAATCGATTTAAAAAGAAAAATTCAAATATGATAATCCGTCGTCCAATTCGTCGCAAATTGGACGACGGATTATCTATCCATCATCAAAGACCCAGTGGGGCGACGGAATTACTATCCGTCGCTACAGACCAGTTTTTTTGTAGTGTATAAAGTTAACCGGATCGACCCGGTTTTCAACAAGGTTTTTGTTGGTTTTTCTACCGGATTTTCCGGGTTTTTACTGGGTTCCATTATCTTGTCTAGTTCGAGGGTTTTCAGTCCAGATAAGGCTCTGAGAACCGAATCAATCCGGCGGTTTCAAAACAGGTACTTCATTAAAATGGTGGAAAAGTGGATAAATTCTTTTTTTTAGATACAATATTACAATTACAATACTAGCTTTGGACAAATTTTATATCTAAATATATAATAAAAGTGGTGACCTATGTGATCAAAGAGGCATGCCACATAGGTAAAATATGATGTGGCATGTCTCTTTGAATTTAATACAGTTTCATTCACAAAATTAAAGCAAAAAGAAAATATTAATTTACAAGTGTACAATTTATTTTTGGTATGTTAACTGTATACATAGTTTTTATTGAATAACATATAACTTTATCTGCAAAACTCCGAAAAATATTTTGAACATATATTTGGATTCACCGCGTCAAGACGAATCCATAGACACCAATCTTATATATTATTATTAAATAAATAAATTATTTATATATTAAAATAAAAAAATCAATTTGTTAAATGATAGGTTGTGTAATTAATTAAATAAATCATTTTTTTATTAAAATAAATATAAATTTATTAATGAAATTTATAGTTGTAGATATTTACATGAACTTATCTACAAAACTCTTAAATATATTTAAGCATATATTAGATTCATCGTGACAAGACGAATCCATAGACAACAATTTGAATATTATTATTAATTAAATAAATTATTAAATAATATAAAATAAAATATTGAAGTTTTAAAAATAGAGTATTTATTAAATATTTAATTTTGTCAAAGCGTTTGTAGCCGAGTGGCAAGCTGAGTCACCTCGTACCCAAGAGGTCACGGGTTCGATCTCCGAAATGGGTGATTATTTTCTCCATATAGAGAATGATTGAAATGTTAATAGATAATTTATTGATGGTAAAGTTGTCCAATACTAAATATTGTAATTGTAATATTTTATCTCAAAAAAAAAAAATTGAATACTGCTCCATTCATTTAAAATGAAATTAATAGTTATTGAGATGTCCAGTTATAATTTTGACTTTACGGTTGAGCAGAGCTCGAATATGGGCGTTATTAGTGTTGTTGTTAGGGATCATGAGGGCATGTTATTGTTTAGCGTCAAAATTTTATGTCTTGTGACAGTTGAAATTGCGGAAAGGTTGACAACAAAATTAACATTTGAATTCGTTCAAGGTTTTGAATCCCAACATGTAGTATAATTGAAATTGATTGTTCTTTGGTAATTAAATCTCTTTTTTGGTCCAGATAACGGCAAAGTAAAAGACTAGAGGGGGGGTGAATAGTCTTTTAAAACTTTTGTCGATAAAAACTATTTCTCAGATATCTGATACTTAGAAGTGCAGAAACAGTTAAAGTGTGTGTGTGTTGCTGAAATGTAAATACAGAAAGGTAAATAACACAGCAAGTATAGTGGTATCTGGAGGTGGCGTAATCCTCCAACTAATCCACTTCGGTCTACCAGAGACCTAGAATTCACTAGAACAGATAATTGAGTTCACCTTACAATAAACCTATTCTAAGATTCTTAACAATTGGTTCCCAACCAAATGTTCCCCCTGAGTTGTTCCCCGGCTTTCACAGCCAAGTACTTCATGTACTCAGAAACCTTTGAGTTATTCCCTAGCTTTCCAAGCTAAATACTTCATATACTCAATAACCTTGGAGTTATTCCTTAGTTTCCCAAATCAAGTACTTCCTATACTCCGGTAACCTTGGAGTTATTCCCTGATTTTTCAAACTAAGTACTTCCTGTACTCCACGCCAGTTACGGTGTTGGTTTTGGTTTGAGTTGTCAGATGAGCTTCTTTAATAACTTATTCAGTTATTCAGATAGCTCTGTGAATCAAGTATACTTAATACACTTTTCAATGTATAGTATCTTGTTCTTTTCTTGACCAAGTCTTAGATAAATGTTCAAGAGAATGAATCTCAGATACTTGATCTTTCGTTTCAACTCTTTCACAGATAGCTATGCTTGTTTAGGATCAGGACACTTAGAACTTCAGTGTTACTCAAGATCAAAAGCTTTGGTCGCAACAGAAAGCTTTGAGAGTAAGTTAGTTGCTTTGAGAGAGTAAGACGTTCAGCGTTTTCAAGTTATGTCGTGTGTCTAAGGTGTCTTCTCAAGCAGTCTAAGTGTTGATATTTATAGATGAATTTGAGTGCCGTTTGAATAGTATCCGTTAGGCTCAAGTTCAAACTATTGATATCTGTGTATAGTACTGTAGCAGGTTTTGTCTTCTTCTTCAGAAGCTGTCGTTGCTTTTATTCAGACATCTCTGTCCGTGCATTAAATGCATTGTACTATAATTTTTGTCCTGTAGTGCCAACTGAACTATGCTTTGTATCAGAGACTAGTGTTATCTGATTCTTTGCACGTCCTTATCTTCAATCTTCAGATACCACTTATATTGAAACAACTTTGTTTGCAATATATATTTCTTTATCAGAAATGTGGTTAATGCTCAAGGTATCTGAGAATAGATATCTGTGGACACTTTCCTTGTTTTCAGATTGGCCTTTTATTTCTCAGATATCTCTTGTGACACAGTTTGTTTAAAACTGTTCATGTCTTCAAGATATCTGGCTAAGGTATCTGAACAACAGTTTCAGTAATCTTGCGCAGTTTCTTCAAGTCTTCAATGTCGTTGAGCTTGTTCTGCTTGGATGTCTTCTTCTTGGTCTTCTCTTCATAAAATAAAAATTACATTTTGAGACCTAACATCCTATACAAGATTAGCTAGACTATCATACTTAGTGAGTTTCCTCTTTTACAATGTTCAAGTGAACCAAGAGTACTAATCACCCTTCTGAGACTAAGATAAGTCATCATGTTGCTGATCAAAATCTAAACAGATATTTCTAACAAAATATCTAACAAATTTCCCAACAAATTTCCCCCTTTTTGATCAGTCAACGATGACTATCTTACCTATTACAAATCTGGATGAGTGAACAATCCAACACTTAATCTTTTCTTAAGATCTTCAAATTATTTAATTAAGTGCAGAAAGTAGACATCAACCAAATCACAAGGTGTGATCTTTGCTGATAAGTTATCTTTTATAGAATATTATCTGAGAGTAAGTTCTTCAGATAAGTTACAAATAAAGATTATAGATAACTTTAATACATAATACAGTTAAGCTCAGTCAGCAAAAATACAACAAAAACTATGTAGTAAATCAGGACAACAGGAGTAACCAAGCTCCAAGTAAACATCCTAATAAACTAGTCTTCAAGTCTTCAATTTCTTCAAGTCTTCAACAGTGTTTCTGTGGATTAGTCTGCAAATTTCCTATCTCCAAACCTTTTGATGTCATCAGAATAGTCATAGAGAAGAGTTCTGACGAGCATCTCTGTGTCTCTGGCAAATCCACAGACCTCTTTGTAGGTTTTGGTAGGATTTTTCTTGACAAAATGTTTGACCCACAGATACTTTCCCCACTTCCAGGCATGCTCTATTCTGATATCTGAAAGCTTGAAGTATTCGTAGATAATCTTCAGATATCTGATGTCACCCTTGTATTGATCTTCAGTTAGATAGAACGATTCATAGGGTTCTACAGCGAGTCTTGCTCTTGTGCCTGTTCCTGTGATGTTCAGAATTCTGTGCACATCATTTGGCTTTCCATATGGACATTCATCAGAGAGGTCCTTTCTCATGGCTTCAGTTCTCTTGACAACTTCAAAATCTAACCAGGCTTTAATGTGATTGGTGTTGATCAAGGTTGGCTTATCTTTTCTCCATGCCATAAGTTGTTTATGGATTGGTTCTGGAAATCTTGAATTTACCAATAGATGCTTAAGTTCCAGAATCCAATAGCCATTTTTCTGATTGATGCACACAGACGGAGGAATCATTGTCATACTTCACATACTCTATTTTGGCTTCTTACGGCCCGAGTGGAAGTTGACTTTGTCTTTGCTCGACTCTCGATCATTCCTTCTCATCTTGAATTCTCTTTGGGGTTGTTTCTTGAAGAGCCACCACCTGGATAGACTTGGTATTTCAGGTGTTTTAGGCGCTAGGGCTTTGCAGCGATGGGCTCAGTTAGGCTTTCAATTTTCCTTTTCTTGTGAAGAGGAGCTTCATCTTCATCAGTTTCCTCATCATCATCAAGATTGAATCTTGTGTGAGTTTTACAGCCTTCTTCATTGCCCAGGGACTTGATTTGACCTTCTTCTTCTTCTTCAGAAGATTCATCAATCCCTTTAACTTGTCTTCTCCTTGGAGCCTTGGTACTCCTTGAGGTTTCGTGCCATTGCCCTTGTTATCATTTTGGTTCCTTGATGGGTTTAAGAGCGGCTACTATTTGCAAGCGACTTGGCTTGAGGAGGGTTCATTGATTACGAGTGGTGGTGGGAAGTTTTCATGTTTCTTCTTCCTTTACGAGCCGCTTGACTCAGATTTCTTCTTATTTTCTTCTCCTTCTTCCCATTCCCCCTGACTTTGAGGTCCAGATTTGTACATTCTTCCCCCCTTAGTCATTGTTGGCTGACTCAATCTCATAAAGGAATCTGAGAGAGAGTTGAAGTGCCCTTGTAAATAATTATAGGCAGTGACCAACTTCTGAAGTTCGGCTTTGAGCTCCTGATTTTGCTTGATAAGTCCATTGTCCTTATCAGTGAGCTCTGCCAATGGGCCTAGGATGGCATCTGCTTTTCCAGCAGTGTAACTTACCTCTTGGAAAGCTTTTTCGGCTAAAGACGCATCATCGTCCCTTATCATTCCCAGATCTTTCTGGGCAATGACTATGCTAGTTGTTCCCTGAGTGATGAGCTCAGTGAACTTTCTCATTTCAGAGGGGACGGAGGCAATTACTTCCTTGTTCTGTGAAGACATCTCCTTGTTCAGAGTAGCCAGTACTTGGTACCTGTTCATGTATTCATTGGAGTGAACATTTGGCAGTTTGCTGAAAATTGTAGGAGCAATCAGCTTCCTTTTCAAGTGAGAAACCGCTAGATGTTCATTGCGGTGCTCTGCCAAAGTCTTGTCTTCTTCATCATCTGAGTAATCAGCCCAGTGATCTTCATCCTCTTGGACATTTTCATCGATTGTATCGAGTCCAACAACCATCTCAGAGATTGGTTTCTTTCCTTTCTGGGAGGAGGATGGTACTTCTTTTGAAGATGATGCAGCCTTAGCATCATGCTTGACTTCAGATACTTCTTCAGTATCGAGTTCTTTGGTGATATCATGCACAACATCTCGTAGCTCTTTAACCTCAGAGTAAGCAATCATTTCTTGTAAGTATTGATCTTGTAGTTGATCAAGCTTGTCTCTGGATTTAGCTATTTGATCTTCCAGTTGAAGATGGAGTTGTTGTTCTTCTTCCAACATTATGCGAGTTGGCGATCTGGTTTGAGTGTTTAATATTTTCGATCGGTTTCTTGAGCTCAACTACTTGTTCAAGAGTAACGGGTGTTGGTTAGAAGATGGATGAGTAGATTTACGAGGAGATGGAGCGGAGATTTACGTGAAGTCTTCTCGTGTGCTTTTAATGGTGAGGCATCATTTCTTAGTGAAATTCCTCCGGTCCCTGGTGCAGGGGCATCATCATCATCCTTTTTGTCTGTGTCATCCTTTTGGTGATGGTCAATGGGAGGTTCGTCGAAGTCATTTTCGTTTATCTCTTCCTCCTCATCATCTTCATATACAAGATTGATCACTTCAGGAATAGTGATCTTCTGCCCATTAACCTCTTCTTGTTCAGAAGGTATAAATTGCGAGTTTGGCGGGGATGGCTTAAATGCCATTTGTAATCTTGTCGACCATCCGCCTGCTTCAAAGGCTTGTATCAAATGCGCTACTTCTGGAGAAATCCTTGCACTGATAAATTATAGCTGTGTATTGTTCGGTAGGGAACATTGCATGGATGTATGTCTCCAAGTCAAGAGCTCGTGCTCGTCTGTTTGGTTGATCTGTGATTCTCAATATTTCAGAGAGATCAGAGCACCTTAACCTTTGCCATTTCTTGAAGCATTTAATGTGCTTTGGCAAGGTGTGAGCTTTGAAGAAGGGAAGTAGGTCCTTTGTCTCAACATTGGGAGCCTGCTCGGCACTTGTTTGAGCCTGAAAGAAAGAGTTTTGAGTGAGCTTCAAAACTTTTGTAGATATCTGAGTAGAAGTGTAGTTTAGTTTCTGAGTTACCTGAGTAAGTACTTCAGGCTCAGAGACTTGTTCTGCTGAGACAATTGGTGTCTCAGATATCTTGTTGTGAGGTGGAGACTTGGAAGTCTGGTCCTCATCAACCTTTCTTTCTTGAACCTGAGAATCAAAAATGATACAATACTTAGGAAATTGTTTGAAAGAATTTGTGCATAAATATGCTTTTAATGAATTCTAATTTGTGCTACTTACTTCCTCAAAAGGAAGCTCAGAGTCATTTTTCTCATAAACTTTTTCAGTTTCTGGTGTTCTTTCGAGTGATGTTGCCTTGGGGGCTTCATCAATTTCCATTGATGCAGGGGATGTCGCAACTTTGTCCCCGTGCATTTCTACTTCTGATTGATCCTGTGAGTAGAAAGTATTGAATATTTTTAGAAGAGATATAAGATAACCCAAGATGAAGAATACTTATCACTTGATTTGTCATATACCTTCATGCTAGAAGGCTCAGTGATGTGTTCTTCAGAAACCTTGTTGGTCTCTGGGTTTGTCTCTGGCATTTCTGCCTTATCTTCTTCCATCTCAGTTGGAGCCTGTTAGAAACATTTATTTCAATGATTAAGCACATAAACTTATAACTGAAGAAGTGTTATCTTAAGAATCCATTATTACCTGTGACACAGGCTCAGATGTCTTAAGAGGCGAGGTTGAGGAAACCTCCTTCTCAGTTTCTGAGGTAAGCTTTTCAGCTTCCTCTTGTTTGTGTGTTTCTAACTCAGCCTGTAACAAAGAATTTTTATAAATAACAAGATGTACAAGCATAAAAATTTTCACAAGATAAGAGTTAAACCGGTCAGCTACCTGAGTAGTTTCAGGCTGATTGGTCTCTGGAACTTGTGACATTTCTATACTTTGGTCTTCTTATCCCAGTGCAGTTTCTTTGCTTGAAGTTTCTGGTACTTCACACCTTTCCTGAGTATGCAACTCAGTTGCCTCCCCTGGTTGATCATTCTGAGTAGATGTCTCAATTTGATCCCTCTCATTGAGTTGGGGAACCTGCTCTTTTGCAGGATTTTCTTCAGCATACTGCATTGCTGGTAATTCGAAATGGAGTTCATTTACCATTTCATCAACCACTTGTGGCTGTTGTGGTTGTTGTGGTTGTGGTTGTTGTGGTTATGCAGGCAGGATTGGTCAAGAGAATGTTCTTCCAGATTTTTTAGTTGTGGCGTTTCCATGATCCGCCAAGACTAAAATACCACTCATCGAGGGCTTTTGAAGTATGCAAGAGAAATATTCACGATGATGTGTTTGCACCAACAACCTTTGCTATAGGTTCAAGAACTTTGTGTAGGTTCTTCTTGAGATACCTTATCACGCCATTCGCTTGATAACCTTAGCCCTCTTTGTTCTTTCTAGGACTTGAGAGATGACTAGTTCATCATCTTCATCGTCAGAGCTCTCATCAGCATTGGGAACTGATTGATCCATTATTCCTGCGGTTTCTGCAGATAGGGCTTGGTGTTTTTCACCACTTTTGGCAGCATTTATGAGTTCATCAGCAAGGCTTTCTGCATTAGTCGCAACATTTCTGAAAGCACTTTCTCTTGCTAAGTCTACTTGTTCAGTAGTTGATAACTCTTTTTCATCATTGATGATTTCATCTGCCTTTATCAGTTCATCGACAATGCCTGCAGATATCTGAGAATCGACAACCTCTTTGGGTGTGTCTTCTGATTTGCCAGCAGACTTCTTTCTTGAAGTTCTGGGCTTCTTGGTCGCAACCTTTTCTTCAGATACCTTTTCAGACTTTCGCTTCTTAGAACCTTTCTGAGACCCAGTAACCTTTTTCATCAAGTTTGTATACTCATATTTGTAGAGTAGGTTACTGTTGGCTATTTCAGCCGTCTCTCTAAGCTCAATGCCAAGCTTTTCCAGCAAGTAGCATATTTTCAGACCATATCCTACAGTGGCCTTTGGCTCAGCTAGTCCTTTGGTAATCTTAGGCTCGAACCCTTGAATCTTCTTCACAAACTTCAGAAAGGTGTACTTTCCCCAGTTAAAAGGGTTTTCCAGCCTTTTGTCTTGTTGATTCAGCAAGAACATCATCATCCACCATTCTTGGCTTATCTGGTCAGCACCTCCTTGTAGACCATCAAAGCATCTGTGAAGAATGCAAGCCAGTACATCCCAGTGAACCAACAGATGTCTGGTTCGGATGTCAGCAAGCTTGAACTCAGTGGGTGTATCTGATTTTTCAAGATCACACACGTCACTGTAAAGTTCTTTAACACCTTCAAGGAGTTCATCATCCTTGGTGTTTATTTCAAAATCCTTTCCAAGATTTTGAAACTCAAACAACTTACAGAAAGTTGTTAAGTCCAGAAGGATTTCCTTTCCTTGGACTGAGGTTTTGTGAACACTATTTCAAGGTGCCTTGAAACACAGAAATAATCCTGAGTTGTTGTAGAATTCCAACACATCGAGTGATGAAATTCCACTAGAAGCGGCGGATAGAAAGCCCTTGATTTGTGCCTTTTCAAGCATGTCAATTAGCTTTCGTTGGCTTGGTTCTCTATTCCAGTCGTGAGGTATTCCTCAACCATGGCACCACCCCAAATCATTCTGTGATTTGAAGTCCAATGGTCAGGATTAAAATCTCCTACCAGTCGGTTGTTCACAATAACCAACTCTGGTGCTTGCTTTTCAGCAGTACCAGTGGAGGATTGAGATTTCAGTGTGGTTGAACTTTTAGGGGCCATCGCTTTATATAGTGTAGGGATTTGAAATTGGTGTTTGAAAGAGATTTGATTTAGTAATTCTTTGCAGAAAAACTTAATCTTGATTTGCAGAGATTGTAGAAGGTTTTGCAGAGAATCAAGAGAAAGATTTGCTATTTTTGTGCAAGATGAGTTTTCGGATTAGGCAAAAGTGATTTCCTATGCCAAAATCCTATATATATAGCAGTTGAATCCCAATAGACAAATACATACAAATTGATTTTGTGTGTACGTATCTGTGATTTGCAAGCAGGCGTGAGCAAAAGCTAGTTCGACATTAAATGCTTAGTGGGCCATGCGAATTTCAACGATCCACTATTCTTGTGAATTAATTTCCACCGTACAGATCAATCGCTTAATTTCATCAAGGGTCACCATTGCTTCCTCAGCAATGATCACAATCAACAAGTGTAATTGTGCCCATTTAATGAATTTTGGCGCATAACTTTCTGAATCACGTTTTTGTATGACCAAGAACCTTTGCATCTGAATCATCTTATACTTAGGATTTTTCCAAGTTTTTCATCAAGATAGAAATAATGCGAGTTTCAAGAGAGTAGTTATCGCAGATAGTTATACTATTCTCTTCGTCGTGTTCCTGTTTATAGAGTGATTCGGATATCCGAGTTCCGTCTCGGAGATCTTAAGCTATCTTTTGCTTTTAGCCTTTTGACTTACGGATACCCATTCCGATTTCTCTTTCTCTTTTACGGATACCCGTTCGGATACCTCTTCTCTGGATGCCCGTTCGGATACCTCTTCTCTGGATGCCCGTTCGGATATCTGTTCTCTGGATGCCCGTTCGGATACACGAACTCTTTCGGTTCATTGGTAGTTCCATTAGTCCAAGACTATGTCTTAAGGCTAATCTACTTTCTTGTAGTGGCTTAGTGAAGATATCGCAAGTTGGTCTTGATGCCAATCTTGAGTATCTCTATATTGCCCTTTTCAAATGGTCTCGATGAAGTGATGTCTAACATCAATGTGCTTTGTTCGGCATGAAATTTAGGATTACGTAATCGCAATAGCACTTGTGTTGTCACGAGAAAATGGGAGTTTTCTTCTCATCGAGTCCATAGTCTTTAAGTTGTTGTTGTATCCACGAATTTGTGTTGCACAACAACCCGGTGACAATATATTCAGCCTCTGTGGTAGAAGTTGCAATTGAGTTTTGCTTCTTGCTAAACCATGAGATAAGTCTAGTACCCGTAACAAGTTCCTGAGGTGCTTTTCCTATCAAGCAGTGATCCAGCATAATCAGCGTCTGAGTACCCAACTGAACTCAATCCACTTTCTTTAGGATACCACAATCCTACATCTACTGTACCCTTTACATACCTTAATATTTTCATAGCAATGTTGTAGTGTGTTTGCATTGGATTTGTCTGAAATCTAGCACATACTCCAACGGCATATTGAATATCAGGTCTACTTGCTGTGAGGTAAAGTAGTGAACCTATCAATTTCCTATACTTATGTTCTTCAACACTCTTATCTGATTCAGTATAGGTCATTTTGGTTCCAATGCTCATATGTATCTTAGCATTCTTTTCAGAAGGCTTAAGATTGAATTTTGTGAGCATATCTTTTGCATACTTTGTTTGACTAATGAATATTCCATCATTGAGTTGCTTGACTTGCAATATTAGGAAATAGTTCATTTCTCCCATCATGCTCATCTCAAACTTGCTTTTCATGAGATTTGCAAAGTCATTACAAAGTTGCTTGTCCTTAGATCCAAATATGATGTCATCAACATATACTTGAACTAAGAGTAGTTTCCCGTCATGATTTAAGGTAAATAAAGTTTTATCAACTTCACCTTTCTTGAAACCACTTTCCAGAAGGTACTTGGCCAAAGTGTCATACCATGCTCTTGGAGCTGTTTGATCCATCTGAGCTTTCTGTAGTTTATAGACCATTTTACTTTCTCAGGAAACTTCAAAGCCAGGTGGTTGCTCAACATAAACTTCTTCTGCAAGTTCACCGTTTAAGAATGCACTTTTGACATCCATCTGATAAACTTTGAAATCTTTATGAGCTGCAAAGGCTAGAAAGAGTCTTATTGCATCCAATCTGGCAACTGGTGCATATGACTCGTCAAAGTCTAAGCCTTCAGTCTGGGTAAATCCCTTGGCAACCAATCTTGCTTTGTTTCTGGTTATTTCACCAGATTCATTCATCTTGTTTCTGAAAACCCATTTAGTTCCAATCACATATATTCTTTCTATAAATGGAACCAGTTTCCAGACTTTGTTTCTCTCAAATTGATCCAACTCTTCTTGCATTGCAGAGATCCAGTCTTGGTCTCCTAATGCTTCTTCTATATTTTTAGGTTCAATATTCGAGATGAAACATCCAAAGAGAGAGTTAGCATTTTCAGCTATTGCTCTCCTAGTCCTAACACCCTGATTAATTGGTCCAATTATATCCTTTGCAGGATGATCTTTGATCCATCTCATCATAGGTTTAGTGCTAGTAGGATCAATATCCACGTGATCTGAATGTGAATCACTAAGATTTTGATTTGATACTTTTTCAGTATCTGAGATATCTGACATATGGGAAATGTCATGGATATCTGACACTTTTTCAGTGTTAGAGATATCTGGAACATGCATTTCAGCATTCTTATTTTCAGATACCTCTTCATGATGAAGGTTCTCAGTAACCTGTTCCATTTCTGGAAAACTCATAGGAAATTCCTCATCATGTCTGTGAGTCATCTTGTTGTTACTAGGCATTTCAAGCTTTTCTACGTCAGAGTCATCCTCACTTTCCATAATGATGTTTCTCCTTTCTGAGGATTCTTCTTTAGAATCCCTCAGTAATAGTTCTTTGAACCTTTCTGAGAGTTCATCATTAGGAGGTATTTTCTTATTTCCTTCATAGAATACAACATGAATTGATTCTTCAATTTTCTTTGTTCTTTTGTAGTAAACTCTGTAGGCTTTGCTATTTGTGGAATAACCAAGAAAAACACCTTCATCTGCCTTTGGTTGAAATGTTCTCAGATAATCTTTCCCATTGTTTAGAACAAAACATCTACAACCAAATACTCTCAGATGTTTGATATTAGGGGGTCTACCAACCAAGATTTCATAGGGGGTCTTGTCATGGTGTTTGTTTATCAAACATCTATTTTGAGTGTAGCAAGCTGTGTTTACAGCTTCAACCCAATAAATTTCACTTATTTCAGTGTCAGCTAGCATTGTCCTTGCAGCTTCTTTAAGGGTTCTGTTTTTCCTTTCTGCAACACCATTTTGTTGAGGTGTTCTTACAGAGGAAAGTTTGTGTTGTATACCTTTGCAGGTACAAAACTCCTTTATGTACTGGTTGACAAACTCAGTACCATGGTCTGTTCTGATTGCAGATACCTTGTCATTTTTCATGACTTCAAGCTTTTTCAGCAAGTTTGGTATCTCCACCCTGGCATCAGATTTGTGTTTCAGAAAGACAACCCAAGTGAATCTTGAGAAGTCATCTACAACAACCAGACCATACTTCTTTCCTGCATAACTAATTACAGATGATTCAAAAAGATCCATGTGTAAAAGTTGCAGTGGTCTAACACTAGAGTGTCTGATTTTGGACTTGAAAGAGATCTTAGAATGTTTCCCCATCTGACAAAGTGACAGATACCATCCTTTACGAAGATGTTCTGGGAAGGCCAACCACTAACTCTTTCTTGGCAAGTCTATTCAGAGTTTTGAAGTTCAAGTGACTCATTCTTTTGTGCCATAACCAGTGCTCTTCTGTGTGACCAGTTTGACTCACCATGAGACATTCTTCAGTTGTGGCAGATGCCCAATCGGCAACATAAAGACTGCCTTTCCGCCGACCAACTAAGACTGTCTGCTTTGACTCATTGTCAATTAGTTTGCAGTATTTAGCTTTGAATTTTATAGTAAAACCTCGCAAACCTGCTCATGCTAAATAGATTATATTTCAAATCCTTAACATGTAATACGTCAGTGATTGTTAAAGTCCCCAATTTGACGTTGCCAAATCCCAGAGAGGGATTTAAATCTCCTCCAGCAAATCTGATAACTGGTCCTGTGTTGCAAGCTTTGTAATCAACCAGATTTGCTTTGTCTCCTGTCATGTGCTTTCCGCATCCACTATCAAATAGCCATTGTGCTTTAGTCCAGGAGGTATCCTGCACACAACAGGAAATAGGAGATTAGGTTCTCATATCTTTGATAGAACCGTCAGAATTAAAAGTTCTTCCAGTAGGAATCCATTTTTGAATGAATTTCTTTGAAATATGCTTTTGTTTGACAGGAACGTAAGGAGGAATTCTATTTGAATGAATGTTATCATTAGTAAGAATTATTTTCTTCCTTGGTGTGTTCCTAGGTGCTCCATATGATGCTTTCAGATACCTGTCAGGTTTCTGAGTTTGCTTTTCAGCAAACTTAGCCTTCCTTTCCAGATTTCTTCTAGCCACGCATTGATTTTCATGGCTTGATTTAACTTCCACCGATAATTGCTTTGAGCAATTCTAGCTTTCGACCATCGTTCTTGCTCCCGCTTGTACTCATGAGCAAGTTGTTTTCCGATGCCTTTGTAGCCAATACCGCTTTGAGCACTTGAAGCTATCTCGAGATCTTTTCAGTGACTTTGCTAGTCTCTGGTTGTCCAATTTCTTTCCAGAAAAAGTAACATGGGAGAATTTGCCAGCTCCTGCAATTCTACCTTTTTGAGAGACATAGCACTGTGGGTGTTTACACTTTTCAGTGTTGTGTTTCTTTTCAGAGACATGCCCAACAGTTTTGTTTTTGACTTGTTTTTCCCACAAAGGTTTGGTCGAATCGCTTTCCTTTGTCAACAATCTTTGTCTTCTCACCGATACTATAGATTGCATGGGAACCGTCTTCTTGAGTACTTACAAATGTTCTTCTCTCCTTACTCTTATTCGAGTGATAGAACAATCATCATGTATTCACTAAGTCCTTTCTTTTTCAAGGATCTCTTAAGTAAGATTGTACTTCAGTAAGAGTGTCACTAGCTTTGGCATAAGATTGAAAAGATAATTCTTTCTTCTTGAGTTCCTTGTTCTCATAAAGAAGATCTTCATAATTCTTTCGTAATTCAGCCATTGCTTCTTTATGTGACTTTTCGCCTCAGATATTCGAGCTTTGAGAGATGCATTTTCAGCATCCTTTCTCTCAAATTCTTTAACTAATTGAGAATTTTCCTTTTCAAGAGAATTCTTTTCTTCAAGGTTTTCATTTAGCTCGGATCATTAGAAATTCTCTTTCATAGATGTCAAGTTCTTTCCTAAGATTTTCTAGATTTTTATTTCCTCTTCATCACTTTCATAAGTATAACAGAATTATGTGTTACCTCATCACCATAAGATGCTTTTCTATGTTGAGATGTCTGGACCGTCAATTTCAGCAACTCCACACATTTCATTCTTCTTGAGGCAGAAGTCGATTATATCATGAGTAACTCCACATAATTCTGGTGATGGTAAGGTTGAGTCATCTGAATTGTCATCTTCAGAATCTATCTCAACGCCTAGAGCATCCATTGAATTTGATTTTCTTTCTTTCTTGATTAACAAAGCTTTACGCTTCTTGAAGATTCTCCTATCTTTCTTGTCACCGTCCTTAGTTTGTTGAGGCGGGACAATCCTTCTTGAAGTGGCTAGGTTTCTGACAATAGAAACAGATATCGTTTCCAATTTCTGCTTCCTCAGTACATGATGCTTTCTGAGCTGGCTTGTTCTGTGAGCTTTGCATATTTTTGTCTCGGTGATAGTTTGAGCCTAGATGCTTTTTGACTTCTCTTTGGCTTTTCTTCTTTCAATTTCTTGGTGATATATTTGCTCATTTGCTTTGCGCAAGAGCATCCTCGCTTTCTTCCTTGCTTTTCTTCTTTTAGAAGTTCCTTGAGTGATTAGAGCAACGCTTTTGCAACTTTTAGTTGTTTGTTCTCTTTGAGTTGTCTCATAATCAAAAGAGCAAGATGAGAGAAAAGTTCCTTCGAGTGATATTTGGCATTCCTTGGTTAAAATAAAAAAATTGGTATGCTCCCGGTTGTGGTTAAGACTTGACAATAGTCTTAATCTTTTACGACCGGGAGTATCTGCTGCTTTCCCAAGAGTCGCCATGTCACTCATGAGAGTGGTAAATCTGAAATCAAGTTCTTCCAGAGTTTCAGTGGGTCCTTGTTTGAAATTTTGAAATTTCAACTTGAGAACTTCGAACTTGTTTTCTTTGGTTTTCTGGCCCGCAGATTTCTTCAATCGGTTGCAACTTTCGCGTTTAGCACCCTACGCTTTAATCATATGTGCTCCGGTGTCGATCTGATGATGATATTACGAGCTTGACCATCCAGACGATTTCTCTTGGCATCTTCCGATGTCCAGAGTTCTCTGGGATTTGGTTCGTAAATAACTTGACTAGTAGATCTCCCACTTGTTGACGCATCGGTTTGTGAAGATCCTTCGCTTTGATCTCTGTCTCTACCATTAGAAACCTCCATGACTTGTTTGAGTTGTTGAATGACTATTGGGCCATTCTTTATCACTTCGATCATTTCATCACTTATGGCTTCAAGGTGGAGCATCATGTTATTTTTCCATTTCTCGTAATTCTCTGGTTTGAGAATGGGTGCATCACTCAGAGACATACCTGTACACTTAACACACAAATTAAATAGTCCTCAAAAATGGACAAAGTTCCTTCACCTATCTGGGGATCTAGGTTCAGTGCAGAAGGCTTGTGAACCTCCTGCTCTGATACCACTTGTTGGTCCAGATAACGGCAAAGTAAAAGACTAGAGGGGGTGGGGGTGAATAGTCTTTTAAAACTTTTGTCGATAAAAACTATTTCTCAGATATCTGAATAGATATCTGATACTTAGAATCAGAGCGCGGAAGACTTAATAAAGATAAGTGCAGAAACAGTTAAAGTGTGTGTGTGTGTTGCTGAAATGTAAATACAAAAAGGTAAATAACACAGCAAGTATAGTGGTATCTGGAGGTGGCGTAATCCTCCAACTAATCCACTTCGGTCTACCAGAGACCTAGAATTCACTAGAATAGATAATTGAGTTCACCTTACAATAAACCTATTCTAAGATTCTTAACAATTGGTTCCCAACCAAATGTTCCCCCTGAGTTGTTCCCCGGCTTTCACAGCCAAGTACTTCCTGTACTCAGAAACCTTTGAGTTATTCCCTAGCTTTCCAAGCTAAGTACTTCCTATACTCAATAACCTTGGAGTTATTCCTTAGTTTCCCAAATCAAATACTTCCTATACTCCGGTAACCTTGGAGTTATTCCCTGATTTTTCAAACTAAGTACTTCCTGTACTCCACGCTAGTTACGGTGTTGGTTTTGGTTTGAGTTGTCAGATGAGCTTCTTTAATAACTTATTCAGTTATTCAGATAGCTCTGTGAATCAAGTATACTTAATACACTTTTCAATGTATGGTATCTTGTTCTTTTATCGACCAAGTCTTAGATAAATGTTCAAGAGAATGAATCTCAGATACTTGATCTTTCGTTTCAACTCTTTCACAGATAGCTATGCTTGTTTAGGATCAGGACACTTAGAACTTCAGTGTTACTCAAGATCAAAAGCTTTGGTCGCAACAGAAAGCTTTGAGAGTAAGTTAGTTGCTTTGAGAGAGTAAGACGTTCAGCGTTTTCAAGTTATGTCGTGTGTCTAAGGTGTCTTCTCAAGCAGTCTAAGTGTTGATATTTATAGATGAATTTGAGTGTCGTTTGAATAGTATCCGTTAGGCTCAAGTTCAAACTATTGATATCTGTGTATAGTACTGTAGCAGGTTTTGTCTTCTTCTTCAGAAGCTGCCATTGCTTTTATTCAGACATCTCTGTCCGTGCATTAAATGCATTGTACTATACTTTTTATCCTGTGGTGCCAACGGAACTATGCTTTGTATCAGAGACTAGTGTTATCTGATTCTTTGCACGTCCTTATCTTCAATCTTCAGATACCACTTATATTGAAACAACTTTGTTTGCAATATATATTTCTTTATCAGAAATGTGGTTAATGCTCAAGGTATCTGAGAATAGATATCTGTGGACACTTTCCTTGTTTTCAGATAGGCCTTTTATTTCTCAGATATCTCTTGTGACACAGTTTGTTTAAAACTTTTCATGTCTTCAAGATATCTGGCTAAGGTATCTGAACAACAGTTTCAGTAATCTTGCGCAGTTTCTTCAAGTCTTCAATGTCGTTGAGCTAGTTCTGCTTGGATGTCTTCTTCTTGGTCTTCTCTTCATAAAATAAAAATTACATTTTGAGACCTAACATCCTATACAAGATTAGCTAGACTATCATACTTAGTGAGTTTCCTCTTTTACAATGTTCAAGTGAACCAAGAGTACTAATCACCTTTCTGAGACTAAGATAAGTCATCATGTTGCTGATCAAAATCTAAACAAATATTTCTAACAAAATATCTAACAAATTTCCCAACAAATTTCCCAACACTCTTAAATCTTCAAACTTTAGATTTGACTTTCTCACTGGTATCCGCTACATGCGAGTAATCCAGCCGAGTACTGTCAGATCCTTTTCTAGGGGGCGACTTTCCCAGCGGTGTTTTTTACATCCACAAGCCTCGAAACCGGGACCTTGCTTAAGTGAACTCAAGTCCCTTACCACTTTAGCCAACAACTGTTGGTCTCAACAGCTTTTGTTAACTGCATACAAAAAGTATAATAAGATATCACAAAACAAGATTGTTGTGTTTGAAATATCAATTTTTTTAATCAATAACTACTCAAAAAAATAAAAAAAGAGCATATGATATACGAATCTTACAAGAGTTAGGGACACTATTGAGCACATGTCGGACTATATCT
Organism: Plantago major; assembly: GCA_026545765.1. NCBI lineage: Eukaryota > Viridiplantae > Streptophyta > Magnoliopsida > Lamiales > Plantaginaceae > Plantago > Plantago major. The sequence goes on along the minus strand of CM048843.1, from coordinate 2,385,898 downwards.
TACTGCATTGGAATTACGTCATTTTACCTTTAAATGGGTCGGGTTCCATCCAACCCGAATTCAAAACCCGTTCAAAATAATGGTGTTCAGGTCCAGGTCGGTCATATACTCAAACCCGCTCCACACCTCTGTAACAAGACCCATACTACAACATTTTATGGTTAAATTAGTAAAATGTATATTTTTCCCGGGGGAGGGAAGGAGGTATGCTGGGGGTGGGTGCAAAAAAAAAAAACCACCGTAACATGTCGATTATATTTGTAAAATAATATTATTTGTGTATGGGTTGGGGAACCACATACCACCAGGAGCGTTGGTTGACCAACCATGTTAATTGCATTATACACTATTGTATTTTATTTTTGTTCGGAGGGATATAATCTTAATTTAAGAACATGTATCGGTTACTAATTAACCGGCCTGGTATGAGTAGATGACCCGATATAAAATACTCCATCCGTTCCGGACTCAACTTCCCGTTGGTCGGAGCACAAGTTTTAATAAAAGAACGATTAAAGTATGAGAGATGATAATAAACTAGGAAAGAGAGAGAATAAAGTATGAGAGAGTGGGAATACAGTAGGAAATATAGTAAATAAAGTAGTAGAGATAGTATTATTATAATGATAGTGGGTATTTCAATTTTCAAATTAGGAAGGGAAAGTTGAGTTTCGGACGGACTAAAATGGAAAGTGGAAAGTTGAGTTTCGGACGGACTAAAATGGAAAGTGGAAAGTTGAGTTTGGGACGGAGAGAGTATATGTTATCATCCCGTCGGTCGTCGGGTCCTGAATGGATTTGGGTTGGGTGGGATCATAGTGTTGTTCAGGTCTGGGTCGGGCATATACCCGAACCCGTTTCAAACCGAAACATTGTATGGTTAAGTTAATATAATGTATATTTTTTTGGGGGTTGTGGGTGGGTGCAAAAGACTGCAATAATATGTGAAATTTTATTTGTAAAATAATATATTTTTTGTGTGTGTGGGATGAAGGACCACATACCACCCGAGGGTTGCTAGGAGCCAACCCTGTAAATTGCGGGGCGGAGGGAGTATATAACAAAAGTGGTGAGTTAGGCCTAGAGACGATCTCTTGACAAGATTTGCATGCTTTCATCTCGGCCTATATCTTACTACAATGGTATTTCGTTATTTTACTTTTAAACGGATCGGGTTCTATCTAACCCGAATTCAACCCTCCTCGAAATAATGATGTTTAGGTCCGGTCTGGTATATACTCGAACCTGTTCCACATCCTTGTAACAAGATCTGACCCCAACATTTTATGATTAATTTAGTAAAAATTATTCACTCCGTCCCGCAGAACTTCATACATTTGTCATTTTTAGCCGTCCCATAGAACTTCATACATTACCAAAAAAGGAAGCTACCAACACCCAACAAATAATAAACAATCTCAATTTTTCACTCAAATTACACACTTTTCCACTAAAAGTACACTTTATCCCACCTTTATTATATTCTATCAATACTTTAGCTTTTCACATAAAACTGCGCGCTAGCCCTAATGTATGAAGTTCTCCGGGACGAAGGGAGTACATTTTTCCTGCGGGTGGGGCGGGCAGATACTCTCTAGGCGGGGAAACTCTCTTCGATCTTCTCTCTACTTTTTTGATCCATAACGGCCCGGAGAGGTGGGGGTATCTGATACTCTCTGGGTGGGGAAACTCTCTTCGATCTTCTCTCTACTTTCTTGATCTCCATAACGGGTCGGGGACATATACTCTCTAGGTGGAACTCTCTTCGATCTTCTCTCTACTTTCATCCATAACGGACCTTGGGGGTGTGGGGGGGGGGGGGGGGTGGGGGGGATTGTGGGAAATAACAATTATAGCATATGAAAATACGTTTGTTGAATAATAACTTTTGTGTCATTGGTAGGGTGACCACATGAGACCGCGGGGTTGTTGAAAACCGCAGGGGGGGTAAAAACATAGCTCTAACATGTAAAAATGTAAAAATTATGTTTGTACAATAATAATTTCGTGTGTGTGGTGGGGTGACCACATACCGCCACGGGTTGTTGGGAAAAAACCCTATTGACCGTGTTGTATACTTTTGTATTTTATTTTGGTTCGTTTCGAGGGATACAAATTTTTAAAATAATATGTATTTGTTACTAATTAACAGGTCAGATACGGTAGGACTCCGTATAAAATATATGTTATCAACCCGTCGGGTCCTGAACGAGTTTAAGATTGAATTCTACTCCTTTTAAAGCATATCCATCATGATGATTTGTACTTTTAAATTTTCTATAGTTAGCATAAAAAAAGATTCAATGATATAGTACTGGATGAAGTACTACCACCGATACAACGACCAACGTTGTTTACATAAGTTTGACTATTTTATTTTATCGACTAATTTATTTATTACATAAGTTTGTCATCCCTTTTTATTTATTATTAAAAGTAAACTATACCGTGGCATCGCCACGGGTTAGTACTAGTAAATCTCTAATCACCAATTTAATCATTCGCTATCCAGAGAAATTAATCACCCATTTCGGGATCGAACCCGTGACCTCTTGGATACGGGGTGTCTCAGCTTGTAACTCGGCTACAAACGCTTTGACAAAAAGTGGATAAATTCTCAACTAGTACTACTTAATCTCACTACAATTTTATCTTGAGCGTAAGCATCCTATATTAGCTGCAGTAGTGATGAAAAGCATTTGAAAGTGGGGGTGTAGATTCCTCTTTTTGATCAATCAAAACCCCTTCCCAAACTGATAACACGGACACAATATGTAATTTAGTTAGGTCGGGTTAGGACACAATATATATATATATATATATAGGGTGACGAAGTATTATAACACGGACACAATATGTAATTTAGTTAGGTCGGGTTAGGACATGACGGGTCGGACAATAATTTTTACACCAAATTCACCATGCATATTTAAATATGAATATCCAAGTAAAATGAAAGGAAAGAAATAACCACATCATGATAAAGCCAAAGAAAAAATGAATAAAAGATCCACTAATATGAAAATCGTACTTTACGTCTCTTCATCTCCTCAAAATCATCAGTGATTGAATCAATGTCAAAACCCTCGACAATTCCTTTTTCAATAGCATTATCAAAGTGCTAAACAAGAAGTCATCCTTCATCGAACTCCGCAGTCTTATCTATGCAATTTTCATGACCGAAAATGCACGCTTAGAACTTGCTCAAAAAAGTATAAAAATTGCCCGTATAACCCTCTTAAATTAGTTAATTAGTAAAATATATCTTTAATCACAAAGTCTTGGAAGAGACTTGTATTTGTGAGAGACGGGTTGATGTTCTTAAGTATATGTACAATGTTTTATGAGTACGGAAACATTTTATATCATTTTTTATGTACATGTATATCACCGATGTTTTCACAAAACCTCTAATGTTTTTGAATATAAGTGTAATGTTTGTCCGTCTCATTTAGTCTCTCCATAAGATCGTCTCTCAGTAAACTTACGTTAAATTTATCAAATTTTATAATTTTCTCAATTTATTTAATTATAAAGCGGACTAACTAAAAAAATTTAAAGGGTGGTGGAACATATAATTTTCTAAAATATGCATATAGTAATAAAGAAAATAAAAATTTTCCCCGCCACCCCTATCCGCGCCTTAACATTGGGTTTGGTATTGTTTTAATTCTATATAAAACATAAACACATGATGGTCATGGGTTAATGAAGAATTATCTATATAACACATATAATCTATATACTACATTAAGCAAAAAAGTTTTTGAGCCATTTTAGAGTGTCCACATCAATTAATTAGTTGGCAAATCCCTATGCTGTGATTGGTCTATTCTATTGTTGAGTGTTAAATCGTTTTATTCTGATTGGTCAAATTTTTTAATCCTTGCCTATGTGTAATGAAGTTGCTATATAAAATTGATGTTTGAAGGAAAACATTTCCATACAAATTGATTCATTCTTTTGGTAAGCATGCAGCATGTGTTCCGCATTCATGTTTATTTTAGTCTTAAACATTAAAATTAATTATGCCAATTAGTGGATGTAATTAGTGTTGGAAATTCAAACAATATCACATCATTATCATTCGTTTGTTTGATTATATGTTGTTCAACAGGAAGAAAAGTTTACTTAACATTTAGCTAACTACGTTTGATTTCATACATTTAGATAAATTCATACATTTAGATAAGTGAATAAATATACATAGGTATGTAAATAATTTTTTTCCTTTTTAATATCACTATTACAATCATATTATATTAATTGAATTAATAAAACATTCATCAATCATCTCAATCTATAACAAGCTAACATACACTATATGACAAATCCGCTCTCCATGAGAATCGAACCCATACACATAATGTATAGAAATGAATAATGATATTAAAATATGTTCTTTCATTATCCCTCCCTTTCAGACTCAACTTCTCATAGTACGGTCATACGGACACAATTTTTAAGAGTAAATTTGTAATTAATCAAAATAATTTAAAATATGTAAGTTTGAATGAATAAAGTAATCGAAAGAATGAATAGAGTATGTGAAATATTAATAAATAAAATATGAAATAGATTTTTCATTATATATGATAAGTTGAGATTGAGACGGATTAAAACGGAATGACGGAAGTTGAATTGGGACGGACAGAGTATACTTTAATTTTTTGAAGGAGCATTCATGGAGTCAAATTTTCAATTAACAAAACAAACCATTAAATGAACTTTTTTTGGAATTGCACTACATGGCGTCCACATAGTAATATACATTATGGTGTGTACACTTATAATTTTCATGATCTATTTTGTCATCTTCCATTTTAACATGCCATTGCGAATTGCATTTTCTTACTAGCAGGTACAGAAAAAGGAAAAGTGTGACGCGTTTATAAAGTTCATTGCTTCTTCGTTTCAATATAAGCAATTGAAAGCTTCAAGTTTATACTTTTTCACAACAAAGATAATGTTTTCTAAAACCCGTATATAACTAATTTAAAAATAGATGGAGTGATACTGTCAAGAAGAACATGATCTTTTGAAACATCCATTTCGTTAATAAAATGCATATTCTTTCTATCATGAAAAGCACAATGGTCTTAATTAAACACCATATATTTTCGGTAATAATCCAAACGTATGTCCGTCTTTTTTATTTTTTAGTAGTCCGTCTCTTAAAAACTTACTCTTTTATAATTGAAAGTAGTAGTGGTGGAATTTCATTTAAGTTGGATAAGATTTGGTTTATTTGCAAATCATTATCAAAATTAATTTTAGCTGCGTTAAAATACAAAATAATCACTGAACTAGCAACAAATTACTAGCTGGGTTTGACGGGTTTATCATGTGATGATTTTGAGTAACCATTATGTTCAACGTGATCATCCACATGCCATTGTACATATAACATAGGAGTAAGTCTTATGAGAGACGCTATTATGGAGAGACTAAAAGAGACGTACAAATATTACAGTTATATCAAAATACATTAGAGGTTTTACTAAGAATATCGGTGATATACATATACATAGTAAATTATATAAAATGTCCACTTATAAAACATTACTGATATTGTTTAAAGCATTATAAATATACTTAAGAACATCATTCCGTCTCTCAGGTCTCTTATTAATACACGTCGCTTCCAAGACTTTATGATAACATAGAAAAAAAACTAAATAATCACATATTTCTTACATAGCTCAAGCACAGAACCTCGAAACGGAAAGTATCAAGCAAAAAGAGCAACTAGCTAGAAAAATTACGGTACTTCTCACAAATAAAGTATATACTTCTACATATTTACTTTCAAGTATAATATATATTTGGTTGTTTGGCAAACGATTAAGATCATGAAAACCAGGTTAACTATATATGTTTTTAGGTGTTTTTAACTAGGTTTTGGTGATTTTGATGGCTTGCAGATTAAAAACATTGATAACACCACATATTGAAAAAAATAAAGATTTTGAAAAATATATAAATAAAACTATAAAAGTGGAAAAATCATGTCAATATATAAGACTCGAGTACTGGACCTTTTACTTAAAAACTGACATATATATGTACAAAATTGAAACTAAAAGAATAAGATTAACATATGGGATTTAAATTGAACTGAAAAGTTAGGCTATGTTCTCTTCAACTGAAATTTACTGAACTGAACTGAATTGTAGTATAAAATATAACTAAGGTAATCGAATCGAACTAAATCGAATCGAATTGTAGTATAAAATATAACCAAGGTAATCGAATCGAATCGAATCGAATGGAACTGAACTGAACTGAATGAGTTTTCAGTTGAAGAGAACAGAGCCTTAGTGATGTTTGAACCAAGTTCTTTGGGTTATATATATACCTATATGTATATGGTGCTTAAGGATTGGCCTAACGACACTATAGAGAAATAGGATTTCGGGGAGCCATGACTAAGAAGATGAATTCATAGTTGCACGATTGCAGGTAGGGATAGCAATGGACCGGGACTAGATAATAAATTTCAACTTTATTAGGTTCAAATTATTTAAACAATTCTTTACAAAATATGTGTCCATAGAAGTTGACATTTTTTTAGCCCACGTTAAACGTAAACAAAATGGATCATCCCAAATATATCATACAAAATTATCTATAGCATTTTCCAATAAAAATTCCCAAAACTCTTACAACTCCTGCTTGGAATATTTATGTAACGTCCTAAAGTTTCAAGTTATGTTTTAGAGAACTTAACGGGATTGCGAACGCTACTCATACCAATTACATTTTTTCTTTTCGGAAATCCATCCATAAGAACTCTAGAGTTAAGCGTGCTTGCTCTGGAGCAATCTTAGGATGGGTGAACAACTGATAAGTCTCTCGGTTCACGCACGAGTAAGGACAAAGTGTGCGGGAAAGGACATGTGTTGGTACAGTGGGGCCAGCATATCACCCGAAGAGATGTCCATGAGTAACAGTGTCGACCCAAAAGGTCGGGGTTCGATCAATTAGTGGACGAGTTGTTACAATTTAGTTAATGCACTTAAGTCATACTCCATTTAATAGTTATAACTCGACCGGGGGTGGGGGGTACACGCCTTCATGTTAGAGTTCTTAATGCTCCCAATCAGAGTTGTTTGGTTTGAAGCTTTAACAGCTCGAAGTCGGAGTTGTTGACAGCTCCGACTTGGAGTTGCACAACTTATGAGCTTCATGTTGGAGTTGTTGACGACTCCGACTTGGAGATCTAACAACTCCATGTCAGGGATGTTAAGGCTCCAAATTCTATTTTCTTGGAGACCCATTACATGTAGTTGAATAATTTAGTCTTCGTGGAGTTTAATTAATTGGTGTTAAAGTTCGATAGGCACTGATTTGAGCTTTTTCAGGAAAGTATTGTGTGAGCTCTAGAGAATCATATTAAGACTAGGCACTTGGGTTGCATTTTCGTGGATACTGTAAACTCTCTCCTCCACATCTGTAAAATGGTAGGCCATGTCATCACCTTCGTTGACCTTTGAAGCTATATGTAATTACCAAAAAAAAAAAAAAAATCATGAGTAAAATTTGAATGTATATGTAATACTTTGAATAAGTAGGGGGCGAGAGACAAGTGGGCCAATTGCAGGGGTGGTGTATGTAGATTTCCCTTATGATATGAGAAATTATAATAATGTCCGCATTTAACGAGGTTATTTGAGATAAATGAGAACGAGCATGGATGAAATTATTCCCAAAAATTAATATAAATACAAAAAAAAAAAAAAAAAAAAAAAGGAACAAGACTTGAATTTCATATCAAATTGAAGATTGAAATTTTGAGATAAACCGGTGTTGTTATTCTACTATAATTTGAAAAGGACTGTGTCTGAGATATTATTTCACATGTATTTACAACAACATTGCGTTCTCCGCAGTGATTTCGCAGAAGTTACTCAATACGATTAACAACTCAGGAATGCCTAACCATAGGACCGTATTGAAGATTTCATCTATTATCATGCTTTTATAGAATCATGATTAGACTTTCGAGTAGTGCGATCGCATAAAATTTTAGTTCATAACTAAGATGGTTTAGATAGTAGATGAGATCAATCAATATGATATATCATAATTCTCGACGATATTGTTGAGTGCTTAAATATGGACAACATAAACAAGATGGATGATGTTGCTAATAAATTAGAATTGACTTTAAATGAAAAAAAAAATTCAATCCGACACAAACTGGTTTAAACCGATGGGATGAAGCCCGATAAACATCAAAATGAGTGTTCGTACCTGTTAAATGTTAATTATCGGGTATGGGTAGGCTCCAAGTTCAATACAAAAGCGCATAACATATATAACTAACCAGGTCGGACGACCAACAACCCCATCCCACGGGTGGACCTCATGCCCCACCCAGAAAAATAAATTTATTATTTTAATAAATCATTTTCCACACTTTTCGATGATTTTTTTCGCGCGGGGGAGGGGTCCGAGACTACTGAAAAAAGAAGTATTATTATTTCAATAACATAACTTTTCACATGTTTCAGTAGACTTTTACTTCTTTTTTTTTTTTTTTTTGTGGGTGCCTGGTCCCAATGCCCCCTTCATGCACGAGCTTCCCATGACTTGTGTTGTTACAGTGGGGCCAACATATCACACATAGAGCTTCCCATGAGTAACCGCGCTGGCCCAAAAGATCGGGGCTCGATCAAATAATGATCTGATCGTTACACGTATATACTTAATTATTTTTACCATACCCGTCGAGTATCGACGGGTCATAAACTAGTATAATACATTAAACAAAAAATGTTTTGATCTATTTTAGAGTGTCCACGTCAAACAATTATGTGGTAAATCTTTATGTTGTGATTGGTCCATTCTTCTTTGTTGAGTTGTTAAATCATTTCGTTATGATTGGTCTAAATTTTGAAATTTTGATGTTGTGTAATGATCTGGCTAAGTAATCACACTTATAAACAACGCTTTAATCTATTCCGGATGTTTGGTATTTTCACAGTATTAGACATGGAATTTGCAACATATACCATAATAACTCAATAATTAGTATCAGTAAATAGTATCATAGACGTTCATATCCAAAAAAATATGTATGAGATATCATTAATTTATTTTAAACCCTTCTATTCATGTCCAAAAAATTTGCACTCTAACTTATAAAATCAGCAGGAACGTTTAACGGACTAAGGTAGAAATTTCCAATTAAATATTCATTGATTATACATCTTTCTATTTTTGATTATTGGTTTCATTATGTCCAATATCAGATGAAGACTTAACTACACCGACAGAAGGTTTATCTTCATGTTTTGACTCAAAAAGTGATAGCCAGCTACAACTAACGTATCCATTCAGTTGTATCACAGATGGTAAGCTTTAAATTAATATTTAAATAGTAATAAATTTTAATTACGTATGTTTTTTAATTTTATCTTATAAATATCATTATAGTACATGGGAATAAATTTTTTAGCATTGGAGTTGTTGATAATGTCCCTGAGAGATCTACATCTGTGAGACGCGGAAAGCAATTGACTCTTGGGCGGGATGTTATCCGTGGAGTTACAAAGCACATTTCCAGTGAAGCTTCTCCATTTGGTGCAGGACCTTCTTCAAGTAAGCTACCCTACGTTTATTTAGTTGCAATATGTTTATCTATATTACAAGGAAGTGTGACATATCGTTCTTTGTTCAAAATAATAGGGGACATCCATGAAGATTATAAAGTTGTTACCAAATTCAATAAATTGAACAGGAGATTTACCTGGCTATGAGAAGACATCTCAACTCAAATCCAAATGATTATTTCATGTATCACGAAGATGCCCGGGGATATAGTACGTTTATTTATAATTTATATTTTATTTATTGATTTCGATGTTGACTAATTTATAGATTAGTCATGTTTATGTATTTTTATATTTTATTTATTGGTATATGAATTTGTTAACAATACTGGTTTAAATTTTACACTTGATATCTAACAATGTCTTATTCTGAATTCAGGAATTCCTGTGCCTCCAAATGTTGAAGAATCAATCCCACTTGCGGAGAAATGTATAGAACAACTGCTGGATAAATATAACCTAAATCTTCGTACAGATCTTCCTGAAGATCCGTCACCGCCTGAGATAAAAACGACTGCACGAAGGAGAGCAATGATATCGAGACATGAAAAACAGGACTTGGCTGCTTGCAGAAATAGTGGCACCATTATTTTAGGTGATATTTTTATTATATTGATGCTTTAATTTATCATACGCGAAATCCAATATAATCTTATCGATTAATTTACTATTGTTACCATGTAGCTTACCAAGATATGGGTGATCCTACATATGCCTGTAAATTTTGTGGTGCTCTTATGTGGTTCGACGAGAGGATTAAGAGTACTCCATTGAGTAATCCAGAATTTGGGTTGTGTTGTAGCCGTGGTAAAATACAACTACCCACCCTCAGGCAACCTCCTCGCCTCCTAGGTGACCTGTTACACGGTAGGCATATTAAGAGTAGAAATTATATTGAGCACATACGTGCTTACATCATGATGTATGCATTTACCTCGATGGGTGGGATCCAAGACAATTCAGTGAACAGAGGAAGCGGTACGTACACATATAGACTTGGTGGAAATAACTACCATAGGCTAGGTAGTTTGTTGCCTGATGAAGGTGAAACTCCAAAATTTTCACAACTATATATGTACTGTGGAGAGGATGAAACGCAAGACAGGATTGATGTTGTCCGGTACGACATCCCTCCTTCAAGAATTATTATTTATATAGGAAACGTTAGTTATAAAAACTTATATTTTGCGAATATCATCTTTCTTATTATGTTATTAATAGTACATTCATGTGCAGATCAAAAAGTACTGCTGCTGTTGATCCATCTATTGTTAACGAGCTGAAAGATATGATAGATTCAGAAAATCCCATAGCCAAAAATTTTCGTATGGCTACTGATCGTTTCAAGGAAAGTTCAGACATGAATGTGAAATTATGTCTTATTGGAAGGAGGTCACGTGATGGACGTATGTATAATCTTCCTACATGTTCTGAAGTTGTTGCATTAATTGTTGGTATGTTTCACTGAAACTTATACTTAGACAATATTTTTACATATTTATGTAAGGGCCCCCTTTTATTTTGTCAACTAACTATCATTATAAATATCCGTTTGAAGGAAATGATGAGTATGACATGGACCCCCGTGATATCATAATTGAGCCAAAACACGGTGACTTTAAACGAATCTCGGAATTGCAACCAAGCTATCTTCCTATGCAATATCCACTCCTTTTTCCATATGGCGAAGATGGATATCATACTGAGAATTTTCACACTGATAGGTCAAAAGGTGTTAGGCACAAGGTTACTATCAAGGAGTTTTTGGCATACATGATATTTGATCGTGCTAATGAGGCACAAACCATTCTACTAAGTCGGAAGTTGTTACAACAATTCATTGTAGATGGTTATATGATGATGGAATCACAGAGGCTTTCATTCGTCATGAGGAACCAAAAGTTATTAAGATCTGAAAACTATAAGTCACTTGATGATGCCATTAGAACGGGTGACATAGATCCTAATGATCCAGTTGGTAAACGTGTGGTCTTGCCATCTTCATTTGTTGGAGGTCCTAGGTATATGGTTCAGAATTTCCAAGACACTATGGCTATCTGCAAGAGTATGGGATATCCTGAACTCTTCATCACATTCACATGTAATCCGAAATGGCCCGAGATCACACGCTTGGTTGAGTCTAAGGGTCTACGATCTGAGGATAGACCTGATACATTGAGTCGCGTCTTCAAGATGAAGTTGGACCAGCTTATAAAGGACCTGAAGACCGAAAATGTTTTTGGAAAGGCAATAGGAGGTAACCACTTAAAGTTATGTCATCTATATATATAACTTACAAGTATTTTACTATTGAACGAAATGTGATTCATTATTTATGTATTTTGTAGTTGTCTACACAATTGAGTTCCAGAAACGTGGACTTCTCCGTGCACATATTCTTCTCTGGGTGGATCGAGGTGATAGAAAAATGTCTGGAAGTGATATTGATGAATTCATCTCCGCGGAGATACCTGATAAGGAACTCAATCCGGAGCTGTACAAAGCCGTATCCGAGTACATGGTTCACGGTCCGTGTGGACCATTGAATTCAACTTCACCGTGTATGCATGATGGAAAGAAATGCTCCAAGAAATTCCCAAAGTCTTACAACGATCGCACTATTTTTTATGGGAATGGATACCCGGTATACAGGAGACGTGATACAGATGCCACTATTGAGAAGAACGGAGAGCTCATTAATAATAGGTACTTTTAAATATCATTATGTCTACTTAAATACTCCAATTCTTATATTTCACTTTTGTAATTTATTATCTGACTTTGAAGTTATGTTGAAATAACTAAATATCCATGTTTTATATGCTTACACAGGTTCATTGTTCCGCACAACCCATTCCTATTAATGAAGTATCAGGCACACATTAACGTTGAATGGTGCAATAAAAGCAACTCAATAAAATATCTATTCAAATACGTCAATAAAGGTGTGGATCGAATAGGTGCAAAGATAACTGTTGATAATGAGGTGAAGGATTATGTCGATTGTCGGTATATTTCTGCATGTGAGGCTGTGTGGCGTATAATGGGATATGATATTCATTAAAGATATCCACCCGTAGAGCGTCTATCATTTCATATGGAGGGTGAGCAGTCAGTCACGTTTAAGGATGGCGATTTGATTACTGACTTAATGGAGAAACATACCGTTTCTGAGACGAAGTTCCTAAAGTGGATGGAGTTCAACAAACATCACCCTGAGGCACGTAAATATCTGTATGCTGAGTTTCCTAGATATTATGTGTGGGATTCTAGAGTTAAGGTTTGGAGAGATCGAAAGCAGTTCAACAATAAGGTTGGGCGAATTTACCACGTCCCAATTAAGACAGGTCCTCTTTATTACATGAGGATAATGTTGAATCATATAAGGGGTGAAACCTGCTTTGAGGATTTGAGGACGGTTGAAGGTATTATTCATCCGACTTACCGTGATGCATGTTTTGCTCTTGGTTTGCTAGACGACGACAAGGAGTACATTTATGCTATAAAGGAAGCCAGTTTTTGGGGATCTGGACGTTTCCTTCGACATTTATTCTCTATTCTACTTCAGTCCGATAGTATGTCAAGACCCGTGCATGTATGGGAGAACTCATGGGAGTATCTATGCGACGACATTCTGTACATGATGCGAAGAAAATTGAAAAATCCCGGTATGCATTAAACATTAATTTGTTCATTTTAGTATATCTATTATAAATATGTTTTCTTATTCACTGTACTTAAAAATATTTATTGTTTATAAATTTTAGAGTTGGAACTTAGCGAAGAATAGTTGAAGAATTTCGCTCTTGCTGAGATTGAAGGTTTGCTCTCGAGGAATGGATTTAGCTTGAGTGGTATAGAAGGTATGCCTATTCCAGACAATGTAGTAATTAATAATGGTATGAACAATTTGATTGTTGAAGAGATGTCTTATGATGCTGATGAAATGATAGAGCAGCACAATCGTTTATATTCGTGTCTAACTGATGAGCAAAGGTCTGTATACCATACTATTATGGATGTTGTTGATTCTGGTAATGGTGGAGTTTTCTTCCTATATGGTTATGGTGGCATGGAAAAAACGTATTTATGGAATACATTATGCTCTGCGTTACGTGGTAGACGTGACAATGTTCTACCAGTTGCATCGAGTGGCATAGCCTCTCTTCTTCTTCCAGGTGGTCGCACAGCCCATTCTAGATTCAGTATTCCACTTTAGGTCGATGAGACTATCGTCTGTAGTAGAATTACACCTGGAAGCGAACTAACAGGACTGCTTAAAAATACAAAGTTGATCATTTGGGATGAAGCACCCATGACCAATAAGTTCTGTTTTGAGGCCCTTGATCGCAGCCTAAGTGATATAATGAGAGGTCCTGATGGAAGGGAGTTGAACAAGCCGTTTGGTGGATTGGTTGTCGTATTTGGTGGGGATTTCAGACAAATACTACCCGTCATACCAAAGGGCAGTAGACAGGATATAGTACACGCCGCTCTTTGCTCATCTAAAAGGCTTTGGAGTTCATGTCGTGTACTTAAACTCACAAAGAACATGCGCCTGCAGGTATCATACTTCCCATCATAATTATTTTTGTGTTTATTCTATTTTATGTAGTTAAACATGTATAATATTTATTTTGCTGCATGAGTGTTGACTTCATGATATTTGTAATCAGGCTGGCAGGTCACCTACTGAGAAAGAAACAATCAGAGAATTTGCTGAATGGTTATTGAAAGTTGGAGATGGTGAAGTTGGTGGTGACAATGATGGTGAGGTAGATTTCAAACTGCCCGAAGACATTTTGATACGTTATAATGGTGAGCCAATTGACGCAATCGTTAAGAGCACGTATCCGAGCTTATTATCTCATATTGGTGATGGGAGGTACTTCCAGGATAGAGCTATTCTTGCTCCTACTAATGAGATAGTACAGGAGGTTAATGATTACATCATGGACATGTTACCTGGAGATGTCGTTGAGTTCAAGAGTTCACATTCCGTATGTCCAGACGAAGATGATATCGTAAATAGAGAAGATGTTTACTCCGTTGAGTTTTTAAACACTATTACGGCATCTGGAATACCAAATCATATTATTCGATTGAAGATTGGCACTCCTATTATGCTCCTCAGGAATATTGAACGAGATTGATTGTCACTGCAATTGGGAAACATGTTGCTCTGGAGTTCCAGTACTAACCCGTGGAACGAGATTGATTGTCACTGCAATTGGGAAACATGTTCTTGAGGCGAAGACTATACATGGAAAGAATGCCGGAAAGAAGGTGTTCATACCTCGGATGGTACTAACACCTTCCGATCTTACTAAGTTTCCTATTAGATTCCAACGGAGACAATTTCCTATTTCAATTTGCTATGCAATGACAATCAACAAGAGCCAGGGACAATCACTATCTCATGTTGTACTCTATCTTCCAAATCCTGTCTTTAGTCATGGTCAGCTATATGTGGCATTCTCGAGAGTAACTAGCAAGAAAGGACTAAAGGTTTTAGCTCTCGATGAGGAAGGTAATCCAACCGATACGACAACCAACGTAGTTTACAAGGAGGTTTTTAGCTCTCTCTAAGGTATATATTTATAATCATTACATATTGATTTTTTTGCGTTCATTTATTAACTAATCTTCCATATGTTTTTTTTGTAGTCGACAACTTCTCTTCTCAATGCAGACTGGAATTAGAACATTCAAAACCGAAAAACCGAAAAACGAATCGAACGAATAAAAAACTTAGGAAAAAAAGGGTTCGGTTTTCGGTACAACATATTTTATCATTTCGGTTTTCGGTATATTTCGGTATAAAACCGAAAAATTTCAATTTTGTACCGAAAACCGATATATTATAAATATAGGGACAATTTTACAATTTGCACAAGTAATAACCCAAACCCTAATACATATGACTCAGCCTCCAGTGTCCAGCCCATCCCCAAATTCATTTATCACAATTTCACACTTCATCTCTCTTCCTCTCGTCTCCTCTCCTCCTCTCTCCTCTCTCCTCTATCCCTCTTCTTTAGCTAATGGAGAATCCTACCGATTGAATCGATCTTCACATGATCTCGTGGAGAGACAGAGAACAGAAAAGAAGAGAACCACATCTCAGTCACTAAGGCCTTCGTTTCTCTTTTCGAGCTTCACCGTTAGCAAGAAGGCAAGATCAGATCCAATGAAGAGAGAGATTCATTACGCTGTTTATGCTTAATTGTCCAGGCACTTTAATGCTCTACCTCTCTAGATTCGGTTATATGAAAGGCTGTAATGGATCTGTGTTGATTTTGCCAATTCTGAGTCATTTTGCCTAAATTATAAAATTTTGGTTTTTTCGGTAAAAACCGTACCGATACCGAAATTTTTCGGTATTATACCGAACCGAAAATAATTCTCGGTTCGGTTTTCGGTTCACAGAAATATAGTTACCGAAATTTTCGGTTTACAGTACGGTTCGGTATACCGTTACCGAAATGAACAGCCCTAACTGGAATTTCACAATTTGGAGAATAAGTTAACTATAGTTATGTCATACTACCTTAAATCTGGAGAATAAGTTAACTATAGAACTAGTTATACATAGAATTTGCAACATATACCATAATAACTCAATAATTAGTATCAATAAATAGTATCATAGACGTTCATATCCAAAAAAATATGTATGAGATATCATTAATTTATTTTAAACCCTTCTATTCATGTCCAAAAATTTTGCACTCTAACTTATAAAATCAGCAGGAACGTTTAATGAATATTGCATTCAATTAATTATCCCCCTATAGTACAATAATACGTATTCCCCTAAAAAAATCTAACCATAGTCTTATATACTAGAATTGGTGCACATATTGTTTTACAAGATAACTGATCTGCTAAAAGGATATTGCAAAAGTTTTTTAGGAAAGAAAAAGGATGTTTTATTTAATTTAGAAGTAGTACTGTACTATACTTGGTCTTTCTTCTTTCTATTTTTTTTTTTTTTAATTTCTCACTGGTATCCGCTACATGCGACTAATCCAGCCGAGCAATGTCGATCCCTTTTTTAGGGGGCGGCTCTTTCAGCGGTGTTCTTTACATTCACAAGGCTCGAACCCGAGATCTTGTCTAAGTGAACTAAAATCCCTTACCACTTGAGTCAACAACGGTTGATCTTCTTTTTATCCTTTTGTTTCCTAACATAATACAAATCCACGAGCGATCACTTAAAACAAATACAAATTCAATCTATGAAGTCAAAATTTTAAAAATACATGTTAATTAGATCGATCGAAACTGTGACTAATCAAATTATTTTCTTCATCGGATCTCCATTTGTGCTATTCCATCATCACATGTAGCTGAAAAGGTATATCATTGTTAGTGAAATGTGTACATAACCTTTTATATTTATAATAACAAGGTGGCACTCAAATAGGAGAAAAAACATTCGCATGTAAATAGATATTTAACATAAGTCTGAAGTAATTGAAAAGATATTATTTTTAATGGTTACTTACTTCATAATTATGTGAGAAACACCATTTATACTTAATGTAAATTTATATGAAACTATTAATTAGAAAAAATCTATGAATTTTTAACTAACAGAACTATATTGTGAAACCCCGTATTTTCGTTAGTTTATTTATTCATTTTTTTTTATTTGTTACTTAACTTTATGCTTGGTTTCTTTAGTCTTGTGTGTTTAGAGTTCTTGTTAGTATGGGATTCTTGATCCTCTATCTTCATCTTTGCCGTGTAGTTAACCTTTAAGCACCAGTATCAAAAAAAACAAGAACAACGCCTCTTCTAACCTTTAAGCACCAGTATCAAAAAAAATAAGAACAGCGCCTCTTCTAAAATCCTCTGCCATCTTTTATGCCAAACCTCGTTTTGAATCCGATACCTAGCCAAACGTCCACCAAATACCGTTGAGTTTCTTGCAAGTCGTAGATCTTGTTTGTGTAAGCACCATTATCTAAAAGCCTCTGATTTTCATTCTCCACCGCGTAATTCTCAGTCGGTATGTTTGCCCACCTCGTTTGGATTTTTGGTTGCGAGTTAGAGTTTTGCAGGTGCGGGATTGGGGTTTTGTGTTTAGTTGGTTATTTTGTGCGTAAATTGAGTTGTGGTCGTGTTCCATTCTGCAAATTCGGGCATGCTCTGTTTTCTTGAATGTGAAGCTACCTATTTTAGTTTCAATGCTCTGTTTTTGGTGTTGTAAATCTGCAACTACTGTTATCTGGTTTGTATATATATTAGGTGAATGTGATAAGAACAAGTGCTGTAGCCGACTGGTCCTAAACGCATGTTTTAAATCTGTGCTATGCACCTGTGCACGGTTTTGTTCTTGCTCTCCGTTTTCTGTTTATGCTTTAACCGCATGTACACTCTTGGACTATAAAATGTGTTTCCTAATATCATTAAGCATGTCTCCGAGGGGTCACTTTCTCAGTTTTGAAATCTGTTTATTGAAGGGTCAGGGGTTCGATCCCCGTCAATGTGCTCTTTATTTTGTTTCAATTTTATTTTTCCTTTTTACCAACAAAATTGCAAAAGTCGATTCGTGATACATATGTATTAGCTATGTAATTATATGCTTAATTGTTTATGGTGTTTCATGACTCGTTTTGATCTTATTTGTTACGTGATTAGAGAGTCTTGGGGTTTAAGGGGTAGTTCTTTTAATGTTAGATTTGTGTCTTATTAGTCGATACCCTTCTTACTCAGGAACTCCGTATTTTGAGATTTCACAAGGAACCGTAAAATTTATGGTGAGTGTTCTTAAAACCGATTCCGAAAACCAAGGAAGTACATGTTTTTATATTATTATTATTATTATATATACGTATTGCATCAAAGTTCCCTACTCATTCGCTTTCAAACATTGCATCAAAATTGGTTTGGCATCGCTTCCACTCAAATATAAATATATATATATATTGTATATGATATTGTTTCAATTGATTGATTGTTTTGGCCAAGTTTTCGGTTAGGGTATACTCATTGCATTTTCGGGCAGTGGTGACTGTCGATATATGTTTGTGGGTTGCTCTGGCTTACTTCTCTTTGACGCAAGGCAGAAGTCGCCGAGGTCTTAGAGGTAGTAGTATACCACCTCGTACCATGGCGGGTATTGTTTGATTGAGTGGAGAGATAAGGGCTCGGATTGGGGTCATAAGGAGACTGCACCAGCAAACGATTGATTGCATTGTTATTGATTCGTTATATTATATGATTGTATATTTTTGGATTTCCGGTATGATTTTCCTATTGATATGTTAATTGTCATTATAACACCTAACACAATCGAGATTCGCCTCACACTCTTTTGTTTTCCTTCCTTGTAGATTCCGAGAAAGTTGGAGTACTGAGTCGGGTAGGCGTTCAACAACTAGAGTGAGAGTGGGTTTTAAATGAGATTTTTGTAACTTTAGCCGCTGCTTTTGAAATTAGTCTATTTTGCGAGTCAACTGTTAGAATTTAGCTTCTCAAAGCTTTTAGATTGTTTCTTCGTTATTGATTTAATGCCTTTGTCTTTTTAAAAATTAGTGTAATTTTTGGGGCGTTACATATATGTTGTTAACAAAATGTATTTTTTATTTATGGAAAACATCCATGTATTAACTAATCATCTACAGTTCTCATTAATAGCATCAAAGATTGTTCGTCGTTTTTATTTTTACTATACACAGTCTGCCAGGAAACTTCATCTTCTTCTTTAGTTCTAGAAAATCAACAAAATGAAAATTCTTTGAAAATAGAATCATATTATTCTTACATAGCTAGATCTATATAATTCGATTAAGAATCGAAGGAAAATAATGTCACACTTCATTCTATCTTATACATAGATCTATAGAATTCAAATAAGAATCACAGGGGATCTCTGATTCACCAAAGCTTATATTGATTTAAAGATTCAAATAAGAATCCCAATATACTAAGCTCGGATCGAAATGGTAAAATATACATAGGGTGTTGGCACTTGCACTACATGGTTTGTTGGGCATGGTACAATTAGTCAAATTGTTTATTAAATATGACATACATGGTCCATTTGGCGTTCAATTTGCATTGTCATAAAATCTTTGTCATCGTGGCATGCCACATAATAAAAAGAAAAATAAAATGAAAAACAAAAGAAATTAACGGATAAAATATAAAAGGTAAAAAACAAACAAAGGGGGTATAAACAAAAATGAAGATTTAATTGATAATTCTAGCGCCGGTGTTGACTCCGACGATGAGCTTATCATCGAA
Source organism: Plantago major (assembly GCA_026545765.1). Classification (NCBI taxonomy): domain Eukaryota; kingdom Viridiplantae; phylum Streptophyta; class Magnoliopsida; order Lamiales; family Plantaginaceae; genus Plantago; species Plantago major. The sequence continues at coordinate 2,366,024 of CM048843.1, read as the reverse complement.
CATTCAGAATATTTGAATTTCATTCCACCTTTCATACACAATAAGTTTTTCTTATAGTTAGGGCATTTCTTAATTTTTAATACAGATCCCTATGTCTTGGGCTAAAAGGAAAAGTTTAGTTTGCCAGGATGGAGGAAGTATAATTTGTCATCCTCTAATAATCAAGAGATCAGAGAATTAATTGAGTGAATTTTACAGGCCGTTGATGGGTTACGTCACTGATTAAGAGGATCATGACCGTGAGGTTGACAGAAAGCTACTGGAAAGAAACAAGTAATCGTATTTAAACCATCGGAGAGCACATGTCCATCACTATTGGATTATTTATCTCAAAATCCACCACTCGACCCATAATATTTTCATCACCAAGATGTTCTTGCACCCAATGGCATAGTAGATGAGAACAATCAATGTGATATGTTACCAATGCTCGATAATTTTGTTGAGTGCTTAAATACGAATAACATAAATAAGATGGATGATTTTACTAACGGATTGGAATAGCATAGTTATTAACGGTTACATGTTTAGAAATATGAACACGTACAACCCGAATCAAAATAAAATGCATAATTCTAAATCACAATTAATCTGGTTTCCAACAACCCCACTGGTTGAACATTTTAATTTCACTAATTTATATGTTATGGTGAAATTTCTTTTGGGTGGGTGGGGGTGAGGTGCACTCATAAAAAATAAGATTTTTATTTCACTAACATCATTTTTTTTTACACGTTTTGGTGATTTTATTTGGGGGCAGGTGGAAGTGGGTTATGAAGGTGGTAAGCGTTTTTTTTTTCTAAGGGGAGGGAGTAGGCCAACCAATTCCCAAAAAAAATCATCAATTCTTTAAGCTAACTTTTCACATGTTTTAATAGAAATTTCTTTTATTTGTTTGGGCCTAGGACCCACCCATATAAAACTTATTATCTCACTAAAATAATATAAAAACTTTGTTTTGGAGCTGTTTTTTATCGAGTTGGGTAGGGTTAAGATCCTGTTTCACTGTATGGAAAGGGTGCGATATATACCCAACCCAAACACCGTAGTTTGAATGGGTACTACGTGGATTCACAACAGGCTGGATAGAATTCAACCCGTTCAAAAGACTTCATTTGAAAAGGTATTCTTAGTCGAATTCCTTAATACGATTAATTTATCATGTGTGCCTAATTATATTATCGACGAACAATATTTTCATCAACAAGATGTTGCACCCAATGACATAGTAGATGAGAAATCAATGATATGCTACAAATGCTCGATAATTTTGTTGATTGCTCAAATACGAACAACATAAATACGATAGATGATATTGCTACTGGATTGGAATAGGCTTTTAAATGGGTTAGTGTCAACCAGATTTGAAACATTTTAAAACACGGCGGGTTGGAACCCCGTAAATATCAAACGGGTCCTCAACCTATACCCAACCGATAATCGTTATTTATCAACGGGTACGTGTTTAGAATATGAACACGTCCAACCCGAATCAAAATAAAATGCAAGAGTATAAATCACAATTAATCGAGCGTGCTAATTCACATCCTATAATGAAATTTCTTTTGGGAGCGTCACTAACATAATTTGTGTTAATGTTCCAGTGATTTTATTAGGGGAAATATCATTATTTTACAAATATAGTTTTTCACATGTTCCAGTGATTTTTTTTGGTTGGGGGGGGGGGGGGGGGGGGACGTTCATATGTTTGGATATAATATTAGTTTGGTTTAAGGACCCACCCCTATAAAAATTTATTATCCCATTAAAATAATCATACACTTTGTTTCGGGGCGTGTTTTTTTGGAGTTAGATCATGGTTCACTGGTATGAAACGGGTGAGACATATCTCGATTGGGACGCCATTATTTGAATGGGTACTGTGCGGGTTCGGAACGGGTTGGATAGAACTCAACCCATTTAAAAGACTGATTGTAAAAGTTCTTCTAAGTTGAATTCATCAATACGATTGATTGCTTAGGTGTTCCTTATCATAGATTGTGCTAAAGATCAAATATATTGTCATATACTTTTGAGGAATATTGGTTTTCTTTTAAGTTCTGTAGTGGCACGGGATTGAGAGTCAGGCTCTGTTCTTTTCAACTGAAAACTCATTCGATTCCATTCAGTTCCGATTCGATTCGATTCGATTGCCTTCGGCTCTTTTGATTCAGCTCTCTTAAGTTCATTAAATTCATATTATTATTATTATTATTATTATTATTATTATTATTATTATTATTATTATTATTTTATCATTTATTTACACAACCCATCTTTTGTACGAGGAAAATAAGAAAATTTATCCAATTGAGATATTTTCAACCTTTTTCTTTCTTTCTTTTTAACACGACTTTTAGTAGATCAATGAAATAAAAAGTATAGTTACGATTCGAATTACCCTTCTTTTCTACCGTAAAAGTTGAGTTAAGATAAGAAACTACAGGAACCTGAGAGTACCATTCAAACTGGTTCACATACTTTGTACGTACATCTCTAACAAAAAATCGACATGTTCTTTTATTGGAAGATATTAGAACAATAGAAGTAAACTCAGAAGCATACGTTGGGTTTTTTCTCAAACTTAATAAATAAGAAACAAGTTATACCAAACTAAAGTCAAACCAAACTCTACAAATTACGCACAAAAAAGTATAAAACAAAGTTATGTTAGTCAAATATACTTAATTTATTTTATAATATAATTTTATTATATTCTTTTGTCGTGTAATTTATGATAATCTGATCAACGTCCAAAAAAAAGTCTCCTTACGAATTTATTAATGGACCGGATGTAGTATTCATTATTATTAAAAAAATGGGACAAATGTAATTTCTTGATTCGTTTGATTTGCTTGGCTCATTTGATTTCAGCTTCGATTCGATTCAAGAAATTTAAATTGAAAAGAACAGAGCCTCACTACTCTTAGGAAGCATATAATTGAGGTAAAACTGATGTATGGAATAAAGCATGAAAAAAAAAAGATTATCGTGCTTAGTGCGATGATGAATCCATTAGAGACAAACTTCCCTCTCAATTTAAATGAGATATAGCCCCCCATATAAATTTGTTTTGCCATCATGATGAGACGATAATTTAGAGTCTCATGTAGTCCTTTTTAGCGGTCTTTGTTAGTCTTTGTTCTTAGTTTTATAGTAGTTTTTGTACAATTTTATGCTTTGGTGTTTTGGTTTTGTTTTGTAGGAATTTAGGTGTTTGAGCTCAAATGGAGAAAACGAAGTCGCCTAGGCCATGTAGATTTTACGGTCGCTCAAGGATTTGCGTATGAGCTTCGCCGCGTAGATTTTACGGTATCTTTGGGATCAAGATCGAAGCTTGCCGCGGCGAGATTAAGCGAGCCGATATATAATGCGACAACAGAAGACTCGCCGCTTCGAGACGCGTAAAATCAGAAATCATTTTTTCCTTATTAGTTTGGATTTTGGATTCTTTCTTTCATACTTTCTTTTAACCTAGTTCTTAGAAAAAGCTCCATATTGATACTTTGACATTGAGACATAATTGGAGCTTGGTTTTCATCATTGTTGAAGAATTGATATCGAATTCCTGGTAATATTTGATAAATCTCCATCGTTTATCTCTTCGATTCGTGTTATTATTGTTTATCGATTTGTATGAGCTTGCGTGCGATTATCAATATGTCTATGTTTATCATATGAAATACTTTGAATTCTCTGATCTTTGCTTCTACTATGAGTAGCTAAATCACTCCGAACACAGTAGTTATGTGACGGTTTTGCGTATTCGATTATAGGGTTATGATTCGTTCATATATGTTCGTCTAGTTCAAAATATTCGTAAAAACTATCAATCCAATTCACTAGTTCAAGATTTTTTCTAAATCGTTTTCGGTTAAGGATCGTGGATTGACGACCCACGATTATTCTAGTTCAAAATACTCAAATGACGATTGATTGAGGTTGGATTGATCGATTTATGTACACCGACCGTGTGACAAATATGAACGATTTCCCTAGAGCAAATTAGCATTACTCGATCATAATTGATGTATTCTCTTCTCTCATTGTTAAAAACCGTTTATCTGCTTTTCTGTTTTCTAGTTACTAGAAGTAATCAAAATCAAACAAACCAAACTGTTTTCACAAGTAACTGTTTGCTTTCAAACCGTTGTGGTAGCTTAATTGATTTCTTAGCGAACGACTATGTGGTTAGCATTGTCTGTTTACAACAACTGCTTTCTACTTGTTTTCTAAGTAGTAATTTGAGCATATCACATCACAATAAATAAAAGTTAGGAAAATCTATCTCTCAAGCGATAATGTACCTCCCACACGTGTATTGAGTCAATGTAAGTTAATATTGTTCTATTCAGGTCACCAATAGAAAGGTTATATTAGTATTGATTTGCGACAAGGATGGTAAAACGTATAGTCGGCAACCAAGATGGTGTACAAAAAAGTGTTTGACAAGTTTATCACTATTATATAAAAGATAATTATATATAAGTACATTACATCTATATACATCAAGCGTATTTCAATACTCATGAAAATTACTTTTTTAGTATTGAAAATTACTTTTTGTTAGTATTTACATGTATGTGTTGTTTTAATTAGTATGAGCTTATGTTGATGCTAATGACTTATAAATTTCTTATCGACTGTAAAATTTAAATGTTTTTAAGCTGAAAAGTTATTGTAATTAAAGTAAAACTTTATATACTTAATATTTTTAACTATACCCGTCCTAACTAATTTGGTATATAATTAAAACTCTGAGTTAAGTATAAATTTAAGTGAATTTTTCTGGACTTTAGCTATTGTCCAAACCGCCTCTAAGTAATTGGCTTGCCACTAGATTTGGGGGACTATATGTAGTCGATAAACCCTAGAACGGCCCATTCACACTCATTCCCAAAGAAAACAGCAATTTGCAAGGACTCAAATTCTTGTTACTGGGGAAAATGCTTCACTCTCACAGGTAAAAATTGGAACTTTAGGTTTTCTAATTTATCCCATTTACTGAATTGCTTCTTAGATTCGTCATTTTCGTATGCTTTCCATTTTACTGTATGTAATCTTCTTTCATTTCATTAGTATTAGTAATGGTTGCTCTATTGTTGCGCAGATCTCGTGTTGCTGCTACCTTATTTCTTGATACTTCTTCTGTATTCCTCTCCAAATCTCGCTTCTCCTTTTCTTCCTACTCCTCCTCATCTACATCTCCAAACAAGCAACCAGATGTTTCTCCAAGCCCTGAGTTATTTGTTCACAAGTACAATTTCTCTAACGAATTAGCTTCCAAAGTTGCTTCTGCTTCATCTCATATCAGAAATCCACATAACCCTGAGTTACTGCTTTCTTACTTTAAAGACAAGGGCTTCTCCCAATCTCAATTAGAGAGAATCGCTAGACAAACTGATTTGCTGTCTCGGTGTCTTGAAAGGAGTGTTGAGCCCAAATTGAAGATTTTTCAGGATCTCGGCTTTTCTCAATGTGAGGCTGCTGAGGTTGTTGGAAGTGATTTCCATACTATGCTGTGTCGTCGAACAGACACTATCATCCTCGCACTGTCTGTGTTGAAGCGCTTGTTGGGATCGAATGAGCATGTTATGAAAGTCATAAATAAATGTAAAGGCTTGTTTTATGCAGATCCAGCAAAGACTCTGTTGCCAAACATTGAATTCCTCAAGAGCTGTGGCGTATCCGCAGAGCAGATTAATAGACTTCTATATACTCGTTTTTCTCAGTTATTCATGGGTAATCCTGAAACAATTAGGAAATCTGTTCACAAGCTTGACAAGATGGGTGTTGAGAGGACTTCCAAGATGTTCATCTATGCTGTTTGGGCTGTTTCAACAATGTCTGATGAAACTTGGGAGCTTAAGCTGAAGAGCTTTATGGATATGGGGTTTTCAGAAGATGATATATCATATATCGAGAGTATTGAGGAGTACACCTATTGCACTGAGTGTATCAATGCCGAAAATAAAGAAAGTAAAAGAGGTTCTTCTTGAAACAGGGAAATATGATATGTCGTGTATAGTTAACTGCCCTATCTCACTTATGGTCAGTGTTGAAAAGAGGTATAGACCGCGAATTCATGTCTTGAAGGTGTTGGAGAAGAGGGGTATAATTGAAAAATGGCCGGCTCTATCAACACTCTGCTTAATGACCGATGAAATGTTATTTAAGAAGTTCATTGCTCCAAATGCAAATCATGTTGGTGAAGAATTCATCGGGAAGACTGCTAGCAGTGCAATATAGGAAGTGACTGTCTAGAAAAGATGTAGCTGACTCGGTATGTGAATCAACAGAAGATTTCAGGGAGAGAAGCTTGTGGTTGTGTCTATTTCTTCGGATCCCTAACGTCTAGTCATTAACCAGCTTACCACCATTGTTGGAATACCTTCTTCTGAAAGTAAGCTGTGTCCATGCCCAGCAACAACTAAATATTACTTGTTGGGTACAATTGAATAATGTTGTTTCTAACAATCCTTGACTGCACTTGCACCCAACAAGTAATATTTAGTTGTTGCTGGGCATGGAGATGTATAATTAAGTGAAGTTTTGTGATGTAATTTTTCATATGATGAGTTTTGTCGTCCGTTTCTCATATTAGCATGTGGGCGCTGGCATTTGGCGCCGCTGCTGTTCTTTCAAATATTACAAATGCTGTTCTCTATCTTCTAATTTTGATTGCAACTGGTTTACTGCATTGGTATAATTGTTTATCTATTCTTGTTGATTCACGTATTTTCCTGGGGATGTCATTAATCTTCTCTCATTACAGTAACTAATTGTGTTGAATAATGTTTCTTGATGACATATAGCGTATGCATAACTTTTTTTTTTTTTTATGGCTAGAGAATGGTGTTTATTATGCTACTTTGAGTTAGACTGAACCGTCTGTTCTCTACATACTGCAACCATATGAAACTTGATGCTCACAGCTTGCTTTCAGAAGAAGGTATTCCAACAATGGTGGTAAGCTGGTTAATGATTCACATTGGAATCAACATCTGAGAAAGTCTAGAAGTGGTGCTTTGAACCTAACATGATTCTTTCTTATTGCAAGTTCAAATATATACAAAGTTTTCATCTTTTGTTTCTCAGTAATTGGTTGTTCTAGTAGTATTGTTTAATTTAAAAAGTTTGTTTATCTATCTATCTATGCATTAAAATAAAATCCATTCCTCCAGGCTATCACATCATTTCATTTAATTATGTGGAAATGTTATGCAATCTTATTGGCCCAAATATTTCACTTGGCATCATGAAACATTTTCATTGTGTAAAAATTACTTTTCTAAATTCTTCTCGGCTTCTCCTACAATTCTCCTAGAATTTCAAATTTCAATTGCCTCGACCAAGTAGCCATCATCTCCGACTCTCTTTCTTCCACAAAACCACCAACCACCGATCTTCCAACCAATCGCGCCACCACCCATGATTCTGATTCTTTGGTGAATTTGAATATGATCGATCAGATTTGTGTCGTGCTTGATCCTTGTGCGATCCTGGCTGAATCGATGCCAGTACCAGTATCGCTTGCATTCTTTCACCTCAAAATACATATATTCCATCATCTTCAATTTCGCAATTTGTCATGAGAGATGTTTGGATCGATCGCGAATCTCTTTCTTCTCAAGTACAGTTCCAAATCGTTGTTTTTCTACAATTAGGATTTTTCGATTTCATTTATTTTACTAATTCTACTTTATGTGCTATTTTGGTGCAGTTGAAGCACAAGTTTGGTTATCTAGATGGCAGGGTTTAGAATTTGGAATCTGTAATTGCTACAAGATCCTCTTCTCCCCAGGTTTCATTCCTTTTTCTCTTCTTTCTCTTTCATTAGGTCTGTTTGTTAGTATATCAATTGGGTATCTTCTGATCATTTATGTTACAAAACTACCTAGCTCTGGACTAATCATGTATGGACTAATTTGGGGGCTTTTTTCGCATTCGCATATAAGGTTATTTGGTTTAATTTTCGGGGATTTTGCTTCATGGCAGCTCAATAGTTCTAATTCGCAAGAGAATGAGCTTAGCTTGGTTTACTTTTCGGTACTTGTAATTGGAGTCGAGTAAAACTCCAATCAAGATTAAGTTCGTAGAGGGGAAATCCTCACATTAAAACGCTTATCCAGCCGGATGGGAATTGTCCATCTTTGTAGATATAAGTGATCAATTCATTTTGATAGTTGCAATTCCTTTGTTATATAGGCAAATCGATTCGTATTTAGTATTACATTAGTTAAGAAAATCTTGGTTTTGATATATTATCCTCTTTAAATATTTTTGTTGTTGTCAATCTGCTTTGAAGACGGAGAGAATTGGAAATAATAGGTCTGACGATAAAATGAGTGTTTGGTTTAAACATGTGTGTTACTATTTGCCCAAAATTGTGATGTTGATATGAAGCCTTTTGGAATACACTAATGAAAAATCCAATTTCATTAATTCAAAAGCTAAATTCTGATAGTGAACTAATTTTGTTCTTTGTAAATGTTCTCAGGTGATAAATATCACGGACAAAGGTGTGATGAAACATCCTACACGTACGTCCTCCAATCTCAACAACTAATATTCTTAGCCTTATATTTTCCTTCAAAAATAAAAAGAACATACGGTAACACCATCCGTTAATGTTTAATTTCAGTGAAGTTATACATGACTGAATATAAAACTGGAAACTGGAAGTCGGGCTCCGTGTCCTATCAAGCAGGAGGTATATTCTACTAATGCTATTATGTCATGTCGCCTTTTACAAGTCGGCCAAAAAGATTAAGATTTGGTTGAGTAATGAGGAAATTCTCTACAACATGGCTCTGGTGATTTTAGATTAAGTCCGTAATGTGGGTGGACAAGTTTCAGTCTTCTTCTCACACTTGATCAGCGGGTTAACATTCAAGAAATGCTTGTGAAAAACAACTTGAACCGCAGTGATATCCACTTTAGTCTTTAAGCTATATGTTCTGACCAATAATTTGCAACCGTATAAGTTGATAAGACTATTGATTTCAGGCTATTCATGTGTTGTAGTGAGAATCTGATGCATCCACAAATTAGCAAATTTCAAAATAATCTATACTATTTCCTCAAGGTACTTCTTCCTTGGTTTGATTTTAATTAATCCCTATCTGAACTGCTGCTAAATGTATACATACGCATGACGAAGATGCACTGATTTACTCTTTTTTTTTTCGTGTTTAGTGGTGTCTGCGTTTTGTAAGTGGAATGATTCTCGCCTAGCTATTCTTATAGTAGAAATTTGTCGCTTATAGAAACTAAGTATGGTGCTTTTAGAAGTCAAATGCAGAAGCTTAAGAAACACCTGCTAGAGTTTTTAGGTGTCTTGATACGTTACCTAAATGTTAACTAATTGACAAATATTTCTATAATTTTGAGCTCTAGAGTCAATCTTAGGTGACAAATGTTAAGTTTGCATAATAGTGCATCAATTCGTGTGACATAACATGCATGCGCCATATATACTCGGTATAAATTAAAGTTTGCTGCAATATTGTTGTACCGTGAGTTACTAATTGACATTCTAACAGCACATGAATCTGCCTTTCTTTTTCTTTCCTATTCTATGAATTAGGAGAGTGATACAAACCATTCTACTGATAAGGGGTGGGACTCAATTAACATTTCTGCACCAAATTATGCTTCTTAATTAACACACTAAAACCGTGCTATTCTTAATTCTGAAGGCAATGTATCTCTGTTTGTGATTACATAGAAGTCAAAATCAAAACCTGGAATTATTTAAATTTCAGAATCTGATTTTGTTTGGGTTACAAATTGTTTTGATGCCTCGCTTTTCAGATTCTTGGACCTGCAAGGATCTAGGGGTTTACCATTTACCTCATAATCCTCAGTTTCCCATATATGATCCTCTGGGAAAATTTATAAACGGTTCACCAGGCGCAATTTCTCCTTCCAGATCATTACTGGAGAGATCCAACTGAGATTTTTTTGTTAATTTCAGGAAGTCCTGTGGTATTCTTCCTGTAAAAGTTGATCATTTGAAAAATATAGATAGATATTCAGGATTCCTAATCGAAAACGTCTCTTGTGATAACGACACTCTAAACATGTTGGATAGACTTAAGTTGAAAAGGTTGGAAAGTCGACCTATTGAGCTTGAAATTTGACCAGTTGATCTGTTACTATACAATGATAGTGTTGTGAGCCTTGAGAGGTCTAAACCACTTGATGGAGGAATGGTTCTTTCCAGGTATATATGATTCTTGCGATACTATGACCTCAAGAGATGTCAGTAGTTTTATCGAAGGAGATAACAAACCAGTCATCACCCTACCATAGGCTCTCTTTTGAGAAGTGCTTGGAGATTCATTTGTGTCGTTCTACCGGTGATGTTATCGCATGAAATCCCTTCCCATTAGTAGCCATCGTGCCCGATCGATGTTTAGAGGTGACACAGGTGTTTGACAATACCTTGCTTGAAACCGGTATGCCCTTTTAGGTCGTTAGGATGGCATGTTCTTCTGCCTTTTCTGCTCTCTGAAGAAGTTGAGAGAGTTAGAGCTTCTATGAGTCATATAAATAGGAAACATGAAACTCATTTTTCTGTATTTCTGTATATATTTAGCCAAGGCCCAACGTGTTATTTTTTATGTATTTACCGGGCGGCTTTTTTTCAATCATGTATCTCAGCTTCTTTTTTGCTAATGAAAGAATGTTGTCAATAAATATTAGTACTGAATTGTATTCTAAACAGGTATTGCAGTTTAGTGGGGGATGTTTACTGCATAGTTATTCACGTCGTACATGGTTGTCCTCTAGCATGCTTATTTGGAATTCTTCATAGTTTTTTGTAATGGAGCTAAACAGAGGTATCAGGTATGGGATGGGGCGAGGTGTTTGGTGAGCGGTAGACAAATAATAGTTCACTATGCTTTTGACATGTCGGGGTTTACCCGTAAAACCGGTTTTTCCTAAACGCTACTTCGGGTTTTGCTTAGCAGAGTTTGGTGTATAAATATTTCTCCTACTTGGGTTGTTGCTGCTGAAATTGCAAGATAACGTGTAAAACTACGCAAGTACGTACTCCAACTTCTTCCGGTATTTCTCCATTGCCTTTTCACCTCTCTGTCCAATTCATGTTTTCTCTTCAATTGTTGTTATATTACTCACCTGAATGCTGGAAGTACTTTTAAGGAAAATAATGCCCACCCATCTTCGACTCTTAGCCCATATCCATTATCATAAATATGCAAGAATCAAGATACAGACTAAATCAACAATTTTTATGAAAGATGCGGATATTTTTTATCTGGAAATAAAATATGAAGTAACATGTTAGAAGCTGGAAAATTGGATGAAAAATTACAGTTTTGTTTCTTTGTGCCATCATGAATTTACTTGTTGCATTACTTTTATCCTGATTATAAAACATCAACCAGTCTATACCTTGACTTCTCTTTTACTATATTTCTCACTTATGCTTCGCTTGGATGGCATTGTCGCGTTCCTTCATAAAGTTCTACTTATGTGGTTGGGACAGCCTTCTGAGGATAATTATTATGGATTTTTTTTGCACAAGATTGCAATGTGTCTTCACTACTTCAAACTGTCATGAGATTGGATTTATTCAAATATAATAAGAGGCAACAATTAGATGCATTTTGCATAGTGCATGTCTTAATTAGATACTTTACGTTTTTCTTTATGCATTAAAACAACAATTGTGTTTAGTGTGATCATTCCAACAAATTTAATTGTGTATATGAAAAATGAAATAAAACTGAAAATCTCACACCACGCATATTAGGGGCGATATATATATATATATATATATATATATATATATATATATATATATATATATCTGCATACTAAAGTCTTAAAGAGTATAACCTCACTCTGTTCATACTGCATCCGCCGCTTTCAACTCACGATTGTTCATACTGCATCTGCTATTCATACACTCATATTGCAAGTATCTTCTTACAAATTTTTAGTTATGTTACATATAAATTATGCATGTTTATGGTTAACGGAGACCGCTAAAATCCGCCTATACCCCCTTATATATATATATATATATATATATATATATATATATATATATATATATATATATATATATATATATATATATATATATATATATATATATGTATGTATAAAAGAAAGTAAGCCTTCAAGGTTTGGTACCAAGTGAATGTACTAATTTGCCCTTCAAAACAAAACAAAAGTTGCTATAATTTGGTTTACGTTTATAATCATCTTGGCTTGTAACAAGCGCTTGGAGGGTATAATTCATTTTTGGTACTCCAGTGTGTGACATTTCCAATATTGATACTATAGAGTGATCGTGTCCAATTGAGGTACTAGATATCAATGACCAATTACAATTAAGTTACTAATTATAAATTAGAAGGCGGACATGCCAATCGGGCCCAAATTACAATTATCATAACCCCAATTTTACGTGAATTTGATCAATTGAAGGTCAATCGATACAAAAATGATGAAAAATCGTACGAAAAAGAATATGTCAATGAAGAATTTGACGAGTGTGAGTGGGACGAAGTCCACGATATCTTGCGAATTTTTTTCTATGTCTATCTCCCGACATTTGATATTCGCTCATGCGTGAATGACACATCCCACATTCTAAATGCAATTAGTAGCTTAATTGTAAATAGTCATTAATATTTAGTACCTCAATTGGACACGACCACTATAGAGTATCAAAATTGAAAATGCCTTTTTAGCCGGCGCTTGGACTCTTCAACTCTCAAGCTTCTTTCTCATGCCATCTTCTTGAGTCTTGACTCTCTTTACTCAAGCTCCAACGTGAGTTCTAGGGGTTTAACGTTTGTTTCCCCCGGATTTGTTTCTCTCCTTCCGTTTGTCGCTGGTATGTATTCTACCCTTCAATTTCCAGAAAAAAAATCAAACGCTTAAACTTATTTGATTCGTCACATCTTTACTTTACCCAGTAACCCAACCCTTCATATCCTCTCTTCGTTTATGCTCCTATCAGGCGAATGGAATTTCTGATCCACGTTTATGTAGAAATTCTTTTTGGTTACCTGCTTCCATCTTCTTCAACTTGTACATGATGTTAGTTAACTATACAGATGTCTGTTTATTGTGCCCTCCAACTGTTTGTTTGGTGCCCTCAATGATTATCCTTCCGTTAGCTTTTCCAGTAGCACGAAACTTGATCTGCAAGTAGACTAGCGAGACATGCTTACTGTGGGTAAAGGTTAAACATGTTATAGACTAAACTTCATGTATGTAGTAGAGAGTTATACACCTGTAAATGCCATTAGCTTCTCCAACTGATTAGCATTTGCTTCGAACGTGCTCAATTCAGTATTCATTTAGAAGGTACTCTTTACTTGACGAAAACCTCGTGTGTGTTTAGTGTCTGATAGGGCTAATGAGTTTTCAACATTTTAAATGGTTTATGTTAAACCAGACTCTGCTAACTTGATATTTAACTTGAAATATCCAGGAAAAGTTGCTGATGAGAAGGAAAATACCCTTAGAACTCCTAAACGAGCTGATTCCATTAACCGTTCCAGCAAAAATGTGAAGCAAGGTGCAGGAACAGGAAAGGTGAAAGAGTACATATTTTCAGCCAGGAAACCGATTTAAAGCCTAAAACAGCTGTACTTCAAACAAAAAGAAGACAGAGTTTTAGTTGGACAGGTTACCCGAGGCCAAAAGGGGAGTGAAGTGAGTCCAAATGCAGCAATTGCTAAATCAAGCGAAAAGTTGGATGATGTAGATCCAGAAAACCAAGCAAAAGATGTTTCTCACAAGGATTTGTTAGTATTTAATATTTACTGATGGAATTGATAGGGACGATGAACTGACCAGCAAAATTTTCGGCAGTGTGGCGGGGATCTCTACGCTTTCAGTCAGGTAACCTGCCTTTCATTTCTGATTGACAAACTGGGAATTTATTGCTGTAGTTTTTATCTTCTTGCTCTTTTATATGAATATATATGGTTTCTCTCCAGATGTTCTACATAGTAATCGATATAAGTTGGCATGAGGAGAGCCCTATTGACATTGAATTGTCCGCCAATTGCTTAAAATAACCCGTAGGTTGTGTTGTGCCATGTAAATGAAATTTTTGCTTAAGAAATTAAGTAGATTATTATTATTGGAAAAATATTGTTCCCCCTTCTTTGCTTCCACTTATTTGTTTGGGTATCTTAGTTTTTGGCCAATTAAACCAAGTTAAAAGTGTGAACACAACTGTACATTTTCCTCCCCTCACTTCCTCAAGTGATGTTGACGTATCCCTTAGATTCATCAAGTTGAATACCACAACCAAATCATCTACTAGGTGCACAAATGACATACACAACAAACAAGAAAATCTTGAAAATGAATATCATTCTATTGTTATACCTATATACTGAAATTCGTAAATGGAGAGGGAAGTGCTAGAACCTACTTATTATAGGAAGATGTGAGTCCTCCAACATATATTCTCCTCAAGTCAACTTCATTCATTGTATTATGCTTAGTTGCCATTTTGCCCATCAAATTTAGTGAACGATAGTTGGTTTTTTTCAACATTTGCAATATTAATAATGAAATGTGGGTACTATGATGCTTCTAACAAAATCTCATATCACTATGACCCTTCAAGTCCACTCTCAGCCTTTCTTTATTGTCATTTAGCCTTCCACCTACGATATGTCTCCTACATCCTCTGTATGATAAATCCTACTTCCTCCGTCCCGTCCCATGTTTCCCATTTTAACCTTTTGCAGTCAACCGTCTCCAACTTTGACTACGAATTAATCTTAATCCACAAATGTAAATTTTTTAATAAAATTATATTATGAAACTTCACTCCCTAAAGTTTCATAATATAATTTAATTGAACATTTTACATTCTTCGTTGAAGATTGATTCGTAGTCAAAGTTGGAAATGGTTGACCGAGAAAAGTCAAAATGGAAAACATGGGACTGGACGAAGGAAGTATATGACAAGGCTTGCAATGCCAAATTCACACAATTTCTTCTCAACTTGGATAATGGTATGTATATTCATTTTCAGATTCAATATATTTTTGTTCTTTGCAGTTATCATTATTTATGATTACTTGCATTATTCTTGATTATGAATTTCTTTGTTTCTACACATATTGTTTGTCATGAAACATTTGTAGATTTCTTCTTCTTATTTCTATCTTGTGTTGGACTGTGAATTGTCGAATTTATCATCCCTTGTATTCACATATCTCTCCTATTTTTAATATAAATGATATTACGGTTATTACCCCATGTTGCAACGTGGTCCAGGAAGATAAATGGGAAAGAAGAATATGAAACAATTCGATGGTATATACATCATCATATTTGTATTTAGTATGCTTATAGTTTATTGCTTTATCATTTATGTACTCTTTGTCTCTTTCCATATGATGATGGATATATCATATATGTGCTGATTCTTAGATCTTAGAGTGCATATTGCGTGTCGTTTATATACTTTCCTAGGTTACTTTGGTAACTTTATTAAGGAGTTATATAGCGTATTAATGTTTTTATTATTTTTCATATTCGTGTGTTCTTGAGATCATGGAAAGTGTCTGAGTTGGCATTTCATCCTCTGGTTTACTGAATCTGAACATTGATATGCATTCTGAAGTACCCAAATTCAGGAATAATCTGGTGAGGATGATCTGAATGCCATATTTGCAGGAAGGTTTCTAGAATCTAGATAGTGAACACATGTTTTGAAGTCTGTACTTTTAGTGTCCCCAATCTGATGTTAAGTGCCTAGATGAAGAGGCTATAGTCTTATTAGAGTGTTGGTGCTAGGTAATTCTACACTATTGCTTCCTATTGAACAATTGCTTCCCAAATTCGTGTGCGTGTTTAGTGTCTGATAGAGCTAATGAGTTTCCAACATTTTAATGGTTTATGTTAAACCAAACTATGCTAACATGATAATTAACTTGAAATATCCAGGAAAAAGTTGCTGATGAAAAGGAAAACACCCTTAGAACTACTAAACAAACTGATTCCATTAACCATTCCAGCAAAAATATGAAGAACGATGCAAGAACATGAAAGGTGAAAGAGTTTGTACAGATTTTTAGCCAGGAAACCTATTTCAAGCATAAATCCGAAGTTCAAACCAAGAGAAGAGTTTTAGGTCGAGAGATGTTTGCTGTGGCCAAAGGGAGGAGTGAGTCCAAATGTTGCAAGTGCTGAATCAAGCGAAAGGTTGGATAATGTAGATGCGGAGAAAGAAGCGGAAGATGTTTCTCACAAGGTGCTTGCTTCAGTCCATTAAATTGAAGAGACTTTCAAAACTTCTATTACAAAGCGCAACAAACCACAACTTACTGCTGCACAGAAGAACGTTGTTTCACAAGGTAGTATGCCGTTAGTACTTATGAATGCTCGAAAAATAGATGGTAGTAATAGATATGATGATGCAAGCTTACTTTTTTTTTAAAGGAGAGCTCCCTAACAGAGATCCAGAGATATTACTAGACCATCTGGGCGATCCTTTTTAAGACAATTTCTAGGTATGCTACTTCCAGATTTTTTTCAATAACACTCATGCTCCTTATGGATTGGATTGAATATGATGTAAGATTGTTTTATTCATGATAGGTTGAAGAACTATCAGAAGATTCGAAAAAAAACTACAGATGTTGAAGCTTAATTATGAGGATGCAAAAGTGTTTCTACAGGAAGATAAAAACATGCTCAATATATTTTCATTCCTTGGACAGAAATTGGCTTTTATACTTGGCAACGTTGATGGTGTCAAGAACATGATGCATGCTATAGATACTAAAATTCAACGATGGTCATATGGGAATAAAGAAAACATGGTTCACTGCTGTCGACTTTGCAACATGTAAAATGATCTGTATGGATCAACCAATTAATATGGTAAACACCCAGCGTTACCATATTAGTACTTATTATCATTCTTTGTTCATTGTACAAAAAAAAGTATTTTACATACTCGCAAGGCTTATTTTTATCAAATTCCATCCCTCCGGCTAATATATACATGTATACTCTTTAATCCTTTATGAACGTAATTAACAACCACAAAATAAATGGATATGGATTAACAGGAAGCCTGGAGAGTGAGTATGATAGATAAGATTAAAAGGAATTGATGAGTATTATAGTCATACTAGAAACATTACCGCCTTTCCGGGCTGTTTGGAACGCTGTCGTCTCATGTCCTTGATAATTTTAAAGATTCCATGGCTTTTCATCATTATTATACATGATTGTCATAAATAAAATGTACTAAGTAATAAGGCGTATTTGTTCTAGCAAAATAATTTCAAATGCTTATTTCTTCTAATCCAACATGTACACCTTTTACATGCACTTGGCACCTCACTGAAGCGCGGTGCATATTAAATCAAGATGGGTAAGTTATTTTCCTAATTTATTGCGGGTGGAGTGATCAGTAGATTTGTGGGCAAGTGTGTGTGGGGGTGGGGGTTGTTAAATACAAATACTAAAGGCATAAATCTAAAATGTTAAATGTTAAATAAAATAAAAAATTTACTTTCGCCGTCCCTTGAATAGCTTCCCGATTGATTTTTCGGTCAACCAAATAAGGAAATGAGAAATATTTAATTTTATTTAAATGGAAAATAAAGAATGATTAAAAATTAATAATGAGTTGATAAAGTGGAAAGTTTGGTATTATTTAAATGAAGATTGAAGAACGAATGAATAAAAAATAGATAGTGGGTTAGTAAAGTTGTAAATAAGAGTGTATCACGTGGGTATTGCTCAAGTAGGGTAGTTGGTCTCATTATAAATAATGGAAATGATGAGTTTTGTGTTGAACAACTAAAATGGCAAAATTAGAAGTTTTGTATGTAATTGTCATGTAACGATATACAATTCTCCATCCAGGCTTGAAACTCACCGATGAACAAATAAAAAGCATTGCTATTATGGAAGTATAGAAGTTACTGAAGAAAAACTGCAACAATCTCAGTTGATTTTGACGGTATGCCCCTATCGGACGAGTCTGTTACAGTAAAACCTCTGTAAATTAATAATCTCGATAAAACTAATAATTTGACTGGTTCTATCTTGGGACCAGTACAAATTTTGACCCAAATTGATAAAATAATAAGATAATATTTTTTTGAAATCCCAGTGTATATGTATTGGTCCCAACGAAAATATAAATTAATAATTACTAAAAATTTATATATATATATATATATATATATATATATATATATATATATATATATATATATATATATATATATATATATATATTTGTGTTATCCACTTGAAAATTCAAAGACCGTTTAGTAAAAAATGAGTCTATAGTCACTTATTTTTTGTTGAACTTCAAATCTATATTTAGTTCATCTCTAAATCTGCCCATTGCACTCGAGAGATGTGATGTTGTCTTCTCGTACTGCAACATAAAGTTTTGAAGAGTTGTTGTCGCTTGTAATGCTTATGAGTGACTGGTTCCAAAGCCATTGAATCATCCTCAGCTTCATCATCTACCGGATTTTGAATGGTATCCACCACTATTTCTTCTATGATCTGAACTTCGTAACATTCATCGTTTTCACTGGAAAAATCTAGCAAGTGATCATTCACGTCCATTTGTGTCGGTAATGCATAACAGTAATCAAGTTCTCAAGCTCACTAATGTCTTCTCCATAATTTATATCATTTAAACCACTTGAGATGGTTTGATTCGCCGAACGAATTTTGCCGTGTCGAATACAATTTGCCATGGCCTCTTGTTGCACATTCAATGTCCAAGCTGAGACGGCCAGATTGATAGCATTTGAAAACATTTATCTTTTCGGGAGAAGAAATGTCCAACTCATAGCCTTCCAAAAACCTTACGGTAAAATCTTTTGTGATAGTACAATTTGAAGGCTCTTATAATCAAATATGCATATACGTAAAACCTCTTTAGAAAATATCCGGTCCCAGTGAACTTGAAAATTTTACTGGTCAATTATGCATATACGTAAAACCTCTTTAAATTAATAAATTATTAATTTATCGATTATATAATATATCGCTAAATTAATAAAATATCCCGGTTCCAACATTATTAATTTATAGA
Organism: Plantago major; assembly: GCA_026545765.1. Classification (NCBI taxonomy): domain Eukaryota; kingdom Viridiplantae; phylum Streptophyta; class Magnoliopsida; order Lamiales; family Plantaginaceae; genus Plantago; species Plantago major. The sequence continues at coordinate 2,346,928 of CM048843.1, read as the reverse complement.
GGTTTTACTGTATATGAAATGCTACAAATCCATTTTTTGGACTAGATGTTCTATGTTAGAGCTGCAATGGAGCAGAGCACGATTGTTTACATCCAAAATTTACTGATGAACAACGTGCCATATATGAGAAAATTATGTCCATTGTCGATGGTCAAAATGGCGAAGCATTATTCTTAATTATACATCTACGGAGGGACCACATAAACCTTTATGTGGAGAACGATGTGCTATGGTTTGAGGGCTAGAGGAGATATTGTACTTCCAGTTCCGTCCAGTGGGATTGCATCACTCATTCTTTATAAAGGTAGGACGACAGTCCGTTACATTTGATGTTAGGAATACCATTGCAAATCATGAGGACTCGACATGCAATAAGCTCATGATTCAGAGGCCACGGGTAGGGGGTGTAAATGAAAAAAACGTTTGTGAAAAACGAAAAAATTCAGTCAATGCTCAGTTCGTGTTCGAGTTTGACCTAACCGAACAGTTCGCAAACATGTTCATATTTAACTTATCAATTTTTACGTCCAATTTAATCCCATATAATCTGGTTCATCATCTTTTGAAATTCAAGAGACGAAAGAATTTGTTGAGTGGATAACACATGTCGGTGATGGCATTATTGTCGTTGAACCTAATGATCGTACGGTTGATATCAATATCCCGAAGGTTTACTTAGGCGATCCATCACTTGACCATGGATATTTCATCACAGAGCTGTTCTTGCACCTACAAATGAAATATTTGATGATATAAATCAATTTTTCATGTCGATGATGTCCAAAGATAGCATTGAATATTTGAGCGCATATAGCATTGCTAAGGAAGATAACTTTGAGAACGGTCTCGAACATGTTTTCACTGTAGATTTTTTCAACAACGTTAATTGCTCTAGATTTCCTAACATAAGATCATACTGAAGGTTTGGTGTATGATAATGCTTCTGAGGAATATTGATTAGACTTTCGAGTTGTGCAATGGAATAAGACTCATAGTTACTAATATTGGAAGGATATCATCGAGGCAAAGATGATATCTTGAATCAACGCGTGACAAAAGGTTTTCACCGAGGATGATGATGAGCCATCTGACGAGATGCAATTCCCTATCAATTTTGTTTGGAGATAGTTCCTCATATCCGTCTGCTTTGCTATGTCTATAAATAAGAGCTAGGGACATTCTCTCTCACACGTCGACCTCTACTCCCTTTACATGTATTCAACCGTGGTCAGTTAAATGTTACTCTTTCTAGAGTTACCATCTGGAAGGGATTGAAGGTAGTAATTTGCGACGTATAGGGTAATAATATGACACGACAACAAACATAATTTATAAAGAAGTGTTCGATAAGCTATGAGTTGATTTTATCCTTTGTATGTATAAATTTTAGGATTTTTTAACACTGACAAAATTTTATATATGGTTGTGCTCAATTTCATTAATTTACATTATGCACTTTTCTATAGATAGGGGTGACTTCCGATGTAATGTTGAAGTGATTAGATCATACATTTTATCACACTGCAGTTTTTATATGTTCCTAAACATCGACATGTTATTATAAATTTATTCATTTCTTATTTTAAGTTTTTTCTCCATTCCCCGTTGACTATCGACGGACCATTAACTATTTTTCCTTCATTAAAATCTCAGTTTTGGAATCCATTTTGAAATTAAAAGATTCCAAAATTCAAGATATTTGATGTTGTTTTGGTGTTTTTTCAATGTCTTCTAAAATTTTAAAACAAAGTGGAAAATTATGAAGGACAAAACATTTAAAATAGTTTTGAATTACATGGTCATTTCATCTCGGTAAGCCAAAAGTACGAAATGTATCGATATATTTTTTGCTCTGTTTCGGTGCGATTCGAAACCATGTTTATTCTGAAAACGAATTTGCCGAGTTGACATTGCATACACTATCTATGAAGTTTTTCAATGTCTTTGTTTTATAAATTTAAACAAATATCCCAAGTTATTGCAAAATTGCATATAAATAGATGGATGATGTTAAATTAAGAGCAATTTAAACAAATATTCCAAGTTTTTCTAATTTAAACACAATGGTTCTCGATATAATGAATGTTACTTCAATTGAATATTTATCCATTCATTTTCATTAAATCATGCAAATCAACATTAATCAAAATGCCAAAATTACCTTAATTTTGAGAAAGCCTTTTTGTTATAGTTGATACTTGATAATTAGTTGGTTAATAATTGGTTATTGCAGTTGGTTTAAGTTGAAAAGTCCGAGAAAGAAAATGCTTCAAAAGGTGCCTTGGTGCACCTCACAATTTGACCGACCATTTTACAAACGACTTTGGTATGCTAAAGTATGAATAATAATTGGATTTTAATTGTGCTCTGAGAGTATTCTTAAGATAAAGTTAAATTTTAAGGGTTGATGGGTAAAAGTAAATGATGTGTGCAAGTTTTTAAGGTTATTTAATTGGTTAATAAAAAAAAAAATTAAATTGAATGAAAAAGAGTAGATAGATATAATTGAATTGAATTGTGAAGAGGAGTGGGTGAATTAAAAACGGGACACTATTCCGACTCAATTAAAGTTAAGATGAGATGCGACTTTAATTGTTTCCAAACAGTTAATACTCCACGACTTTTTACTGAATCCACTAACTACTGCCAAGGGTGGATCAGTTGTGCGGAAAAAACTTACCAAGTCAAAATGATGAACTCAGCTCCATACCAACTCTTCCAAAACCAACCACCCCAAACCCCTGATCAACCCTTCTACATAAACCATACCCTCAATAAGTCCTCACACAAGTGAATATAGAAGCACCTCAAAATCCTTCAATGTCCAGACACATAACCTTTAGACACCAGCCAGTCAGCATCTCCTACATGGGGTTCGGTATCGGGACATTCATATTATGTGCGTTTGCATTGTTCATGTGTGTCAATCATACACGGAGATCCTGGCGGAAAGTGAAAGCTTGTTACGGGTATGACCAGTACAATCATGAACCCGTCATACAAATGAACCCGGAAGACAACCCGGCTTACCAGTTCGGAGAGTCTGATCAGAGTGCCTACAGTTGTGATCAAGGCCCTGTTTGGAAGAAAAACATACTCATGGGAGGAAAATGCCAGCTGCCGGATTTCTCAGGTGTCATCATGTATGATTCTACGGGTAATGTAGTTCCGCCTGCCAAAACCCGACCAGCACTTCCTGCACTTACGTGGAAATGATGAACTTGATGATAAGCCGCATAGCTGCAGTTATTTGAAAGCGTTTTGTACTAATTTGTTGATAAATCAGCTGCAATCTTGTGTTAGTGTAAAATCAAAATTCTTTTAGCAAACAAAAGTGCTCCTCACTCCTCCGAGCAATGAGTAAAAATGGGATATTTTAAACCCATAGCATTTCATGGTTCGCTGGTTTCAGAGAAATCATTTCTCAAGGGAAACAATGAGGAATCTAGTCGGAAAAAGAATACCTATTAATATGTCTCTCCACAAAAAATGGTAATTCAGAAAAGATACATGGTGATTCTTTGGAGTGACATGCACTACTAGTAAAAACTTCCAGTTTTTTTATGCTATGATTCGTCAAATCACAAGGCCATCATATCTTCAAGGCTTCATTATGGAACACCACATTCCTTGGGCATATATTTCACGATATAAATCATCACCCGTACATTTCAGGCTTCAATACTCCAACATATGGCAAATTTCTGTACTTCTCCCCAAAGTCTAAGCCATACCCCACGACGAAATAATCAGGGCACTGACATACAAACATATCATTGAAGCTGTGAGTAACCTATATTAATATCATCAACAGAATAGAAAAGTAAACAATGCAAAGTGGGCAATCTGTTCAAGAAACTTCAATGATTTTAAATTCTTTAAACTAAGTTTACAGCTAGCTAGTATGGCATACATTTAGGACAAAGAAACAAATTTTGTTAACCTAAGTTGGCAACCTGCCGAATAATGATATAGTAATTGTTAATTTTGTCATCAAACTAACAATTTACACATAGAAGCTTATAAAGGAAGAATTATAACCAACTCCAACCACTGCCAGACTGTGAACCCCTATCTGAAAATGAGACACAATCACTAACAAACTAGACCACTCTTTCGATCTATTAATATATTTTAGCTGTTTCAAAAAAAAAAAAAAAAAAAAAAAAAAACCTAACAAACTACACCATAGAACAGTGAGCTTCCTTTTTTTCCCCCTATAATCAAAATTACCAACAAAAATATTTAATGTTAACAAGAAATATTGTTATAGATTGCTAATTAACAAGTGCTATTGAAAGGTCAATTTGCATATTTGACATTGCTGATAGCTATTTACATATTACGAGTGTTCCTCAACATTCTAATACAAAGATGCACATATCAGTAACTTACTGTGTATGGAACTATGGAAGTATATATCGGTGTATATATAAAGACAAACATTAGGAAGGCAAAAAATCTTCACCTCGAAGCCACAATAATACTTTCCTTCTCCAACTAGCTCAAAATGAACCTTTCTCCTCGATGGTTTATCAAGTAGAGTGCATACTGATATGGAAGATGCCCCTTTAGATTTCATGTGATTTATAAGACAAGACAAGGTGTTCCCAGAGTCCACGATATCCTCAACCTAAGATGGCGCAGAGATAAAAAAGTCATTAGTGCGTTTTAAGTTTCACGTCTTTTGACAATAAAGTGTAGTACAAAGACGTAAAACTGAACTGCAGAACACACGAAAACAACAGAAAAAAGCAAACAGAATCAGGCAATAAGCCAACACTTAGCTTCAATTGCAACACATCCATACAATTTACACAGTCACGCACAGACATTGATGTGCACACACAAATGCCACGACAAACGACAAGCCGTATAGCTAATATAGTGACCTATAGTCTGGCATAGATGCCCACTGCCCACATTCAAATTTGAAGTGCTAAAGAGGCTTCTGCATGTTCATAAACTACAAGAGAAGAGACAAAGCAGCTCGGCTAAAAGCCGAAAGCAAATCCTTGTAGCTTAGAAAGGTGAAGCTTCAGTCTGCTTAAAAAATATTCATTTAGTAAATTGGTCGAACACTTGGTGAGCAATCATTAGTTTTGTCTTCCTGGATAACTATAACAACCGGAATCAAAATTCCACCCATAACTCATAATCCAATCCTTAAAAGAAGGTTAAAATCCATAACCCATAAACCAAGCAGCTAAAGAAACAGTAAAAATTGAGTCTTTATAACCAAAAACCAAAATTAGTTACCAAAACGACGTGTTTGCCTTGGACATCATTCTTCAAGTCGAAAGAAATGACTGGCTGACCACTGGACACAGTACCAGAGCCGTAAGATTCGACCCGGATGAAATCGACGATGATAGGTAAATGGATCTTCCGGACAAGATCAGCCAGAAACAGAAAGGCACCGGTGGCGACACCCACAATGACCGGAGCAGCGGTGTTGGTGAAGTCCTGGGAAATTTGAGAAGCCAATTGAGAGACACGTTTGGAGATTTGTTCATCACTCCATAGAATTCTCTCTATTTCATCGTTCATGCTCATTTTCTTATTGGGAGAAAGGAGAAGAAGAAAACAGAGGTGTAGAATCTGAAAGAATCTTGAAGATAAGTCGCAAAAAATTCCGACAAATTCTGTAGGGTTAAGCTAGGGTAAAATCCATTTTTTACTCCACTATGATACATTTCGGAGTTTAGTACTCTAGAGTGGCCGTATCCAATTTAGGTACTATTTATCAATAACTGTTTATGATTAAGGTATTAATTGTATTAGATGGTGGGTGTGCAAATCAGTACCAAATTATAATTAACCTAACTCCAATTTCACGTGAATTCGATCAATTGAAAGTCGATTGAAACAAAATTGATGAGAAAGCCTACAAAAAATAATATGCCGAGGAAGAATCTGACGTTTGTGAGTGGGACAAAGTCCACGATATCTTGCGAACGGTCAATTTTCTATATCTATCTTTCGGCGTTTAACATTCGCCCGCACGTGAATGCGATGGTGCACTCATAAATTCAATTAGTATATAAATTGTACGTAGTTATTGATAATTAATACTTAAATTGGACGCGACCACTCTAGAGTATCAAAATTGGAAATGTCTCACATTGGAGTACCAAAAATGAATTTTACCCGGTTTAGCTAACAATGAGTATTATGAAGCTTATAAATAGTTAAAACTTAAAACCCTTTCAAATTGAAAAGTTACGTAAAGAGATCTCTTTAAAAAAATAATTCAGTTTCATCTTCCCATTTAACTTTTTCTTAGTCTAACACCATTCAACTTTGAATTTCATTTAATTACATATAATACCTCTGATGAATTTAAAAAAATATATATAATGAAAAATTAAAATGTAAATATATAATAATATGAATTTTTATTTTTTTTACTAACATTATTTATGAGTAATTCACAGACGAAATTTGTAAGTGTTGACAAAAAAAAGTTAAATTGAAAAGTTATGTAAAGGGATATGTTTAACAAAATACTTCTTCATCCCAAAATAAATGTCACATTTTGACTTTTTGCAGTCAACATTTTTCAACTTTGACTTCGATTTAATCTCAAACCGTTAATGTAAAATGTTCAATTAAATTATATAATGAAACGCAAATTACAAAGAGATCGTAAAATAATTGAACATTTTACATTAACGGTTTAAGATTACATTGGAGTCAAAGTTTAAAAATGTTAAGTGCAAAAAAGTTAAAATGTGACATTTGTTATGGGACGGAGGGAGTAGATGTTATAGGTATTGGTTAGTTAGTTTTGGTAAATACGTATTTTTTTTTATAAAATTGTTTAGCTGGTCAACTTGATGATTTGTTAAATATGATTTGTATAAAAGTAATTAAATTAGCTTAGCTCTCTTTTAATCAACTTATTAGCTAATACTATTAGTTAGAACTTAGAAGTTCATGTAAAAAGCTTATTGCGAAAATAAAATAATCATATTATGTAAATAAAAATCGTATTTAAAAATTACGACTCTTAATAAGAAACACAAATTACAAAGAGATCGTAAAAGGGGTGTGTTGTATTTTCGATTGAAGTATAAATTAAGAGTCGTTAAAATTACCACTCAAAATTAATAGTCGTACTTTTTAAAACCTTATTTGCGTTAAGTTGAAGTCTTTTTTTAATTCATTTTTATGAATCTTATAAAAAGCCATAAAATTTATAAATCATGTTTAATCAAATCTCTTATAGTGACTCAACAGTCAACATGTCCGAAAAATGGTTTGGTTGGATCTTATATAGGAGTACAAGTTTTAAAGATATATCGGATATGGTTGGATCTTTGATCGTATGCTTGTAACTTGTAAGATTGATTTGACAAATCCGGTTCGTAGGTGGGTGGGGGGAAATTATTTTTACATAAGGTAAGAAGTGTAGAAGCAGTTTTTAAAAAGGATGGTAAACCAATAGAGTACATAATTTACAATTTTTAAATAGGGTGATGTTAAATCGAGGTTAACATTTACATTATATTGATAGCAATGACTTTTTTTTTTTTTTTTTTTTTTAACCAAGAGAATACTTTTGATTATCCCATAAACAGTTTCGTACAAGAAGGCGACCCAAAAGTATTCCAGCCTCAAATAAAGTCCAATAAACAAAATCACAACATCTGTATTTTATCTAACTACCCAACACCACTACAAGAAAATAGAGAAAAAACGATGGAATGGGGCGACGGATAATAATTATCCGTCGCCCAGGTTTGACTTTTTTTAAAAAAAAAAAGAAAAATGAAATTATTAACGACGGATAATTTTATCCGTCACGGATAATTTTATCCGTCGTTAATATTTTTAATTAAAATTAAAAAAAATAAAAGTGGTGACGGATAGATTATCCGTCGCTATGGGGCGACGGATACCTATCCGTCGCCCCATCTAGCGGGATACGTGTCCGTCGGCCCAGAAGGGTTTATCCGGCCCAAACAACAAGCAGAAGCTCAGCAGCTCATTCTTCTTCCTCATTCTCTTCTTCTCCTCTCTTCGGTTTCCAGTGAATTCTTCGTTATTCCGGCCAATTTTGGTGCCTAATCGAAGCTCGTGGGACAAGGAGTTTGGTTCTCCGATCAATTTCAGATTTCTACCGATTAATCAAGGTATTTTGGCTAAAACCCTAGTTTTTAAAAATTTGGGGATTTTGTTTATTTTGATTAATTTGAGCAATTATATGTATATATGATAAGTATGTAGTAGTTAGTTTAGTTAATTTGATCAATTATATGTAATTTGATATGTAATTTGTTCAATTTGATATATATATATATATATATATATATATATATATGTATATATGTATGTAATTTGATAGTTAGTTTAGTTAATGATATGTATATATGTTAGGTATGTAGTATGATATGAATGTATGTAGTATGTTAAGTTTGGTATATATGAATGTATGTAGTTAGTTTGATTTGTGTGTTAAGTATATATAGTTAGTTTAGTTAATTTGATATGTTTGTTAAGTATAGAAGTATGTAGTTTTGATTTGATAAATTTGTATGTTAAGTATGTAATTTGATATGAATATATGTAGTAATTCGATATGTATAGAGTAATTAGTTAATTTGATATATATGTTAAGTATATAATATATGTACTAAGAGGTTGAAATGGTTAAAGTATATGCCCAATTTTGTAACATATCGAACACTTAATTAATAATTAATTTATAAGGAACATATAATAATTAACAATTAACCTCTACAATCTTCTTATCCGAATTGGAATCGATCTAATAAATTAAATACGATCTAATCAATTGGAACGTGTCAGGTTAAAAATAAAGTATACAATGAATTCCGACCGTTCATGGATGTACGATCGTACGGTGGTAAATGGCAGAGTTTCTAGGAGTTTTGTAGAAGGGGTTAAAGGTTGCATCTCGTTTGCCATGGGACGTCCGGTTTGTGCAACTGGGGGTTGATAAAGTGTCCTTGCACATTGGAAACCTGCAGAAACAAGCAATTTATGACGCCTACAGCATTCGAGCACTTGCGACGTTATGGATTCATGACTGAGTATCATGTATGGATTCATCACGTTGAGGAAGCACCGTCTATGGAATACCTCCAATGGAGGGAGAGGCGGGGTTTGGGGCCGCCTATCGAGTGCCTTTCTACTTGTCGGAACATGTGCATGGTGTATTGGGAGGCGGATGTAGATCTGTTGGAATGCAAGTTCTGTGGTAGGGAGCGTCACAAGTGATGAGGAGGGGGGGGGTGCATGAGAATGAGGAGTTTCATCCGTTTTGTCTCTAGGCTTGTATAACTAGTAATCATTAGTTGATATATATATGAAACCAAACATTATGGTAAAATTGAAGCTGATGTAACTTATATTATGTAATGCCGTAACAATTGACTGAAGCTAATATAACTTATATTACGTAGTAATTGATTTATTATCGTAAATGAAAGACCTCGATCTAATGAATTCAAACGTGTCAGGTTATTATCTAATTATTTAATGAATACCGATCGTTCATGGATGTATTGTCGTACTCTCAATGGCAGAGTTCAATGGAGTTTTCTGAAAGGGGTTGAAGGTTTCATTGCATTTGCAATCTCAAATCCGGCTTGTGTAAAGGATGGGTTGATAAAGTGCCCTTGTGCAATGAAACAGTGCAAAAACAAGCAATACATGACTCCTAAAGCGGTAGTCCAGCACTTGAGGAAAAATGGATTCCTGCCTGCGTATCAGGTATGGAATCATCATGGTGAGGAAGCAGCACCGTCCAATACATATGACCAATACAGACAGCATGGAAGGAAGAGAAAAAATGAACAAGTCGGGGAACAAAGTACATCTGAAGGTGATGCTATTCGAGCTCGAGTCGAACAAATGGTGTATGATGCTGCAGGGGCAGAGTTCAGGGACACAACTAACACTGAAACCGAGGTGGAGGTGGAGGAACCACTGAATCCCGAGGATAAGTTGTTCTTTGACTTGTTAGAATCATCAAGGAAGCCGGTTTATCCGGGGTGTAAGCTCACTGAGTTGTCTTTGTTGGCTCGGCTAATGAGTTGTAAGGCTAATGGCCAGCAATCTGAAACGAGCTTCAATGAATGGGTTGACGTAATGTCGGACCTTTGTCCTGAAGAAAACCTAGTTCCCACCAACTTTTACCAAGCGAAGAAAAAGATGCGGGTTTAAAACTGTGGTAACCATAATTCGCTTTTAGAAAATGTGCATGATATATTGGGAGGAGGATGCGATCTAATAGAATGCAAGTTACGTGGTAAGGCAGTACAAGCGTTACAAGGAGGCGGCTGCAAAGAAACGACAGAAGAAAAATCTCCCACATAAGAAAATGTGGTACTTCCCTCTAGCACCTCGTTTGAAAAGATTGTATGCTTCAAGTGCTTCTGCGGATAAAATGCGGTGGCACAAGGAGCGAGTAATCTCGGATAATGCAGAAGATGGTAGAATGGACCATCCAGCAGACTCACCCGATGCGGAAATCGTTTGACAAGACATATCCAGAGTTTGCAGCCGAATCTAGAAATGTACGATTGAGACTTTGTACGAATGGTTTTAACCCGTTCGGGAGTAAACGTAAATACTCTTGTTGGCCAGTTATGCTCACAGCGTACAATCTGCCCCCCGGTGAGTGCATGAAGGAGCCATTCATGTTTCTGACTGCGTTGGTGCCTGGGCCGAAAGATCCTGGACTGACGTTGGATGTTTTCTTGCAACCCCTAATCAAGGAGCTGATCGAGTTGTGGACGGATGGTATCCAGATATGATGTGTCGACAAAAAAGAACTTCACCTTGAGAGCAGCTCTTCTTTGGACCGTGAGTGACTTCCCTGCGTACTCCATGCTATCTGGAAGGAAAACCGCAGGGAAATATGCATGTCCACATTGCTTGGAGGATACATATGCATTTAGACTGAAGGGTAGTGGAAAATTTTGTTGGTTTGATTGTCATCGTAGGTTGCTAGAAAGTGACCATCCGCTCAGGAAGAACAAGGATCAATTCTTGAAAAATAAAGTCGTCAACAAAAAAGCCCCGACAAGACTTACTGGTGCACAAATTCTTGCGGAGATTGATAGGTTGGGTCTTATGAAGGTGACTGAACTTGGGTGGATGAAGCATAACGAGAAAATTGGTAAAAAATGTGGTTTGATTCTATGGAGCACTTGTCGGTTCACCTTCCTCATGAAGCGAGACTTGCTGGACCGGTTCAGTATCGATGGATGTATCCATTCGAGAGGTACTTGGGGAAATTGAAGAAGTATGTCAACAACAAAGGTAAACCTGAAGGTTCGATTGCCAATGCCTACATTCGAGGAGAAGCAACCTTCTTATTACTTTGACGAACACGTCCCTACGAAGATATCAAGGCCGGCTCGAAACGCAGACACATTCGTAGTTCAAGCGGATGATGAGTTTTCCCTATCTGTCTTCAGGGTATCAGGGAGACCTCTTGGTGCAGCTAAGAAAGAATATCTTACGGATAAAGAGTTGAAAGCAGCTCAATATTATGTCCTCACGAATTGTGCTGAGGTTGACCAGTATATGGTACTATTTGCGAGGTGAGCAACCATTTATTTAAATTTTAATATAGCTACGCAAGTCTCTACTTCAATTATAGACTTATCATCGAATCAATGTTTGCAGTTTTTTCAAAAGGCGTTGTTTGGAAGAAAATCCTCAGATGACAGAGGATACAATAGAGGAACTACTTGACTCTAAAATTCCTACAGAATTTCCAGATTGGTTCAGAGAGTATGTCCGGAATCCAATTAACAATGTCACATGCATATACTTAAAGGCTCTCGCAGAAGGGCCATTCAAAAAGGTCTACACATTCTCAGGTTATATAGTCAATGGCCTTAGGTTCCACACGACTGAATGTAACACGGCCATGGCGACAAGCAACTCCGAGGTGTGTGTTAAGGGTGCAGAAGATTATGGAGACGCTACTTTGTTTGATTTCCACGGCAAGCTAAAACGAATTGTGAGGATTGAATATTCTGGCTTGCCATTTAAACGAACCTTCTTGTTTGATGTTGAGTGGTATGATCCTAATCCAGGAGGTACGAGGAAGAACGAGCAGTATGAAATGGTTGATGTGAACCAAAAGAAGAGGTACCGAACCAAGTATGAACCATTTATTCTGGCGACTCAAGCACGACAAGTGGTGTTTCTTGAATATCCAAGCAGGAAACGCGATAAGGGGGAATGGTTAGCTGCGGTACCTATTAGTGCTCGCTCGAAAGTGGAGTAGATTGAGAAAGACGACTCAATTACCAACTCGTACCAACAAGAGGATGTCGATAAACAAGCAGAAGATCCCATAGAAGCAGATGATGAGTTGTTTGATCCACGAGGACCAATATGTACTTAGAGGCGGCGATAACGGTATATTATGTGTATTATAACTAGTTAGTAGTTGATAACATTTGAGTAATTATATGTGTTATTATAATATGTTCTGTATTATAACTCGTACTAACACATTTTATTGTATTTATTACATGTTTTTGCAGATGTCATGACAGAGTCCACCTATCGTTCCCGCATGACGCATGTAGTGGTGGGTCGGGGACAGTCGCAGACGAGGAGGCTCCGATGGTCGAGGCAAGGTCTCGATTCCCGAGACCCCGGCGAGAGAGAGCGGCCGTGGCTCTACCAGTCGGCCGGACACATCTTTGGAGGCGACCACGATGATTGTCCCTACCTCGTGTTCGATCCAAACCATCCCAACGTCACGTGGGACAGCTTGCCTGTGATTTTCCCTATTGGTTCTGCCAAGTAAGTATTATACATTCTTCTTAAATATGTAAAACATAACTTATAATGATAGTTGACAAGTATAAATTGTTGTACTAAAGTAATATATATTCATTTCTTGTATCTTATACATTGACAACAGCTTATGGCCTCGGGAGGTGCACAACAAACTAGGTGACATCTTCCGGAGCAGGAGAGAGCCACCGGGGCAGGGTGGTGAGTGTTGGAGCCACATCTCGGAGCGCATGAGGGCCGAGTACTTCGATGAGCTGAGGGTAAGTTAAAATATGACATTCCTTTGTTTGTAATTATAATCGTTTTAATATGAGTGGTATGTTAGCCACTGTATGTGAGTGGTATGTTAGCCACTTTATTTGGGTGATATGTTAGTCACCATTGTGTTAGTAAATTTAGGACAATGTGAGTGGTATGTTAGCCACTATATGTGAGTGGTATGTTAGCCACTTTGTTTGGGTGATATGTTAGTCACCATTGTGTTAGTAAAATTTAGGACAATGTGAGTGGTATGTTAGCCACTATATGTGAGTGGTATGTTAGCCACTTTGTTTGGGTGATATGTTAGTCACCATATCTGTTATGTTGTTGTATCTTGTTAAATTGATGTAACATGGTGAGGTTATACATGTATTGACTTTGGATGTTGAATGAAATTGGGAGTGTGGAAGGAGTACTTCATTCCCAGCAGGTTGATCCCACAAATCTGGCGTGTTTACGAGACTGTGGGATCCAAACTGTACAAGGATATGGTATGTACGTGGAAGGCCATTCGGGATCGGGGTGGCCTAATCCCTCCACAGGTTGATGCAACGGAGTGGGCCCTTTGGGATGCTCATCTGGCGCGAATCGATGTCGGGACGTTCGACCAACAGTAACTGGGCATCCCGATCGTCTGGCAGAAGGGCCGTTCACCACCTTGGGAGGCGATCTCATCACCGATTTTTATCAATCGGTGCGTATATATGTGTTTTTGCAATCTAGCATTACGTGTATGTATTGTGTCTCTGCTGCTCTATTACTTGTAGATGATAAATTGTTGACTAGATCTGGTTTGATTCAGGTGGCACGGGGGGAGGTGACATCCAAGTATGCCATCTTCAAGAAGGCCAAGCGTATGGGTATGGACCGATTGCCGGGCCTATCATGTATGTTTATGTTGCTTAAAGTTCATATTTGTACACTATTACAAGTTATTTTTGAAAAACAGTAACTGATCATGATATCTGCTATTTAGGATTTCAGACTGAGGTTGATGCTAAGGTAGCGAGGCAGGAGGAAGAGACGGGCGAGGAGCTGTCAACTGAACAAGTTGACAACATCTTCTTAGAGGTCAACCAACCGGACAAGAAAGGACGAATATATGGACTCGGGAGCCTCGGTTTGAGCCTGGCTAGTCCTGAGTGCTCCTCATCATCATCCCAGCAGTCCAGACGTCCGGTATACACACAGGACTAGGTCTCGAAAATGGTGCGATCGTGTCAAACAGTTGCCTCTAACTCAAGAGATGCGGCGTGCGCCAAGAACAAAGGGAGGAGATGGAGCGCTGACAGAGAACGAAAGGAGGAGAACGGCGCCTTGATTCTGAGATGGAGCAGTTCATGTCCCAGTTCCGCCATCACCCACACCCACCCCCGTCTGATAGCTAGTTAGTTATGTATCTGTATGTTCGGATTTTTTTTTCATATTTAGACTTGTTTGGATAATTTCTCCAGCTCCGGATATTACTTTTTTTATTCATAATTTATTGAAATATTTTCCGTATTATTCATTTATTATCGAACATTATATTGATTAAATAGGTGAACTACGAAAAACAGGGATTAATATGAAATAAATAATGACGGATTAATAGTGACGGAATTAGTGACGAATTAACTAGTGACGGAATTAGTGACGGAATTTCAGATTCCGTCACTAATTCCAATAATATATTGGACGACGGATAGAATCTATCTGTCGCTAAATATAACGACGTATAGAATCTATCCGTCGTTATATGTAACGACGTATAGAATCTATCCGTCGTTATATGTAACGACGGATAGATTCTATCCGTCGTTATATTTCAATTTTAAAAAATAAAAAATAAAAAAGTCAAATATATAATCCGTCGTCCAATCCGTTGCGAATTGTACGACGGATTATCTATCCGTCGTCCCAGCTCCAGGGGGCGACGGATTTTCTATCTGTCGCCCGATCCGTCACCATAGCTGGGGCGACGGATCGCTGGCCTTACGTGACGGATCTATCCGTCGCCCCAGCCAAGTTTTTTTGTAGTGCACTAACCGTCCAACATGGACCCTAAGTACCGGATACATCCAAGCTCTATAAACAATTGTGTATATAATAGTGTGCTCAAGGTATCTGGATCGATCTTGCT
The DNA here is from genome assembly GCA_026545765.1 of Plantago major. NCBI lineage: Eukaryota > Viridiplantae > Streptophyta > Magnoliopsida > Lamiales > Plantaginaceae > Plantago > Plantago major. The sequence goes on along the minus strand of CM048843.1, from coordinate 2,331,750 downwards.
TTTTTGGTAAACAAACTGCATTTCTTTTTAAAATTTAAAAAATTAATAAGCAATCTTTCCTGCTATAAATATGATTGTTCTCTATATAACAAATGTTACTTTCGATTTACCATCCGCTAACCAATTGCTAAATACAAGGTTAGATTTCATAATGTTACTTGCTTTGGGTATGTTATGTCTGTCACACGAAAGGTCGAACATAGAATTTTGTACGTACCCTTGGATGATATGAAATTGATACAGAATATGCGGACTATATCAAATCATGCATTGTTATATATTCTTACCTTGCTAATAAATTTGACAATTAAGAATATAGTTGGGAAACTAATTAACTAACTAATTTATGTAAAATCAAAATAATCCCTCCAGGACTTGTGTATGAATTCGATCCTGCCAGGCTGCTGCACCAAAACATGAAAGTTGACCTCTCGTTCATGAGGACTCAACTCCGCCCAAGGATCTCTCGTGTCGTCCAGCCCCAAAACTTCCCCATCTACGACGACCGGCAGCATTGGATAGCCTCGATGCTCTATGACATGAGCATATAGTGTCTTGTAGCGGCCTCGGGATACAAAACGATGATTTAGAAACTCAAGAGGCTGACCAGTCGGCACACATAGTTGGAGGTTGCCTTGCGGAGGTTGAAATCAGTGATTCGGCATTCGATAGTGGAATGTGGATCGTAATTTAGGGGAGGAGTAAGCCACATGTCTGTATTGGTGGACCAGGAGGAGTTTATATTGCATGTTGTTGCCGATGGTGATGCCATTTCGTGGTCTATCACCAGTACCGGCTCCTTATCTACAGTAAAAGCATCCGAGAGTCGGAACAACAGGACAGATCCGATTAGTAGGAGACCGTAGTAGTAGTAGTAGTAGTACAATATTGATCTCATGTAATTGCATGTTGATGATGCCATCATCTGTAAACAGATCATCAAGAAAGTATATAATTTAGTTCACCACAATCGGATGACTGACTGATTTGTACCGATCATATAGTATATAACTATATATAGTTAAAGAGTAAGTCTATTTGAGATACAGACTAGGAGTATTTTTCTTTTAGAATACTATCATTGCTAGGAAAAGATATCCCAAGAGTCTGGTATATATTTTCAGATTCTGTTTTATCTATAGTTTGTAGTTGTTTGCCCACCAAGTCGTGTATCTTTATTATTTTATTAGAGAGTTTAATTATGATATTGAATGGTAATTATTTACTCACCAATTCGTAGTTATATTATTTAAACACATGTATCTTTCATTATTTTGTTAGAGAGTTTATGATATTGAATAAAAAAAAAAAATAGAAGTGTTCATCCAAATCTATCAATTTTCGGTATTTATGTGAAATAAACGAATCTCAATTCTTGGTATTCTGTTGAATCGACGAGTATTGTCAATTCTCAATATCTCTTTTGAATCAACGAGTTTTGAGTTTATTATTCTTATATTTAGCCACGCACGCTGAATCAGATACGGTCTCTAAATAATTTATTTAGAAACGGACCTACATTATCAACAAAAGAACACCTAAGACAAAGATGGAAACTCGGCGTTTTGCCCTGATAGTCTCTCTAGGTAGTCAAGAACAGAGGAGTATTCATCGATCTTACGCAAAACGACTATGTTATCAAAACTGGTGTTTTTTCATATTATAAATGACATGGATGATTTTATTAATAATATAGTCCGTTTCTACATAAGTTATGAATAACTACGCCAGCTCATATGGTTGTATCTCGGCCAATTAGTAGTCCGGTTGTAACGTTGTTACATTCCATAGGGTTAGTATAGAATATATAGTATTATTGAGTTGCAAATACATTACTACTATTTTGTATATTTGTGATTAAAACTAAAATGAGCTCATATAGACTGTGAAAGTTCATGAATTGAACTTAGATTGGACAATCAAACTATGAACTTCATTGATGAAAACCAAATTACAGAGCAATTACAGAGAAGAAATTGTGTAAGGAATAGAATGAATTGATAAATAAAAGTAACAGAGAAGACTATCTCCTGTTATATACATTTCATAACTAACTATTGAACCGGCTAACTAACTTGGATCGGTTGGTTTATTCTTCTAACTGTTGTGAACCGGTTTTGTTGTTCTTGCTTCATACCTTCAGCTGCCAATTTAGACTAGCACAAACAAGGACATATATATGTTTGAACAATTGTTCACATTAGATACACGTTGATACTATGGCTAGCTATTTCTTATGACTAAAGTGGATTGGATTACATAGTGGTAGTATGCAGAGCATCATAGTGACCACACACATGAAACAAGACTTTTATAGGATCGCAGCTGCCATATTTTTCATGCCCATACTCCGCTATCGATATCAGCCTGCCGGATGGTTCATCGTCCATGTAAACGGTGATCGGGACTCGCAGAACATGAGACGCCATCAGAAGTTCCGGTTCACCACCCCATACATGAGGTTGTTGAATCCGTGCAACATAACTATCGAAATCATAACCATCCGGTATGAACCATTCTGTTTCTTTTAGTCTCTTGACAAATTCATCTGCCACAAGAGCGCATAATTCATCAGCTAGTTCCTTTTGAGAGCTCTCATCTGGAATACACTTTAGTAAGCGAACAACATGTCCATGAACAACAGAACGGAACATACAGCGACCATCTCCCGGTACATGGATCACGGAATATTCCGTCAGTACCTTCTTCTGGTGTGAATTACTAGGGTTGGCGTCCGGATCAGTTTTCTTCTCGCTGTTTTTGTCATCGTCATCGTGATGAATAAACTCCATTGTTTCTCAAAAATTTGGCAGGTTCTCAAGAAACTCTACTCACAAATCTTGGTTAGATGTGCTTGCGTATTTGTGGATTGGAAATTGAACAAAGGAAGCGAGTTTGTTTTGCAATATACTGTATATAGGTAAGTAATAAAATTGGAAGTTTGGATTAAAATAGGATTGGGACTGTATTCCAATTCGACTTAGGATTAGGACCTTATCTTCTGTTTACATACAGTATATTAATTATGGTAATATTTGGATGTTGCAAGGTGCACCCAATTATGGTAAAAAAATTTTTTTACGTAACTCTTTCCTAATTTACATATGATTTGGGATAGAAAGATCTTTCGTTCAATCAATACCTAGTCAGCAAAGATGCTAAATTATTTAATAAATTTTTCATTAAAATTCAAAAGAAAAAAAAAATCTCAATCACGACTACTAGAATTATAAAAAAAGGATTGACATACATTACTACATTAGTATTATAGAAACTTGTGGTGTTCTATAATTAAAAAACATATTTTGTTAGCAGTAAATGTACTCTTACTCAAGAGTGAAAGATGAATGTTTTTCTCAACATCATTCCGTCAATTTTCAAATTAAATAGGGATATGTTAAAAGCATGAAGATTTTTACTAAACATAGTAAAGTTTTTAACATATTGCAAAAGGTCCTTCAAGTAATATAAATATAAAAATTAGTCCTATATTTATCCTTTATTTCATTAAATATCACAATACCTCACATTTTCAAAAGTATATAAACGTAAACACACTACAATACCATACGAGAACAAAAAATCATGTCGTCCAAGTATTGACTGGATTATGACAACGATGGCGAATCTGAAGAGGTACAAATTGTTTTAATTTGTATTCATAGTTGTTTATAATTATTTTATTGCGTTAGTATGTTTAAAATAGCTAGAATTTCAAAAAAAAAAAAAATTCAAAAAACATGTTGGCGGTCGTACAGCTATATGGCTGCCACAACAGCCGCCTGACAGCCTTATCAGATAATTAAAGACTAGCATTCATTATGTTATAAAAAATGAATTTGCAATTGAAAAATAGAAAACATTAAAAATAATAAATAGAATGGAGAAACTTAAGTTAATGAGATTTTAAACCCTGAACCTTCTACTTAAATTGACACTTATACGTATTATATTCAAATTAAATAAGTAAGATAGACGAATGAAAATTATTTAAATTAAATTATAAATCCAGTCACACTTTGTAAATTATTATACTATTTCGAATAAAATGTTCCAAAATTAACATAAAAGTTTAAGGACAAGTCTTGAAAATAATTTTGACATTCTACCAGCTTGGTATTTCGTAAATTTCGTAAATTATATTATACTATTTCGTAAATTTTGACATTCTACCAGCCTGTAAATTTCATAGACCCACATGACATATTTGGACTAGGATCAAGTCCAAATTTCATAGACCCACATATGACATATTTGGACTTAGATCAAGTCCAAACCAAATCTATAATTGATCTACTCTGTGGATCTAATGTGGACCGGAAACTAATCCAATCCAGATTTAACTGGATCGATTCATTTTTCTGAAAAACTTCGTGGGCCTAATCAGACTGGATCTAGATCTGATCCGGATTAATCCGAGAAATCTCAGTGCTTCTCGTTCCGTTCATTGAGAGTTCACAACGTAGGTAGGTACCACCCAACCCCTAATCGGTATATATAGACCTGACCCATTGTCCTAGCAGAGTTACTAATAACTAGACCACACATGTAGTATTCGTATGAAGTGCATTTTGGGTCGAATATCTCATGAGTTCCACCAATAGAATTCTTACGTTTCGATTTTTCCTTGTCTACTTCACAAGACTCCAACTGGTGACATATTTCCAGAAAGTTAAATGTCACCTTAAGCTTAAAGTATGAGTCCAACAAATACAAAAATAAGTCCACACAAATAAGAGCATGCACCCCAACAATAGTGTCCTCAATCTTAAAAGCAAGCAGTAGATATAGTTAAACTGTTAAAGCCAATAAGCATTCCCATTAACTGCAACATAAACTACCATTTACATACAAAAGGATTGATCATATTCTATTTTCCTCCAAGTTGATCCATATATCTCAGTTCTTAAGGTAATACTAGTAGTAGTATAATAGTATATGACAGACACTCTTCAGATACATCATTCAAGAGCCTGACACACAAAAGGAACAAAGGTTTTGGATACTTGGATCATATATAAGTTAGGTCATTAGTTAAGGAACAAACCTCAATATCTGCAACTGACTCCTTTTTTCGCCTACTGCTAGACTGAATTATTCATACTAGCTCTTAGATCCCATTTCGGAGACGTCCTTCTCTTAAGCTCCTTCCTCTTCTGTACTCAATTTCTGCATCAGAATTTGATGAATATAAACGCCCGATTCTACAAGACCCCATTCTGGAATATATGCCTTCATCGTCACTAAGGCCATGGTTAGTGGGCAAGCTTCGTCCAGAAGTATCTGCTGATCTTTTCTGTCGGAATTGATCTGAAATTTGAGTGGAAAGTGATAGGCCATACATAAGGTAAGATGGAGATTGTAGGCAGTACATATAGCAGTGTGTAGGTAATGAGAAGATGCAGAAAAGACAGTGAATAAAAACACATTGTTTACAGTTAACGATTCATTTATGGTGGAAGAATCATTCCCGTATCAAGATCTAAATTTTGTATTGAAGAAGAAAATCTAACTCTCAACAAATTCATGCTGCTAATCAAAGAATATCAGAGATGCCTAGAGCAGAGCAAGAATAAAGTTAGGAATATTTTGAATAATATTGTAAGGACACTCTAATAAGGCAAAAGCAAAATATGAATCCACAATGGTGTGAAAAGTATATTTCTGCATCCCTAAAGTGCAACATCAACCATTCACGTACTCGTTTCGCGTTTGTTTCCATTGAACAAATGGAATGATTCTTTTTATAATTCATTTTGTACGCAAAAATGTTTCTGTCTCAGGAAACCTCTTTTTTTTCTGCAAATGATGCCGATGTGATGACTCTGAGACGCTTTTTTAAACAATTAATAGAACACCACGAGATGCAGGCTAACAGTGTTGAAAAAATGTAGAAAACGTAGCATGGTAATGTTTTACCTTCAAGACCACCATATAAACCTGGAGCTCTAGGCTGATTCTGTCCTGCCTTGATGAGCACTAGACTAGGGTAATCTTCCTTCCGTTCCTCTGCGTCCACTCTTTTTGTCGAAGCATATACACTATGTTCATCAGTAACTGGTTTGCTGGAGGTAAAAGGTGCCATGCTGGAGGAATCATTCATCACATCTGATATCTCTACATAATGAGTCGTAGTTACAATTTCATCAGCACTGAATCCAAAGGATGCCCGATAGGCTTCTAGTTCCTCAGCATCCGGCTTACAAGGCTTGCTTGTTCTAATCTGATGCCCATTTCCGGCATTTGAGTAGGCATCTGACTCTCTCGAAATGCTTAGCCGACCACCAACATGAGACAAGGATGACTGGTCCAGGTAAAACTGGGCAAAGGTCTCTGGGCAGAAGAAATTTGAATCTTGGCGGGTCTTTGGGTTCCCAGTTCCCTGAAGCCCAACATACCGGCCTGACTCAGAATTTTGGAATGGAAAATCAGTTTCGGCAGGTGTCCTTGGGGTCCCTGAAACAGGTGATCTGAGGGCACTTGCGGGACTTCCAGGATAGAGCAAATATGTTGCTTGAAGATCATTTGCAGCATTATAACCCATTTTATTGGAAGTTTTGATATTTGCAGAAGAGGAAAGAAAATGAGCATAAGGGACATCCGGGGAAGATGGAGTAGTCAAATGTGCCAATTCAGGTGGAGGGGTAAAAGGAGCAGTGGATGGCTCGGTTGTGAAAGTTGAGAAAACAGGAGGAGATACAAGTTGTGTTTCGTTAGCATATGGGCCCATATCAAACATGGTATTTGAAGGACCTCCAGGAGAATTAGCAGACAAGAAGCAGCTAGGCGACTGAGCTGTTGACTGGAGTGCAGAGTTGGAGAAAGAAGCAGGAGAAGATGGTGGAGCTAGAAGAGATAGATTAATCCCAGCAGCCTGATTCGGCAATCCACCCACTTGGGCTCCATTTGGTTGGTTTATAGCATTAGCCTCACCAACTCGAGATGCAGGAACGATACGCTTTCCACCTTTTTGTTTACAGAAACAGGATAATCCACTCAAACAACCTCCCCATCTCTTCCGCTGCAAAAAAATGAAGTAATTAGCCATAATATTTATGGACAAATGCTTTTTAAGTAAAACACAGTCAAAAGCAAAAATCTGCATTATATGGAATATAAGTAAACATCAAGAAAGAATGGAAAGAAGATAATATCTTGCTTCACGTATAGCAATCACAAGCCGTTGTAAAAAAGGCCAACAAGATTATATACTTCAACTCTTAAGTGCTTCACCACTAACGACCATGTTGTGGCCCAAAAATGTCACATAGCAATATACACTATTCTATTAGGAGTCACAACTCTTCACATTAAATTCAATTCTCAGCTCTGACTTCACAGAAAAGTAGCTTCAATGGCTGGAAATCCTCTTAGAAAACCTAAAATTAAAAGGGCCATCTAAAAGATATTGGATAAAAAAACATTATGATCATTCAGTATATAGCTGCAAAACTGTTCGAGACATGAACGCTCGGGTTATTTCAAGAAAACGTTTTGTATCATAATCACAAGGAAGATCATACCTGCCCTTTTCTATTCTCCCCGAAGCTTTCCCACTTCAAGGGACAGGAATCGAATTGTCCCATTCGTAACAGATCTAAATTCCAATACATTTCAGAGAATTTCAAATTATGAAAGATATTTCTTATAACTCTCACATACTAAATGAATTGAATGCAATGGACATAAAATTTAAGTCCTAACTATGATATAGAAATGTAAGATTATATGCTTTATTTGGCCTTAGTACATTATCTATCCATGTAGCCAGCTACCGCTTGATAGCTATCAGTTATTGCAGAATATCTTTCTCTATTCGAGAATATAACAAGCTCAGAATGAGATAAAGTTAAGATAAGTTTTCAAACTTTTAAGTGGAATTCAAGCTCCCTCTTAATTGATTTTAACTATATTCGTGAAATCCTCATTCGCATAGCAAAGCATCATAACCCAGATGCCAATAGAGCCAAAGGCACGGAATAGCACATAGCATGTGCTATTCAAGGCTCTTTGCACTAATGGCCTGCAATAGAAGATAGTGTGGGGTAGCACAGCAATGGAGCAATGCCAAACTATAGGCTCTGAACATTATTATTCTGCACTTAGTTAGAACAGATCCTTATTTTGTCTTTTATTTTGACATTTTGTTTTATCGCAGAATAGCCTCATAGTGTGCCCTTGATACACAACAGTGACATTCTTGTGCTATGTTTGATTTGAAGGAAGTTCATGATATACCTTTTTGTTACTGTGTAAAATAATGCACGTGAACAAAGACTATTCCTACCTGTGGATGACATTAATCTCCCAACCAAAGTTTCTTAAAAGGTCTCTACTTGTGTTCACTGCCTGTTGGAAGAAACTATCATAGAACAGCTAATGAGCTTGAAATTGAGGGTGGCCTCAGTGTTCTTGAACAAGACCCAAGAGGAGGTTTGTCATTTTTTCCCCTTCAATTCTTTAAATTATTTGAAATCCTTCCGTTACATGTATCTACCACCATCATCCTTCCTATCATTATTCCACATATAAGGCGGAAAATCGTGTTAGAAGTATATTTTTATACAAGAATATCAAGTTCTAATAAAACACCAACAACTTTCGGTTCATTACACTCTCTAGTTCTAGTTTGTATTTAAAGTGGAAGTCATCACAATACATACATGTCCATCCTGGCATGTTGCTATAGGGCTCTGCTTTAATAGATTTTTCATTTTTGTTTTCTTAACGAATAAGCCCTAATGATTCAGTATTCTCTTCTTTAGCTGAAGGATATAAATTTTGCACTCCCTTCTCTTCGCCCAACCCATGTAATACTAAATCTAGACTATCTAGCCAAGCAGTATATTCTAAATTAGCCGTGACATGAATGTTTAACTGTAACAGAATCAAATATAAATATATTATCTGTCTTTTACAATTTTCCCGCTAAGAGACGGAAAATCTATGTCCAAATTTTTATTTTGAAGAAAGTTCAAATAAATATAGAGAGCAAATACAAATTCAGAAAGGACCACATTTTTTAGCTTTAAAAAAGCATGAGAAAAGACGCTAAATAATCTCATATAGTGAAACAGAAACCAGAAGGAGACGTTTGTCACACTAAAGTACAGATACTCAACATGGCAACTGTTGAATGTTATCCCAAACTCTGACAGATACAATAGAGTAATATAAACAATAGTAGTATTTAACTTAATTCCAAAGAGTAAAAAAGAACTGCTGTCTGTAAGATCTTCACCAACCTAAAGTTTTACCACTCATCAGCTATCTCCAAGAAAGAATAAGCCTGAAATTGGCACAGAGCATTTTTGTACTTGACTATCTGATGAGATATAAATTACTATTCTAAAACAAACTCCTACCCAACCCCACATAATAAAAAAGAGTAGAAGTAAATGAAATATAAAAAAACAGATGGAAACCTTAGAAATATATAGCAAGTAATTAACATTTTCTAGAGTATCAGCAAGAAAACAAAACGTTCAAATTCTACCAATAATAAGAACAAATGAATAAATGTAAATCCAGTATTTAAAAAAGAAACACGTGCACACACCGATAACCTATTTCCAAATCGAAATGCTGCATAAATTTTTTAAATAAAATCCACTGATCATATAGGGGAAACTGAAGAAATGTGCGCATTCATAAAGCAATATACCCGAGGCACTGGTGGTTGCTGTGTCTGCAGAAACCTATTCCCCTCTGATCCCATGGACAAGTAAATGGTCGACCCAAGCTAAATTTCAGCAACTTGAGATAGCTAGCTACCAGTGTTCACCCACTTCCAACACAATTAAAGGACACTTTTGCACCTTTTACACTCCTTTCTGTCCATGCAAACCATTCACATGCAAATAAGTGTTCAAGCACCCAAAGTTAGAAAATGACCGCACTCAATGACAATGCGATGCAAATAGAATCCAAGAAGAGTTCAAGTTCTACAGTTAGATGTTGGTATAAAAAGAACACGCAGCTTACATCGCAGAAAAGGAAAATTAAACTTCTCATAATCAAATCTCAGCTAGCCCAAAGTGAAGCCGTAAGTAAATCCGAAAAATCAAAAGTCAGAGACCAGTAAAAGTAACTACTTGTTTGCAATACCATTGACATATGATGAAAGATAAAAGTCAAAGAAATGCTCATAGCCATATAATATAGTAATAAACTAATAATTCTGAATGCAAAAATCCATTAGTTGAGACAATTCCAATTCTTACCCATCAGCAACTCAGAATCATGCATACTGTATTTTGTCAGTTCTTGGATCACAAAAATAAAATACATATTGATTAGATAGTAGATACATAAACGAAAGTGACCCCACAGATAAAAACAGGGAAAAAAAATGCTTCTTGCCGCCACTATAAGCATCAATTCTCAAGAGCTCCAACAAAAACTTTTCCTACGTCACATCATTACTCCAACAAAATCCAAAACCCACAAAAAAATTCGAAGATTCTATACAGTTTAGTCTCCATTCCACAACCAGAGCTCAATCAGACAAAAGCCCTCAACTAAACCCGAAAAATAACGGAGACCCATAAGAGAAAAGTGCAAAATCGAGAAAGGTGTAAAGGCAAAATTAAAGAGAAAATGCAGTACCTGAAGCAAGAAATGTCTACATTTCCATGAATTATGTGAAGATCTGAAGATGGTGTCAAGGTAAAGTGACAGTCTTTGTTGATGGAGCAATGATGGGAATGAGTATGTGGTTATGGAAGAAGAGAAGGGAGAGTAAAAGGCTCAGATCTAATCTCTGTGTGTGTGTAAGCTGTAATCTGGTCTTCAATTGATTGATTGATTGATTTCAGTGAATGAGTGAATCTGTGTGTGTCTTTTTTTGCTAAATTTGATTTTCTTTTTTTCTTTCTTTCCTTTTTCAAGAAGATAAAAAGGTCCAGGAATATCTGCCCGTCCGCACAAACCGCCCGCTTTTCATCCGCACTCGTCCATTTTATTTTTTTTAAAATTATACAGGTTAAATTTTTTATAACCCGCCAACTGGTGGTGGGTTGGTTGGGTGCAAACCGCAACCCACCCGCCATATTATTTACATAACAAAAAATGTATATATATATTAAATAAATTAATTGTCATCTAAATGAATATATAGAAATATATAATAGATTAGTAAAAGTAAAACTAGTGTTATTTCATGTATAAACTAAGAACTACATAAGTGAAAATGGTACTTAATCATTTTACTTGATTTCAAAATATTTTGTTAATTTGATGGATATGTTGATGTAGTAATCTACCCGCCAATCCGCCCGTCAACCCAACCGCCATTGTTATCACCCAAACTGCCGCGAGTTGGAAAATTATTCTACCCGCCGTGGGTCGGACAAATAATCACTCGCCATAGGTGGGTTGGTTTATTTTTTTGTAAATACCCGCCCGTGCTTACCCCTAAAAAGGTCAAGGGTAGAAAGTTGCGCTAAACCTTGCATTTGATGTTTTTACTTTTTTTTTTAATACTTGGTTTGATCCGAATTCAACTTCTCGCATTACATTTTGATTTTGAAACGTCCAAATTTTAAATTTACGTTTCTTAAATGGAAAATTCTTATCTACTTTATTGAATATCTCTCCTCTTTATTCTGTTTATTTTTACTTTCTCCACTATATTTATCATTGTTTATTCACCTTTCTTTTAAAACTTGTACCGGATGGTTGGAAGTTCAACTCGTGACGGAGAGAGTATATAATTCTGATATTCCAATTTCTCGATTTCTTTTCTTTTTTAAGAAGATAAAGATAACACCACGTCATGTGTCCAAGCCTTGACCATTTGGACGACGAGGTTATTCATGGGCTGCAATTTGTGATTGTTCCACTATTTCACCAGGTCCACTTCGGAAAACTTACAACTGGGTCACCCATACTTCGATGTTCCAGGCCAATCAACATTAACGCCCAAATTATTATGTATAGATTTCTTAAATGAAATGTGTAAAATAAATATGTACCTTGTTTGAGTGACTACCATTCTCAACTCCTTTAATATCTTATAAATTTTCGTGATTTATGAATGGAATAAAATTATAAACTAAACCTTCTTTTGATATTTGTGTCGTTTATATGCATTTTTTTTTACTGAATTTGATTTTCTTTTTTACTACCTTTTGTAGTATGGCTGCCTATATATTTCTTATACTAAAAAGAATACCAATGTGTCTAAAGAACGGTTAAATTATTAAGTTATATATTTCAATTCTAACCTTAAATATCACTTTAAATGTCTACAGATTATATACTCATCCTAATTTAAATTGTATGCAACTTGAAAATTGAAAGGTTCAATCTTATACATTTAATATATTGCATTTTTTGCAGATAACCTTATAAAGTTTGTCATTTAAAAAAGAATCACATATGATTTCCATTGTAGCTTCTATTTATAACTCAAGGTTAATCTCCATTACTCCCCGAATAAAAAGTATAGGCACATTTTGTTGCTAAATCATAAAAATAAAACGGAAGCTGGTACGAATAAACATATACTCCATCTGCGTATAGAAAATGTCCACTTTTGCCAACAACACATTCTCATTCACACCTGAACTTTCTTTTCTTTATCAGTAGCATTTTAGAAAAGATTATATAATTTTATATTTTTAAAGGAAGGGTAAAACTAACCAATCAGCCTACTCGGTAAAATTGTGGGCCGAGGGTATAAGAGTAAAACTTAAAGGGGAGAGGAGACCAAATCCTTCCGAATAAATATATACCTCCATAATGAGAAGAACATATAAGTATCAGAATCTCTAAATCAAAAGAAAATAAAAAAGTCCCTTCCCTCAATGAGAAGAACAGATGAGCTATTAGTCCAAGTCTAATCCATATGAGAAAAAAAAATTGGTCTAAATCAGTAAGTTCCAAAACAAAAGAAAAAAAAAGAAAAAAAACTAAGGCACCAATAAAAGAATGTGTGTTTCTGTTGTTTTCTCTGTTAGCTTAGAAACCTTCTCTGTTTGTCGCCCCGCGAAGCACCTCCATGGCCTCATCGACTTTCTTCTTCAAAGCATCCGGTGACTCAATCAAGTGGAGCACCTCTGTTTGGTCCATCTCCAGTAGCATGCCAGTCACTTTTCCAGCGAGCTGCGGCTCTTGGCATTCCACAAGCGGATACAGGTGTTCACCTAGCATCTGCAAATACAAAAGCATGATAAGCGTATACCCCATTCATTCATCTATCTAAGTAGTTGCTATAATAACAAGATGCACTGACCATGCGCTGGTTTTCTGGAGAAGCTGATGCTAAAGACGAAGCTAGTGTGGTCTTAGATAAGGTTGATGCCACTGCAGTTCCATTGTTAGGTAAAGCTGTTGCTGGCCCAACTCTACCTTGAGCTATTGCAGAAGTATTCACTCCGTTTTGAGGGCTTCCCATGTATCTGCTACCAACATGGTTGTTTCCATTGTGCTGCATTCATCAAAAGACTACACATGATCTTGCAATTCATATAGATTAACACAAGCAAATTTATCGCATATTAATGAGATTTGAGACAATAATTTCCAATTTCTCGCATAATAGGACTTTCATTTGCGAAAAAATGGAAAAATAATTACATACAATGAAAGCATAGAACTAACCTGTTGTTGATGCTGGTAGGAGTTTGGACCTCTTCTTGAGCAGCCTCGCTGCTGAGGACGTTGAGGGTGTTGATATTGCAAAGGCATTACAAAATTGGAAGGGACATGACCAGGCATTACTCCAGGTAAATGTTGTTGCTGATATCCATATCCATATCCAGTAGCCTGTGGGATGAGCCCAGCAGGGCTAACCTGGCCGAAATAAAGCTGTTGTTGTGCAAGCCTAGGTGCCGCTGCTACTCCGGGATGAAGTCCGCGCATTCCTGGCACAGGTGACATCGTTCCAGGTGTTCTCATCTGAGAGAAGTGCGCCTATATAGACATTGATTCGATAGAACTGTTATTCTAAATCTGGCACTAAACAACAATGTAGAATAACCTACGTAAATTTTACATCGCAAATTTATGCCCCAAAAATAGAAGATTTTATACAAATTCACCAGCTATATTTTGAATTTACATAACAGTAAAAGATATTAGTAGACCGTTCTTCATAAAGGACTCCAAAATTCATTTCTCATTTACGACACAGTTAGCAGATAACAGGCCTGTAGTATAATTTCTTTCTCCATGTTGTATCGTCTTCTTAGTTAGAAAAAATATAATATTAATTTGGACCAACACTGGGTAAACATGATCAATTAATCCTTTCTCTCTCCCGGGATTATGGAAGAAAAACCGAAGCATACCATGGAGATTGCTATTTCACCTGAAAGGCACTATCCTCAAGAAGCAGCCGAGTTCTTACGCAACCACTAATAAACTAACTCTCAGTCCCTCTTGGACAGTTTCCTATTCTAGTCAGGAGCCAGTATATCTAACTACACATGAATAAAATAAGGGAAACAAACGTATAGAAAATCTAACTTTGGACGAAAAGACTTGGCAAATCATACGCAAGGATAAGCTATACAACACAAATATTTGTAGAATTTGTAGAAGAAATATAATACTTTGTTCGATAGCTAAACATTCTTTTAAAAAAAAAACTATTCACACAAGCATTATTTTGACCTAAACAGTCCAGATCCAAACTAATGACAACAGAATGATTCAGACAAAAATTAAAGAGAACTGGCTACGTAAAACACTACGTTTTGTAATAGTATGTCATCAAAGTGGAATTTTTTTCACCTGCAGCCAAGTTTTCCTTTCTTCTTTCCTTTGAGCTACGGCCACATACAATGGCTTTCTCCCTATCATCTTTCCGTTCATTTCAGTGATCTGAAGAGTAATAAACAAGACACGATCGTGATGCTAGCCTAGCATAATAATGTTATAGAACAGAGAACTTTACAGTATAATAACAAGTTGACATTAGTAACTATAACCAGTAAATCAACTTACAGCTTTGTTTGCCTCTTCAGGTGAGGAAAACGCAACAAAACCGGCACCCTTGCTCACTCCATTTTGATCAAGCAAAATCTGAGATTACAAATTGAGGAATAGAATCAGATGACAAAAGGTTTCTATGCAAACAAATTATCATAGACCTGACTTAAATTCAATTCACTTACCTTGCACGATGTTATTGTCCCAAACTCATCAAATAACTCCTTCAACTTTTCATCATTTATGCTATCATCTAGATTTTTCAAGTACAAATTGGCACCTTTCAGTTTCTCGAATCTGTTATTTCTTTCCTGTTCATACTTAGCTTTCAACTGTGCCTCCCTCTCAGCTTTCTTCTCAGCCTTGCCGACATACAAGACCTTGTCATCAATAGAGGTGGCATTCAAACCTTCTACAGCAGCAGCTGCATCATCTGCATTCTCAAAGTTAACAAAACCAAAGCATTTGGACTTTCCATTTACGTCTTTCATAACAATTGCGCTGGTGATGCGACCAAATTTTCCAAACATCTCTTTAAGACCTTCATCCTCAATACTTTCTGGGAGATTTTTCACATAAACATTGGTGAATTTTGGTAAACATTTCCCTCCATTTCTTTCCTGTCGACGAACAAAAGGCCCAACATACACTTGCTTGTCATTCATCAGCATACCATTCAGCCTCTCAACTGCTATTTTTGCAACCTCCTCCTTATCAAACTGCACAAATCCATACCCTTTTGGTTTCCCACTGCTGTCAGAAGCAACCTTGCAAGAAAGCACTGTTCCAAAGACTGCAAAAGTTTCGTACAGTCCCTTATTGTCCACCGAGGCATCCAAGTTCTTAATGAACAGATTAGCATATCCACTTTTGCGCAGAGTAGGATCTCGGTGAGAGAACATGATCCTTATTGGCTTGTCATTGACAGGAGTAAAATTTAAAGCCTCCATTGCATATGATGCTGTAACACATCATTTACAAAACACCATAAATATCAATGATTAATAAATATGAAAAACAACAGACAATTACTTCAGGAGAAGAAAAAATCAAAGACCATGACCAGTTAAACAACACAACATAAAATTGCTAGTTCAAAGTTCAAACATGAAATGCCAAAAACTGCAGAGAGAATAATATTGACACTCAATTTCACCTACTCCAATCCCTACAGATGCTTAGATAACAAACTGGTTATATCTAACAAAAACTTAATTCCTAACAACAAATTTGACATTTATTGTAACTTCTATACTGCTACCTGCCCCAACATATCCAAACCAAAATCTTTCTATCCATACGAAAGACATTATTCTATAGACGACATGATCAGTTCTCAACTCGAGAAGATGAAAGCGGACTTACGGAACTGTTTAAAACACTTCAATTTTGCTTGTTCATACAATTTTCAAAACTAATACGTTCGTAAAAACGGTCAAACACAAGGGCGGAGCCAGGATAACAAACTACCTAGTGCACATAATTAAATTTGCAGGGAAAAAAATTACTAAAAGAGAGAATTTTTTTATTAATGTTAATGCAGACATACGCAGAAAGGGTAGAGAACTTGATCTACCAATTAATTCTCTTCTTCTACATATCCAAAACCGAGATTTTAATCCATGATTACGAGTCTGTTCTTAATTTCATTTGTAAGAAAAGCTTTTACTCTAACATTCATCTACATCCATGATAGGTCTATACTTCTATACTAATAACACGTTCAACTAATTCTTTAAATTTCAATGAATAAGCCTAAACCTCCACCATCATTGCTACTAACTCCTAATTAAAGCATTAACTAATCAAATCAATGTCACCATCGTACAAATTATTAAAAAGCATACTCTAAATAAACCATTACTAGTAATTAAGACCGATCAATACATATTCATGCATGCAATCAAGTATAACTACGATCGAACACAAAAACAATCAAAATCAAGATCAAAATCGTGATTAGTATTAATGATAATGATTATGTTAGATTAATTACCATCCTGAGGATTGGTGAAATTGACGTAAGCATAACCGAGTGACAATCTCCTGGTCTGATCCCTACAAACCCTAATCGAAAGCACCGGAGCCACCTGACTAAACAGATCAAACAGTCTGCTCTCGTCCACCGTAGCGTCGAGATCACCGACGTAAAGCGAAGCACTCGGAGGAATCACCACTCCTGTAGTAGAATCCTTCATCGGAGTCGGCGTCGGAGGCGGAGTGGCCCCCACCAGAAAACCTGCCGCGGTTGCCTGGATAGTCATACCTGCTGCTGTACTAGCCATGATATGATATGATGACAAGTAATAGATTCGATTATTAATTTTATATGTATATACAACAAACAACAATGTAGAATAGAGGCTGTCACATGAATAAATTGGCCAGCTAGGGTATATGAGTGAAAGAGAATGAAAGGTTGTAAAAGTGATGTAGATGAATGAGTTGGTGCAATATATATTGGTTGGAAATTTTGATTAAAACCGGTTCAAAAGGGCTATTTATGAAACGGCACGTTGTCTTGATTCATGACAAAGAGGAATTGTTGTACACGTGGGACTCTGTTAGGAGTGTGAAGAACTGAATTTTAGTGTTTTAGTTCAAGTTAGTTGTGTGTGCCTGTTTTGGAGAAAATATGTCCACACAATACTAAACCATGTACAACTTGGTCAAGATTTCGAAATTCTGCTGTTAGATCTTGTAGCCTCTACTGCTCCGCAGATCGGTTCGCTTATTTGGGTGGTGTTCTCGATCTTAATAGATGCATTTTATTATATGCACCATGAGAAATATCGTTACACGTGTAACGGTTATGGGTACGTAATAGAAGAATGTGTTGTAGTAAGGTTCGATGCATTTACTTATAAATTTCGTAAAAAAATTGATTTAGGAAAATCACATCCCGTTTATAAAGAAATTATTTTAAGAAAAGGGACATATATAATAAAATTTTAATTTTTATGAAAACATGACTTGTTTGGCCATGTAAAACTCCCTAACTTCGTCTGTGGCTCAACTTCCTATGAACCTGGACACAAATTTTATGAGTGAAATATATAAGTAATTTAGTAAGTGCAAGGTTGAATAAATTATAAGATAATAGAAAAATGAATAAAGTACGAAATAAAGCGAACAAAGTATGTGAGATAGTTAATGAAGTAGTGAATTAAGTGTGCGATGAAGTGAAAAAAAGCAGGAGATGGATCTTTCATATAAAGTACTATGTGAAGTTGATATTACTACACATCAAAGCGAAACGTGCACTACAAGAAAACTGCCATATTAAGACGTAAATATCCGTCGCTAAATAGCGACGGATTATCTATCCGTCTCTAATTGGCGAAGGATTGTTTTATCCGTCTCTAATTAGAGACGGATAGATAATCCGTCGCTAATTAGGTTGACTAAATTAAAAAAAAAAAGAAAAAAAAAAAAGAAAACTTAACGACAGATAAGGCTACCCGTCGCTAAATAGCGATGGATAGACTATCCGTCGCTAAACGTGTTAGAAAACGGACAGAGGCTTTCTGCTTCCCCATTTCTATTCCTTCTTTCGCCATTTTCGCCAATTGCCCAACTCCGATCAAAACTCCACCATTCCGGCCAATCTTGGAATCTTTTCGAAGCTCGTTGAACAAGGAACTCGGGTGGCCATTCAATTTCATCATTCTTCGGCTATTTTTTCCGTAATTGAAGGTATTAGTCTAAAACCCTTACTTTGTTAAATTTGGAAATTTTGCTAATTTCGAGCAATTGTATGTTTTTTGAAGTTTCTACTAGCTAGTTTAGCTTATGTTAAGTAGTTGGTTAAGTTTGAGGTTATGCAATTGATAGATTTATTGTGCAATTGAATTATTAGTATCATGTTAGGATGTTTGTAAGTATGTATGGTATTTAATTTGATATTTTCGTATATGTAGTAGGATTAGTAAGATTTGGGGACTATTTAGTGATTTTTTTGGTTGTAGTATAATTGGCTCGTATTAACTTAGAAAGAATTACTATTATTTTAATCTACAATTCATAAATTTAATAGTTAACTAGAAATTTAAAATTTATAAAAATAAAAATGCAAAATGCATGTAATTCATAAAATTTTAAACGTATTATAATTAACAATGTATAAACCAGGAATTGGAACTGTAATGAAATTCAATACATAATGCGTATAGTTATAAATCTAATAAATTCAGACATGTCAAGTTAATCATCCAATGAATCTCGATCGTTCATGGATGTACCTTCGCACTGTTAATAGCATAATTCAATCTAGTTTTGTGGAAGGGGTTGAAGCTTCCATCGCATTTGCTCAGACATATACTGCTTGCTTGAGCAGGGGATGATAAAGTGCCCTTTCAAATTGAACAAATGTAGGAACATGCAATGTTTGTCTCCTACAACGGTAGTCGAGCACTTGAAACGTAATGGGTTCGTGCCTTAGTATGAGGTATGGAATCATCATGGTGAGACAGCAACACCGTTCATGTCATAATGTCATATGAGCATACTAGGAAGCGTCAAAGAAAGAAGCAAAATGAGAAATCTAGTCTCAAAATACGGCTACATCTGATGCTTTTCACGACCAGTTCGAAGAAATGGTGTTTAATGTTGCGGGCCCAGAGTTTATGGACACAAGTACAACTGAAACTGAGGGGGATGTGGAGGAGCCACCGAATCCTGAGGATCAGGTGTTCTTTGACTTGTTGGAATCAGCGAAGAAACCGATTTGGTCGGGGTGTAAGAAGCACACCGAGTTGTCTTTGTTGTCTCGGCTAATGAGTTGTAATGCCGAGGGTGCCCAATCTGAAGTGAGCTTCAATAATTACCTACAACTGTTATTTGAGTGTTGCCTTGAAGAAAACCTAGTTCCCACCAACTTTTACCAAGCGAAGAAAAATATGCGGGGGATGGGGTTGCCTATGGAAACCATAGACTGTTGTACAGGTATGTGCATGATCTATTGGGGGAGATCTACTGGAGTGCAAGTTCTGTGGTAAGGACCGCTACAAGCGTTACAATGAGGGGGCTGCAAAGAAACGCCAGAAGAAAAATCTCCCACATAAGAAAATGTGGTACTTCCCTCTAGCACCTCGTTTAAAGATGTTGTACGCTTCAAGTGCGCGTGCCGATAAAATGCGGTGGCACAAGGAGAGAGTAATCCCGGCAGATGCAGGGGGTAGAATGGAGCATCCATCAGACTCACCGGCATGAAAGAGTTTGACGAGACATATCCGGAGTTTGCAACCGAGTCTAGAAATGTACGATTGGGGTTTTGTACGGATGGTTTTAACCCGTTTGGAAGTGAACGGAAGTACTCTTGTTGGCCAATGATGCTCACACCGTACAACCGTAAGTACGAACCATTTATCTTGGCGACTCAAGAACGCCAAGTGGTGTTTCTTGAATATCCAAGCAGGAAACGCGATAAGGTGGACTGGTTGGCTGCGATACCTATACATGCCCGCTCCAAAGTGGAGTACGTTGAGAAAGACGACTCAATTACCAACTCGTACCAAGAAGAGGTTGTTGATGAACAAGCAAAAACTCCTGTACAGGCTCGTGATGAATTCATAGAGCTGCACGATGTCCAGTATGTAGACTTAACCACATATGAGGACGCCGAGGGTATGTGTGTATGGTAGATTTTATATATATATATATATATACACCCCCTCTTAGATTTTCTTATTACAAATGGATATCCGTTAGTCAAAGAATAACATGTAAGTCCAGAGCAATAAAAATCAATTACATATAAGTCCACGAATTTGACTTTTAGCGATTTAAAAGCTGAAAGTCCATTTTTGCCCCTGTTAAATTATCAACTTTTAGAAATTGCCAAACAGCCTTAACTTGTCCCTGTCATGTGCATGGCACGTGTGGACTTCAATGTAATTAAAACTGAACTTCTATATATGTTTACATGTAATTAAATTATGACCGTTATTTAAAAAAAAAAAACTAGTCGTTTGGGAGTTAATTGGGGCTATTTGTACACCAGAACTTGTTATTTATCACTTTATTTCAGATTTTTTCACTATAAGTATATACGTGTTCATATATATTATGTTGGGCGGGGATCAAGCACTATGTAGTACTACATTTTATATATAGGTATTATTTCTGAAAATCATATTGTATAATAACTTTTTCATGTATTTTGTTGAACAAATGTACATATTAATATTTGAAAATCCTATTAGTATAGCATGTACTTAATTAAATAACAATAATAAAATAAATATTCTTTTAGAAAAATAATTATTAATTTAAGGGCCCTTAATTTAATTTGGATGCTCGTGAGGAAGCTTGATGTCGCGAGCTTTTATATGTATCCGTCCCATTTATGAGTCTCCGTATCTACCATCGCCTCATTTTCCCTACACCATCATCATCTGCGTATCTACCATCGTTGTCGTTTTCCTCTTCAGGCTTCAGCATCATCATCTTCGTCTTCCCGAGCATGTAATGAATTCGCTATATGTATGTATGTATGTATGTATGTATGTGTGTATATATATATATACATATACATAACAATATATATATATATATATATATATATATATATATATATATATATATATATATATATATATATATATATATATATATATATATATATATATATATATATATATAGTTGTTGATAATACCAAATCTTTGTGATTTATTACGAGTCAGATGTATATGTTTTACATGCAATTATATACTAATACATTTTTTCTGTATTTGTTGCATGTTTTTGCAGATGCCGCGACATAGGAAATCTACATACGTTCCTCCCTCATGCAATAGGTTACCTGGTGGTAGCCCGGCCCAGGGTAGTCGAGCAGGAGTTTCATCTGGAGACGATTTTGAGGGTCAGAGCAGCAGTATGCGATTCCTGAGACCCCCACCGAGTTCGAGCAGGGGCTCGACATCGGTCTAGGGTAACTTACCAGATGACGGGTGTCCCTACACCTAGTATACACCCGGAACGATGTGGCAGGGGAAGCCTGTGTTGTTCCCCAACGTCCCATCGAAGTAAGTATTATGCATTTGTATATAGAACATAACTTAAGATAATTTATGTCACATCATTGTTGTACTATGCTAATTAATATTCGTTTCTTGTATATTATACATTGATAACAGGTTATGGTCTGCCGATTCTTTAGGAAAACTCAGTGACGCAATCAAGGCCAAGAGGGAGATCCCGGGCGGCGAGAAGTGGTCCAAGATCTCAGACCGGCTGAAGGCATAGTACTTTGATGAGTTGCGGTTAAATTTAAATTTGACATTGCTTTATTTGTTATTTTAATCGTTGTTTTAATGTGAGTGGTATGTTAGCCACTATATGTGAGTGGTATGTTAGCCACTGAACTTGGGTGATATGTTAGTCACCATTGTGTTAGTAAATTTTAGGACAATGTGAGTGGTATGTTAGCCACTATATGTGGGTGGTATGTTAGCCACTGAACTTGGGTGATATGTTAATCACCACTGAATATGTTGTGTCATCTTATTAAATTGTTGTCTTTATTTACGTTATGCAATTTGGATGTTGTGTGGAATTGTTGTAGAAAGACTACTTCATTTCCAATGCCTTGGTTCCCCGGTTGTGGCCTGTCTTCGAGACGCTGGGGTCAGATTTGTATAGGAAGATGATTAGCGATGTTAAAAGAAAACACAAGAGGCCAATATGGATGGGAGAGGACGAGTGGGAGCATTGGTTGGAGTACTGGAGAATGAAGGAGAACATTCAGGCTGCGGCCCAGAACATAGAGAACCGGCTGACCGAGCCGTCTGATGGTACCGGGGTGGCCAGGCACCACTATGGATTACGAGCTGTGGCTACGGATCATCGTATAGCGGTAAGTGTACATCTTATTTGTCAGTTTATTCCACTACAAAAAAAAATCCTGTTTTAGCGACGGAACTATCCGTCGCTAAAACAGGACCGATCCGTCGCTAAATCCGTAGCGACGGATCACACCCCGTCTCAATTTTGCTCGTCTCTAGGTTTTTTTTGCGACGGTTAATTTATCCGTCGCTAATTAGCGACGGATAAAGTGTTGACCATTTGGAAAAAGAGCAGCACTATTTACCGACGGATAGTTATCCGTCGCTAAATAGTATTTTTTATTTTTTATTTTTATTTTTAATATGAATATTTCGACAATTTTATACGAATATTCAATACGGATAAATCGATAATTTTATTCAATTCGGATAAACCAACAATTATATACGAATATTCAATATGGATAAACCGACAATTGTATACGATTATTCAATACGCATAAACTGATAATTTTATTCAATACGGATAAACCGACAATTTCATACAATATTCGATAATACAATATACAATATTTAATAATAATTAATACGAATAAAAAATTACAAAATTAATAAGAAATTACAATAATGGATTATACAAAATTAATACAATAATACAATAATTCAAATAAGATCTTGTTGCATCTTGACGAATCTTGGACGGATGAAGTCGGATCGGGTCGTGGAGGCAGTGGACGGTGGTGGCAGTGGAGTGGCGGATCTGGTGGTGGCGCTTGGTGGTGGTAGTGGAGTGGTGTGGCAGCTGTGGTGGTGGAGTGGTGGTGGTCGAGGTGGTGGCAGTGGAGTGGAGTGGTGTGGTGTGGTGGTGGCAGTGGAGTGGTGGCCGTGGTGGCAGTGGAGTGGAGTGGTGTGGTGTGGTGGTGGAGTGGAATGGTGGTGGTGGGAGTGGTGGTGTAGTGGAAGGGTGGTGGTGTAGTGGAATGGTGGTGGTGGTGGGAGGAAGGAAGTAGTAGAGTTTAGGGTTTGTGAGTGAAGGGAGGAAGATGAAGGGTTAAATATTAGGGTTTACTGCCGATTTTAGCGACGGATAGATTTATCCGTCGCTAAATTTAATTTTTTTTTATTTTTAAATAACATATTTAACGACGGATAGTCTATCCGTCGTTAAAATACTTTTTAAAAAAAAAATTAAAAAGTCAACAGAAGTAACGACGAATAGAATTATCCGTCGTTATTTAGCGACGGATTTCTATTCGTCGGTAAATAACGACAGATTTAGCGACGGATAGGGCGAAATGCCCTATCCGTCGCTAATTTGAACGATCCGTCGCTAATTTTAGCGATCCGTCGCCCCTAATGGTCGCTATTTTGCAGAATTCTTGTAGTGTTCGTACATGTGTTTTGTGTTTAATTTCTACACACTTACCAGTTTGCATATATATGTTCTTCAGGCGGAGGCTGGGGAGGAGAAGAGCGCGCTAGCGCACTTTAAAAGAGCCAAGTTGAAGGACGGCATATGGGTGGACAGACGGTCCGAGGCTATTGCGGTACGTTTCTTTAGTTAAAGTTCATATTTGTGTAGTATAAGTTATTTTGAAAACTGTAACTCATGGTATATGCATTTTACGATTTCAGGCTGAGGTGGAGGCGAGGATCGCCGGTCGGGAGCTGACAATTGAAGAAGAAAACATCATCTTCTTAGTCGTCAACCCAATGGACGACAAGGGCCGAGTATATGGATTGGGGAGTTACGGCGCTGCACTGGCTGGTCCTAGCCACTCAGCATCCCAACAAGCCAGAGCACCATTTTTCACACAGGAGCAGGTCTCAGAGTTGGTGCAGGCACATGTGCAGGAAAGGGTGCAATCACAGATGTGGATGGAGGTCGATCCTTTGCAAGAGCAGCTAGCTAAAACACAGGAGGAATACCGGCAACTTCAGCTGCGGATGAAGGCTTTCATGGCCATGTACCCACCGCCCCTGCCCCAAGATAGTTAGTTTGGAGTTGGTTTTCTGACTTCTTATTTTAGCTTATGAACGGATATTTAATTTCATCACGGATAATTTGTATTCGTCGAATGCTTTCTGTTAATTAATATAATTTAATTATTTTAGATTTATTATCGTAGATTATATTTGTGAAACAGGTGAAATATGAAAACATGCATCAAAATAAAAATAAAATAAAATAATCTGCAAATTTAGAGACTGATAATTTATCCGTCTCTAAATCTGGATTTAATTTATTATTAAAAAAATTCGTCGTTAAATCTGTCGGTAAATAGCGACAGATAATTATCCGTCTAAAAAAGTCTCAAAATTATGGAATTAAAATAAATAAGAAATCATCCTATTAAAGACGGATAAGAATCCGTCACAAAAAGGTCAACGAAATTATCCGTTACAAATTAGCGACGAATAATTTATCCGTCACAAAATAGGTTATGACGAAGAAAATAAGGACGGCCTTATTATTCGTCGCTACGGATTTAGCGATGGATCGGCCCCTGTTTAGCGACGGATTTATCTGTTGCTAAACAATGAATTTTTTATAGTGGTGGAAAGTTGGGATTGAGAGAGAGAGAGCACAAGTTTTACTCTCTCAATATTCCCTCTGTTTATTATTTAGTGTGAGGATATTATTTTATTTTATATTAGAAAAAAAATTGAGATTTAAAATGATTTAGATGGATTATACTCTCTCTGTCCCGATTTCAACTTCCCGCATTCTAATTTGGGACGTCCCAATTTCAACTTTTCATCCATTAAATGAAAATTTTACCTCCTACTTTATTCAATATCTCTCATATACTTTATTTACTATATTTCTTACTTTATCACTATCTCTCATATTTTATTTACTCTTCTCTTAAAATTTGTGTATGGATCCGTAGGAAGTTGAATCCGGAACGGAGTGTATGAAAAAAAAAAAATTCAATGTCTGGACAAATTAAGAAAGTTTGCCCAGCTAATCAAAGGTTTTATTGCCCAGTTTAGTTTAGTCTCTAGCACCCTTAATATTATGTCCATGCGTCCGCCACTTTTTAAAAAGGTTTCTAGGCGTTTTCTTAAGATCTCTTGGCGGAAATGCGAAACAAAATGTATTTATTGCTCGTAACTAATCCTCAATTGTTTGTAATTGTATAACGGGTAAAATGTACCTTTTTCAGAAATTCGAGGAGGCTGCTTGCTTATTAAATCTCTCGTTTATGTTCGTTACTTCGTTGTCATTCATGAGTGTTGGTGTCAGTATCTCACAAGGATCAACAGGATTTTTTAGAATACACTAGATTTGTTTGACGACATATATAGTGTGGAACTGTGGATAGTGAAATGAATGTTAAATCTTTCGTTGACAATGCTCTTATATATCGACTCCTCAACAAAAACATCATTAAAATCAATAGGAACACAATGAAAATATGAAAACTAAAATAAAGATGCTTGGATTTTGTCATATTACAACCTCATCTACAATGAAGACACTCGCTCAGAAGCCACAAGTTAACATCCATGATAATACAGCAACCAGTAAATGAGCAAGGAGTCTGGATCAGTGAGAGGCTCATACTGGATAGGAAAGGAAGATTAGGCTTCATTTGGTTTGAAGGAAAATGAGGGAAAAGAAAAAAATAGAAAAAAATATTGTTTTTCATCATTTGGTAGTTCTAAAAATTTATGAAAATCTATATCAAACATGTATATCTCCACTACATAAGGAAAGTTGTTTTTCCCTCACATTTTCCCCTATTTTTTTTCTTTTCCCCCCATTTTCCCTCAAAACAAATAAAACCTTAGAATGATTAGTATAATGTCTTTGGCTAGTGGATAGGTTGGTTTTCTGTGATCTATGTGCGATTTTTAAACCTTCTCTGTACCTTCTTCTTACGGGGTCTTACAAACCTCCGTAAGCATTATATATATAAAATCCGAGCTATAGCTCTTTAAAAAAAAAAAGCATGATAACCAAATCACATCCAAATGCCAAACAATCTTCACTTCTCTTCTCAGTCTAACATATACTACAACATTAATTGATGGTACATTCTCGGATGCAAAATCCTTATAAACCCCCCACATTCTATTATGCCAATGCCGCCCCCACCACATGCAACACAGCAACATCACAAACATCAGAATCAGCAGCATTAAAACCAGAAGAACAATCATCAACCATCAGAGCAGAGACTCAGCAGGAGAACAGCCTATAACAATCACAAATAACAACCAGGAGCAAGCCAGAATTAATGATTAGTGGTGGACATATCTATATGTCTTGGATCAGCCACCTGCCATCTTGAGTACTTAAACATGTACGCTACTTTGTACATGAAAGAGCTCATTGCCATTTATGGACAGATATAAAAAGTAAGCATGGCACGATAGGTACACCGGGTTCATATCGTATATGCTAGTTATGAATGACTTTTTTGCAGGAAATAAGAATACCTATTGAGAAGAATGACGCGACAGTGTGCAGACTGCAGCAACTGAACCTCATTTGACACCTTAGACAGTAATTTAATCAAATATTTTTTCGGTGTTTTCATAGCAATAATCATCATGCAATTATAAAGGCAAGAACATATACAAGTTAATTACTTGTACCTATTTGAATACCATTTCTTTTTGTCCATTTGCCAGTCGTAACAAGTGGCTTGATAAGACTCATACGCATCTTCTATTTCAATACCTCTGTTCTGCTTTCTAACAGCAGAGGTAGAGAAACTCCTTGATGAGGATGGAGATGAGCATCAAACGAGGTAGGTGGCCTTCTTCACTTCTCTAAAACCCTACATCATTGAACTTGTATACAATTATATTCAGCTCGCAAAAAGTACTGCTAACTGCTAAGTAGTAGTGCCATCTAAACTAACATTCAACAATATCACAAATGAGTTGCCATTAATGTGAATGCTCGCATCACTTACATGTTTCGGTTAGTTTACTGCTAGCAGGTGGATAGTAGGGCACAATAAGGGTGATATTTCACACGGCACAAAATGTCCTGCATAAAATTTATTTTCCAGTTCCAAACTATATTACTCTGACCACTAGATATGCATTGTGGAAAATGTCGAGTAACTTTGTAATCTGGTTTCCAGGGGATTCAAGTTGCTGCCTTGTTAAAGCAGCAAACCTGCATGGTATTGACTTCTCCCAAACCAATTGAAAGTTTAAATCAAACCAGAAATACATTTCATCGACAACACTTTTTCATGGACACATCAAGTGCATAAAGAGAAAAACTCAAAAATTCAATAACAATTTGATTGCAAATATTGCATCCGTTGTAAGGTCTCAATTTCATCTGCAATCTATGAATAACCTACTGGGTATTCTAGATAAAGATGATCTATTACCGTGGACACATGTTTGACATACAACAAGTTATTGAATATCATACCATAAGGAACATTAACAATAAGCATCAATACCAATTCTGAGCAAGAGTAATCAACAACAAGCAGCAAGTAATCAACAACCAATTCTGATTTTATATCACAAAATACAACGATACTAAAATATAAATTCGAATCCGAAACAAGTTAACCTAAGGCATACGAAGATTCATCAGCATCAACTTGACTATATATAGGTCAGCATCCAAAAATCTAACAAGGCCACTATATACTTATATGTCCCAGCAAGCCTATCAATGAGTAAAAAATCGGTTAACGCAACGAATCATGGAACAATAAACAGTCTGTCATACTAATATTCTAGAAGTAAGCGTGTTAGTACCAATTCGGCAATCCCCAAATCAATTGAATTCAACCACAGCAAGATCCCAATACTGAGAAACTCCATGATCAAGAAAGAATTTACGCGCAGCCGAATCACTAGCACAATGCAAAACCGAAAACTTACCGAAACTCGGTTTCCAAACCTTTCCTTGCCAGACGACAGCCGGAGGTGTAGCACGGCCCGATTTCGCGGTCACAAGTTTGTGGAACTTGTTGACGGCACGAGATCCACCCTCTACAACCAAAACCCCCCTCGAAATTACGGCACAGCCGGTTAGCTTCAGCCCTTTGATTAGATGCAGGAAATCAGAGGATGACAAGATTTGTTCCGCCTGATAAACGGAGACAGCAGTGAGTTTGGGAGGTTTCTTCCGAAGATTCTTCTTCATGGTTGACGGTGAAGGGTTGTTATTCGCCGGCAAAGGGAGTGGCGTGATGATCATCGTCGATTTTGATGGGTTGTGGATTGTTGTACGGTAGATTAGGGTTTCGAAATTGATCAGTGAGAGAGGGAAAAGGAGTGTTCTGCCGTTCGAAAGTTTAAATAGATGTGAAATCTTTTTCCCTTGGCGGCAATAGGGAAAGGGAGATGGTGGTAAATTGGGTTTTTATTAATAGAAACGTTTATTAATGAAATTTTATTTTTCTAATATGAAAAAATACTAATTGTGAGATTTTAGATGTTTTGAACAATAATATCGAAGATTTATTTATAAATTAGATTCATTTCTAGATAAACTATTCAGATGCCGTCTCTCGGAATACTTACTCAATATGGTATAGCAAATCATTTAATATGGATTTGGAGGAAAAGTTTAAGCTTGCTACATCTATTGCTCTTGAAGTAGAATTAGAGAGTCCAATATTATTGAAATGAAGAAAAGACAGAGAATAAATAAAGTAGAATTAGTAGATGATAGAGTTTTGAATATGATTGTTTTGTATGGGTATTAGTTTAGTGGTGGATAGGGTAACATTAGCATGAATGGAAATGGAAAGCTTTGTGTGGAAGACTATGGTAAAATGATAAGCTTGTCATGGGACGAAGAAAGTATGTGAAATATAAATTCGGCCTCTCGCAGAAGTTCATATAATTTTTTAAACATGGAGATCTAATCCAGATACATAACTACTCTATCTCGTAACATATAAAATATTCAATATATTAATAATTGAACGTATGCTTGACGTGTTTGTATTATGATCTTTGCAAGCATTCATATTTGTAATGATGATTTCTAGATAAGCTAGCTTGGAATTTTGCAGTAAACAGTTTTACAATTTAACTACAACTTAATATTAAATTATAATAATAGAATATTTAATGAATTTGTAACGACCCGATCACTAATCGATCGATTCAAACCCTTTGAAATTTGGTGTATTACCATGGTCTCCGGGTGATATCTTTGGCTTTATCAAACACATGTCCTTACCCATCCTAAAATTGCTACATAGCAAGCACGCTTAACTCTGGAGTTCTTATGAATGGATTCCCGAAAAGAAAGGTGCACCTTGTTGGTATGAGTAGCGTTCTCGATCCCTTTAAACTCTTTGGACTTGACTTGAAACTTTGGGCATTACATAATTAGTATCTATAGTAAAAATTTAATTATTAAAATTTTAAAAATATCTTACCATAATAATTTAAATAATTTATTGATTAAATTTTAAACAAGTTGAACTTAAATATTCAAACGGACACTATCAAACCGTTCGCAAGTTAATTTAGGGATCCTGATTGTACCTAATGCTAATAGCATGGTACATAGCAGGTAGTTGATGTTAGAGTTGGGTATAAATATCCCCTGTTCTTCCTCTTCTTGTAATTCATAGCAATCATTCTTTTCTTCCTTATTTCTCATAATTATCAATTTCTAAAGACACAATATTAATTTGAAGGAGTGAGTATATAAATAAAGTTGTCAAGTTAAAGTCGAAACAGTCACGATCAAGCACCAGAACAGAAAAATGATGATAAAGGCAGGCACAATACAATTGAAGTAGGATTATTTCCATGCTTTCCTTCCACGGAATTGTTTGCTAGATCTCGTCTTCTGCATTTTCTGTCTCTGTTAGTTTTTGCTATCTTGGATCTTTTAGCAGCAAGAGGCATAGCTTTTTTCTGCTCCTTTTGACGATTGGTCAGACCACCAATCTGTTGGACATTGGATTCAAGAATAAGAAGGTATGTACTGTTAATTTCCTCTAGTGACTAACAAAAGAAACATATGGTTCTTGCTACCATCAGGGCTAAAAGCCTAAAGCCAACTAATGTATTACCTTTTTCTGTTTCATAGCAGTTCGAGCTTGGTATTGTCCCCTCTCCCAGCTCTTAACAATGCTAGTTTCTGTTCCTTGGTCAATTTCTTCTTTATATTAGCCTGATGCATTGGCAAAGTGAAATCAGATCCATCTCCAATAAGACCACTAACCAAAGCCAATTATTAGGTGTTTGTGTTTGTGTATGTTTCTATGCGAGAGAATGTGTTGAACATGATGAATTATGCACACCGACCTCAAGTTTGGCGACATCAAATTTCTTCCTACTCAGTTGGTCAGAGGTTGGAATTACAAGACCATGCTTTTTCAAGGAAATCCTCGCCTCGTTCTCAGCCTGAAACAAGCACGCATTGAATTACGGATACATTATATTGGGTCAAGAACATGCAGTTGAACCAAGAGTCAATTATAAAAATCATAACCTGCAACTGTCTTATTTTATTATAGTCCTCGTCAGAAAGAAAAGCAGCAGCACTATTAGCATCTGAAGAGGAGTTATTCATGTTGCTCTTGCTCCAACATCTAATTTCTTCAACGCACGGAGACTTGTACATGTAGCATCCAGCTTTCCATAAAAAAACTTGTGTTTCTTTACTACTGAGAAATCATCGCAATCCATATCACCTGCAGCATCAATGGTCGTCTTGTATTCCTCAGCATTATCCTCATTCTTGTTATGACAGATATCACCAGCACCATTCGTGTTGTCATTAATCTCACCTTCATCAAAGACTTCACACTTCCCACTGCTAACGTCACTCTTATCAGAGCCATCACTTTCACCGGTACAATCCTCCTCATTAACAAACAAAGGACCATCAATGTATTGAGTTTCATTCTCAGGAGTCAAATCATCTATCTCTTCATTTACATCCCCATCAATTTCCAACAACTCAAGCCCGGGAACATTGTGAGCAACTTGTGCTTCACCAAAGGATTTGGGTCTAGCCCTTACATCAGCAGGTCTTCCTCGATCCTTCTTGGTCAGTAGTGAAGGACAAATCTGTGAGCAACTTTATCAATACTTGAACTAAAATAAAAGGACATATCTCATCTTCATTCAATCAGCTTTAATTTAGGACGAGAGAACGGGAGGGATAGAGAGACCTCTCTAAATAAGGTAAGAAGTGAACAAGCAGATGAAGAAACTGCCTTCTGCTTTGACTTTTTGTACAACACAAGATCTTGCAGCAGGTCATCAGTCATCAACTGAAATGAAACGACCAGAAATATAGACGATATTCAATAGCAAACAAAGGCTTAAAAGAAAAAGGTGATGTTGTTAAGAAGCATACCAAGGGGATATGGAGACACATATGTCGCACAAAATTCAGCCCAACGGATAACACCTGAAAATTTAGATGTAGGATGAAACCAGGGCATTTGATTTTTTTTTTTCTTTTTGGGGGGTTGGAAGAAGTTACCTCAGGGCGGGAACATTTGTGAACAAATAGATTCACGATATGATTAAATAAGGGCCTGATATCTTCAAGGGGCACCTAGTTACATAGAGAACATATAAACAAGGTGAGAATTTTAATTCCCTTGACAAAACTTAGAAATACAGTAAATACCCACAAATAGAAGATACCATGTCATGGCAAGCTTGAATGATCACAGAAAGAAGCTCTGTGATAAATCTATGACTCGGCTGTAAATAGATCAAACTAGATAAGCATCGACACAATTAACTCCTTAAAACTTTATGACAGCAGATTAACGACTTACCACTTCGATAAGATCTTTTAGGAATTTGTAAAATTTCTCAAGAACCATCTGGTGAATGCTTGGTGTACGAGCAATCACTCTTAATATTTTCAACTGTACCTGCATTATACAACAAACAGAATATAACAGAACATGCAATATTCTTTTGTTTTAGGTGTGTAAATCTTCTTAATAAATTCAGAGGCAAGAATTTGGATTTTGGACTCTCAAATAATGAATAAGATGTTAGAGCAATCCAGGTAAACATAGCCATTACCATAAACTTGCTGCAACGCAGCTTTGAAAACAACTTCTCAACAAAGTTCTGCACAAGGGATTTTAGTTCAGATTTCTATTTCACGGACTAAAAACTAAATGCCACTCCATCTGTCCAGTCGATAGTTTCCCATTTGGTTTGTTGGCTTCTTTAAGATCTACTATTTGATATCAAATTAATCCTGAATCATACCTACCAGAAAAATAATCAAGATAATTACACTTTCATAATATGATTCTTAATTATGTTTCCGGTATGATTTAGTACTAATCTATGGTCAAACGGATCTTTACAAAAGTTGAGAAACCCACGTAATAGTTCTAGTAAGAGTAGAGAGGAAAGTCTGACTGACAGATGTGGACATTAATATGAAGATTATTAAAGCTTTATAATCAGATGGAACCTCTGGGTCTTTCAGATGATTTAATGGTAGGTAGCAGCTTGAACTGGTTTCCTGAGATGATAATCGCTTCTGCTTCATAATACTACGAACAACACGCTGCAGTTTTGCCTGCTTCTTTTTTTTACTTGAGGTACATTAACACGATTACATAACAATGAGGTGCAAAATTTTGTACATTCATAATGCACAAGAGCAGGAAATGGTGCAGGCCTGACTACCCAAAAGAATTAGATATAATGAAGACTGCAGACCTTGTAGATGGCTTCCTTACTCAATACTATCTGAGACACCTGGGGTGTTGAACTTTCCTCCGTGCCAGAATCATCACTGTCATAATCTTCAGATTTTTCAAACTCGAGGAGAACTGATAAGGCAGCAGTCATTATCCTGAAAAGAGACGAAAAACAGTGCCTGGTAAGAGAGATCACAAATTATGGAGGAACAGCAAACTAAATTGAAGAGTTTTAATTACCTACCTTGGTGATGAATGTAAACATGCGTTACAAATAGCTTCCGCAGTCCGTTCATCAGATCAGATTCTTCTTTTATGAAGATCACTAAGAGTAACCAGTGCACACTTAGCCATTGCCTCTTCCTCTCGCTAAAAGTGCACACTTAGAATCTCAAAATATATGAAATTGGAACAAATATATATATATATATATATATATATATATATATATATATATATATATATATATATAAAAGTACATGAATGGATAGTGATATACTCATATACATAACATACCGTTAGTAATCGGTACAAAATATTCTGAAGATCCTTATGTTTTGGATCATTCTTATGCTTCTGGTGCATGCATCTAATACTCTTTATGACATGCGAGTACGCTAATTCTTTCACCTTACCCCCGAATGTCTGGACCTCCATGAATATCTAAGTGTCTCTGTAGTATCAACAAGCTAACAAAACAAACAAAATCAAATGAATGCCAATAAGTCATACGTCTACCATTGGACGTGTTTTTTCATATAAAATAATAATACAATTTGATTAATAATATCGATTTTATTGATAACATAGGTCCGTCCATCATCTTAATGTTACCTTTCTGTTAACCAAATGAATGAGTGCTTTGACGACACGAACCCTAAGAGCTGAAGGAAGATACCGGCCTGAGACTGTCTCCAGCAGTGTTGCAACATGGTGTTGCAACACTGCTATGTTGCAACACTGCTGGGACTCGTTGGGACTCCAGTAGAGTCCCAACACGAGTTGCACGGTTGGGGCGCAGCCCAGCGCCCCAACCTTTTTTTTTTCTTTTTCTTTTTCTTGTTTCTTTATTTAGATTTGTTTTTATTTTCTCTTTTTGTTTTTTTATTTCTATTCCTTTTCTACTTTTATCTTTTTTATTATTTTTATTTTTCTTGAATATTTTTATATGATAATAATTATATGTAGCAATAGAAATATACTTATACATTACTTCTAAAATTTAAAATACATATTAAAATCACACTTGTAAAATGTAGTATTTTAATTGTTATAATTTTCATTTTCAATTATTTTAATTTTCAATTTCAAGTATTGTAATTTTTAATTTTAAGTATTGTAGTTTTTTTAAGTAATGTAATTTTTATTTTCAAGTAATGTATTTTAAAAAAATTAATGTGATTTTGTTATAATTAATTAACTACATTTAAAATAAAGTCAAAAATAAAGTTTAAAAGAAAATGAGAAAAGAAAATGAAATGAATAATTAAGTTTGAAAGAAATGTTACAAGAAAATAGATTTTGGGCTCACTGTTGGAGTAGAGAATTGTGAAGAGTTGCAAAGTGAGTTGCAGTGATTGGAATGCTAATGTGACGGAGAGAGTGGGTTGCAGAGGGTTGCAACTATTGGAGATGACTGATGATTTGAGAAACTGGAGCAGCTCGGTGGGGTAACCGGCTAGTTCGTTGGGATAAAAGGGTGTAACGTGGGCGAGGAAAGAAACCTGGTCAGAGAGATTTAGCGCCACTGTCCGATCAGCTGGAATGCCAGTGAGCGACATGAAATTCATAGATGCCTGTTGGTGGAAGAGATCAAGTGAAGACTTGAATTGATCGTAGACAAGTGTTACGTTCGATCTGTATCCTTCTGGATCAGATTTTACTTGGTTTTGCAGGACACGAAGATCGCTAGGAGCAGCCCTCAGGGACTCCATTTCCAGAATTCCAAGATTGATGAAATCAGATTTTACTTGACTTACAGGTGCAGTTATATGAACAGCTTTTAGGCCACAGTCATGAGAAACCTAGCGGGCTGACTCGAGATCCAATTCCACCACCTTCAACAATTTAGGCTTTGTACTAGCCGATTCTGTCAGTCAACATTTAAAAGTCAAAGGTTAACGAAATTATTAATTATTGACGTCATAATACAAATTTCAGAATCTTACATTTGAACCCCATAAAATTGTGTTACAATGTCGAAATTTGATTGATAAGCCATGGACGATGAAGCTCATGTGGGTGCCAAGATCAGCGAATGAATCGCCATGGACGACGAAGAAGAAGATACAGAATTGCTTCAACTTCCATCCGGGATTTGGGAATAGGGATATTTTTGCATCCAAACTCCCCTTTCAGATACTAGCAAATTGACACGTGGAAATCCGAGGAAGATAACAGGGTGCGCAAGGAGATAACATTGAGAATTTGGCGCTCTATTCCAGGCAATATAGAGCCCGAGGAAGATAATATAGAGTCAGAGGAAGATAATATGGAGGAATAAATGACATTTTTCAATATTTGTGATAATGTTCTTTTTATAAAGTTTGGTCCGACTTTGGTTTGGTTTAACTTGTTTTGGAGTTTTTTAGAGTCATTTGAAAGACTTGTAGAGTTTGGTTTGACTATGGTTTGGCTTAACTTGTTTTTTATTTATTAAGTTTGAGGAAAAACTCAACGTTAGCTTCTGAGTTTAATTCTATTGTTCTGATATATTCCAACAAAAGAACATGTAGATCTTTTGTTAGAGATGTACGTACAGAGTATGTGAACCAGATTGTATGGTACTCTCAGGTTCCTGTAGTTTCTTATCTTAACTCACATTTTACGGTAGAAAAGAAGGGTAATTCAAATTGTAACTATACTCTTTATTTCATTGATATACTAAAAGTCGTATTAAAAAGAAAGAAATAAAAAAATTGAAAATAACTCAATTGGGTAAATTTTCTTATTTTCCTCGTACAAAAGATCGGGTGTGTAAAGAAATGATAAAATAATAATAATAATAATACTACTACTACTACTAATAATAATAATAATATTAACAACAACAACAACAATAACAATAATCATAATAATAATAATATGAATTTAATGAACTGAACTGAATTGTACTGAAGACGAGTTGAACTGAACTGAATGAGTTTTAAGTTGAAGTGAACAGAGCCTTATTGCAACTCACTTTGCAACTCTTCACAATTCTCTACTCCAACAGTGAGGCCCAAAAATTATTTTCTTTTCACATTTCTTTCAAACTTGATTTTTCATTTCATTTTCTTTTCTCATTTCCTCTTAAACTTTATTCTTGAATTTATTAAACTATCGTTAATTAATTATAACAAAATCACATTAATTTTTTTAAAATATATTACTTGAAAATAAAAATTACATTACTTAAAAAAACTACAATATTTGAAATTGAAAATTACAATACTTGAAATTGAAAGTTACAATAATTGAAAATGAAAATTACAACAATTAAAATACTACATTCTACAAGTGTGATTTTAAATTCAAATAATATGTATTTAAAATTGGAGAAGTAATGTATAAGTATATTTTTATTGCTACATATAATTATTATCATATGAAAATATTCAAGAAAAATAAAAAATAATAAAAAAGATAAAAGTAGAAAAGAGGAAAGAAAACAAGAAAAGAGGAAGGAAACGAGGAAAGAAAAGAAAGAAAACAAGAAAAGAGGAAAGAAAACAAGAAACGAGGGAAGAAAACAAGAAAAGAAATGAAAAACAAAAAAAAATAAAAAATAAGGGGCAAATGCCCAGCGCTGGGCCCAGAGTCCCAAACCGATTTGGGACTCAGATTGGGACTCTGCTGGAGATGGCCTTAACTCAATCTACTATTGGGAAAATTACAACAGCTCCCTTTAGTAAACACCCCCACTCATTATAGTCCCTGACATTGCAATAATTATAGATTGATCCATTTTATAATTTTAAAGTTTACAAGGCAATTCTTTTAGCTGAGGATCGATCAGATCATGAATATTAATTTTCTTCATTAAAAAAATGAAAAAAAGAACAAGTACTGTAGTTAATCAGGATGCAAATTAACCAGTAGGATCATGATGCATGAAGCTTACCAAGGCCAATAATCACATTCCTCATTCTGTCATAGTTTCTGAAAACAACTTCTACAACATGATTTCGTTTCGTTGTTCTTGTTCCCCATTCTTCAAGTTAACTAATTAGATAACAATAAAAACAAATCAATCAACAGAACATATATCAATTAAAAAACACATGTTATCAATAAAAAAAACTACTAAAAAAGTAACTAAAAACTGAAGAATGAATATTTAAAAAAAAAGGGCACCGGACGGACATAGAAGAAAAGAGTGCCGCACAAAGAACAGTGAACCACGACGTGAACAGAGAACCGAGACATCCAGAATCAGAGAACAGTGAACCGAGATGTTATTAAGTATTGGAGTATTAATATAAATGACTAAATTTCACAACTCTCTATAAGTTCGAGCTTTTAGATGAGATGGAATTCTATCATGATATCAGAGCCTCTGGCTCACGCTCAACTGGTTCGAATCTCCACGGAGACAATCTCCGCCCCATATTAAATTTCCACTCGAATGATATGATTTGGTATTCCAAAAGTCCTAATAGTGTTTAGGAACTTGACATAATACACATTCTCTATTAACAATACCATCTTCGTAAGGACATATGCTAGATGAACTCATGAACTCTGTGGCATCTTCAGGTAAAAGTGACATGATGTAATCATCGACCTCTTGGACTATCTCATTAGTCGGAGAAAGAATAGCCCTATTCTGAAAGTACCGACCATCACCAACATGGTATGATATGCTTGGATATGTACTCTTAACTATTGCATCAATTGGTTCACCAGTACAACGTAATGCAAAACACATTGTCTTCAACAAAAACGTCTTACATGTGCCACAATAACTGTATTGAAAGAAAACTCCACCATTACCGGAATCAACAACAACCATGATAATATGGTACACACTCACCTTCTCATCAGACATGGATACAAACGGTTGTGCTGCTCAATCATCTCATCAACATAATACGACATTTCTTCATCAATCAAATTATTCATACCATTATCTATGACTACATTGTCGGGCATGTGCATACCTTCAATTTGACTTAAACTAAATCCATTCCGATATAGGAACTCTTCTATCCTAGCCAGTGCAAAATTCTCCAGTTGTCTAATATATAGCTCTAAATAATATAGGGGACCAATCTTAATTGGTACATGGTGAACTCTTCCAACTTTGTTGTTGAACTGATTCCTATCTCTCCACACTTTCCCTCTGGGTTCCGACACGTAATATCTAGAAAACTCAGCAAGCATGCCTCAGGATGAATTTTGTTGAGTTCCATCAATCCAAGGAACTTTGCCTCTGCAACGTTATGTTTCTTCAATAAGTCCGCAATCAAATCCCCATCCTTGAATGTGACAGACTGTTCACCCTCCATGTGAAAATGATAATCGCTCAAGTGGTGGATCTCTGTAATGAATATCATATACCATAATACGCTATAGAGCCTCACATGCAGATATGTACCGGCAATCAACGTAATCCTTAACCTCATTCTCGACAGTTATTTTTTGTGCCTATCATATACACTCCCTTTCTGACGTACTTGAACATATATTTGATTGAATTAGTCTTATTGCACCATTCAACATTTATGTGTGACTGGTACTTCATCAACAAAAATGGATTGGACGGAACAATAAACATGTAAAAGATGAGTTAATCAATACATTTGTTGGAATTGAAGTGCCAAACAAAATTGATTATGATGATTAGAGTCTTATGTAATACTTTATATAATTGAGCTGAAACATATATGTATCTATTATCAATGAGATTGCCACTCTTTTCAATAGTTGCACCGGATAGCCATTGCATCGAATATAGTCCACTCATTAAAAGGTTTGGGGAGTTTCTTAGAGAATTTATTGCCATCATGTATGCACGGTGAAGTGGGATTCAATGGTCCGCAGGGACCATGCACCATATACTCGGATACAACCTTGTACAACTCTGGATTGAGTTCCTTATCTGGTATCTAAACACTGATGAGATCATCAATAGAATTTGTAGACATATTTCTATCTTCTCGATCATCCCACAGTAGTATATGTGCATGAGAAAGTTCACATTTTTTAAATTCAACAGTGTACACGACTACAAAATTTAATAAAACTATAGACAATTAATTGAAAGTGAAATTAATAATAAATTGTTCGAATCGGTATAGCATAAGAGCTTATTTGGTCCAACTTCATCTTGAAAACACGACTCAGATAATCGAGCTTATCCTCGGGTCATAAACCCTTTGACTTGACAAACTATATTATCTCAAGCCATTTGGAATTGCACGTGGACGTGATGAAGAGTTCAGGATATCCTATACTATTGCAGATGGCTATCATGACTTGGAAGTTCTAAACTATAATATCTAGTACCTCCAGCAAAAGTGGATGGCAACACAAAGTATTCACCAACTTTTCCCGTTAGATCGACGTGATCAATATCACATGTTCGAATAACGTCGTCAAGTGCTTCTTTATATATACTTATCAGACGTCAACAATGGTTGGCTCCTCATTATGAAAGCAAGCCTATGTGCTTCCATCATCATAATAACTATCTACTATAAACTGTTTGAACAACTTTCAACTGAGTAGTATTGTTTGTGCTTGATCAACCCGATCAAAAATCCTAAATGTCAAGATCTCTTTAATTGTAAGTGTGTGCCTGATACCTTTTGACTTATCAGAGTGAAAATATATGTATGGTATCCATATCCACCATATGGAAAATGTAGGGGATACTACATTATAATTGCATTAGAATGTAACTTGGATGCAATTCTAAAATTCATTTAAAATCATTATTTATCCGCTCCAAGACAATATAATTGGGATCCATATCATACTCATCATCTACTGCATATTGAACTCTTCAAATTATTTAACATTTTATAAATGAATTATTAAATAAATTTATTTTTTCCTACAAAATAACATCAA
Source organism: Plantago major (assembly GCA_026545765.1). Taxonomy (NCBI): domain Eukaryota; kingdom Viridiplantae; phylum Streptophyta; class Magnoliopsida; order Lamiales; family Plantaginaceae; genus Plantago; species Plantago major. The sequence continues at coordinate 2,291,323 of CM048843.1, read as the reverse complement.
GTTATTCAAACATACCAACAATTAATGCAACAACTTCGAAACATGTTGGTAGATTATACATCCGTCCAACACGTGAACTCCTTTCCATAAGACATAATAACTACACATCCATATCACCGCTTTCCTTGAAACATTCAGGAGCAAGCCATACGAATTTTTTGGCAATTGGATTTTTGGCTTCTATCACATTCTTTAGGTCATCTACAATTGATGGACCATTCGCAATAGGACTCCCAGATCTCCAAAATTAGAAGGAATTTAAATTTTTTTAAGTTTTTGCATTTTCTTAGGCAAAGCTAGAATTATGAGTTAAATTAAATGGCTATAAATAGATTTGATGTAATAAGTAATACATGTGATAAAAACAATCTATCGTATGTCCGAAAATTTATTCAATATAAGGTGAAATTTAATTAGATTTTATTGGTTGAGTTTGACACATACTCCCTCCGTCCCGCAGAACTTCATACATTTACCATTTGCAGCTGTCCCATACATTACTAAAAAAGAAAGTTACCACACACCCAAAAATGAATAAACAATATCAACTTTACACATAAATTACACATTTTGCCACTAAAATTTTTCTCACTTTTTAAATATTTTACCATTACTTTAACTTTTCACATAAAATTGCACGCTAACCGTAATGTACAAAGTTCTCTGCGACAGAGGGAAAGTATTTTGTCCCATGTGGCATACTTATTCTTTAAAATAGCCTATCACTTTATATATAATTGTGCCTTGAAATTGGCACGTCAGATAGCTGAGTAAAATGGTAAAATTTCAAATAAAAATAGGAGGGGGAAATTTCATTTTACTACCTAAAGTTGTGGCAGTTACCGTTTTGGTACCTTTAGTTGTAAGTGTCCAATTTTGGTACCTTATAATTCTTATTTGTCCAATTTTGATCATCCGTTAATCAAAACTTAACGGAACCATAAATTTTCACCGAATTAGTGTGAATTAGTCAATTTTCCGTTAAGTCAGCGTGTGAACTACATGCGCTTTTAAAAGAATATTTAAAAATTTAATGAAAAAAATTAATTCATGATCAATGGGAAATCAACTAATATTAATAAAAAAATTCATGATCAATGAAAAATCTACTAAATTTTAATTCAAATTTTTAATTCATGATCAATGAAAAATCGATTAATGAATTTTTTTATTAATATTAATAAATTTTAATTAAAATTTTTAATTCATGATCAATGCAAAATCGACTAATATTAATAACAAATATTAATATTAAAAAATTAAAAATAAATTTTTTAAATTGAAATTAATAATATTTTGTTAGGAGCGTGTGTAGTTCAAGTGCCGACTTGACGGGAAAATCGACTAATTTACGCTAATTCTTACTAATTCTTACTTCCTCCGTCCCGGAGAACTTCATACATTAGGGTTGGCGCGCAGTTTTATGCGAAAAGTTAAAGTAATAATAAAGTATGTAAAAAGTGGACAAAAGTGTACTTTGGGTGGCAAAATATGTAATTTATGTGTAAAGTTGAGATTGTTTATTATTTATTAGGTGTGAGGTAGCTTACTTTTTTAGTAATGTCAAAGTTCTGTGGGATGGCTAAAAATGGCAAATGTATGAAGTTCTGCGAGACAGAATGAGTACTAATTCGGTCAATAATAACGGTTCCATTAAATTTGACTAACGGAGTACCAAAATTGGACAAATACGAAATGTAAGGTACCAAAATTGGACTGTCACAACTAAATGTGTCAAAACGATAACTGTCACAACTTAAGGTATCAAAAATGGATTTTGTTGATGCAATTTACGATTGGAATTTACTCTAAAACAATATGTGACCCATTTGTGAGACAACAATTATGATGCTCCTTATTCTATAATATTATATCCATGTTTCATAATTATCATAAGGCAAATTGAAATTTACTGAACATTTAACATATAAGTTGTTGTGAACATGAGTTGCATGAATGAATTCAAATATCGTCAATTACAGATGGTGTGAATTAAATAAGACCAATAAACTCGACAACTCAAAAATGCCTAATCAACTACTTACAAAATATGTGAAAGTATAATAAAAAACAGAAAAAAATCATAGTTTAATGATAATTAAACTCGAAAAATCCTAAATTCCAAAATTTTCATTCATGACGATATTTATGACCAATGCTCATATACTTCACACTCATATAGGCCACTTCGATGTCTGCCACACATCCGGGATATTGGTTGTTCATAGACGGATGGATTCTCACTTTTACATGTGAGTCAAAGCTTGTGTTCTTAAATTTACATAATTAAGTGATGAACATCAAGGTATTGGGGATTTTTTTTTAAATTTAGAAAGTTTCGACTTCAATAACCGTCTTGATGAGCTAATGTAGATTACTCCAAGGTAATCTTCTTCCATCTTTGCTAGTCCATGAACACCATCATCACGAATTCTTTCATTCTCACTGAACATTTCATATAGTTCAAACATTAACTTGCTTCATTGTGATATAAAATAAGAGTCATATTCATCAAATCATAAGCTTCACGAATGCCACATGTATTTGTTTTAATAATTAAGCTTCATTTTTAAATTGGTTGTCCCATGTGGCATATCAAATTTTCAATTTTCATCATCACTTTTATCATATATATATAGATGGATGGATTATATGTCATCAATTCATAATGCAGCAAAATTGAGAGAGTGGAAAAAATTTATTGAATTTAGCTCAATGGAAATGTTGATGACAATTCATCACTACTCAGAGACGGTGAATATGTATATGTATATAGATACATGGTGTGAATAGGCAGAATAAGATGAATTGTTTGATATAGAGTTAAAAAGTAAGTTAAATTTTTTTTAGTTGATGAATAGTAAATGCTTTGTTTTCTTCATTTGAAAACTCATTAATTTCAATTTAGTTTATTTCAGTTCAGTTCTGTTTAGTTTGTTTTTTTTATACTACAAATAAATTCAGTTCAGATCCATGGCATCTTTTATATTGTCTGGAGGAGTAAATATATTCGGTTAATCATTGTTCATCAATTGTTTTAATTAAGGCCAGTATATTTCAAGTGAAATTATTAGGTGTTTAATATATAATTGAGTTTAAAATTGTAAAATTAATTTGAACGATAGTGGGCGATAAGTGCAACACCATATGCAATAGTAGAAACATCAAATTGCAACACTTAGTGCAACAGGTAGCAGGTCAAACAAACTCAACCGTTAGATCTATCATCTAACGGACTAAATCATGTGACTGACAGGGCGACACCTTCACTGATAATAGAAATCCCCATGTTAGATTCCCCTTGAGATCACCATCTAAATTATGGATTGATCGTATATATGTCCAGCTTCTCTCGTCATGGGCCTAGTTAGCAAAATGTAAATTGGTAGGCTTGAGATTGCGCAACACATTCTTGCATAAAAACAATGGTATTTCTTCAAAAAAGATTTCGAACTTCGTGAAAGGTGGACGCTTGTAAGGTCCTATTCAATTTGGACGGCTTAACATACATCCACCTCACTTGTATTCATCAATAACCGTTAAATTCTTTATACAAATATTATTTTAGCTTGTAATTAATCATAACTATTCATCTCATTAGTAAATTATATAATGACATTTTTGTAAATTTTATTGTATGAACGGATTGTATCGATGAAATTTAAATGAATTTATTATTAACTAAATTTTCAAATATATTAACTGCACACGAACTTATGATTCCATTTCATTCTACCAAAACGAAAATCTTTTCCCCAATTCATTTCCCTAATTAATTAATGTCCCCAATTTCATTCTACTTTAGATCAATTCCGTCTACAAACTTTATTCTAAGCAGTCCAGCTTTGCACTAATCAAAGAGACTATTCTTTAGTCTTTTCTCGAGCAAAGACGGACTCTCATTTCCGGTGAAGGTCGGTGCACTGAATTAATAAATTGGGGAGATTTAACAAATATTGGGAAAGAAGATTTTATATGTATGGAATGGAACGTCAACGTGAGTTAGTTTTGGGTGTGGAATGGAAGATAAATAAATAAATTTAAATTTTCATTTGATATTTTTAAGATTGTGATTATTATACATTAATTTAAAAGTTGTGTATATGACATTGTGTAATAAAATTTATAAAAATTGCCACCGTAAAATTTGTATGTTGAGATGAACATTCATAACTAAGTACAACTGGAAATATTATTTATACAAACAATTTAACGATTCTGAATGAATACAATTGATGTGGATGTATGTTAAGTCAGTACAAATGAAGTCGGGTCATAGACTGAGCCGTGAAAGGTTCATATATGAGTCAATCCATTTGTAGAAAAGATAAGAATACACATGATATTAATGTATTCACAAAACTTACAGGCTCACGACATTGTGAAGTTGGACATGCTTGATATCACTACCCAAAATGCGATGTACATCTAAATCATCCGGAATGCTACAAAAATTGATTTGGAATTTAGAATAGGAATACACACTGAAATGTCGATGTGCAAATGGCAAAGTTGATGGAACTTTTTTGGAGTATAAAAAAAAGTTTAAATAGGTGATTTAGGAAACAAACTATATAGAGATTTGAGGGATTGTTACGTTAATTAGCCTAAAATAGTGGATTGTTTTTAAAGAGGTTATTTAATATCATAGGAGATTACGGGATTGATGATCATATAACTAACTAAAAAACTAAAAATAGAGAGTTAAAGCATCTTTATTGGGTGTCGAGTGTTGACTTTCTCAACACAGAATAAATTGAATGAAAAAAATCATTTTTTGTTGGCTTCATCTATATTTAGATGTACAAAGAGATTAGATAAGTTTGTTGAGATTTGATTAGATTGTTTCTATTGATTTCTTCAAATAAACAAAGCCGGAAAAGCCAAATATAGTGATGAAAGTTGTTTCTATTGATTTCTATTTTTTTGGGTGAATTAAAATTCATTTGTTTTTTGCTTCGATTTGCCACGTCAGTTTTTAGCATATGTGGCACATCTCTTTTTTCATTTCCATCATCACTTTTATCATATATATAGATACTGGTTGAAAATACAACTAATTCCACGTAGGATTGAATTAATTTAATAAATACTATATTTTTAAAATTTCAGTATTTTATTTTATCTTATTTAATAAATTTATATTTTATTTTAATAGATAAAATGATTTATTTAATTAATAATAGTATTTAAGATTGGTGTCTATGAATTCGTATTGTCACGACGAATTCAAATATATGTTCCATATATTTTTCGAATTTTTTTAGATAAAGTTATATAAGATTTAATAAAATTTATATATGCAGTCAACATAGAAAAAATAACATGAAATATATACTGATTGATTGAATCGGGTGGGGTTTAGACCATTGTGCTGGATGGATGGATATACAATTAGTCATTCACATCTTTACAAATATGGTGGAATTCCTGGATATAGAGCACGTTAAGCAAGCTGCCTAATCTAATCAAGAAAAACTCCATCAATTACTAATTAATCAAATCTATAATTACCAACAAACAATCGCCTTACAAACATACTCCAGTTCAACACTTTTAACATGATTCAAACATACTCCAGTTGCATCTTTTTAATGGTTCCAAGGGTAGCAAGTGAAGGGTACATTGATGTGTTGCAACTTTAACACATGGATGGACTGGCACGGTGACAATTGAGTTGCAGACTATCCCAACCAAGAACTACGTACATGGATACGATAAATCTGTGAGTTTAATTACTTCCATAAATATATCATGTTAGTGTAGAACTGCAAGTCATTCACAAATATCTTCATAGTCGTGTAAGCAGCAAGATTGATTGGAGGGAAAAAATTAAAGAGATGGCTGGATCAATAACGAAAATAGATAGAATTTTCTTCTTCCATTGAGCTCAGCAAGCAGCAAGAAGTCGATGAATAAGAGATCTTGCTTGTGCTCTTAATAAGCCATTTTTGAACTGGGAAAATCGAGGGTATGTATAATTTTGAAGATGTGTTTGTGTAACTAATTTAGGTAAATGTGTGGTTATATATATTAATCACAATTAGCGGTGATCCCATGTTTTTCTAACGCATACAATGTGATTCTCAAGGCTTGATTATGTAAAACAATTTACCTATATTTCGATAAAAACTGTTACAATAATTCCTAATTAATCAGTAGACTAATTAGCACGAATTTGGGAGTAGATATGATTTGAATCTAAACTGATATGATTAGAATATCATGTATAATCGACAAAAATGTATGAAAATTAACAGAAAAATGCAGAAATTAAATAGAAAGTTGGAAATTATTGGGACTGGAAATTCAATTTCCAATAGATGAATTACGTGAAAAAGTTGGCCACAAATTTAGGAGATAAAATCTTGTGATAATTAATTAAACATGGATGAGTCTAAATATTAAAATTCAAATTCCCACATAAATAGGATGGATTTATAAATCAATTGTTTTGTGAAAGAATTTGCCACATAGGATTTTGTCCTATGTGGCATAGCTATTTTTTCATCTAGATCATCACTTTTATCATATATACTAGTACTAACCCGTGGCGTTGCCATGGCATAGTTCACTTATGATGAAAAATGATAGTAGGATACATACATAAAAAGCAAAAGATAAAACTAATAAATCAGATTCAAGGTGAATATCATTTTGAATTGTAAATAATAATTGAAATTAATGAATCTCAAACAGCATCCGGATCTTCGTTAACTGCATAAAACATAGTAAACATTAGTTAATTAACTAAATAAAACAAATTGTAATATAACATTGAAGTTGTTATAAAAAAAATACCTCAAAGAGAGCTAAAAACCTCTTTGTAGACTACGTTGGTTGTTGTATCGGTTGGATTACCTTCCTCATCAAGCGCTAACACCTTTAGCCCTTTCTTGCTCGTTACTCTCGAGTATGCCACATATAGCTGTCCATGATTGAAAACAGGGTTTGGAAGGTAGAGTCCAACATGAGAAAGTGATTGTCCCTGACTCTTGTTTATTGTCATGGCATAGCAAACTGAAATAGAAAATTGTCTCCGCTGGAATCTAATAGGAAACTTAGTAAGATCAGAAGGTGTGAGTACCATTTGAGGTATGAAAACCTTCTTTCCAGCATTCTTTCCATGTATAGTCTTAGCCTCAAGAACATGTTTCCCAATTGCAATGACAATCAATCTAGTACCGTTACATAGCTCAGCGGACTGGTCAATGTTCCTGAGGAGCATAATAGGAGTGTCGATCTTCAATCGGATTATGTGGTTTGGTATTCCAGATGCCTTAATAGTGTTTAGGAACTCAACGGAGTAAACATCTTCTCTATTTACGATGTCATCTTCATCGGGACAAATGGCATCTGAAACTCTTGAACTCGGTGGCATCTCCAGGTAAAATGGACATTATATAATCATTGACCTCGCGTACGATCTCATTAGTAGGAGCGAGAATAGCTCTATCTTGGAAATACCTACCATCACCGACATGGGATAATAAGTTTGGATATGTACTCTTAACGATCGCGTCAATTGGTGCACCGCTAGAACGGATCAACATGTCTTCGGGTATTTTGAATTTTACCTCACCATCATTATCACCACCAATTTTACTATCTCCAACTTTCAAAAGCCACTCCGCAAACTCTTTTATTGTCTCATTCTCAGATGGTGAGCTGCCAGACTGATTAGAAATAACATTATTAGTGCAGAATATAATATAAATAAATACTATAGTCTTTAAATTGCATTAATTTGAATATAAATGAAAATTACTATGAAATGTAGAATAATACCTGCAGACGCATGTTCTTTGTAAGTTTAAGTACACGACATGAACTCCAAAGCTTCTTAGATGAGCAAGAGAGGCGTGTACTATATCCTGCCTACTTCCCTTTGGTATTACCGGCAAGATTTGTCTGAAATCCCCACCAAATACGATAACCAATCCACCAAACGACATGTTCAACTCACTGCCATTGGGACCTCTCATTACATCATTTAGGCTGCGATCAAGTGCCTCAAAGCAAAACCAACATGGGAGCTTCATGCCAAATGATCAACTTGGTATTTTTCAACAGTTCTGTTTATTCGCTTCCAGGTGTAATTCTACTACAGACGGTAGTCTTGTCGACTTGCAATGGAATACTGAATCTTGAATGGGTTGTGCGGCCAGTTGGAAGAAGAAGAGAAGCTATGCCACTCGATGCAACTGGTAGAACTATGTCACGTCTACCACGTAACGCAGAACATAATGTATTCCATAAGAATGTTTTTCCTGTACCACCATAACCGTATAGGAAAAAAACTCCACCATTACCAGAATCAAAGGCATCCATAATAGTATGGTATACAGACCTCTGCTCATCAGTGATACATGGATATAAACGATTGTGCTGCTCAATCATCTCATCAACATCATATGGCATTTCCTCAACAATCAAATTATTCATGCCATTATTAATTACTGCATTGTCTAGCATGGGCATACCTTCAATACCACTCAAGCTAAATCCATTCCTTGCGAGTAACTTTCAATCTCAGCAAGAGCGAAATTCTTCAATTGTTCTTCACTAAGCTCCAGTTCTACATTTAATAAATGAGGGATGATGTTTAAATATGATGGGTGATAAAAAAAATGAACAATATGAAAGAGATATTAATTTAAATAAATATTTAAATTTCATACCGGGGTTTTTCAATTTCCTACGCATCATATACCAGATGTCGTCCGATAAATACTCCCATGAGCTTTCACATACATGCAGAGGCCTTGACATACTATCAGACTGAAGCAGAATAGCGAACAAATGTCGAAGGAAACGTCCAGATCCCCAAAATCTGGCTTCCTTTATAGCATTAATGTACTCCTGGTCGTCATCAAGCAAGCCCAAAGCAAAACATGCATCGCGGTAAGTTGCATGAACAACACCATCAACCGTTCGCAAATCCTCAAAGCAAGTAGCACCCCTAATATGATTCAACATTATCCTCATGTAATAAAGAGGACCAGTCTTAATTGGGACGTGATAAATTCGTCCGACTTTGTTGTTGAACTGCTTCCTATCTCTCCAAACCTTCAGTCTAGAATCCCACACGTAAAGTTTAGGGAACTCAGCATACAGGTACTGACGTGCTTCTGGATGATGTTTGTTGAACTCCATCCATTTTAGGAATTTTATCTCGGAAACTATATGTTTTTTCCAGCAGGTCAGTTATTAGGTCACCATCCTTAAATGTGACCGACTGTTCCCCCTCCACATGGAAGGATAAACGCTCGACGGACGGGTCTCTATAATGAATATCATATCCCATAATACGCCAGACGGCTTCACATGCAGATACATACCGGTAGTCGACATAATCCTTCACCTCATTATCCACAGTTATTTTGGCACCTATCCTATCCACCCCTTTGTTGACGTACTTGAAGAGATATTTTATTGAATTGGACTTATTGCACCATTCAACATTAATGTGTGCCTGGTACTTCATCAATAGAAAGGGATTATGTGGTACGATGAACCTGTGGAATTATATCAAATGAACTTAGTCGTGTTGATATAAAAACAAAAATAAAAAACGGTTAAACAATAACAGTATAATGAGATATATTATTTAAATTAAATAATTTATGACTAAATGTACATACTTCTCAATTGTGGCACATGTATCACGCCTCCTGTATACCGGGTAGCCATTGCCGTCAAATATGGTACGCTCATTAAAAGATTTTGGGAATTTCTTAGAGCATTTCTTCCCATCATGCATGCACAGTGAGGTTGGATTCAATGGACCGCACGGACCATGTACCATGTACTCAGATACGGCCTTGTACAACTCCGGGTAAAGTTCCTTGTCAGGTATCTCAGCGGATATGAACTCATCTATAGCATTTGCTGACATGTTTATGTCCCCTCGATCTACCCAGAGAAGAATATGTGCATGTGGGAGACCACATTTCTGAAACTCAATGGTGTACACAACTACAAAATTCAAAAGATTACAACAATCAATAATAAATACAAATTAACTAAATAATAACATGCTATGAAAACAGAAACCAAAAAATAGTTCTATGATGAGTGATTACCTCCTATGGCCTTTCCAAAGACATTTTATGTTTTCAAATCCTTTATCAGATGATCCAACTTCATCTTGAAGATGTGACTCAATACATCAGGTTTATCCTCGGGACGCAGACCCTTAGACTCCACCCAACGTGTGATCTTAAGCCATTTCGGATTGCGTGTGAAAGTGATGAAGAGTTCAGGATAGCCTATACTCTTGCAGATGGCCATTGTGTCTTGGAAGTTCTGAACCATATATCTGGGACCTCCAACAAAAGAAGATGGCAACACAAATCGTTTACCAACATTTCCGGTAGGATCATTTGGATCTATATCACCTGTTCTTATGGCATCATCAAGGGACTTATAGTTATCGGATCTCAATAATGGTTGGTTCCTCATCACGAATGAAAGCCTCTGAGATTCCATCATCATGTAACCATCTACTATGAACTGCTGGAATAATTTCCTATTGAGTAGTATGGTCTCAGGCTTCATTGCACGATCAAAAATCCGAAAAGACAAAAACTCCTTGATAGTAACCTTGTGCCTAACACCTTTTGACTTATCAGTGTGCATAATCTCCGTATGATATCCATCTTCACCATATGGGAAAAGTAGGGGATATTGCATTGGAAGGTAGCTCGGATGCAATTCAGAAAAATCCTCTTAAAATCTCCTTGTTTAGGCTCCAGAATAATATCACGGGGATTCATGTCATACTCATTGTTACCTTCATAAGTAAATTTATAAAGTTAGATAATTTATAATATAGAAATAGCACATACATGTTTATATATATCACGATCCTATCTAACGAAGACTGGCATTAGAGCAAACATACCAACAATTAATGCAGCTATTTCAGAACATGTTGGTAGATTGTACATCCGTCCATCACGTGATCTCCTTCCAATAAGACATAGTTTCACATTCATGTCAGCACTCTCCTTGAAACGATCGGCAGCCATACAAAAATTTTGGGCAATTGGATTTTCCGCATCTATCATGTCCTTTAGATCATCAACAATAGATGGATCTACAGCAGCAGTACTTTTTGATTTACAAATAAGATTTTTTTTTTCTCAACATGAGCTATCAACTTATATGCATATTGTAATAAAAATGTATATATAGAATTAACTAAATCAATAACATTGCATGAAGTAGAGATATCACACCGAACAACATCAATTCTATCTTTGGTTTCATCCTCTCCGCAGTACATATAAAGCTGTGAAAATTTAGGAGTTTCACCTTCATCTGGAAACAAACTACCAAGCCTATGATAATTATTTCCGTCAAGCCTGTATGTATAAGGACCACTCCCATTGTTGACTGAATTGTCTTGTATACCACCCATCGAAGTAAATGCATACATCATGTTGTAAGCTCTTATGTGCCCAATATAATTTCTACTCTTAATATGCCTATTTTGCAAAAGATCACTTAGGAGACGCGGAGGTTGCCTGAGAGTAGGTAACTGTATTTTACCACGACTACAACACAAACCAAATTATGGATTGCTCAATGGAGTATTTTTTATCCTCTCGTCGAACCACATAAGTGCACCACAAAATTTACAGGCATATGTAGGATCAGCCATATCTTGATATGCTACATGATGATAATTATAAAAATGATTAATAAAGATTATATATATGTGTGTCTGCAAATATACATAACCATGGTAATAGATGATTACTTACTACTGAGATGCCAATATTCATATCCTTTTTGTCTTGTCTTGCTTTCGTTGCTCTCTTTCATGAATTCTTATTTTTCTCAGCAGTTGAGGGCTCTTCAGGAACATCCCTTCGCAAATTTTGGGTATATTTATCGAGTAGATGTTCTGTATGCTTATCCGCAAGTGGTATTGATTGTTCGACATTTAGAGGCATTGGAATTTCTGAATCATAAAAAATGCGCTTGTTAGGTATATTTGAAGACCCTTCATCCCATCAATACAAAATATATAGATGTAATCACTTGATCAAATAAAAAAAATAAAAAAAACCCAAAATCGATATACTTACTATATCCTCTGGAATCTTCATGGTACAGGAAATAATCAAACGGATTTGACTTGAGATGCCGTCTCACTGTTAGAGTAAATCTCCGGTTCATTTTATTGAACCTGGTAACAACCTTGTAATCTTCATTCATATTCCCTAGGTAGAATATATAAATGTGCGAATATAATTAGAACAAATTTCATGTGAGGGCATAAATTTATTATTAATACATCATATCAACTTACTTGATGACTGCTTCAAATCGGGCGATGAAATATCCATGGAAATTTACTTTGTAACTTGATGTAGAACATCCAGACCAATAGTTAGTTATTTACCGGGTCTAACAGATGTAGAGCTCTCAGGAACGTCGTTGATAACTCCAGGAGTGATGAAACAGTGTCCATGCACTATAATGATATTAGTACAATCAAACATACTAAAACTATTCAAAAATTGAATATTGCTGAGAAATACACATGATCTTTGTGTCCCCTTATACGATCTAGTAAAAACTCCATATTTGTAAATGACAAATGATCAAAGACGTCCCCTTGAATACAAAGATATTATGCAACGTTAATAAAAGTAACTGAAACAAAATAACATATATAACTAATCTAAAATTGTCATATCACCACTAACATTCGGATATATGCTTCTAGATTTTTTGCATTGAGACAACGGTTCATGAATATAGTATGAGACATTGGTGTTTTATATGCAATACGTGGACACGAAGCATAGTTAATTCGTGAATAGAATTCTGGGTATTTGTAGATAGTCGAGAACTTCTTTGCTCTGTATAATACAAAACATTAAATCAGTATAAGACAGTAAAATAAGATCTCGGGTTGTATACATATATAGTACTTACATTTGCATGACCACGTCAAAATTCGACATGCTCGATATGGCTACCAAAAACATGATATACATTTGCAACTCCTCTGGTAACATGGAGAACGATGTTACTTTTTCATGCTTGGGATGTTTCATGGTGGATGATTATGCGAGAGACTTTTGGAATCCGAGATAGAGGGCAATGGGGACTGTTTATAAGCGTGTCACATACACGAATGAAGAAGTTGTTAATGAATGGAATGTAAAATGATAATTGGGATTCTAATCTACAATATTTAGAAGTAATCGGATTATATGTGTTTGTTTATACTATATAATTGATTAGGCTTATGTGGATAATACTATGAAGGCAAAAATCGACCTTATGAAATGATGAGATTTTTTAGTTGAGAGTTGAGGAGTTACTGGATAGCAAATACATGTGAGAATTTAACAACGATGGATTTGTTGACCTAATAGGTGTGCATATAAACATTCATAGCATTAATTAATTTTAATTAAATATTGACACTACAAAACATTTGATCTAATTCGACTCTTAAAAAGATTCGTATCATGTATATAAGAGTGATATTTAAAAATTATGACTCTTAATTAGTGATGCAAATTTTAAAGGGGTCGCAAAAGGAGTGCGTCGTATTTTAGTTTAAAGTACAAATTAAGAGTCGTAATTTTATAATTACGACTCAAAATTAGAAGTCGTATTTTTTTGCCTTCTTTGAGTTAATTTTAAGGCCTTTTTTAGTTCATTTTTACGACTCTTATAAAGAGTCGACTAATTTATAAGTCGTATTAGATCAAATATCTTGTAGTGTGAGTTGCCACGAATTTATAATCATCTATATAGATATGTCATTCATAATCATATATTTTCAAGTATGTCATTCGTAATCATATATTTTCAAGTATGTATTTTTTAGTGATATGAATTTTATATATTGGAGGGAAAGTGGTAGCTAATTTTGTCCAGGAACACAATAGTATAATGCAACTTCGAAATGACACTATAACATTTATAAAAGAAAGGGAACATTTTATTTAAAACGTAATAAAACATTACAATATAATCTAGAAGAAATCAAACTCGAAAAGTACTTATAATAAAATGAACTTCTCACGACATGCATTTCATCAGTAGCGGAAAAACGAATATCAGCCTCTATATAAAGTACCTCGATATCAGCCACACATCTGGGACACTGCGGAGCGGCTGCTATGCGAATTTTGATATGGTCAATTAATTTATCATCGTCAATAACACAGAACTTAGGGATCTTTAAGAAATTTGGATTCTAAAATACCAATCTCTTCAGCCTCATACTTAGCTCCCATCTAGATTGATTAAAATCAAAATCACTTTTTGCCGCTTCCTTTTGCTCTGACAGACCTAAGATCCCTTCTTCTTGATAATTCGGATTGGCATTGAACAACTTAACGAAATTTAAACAATACTGTGCCTGGTGATGTTCAGACAGCACTGCAACTTTCATTTATTGCAATGCATCGTCTGCTTTTTCTTCAACACATAATTTTTCCTACCATAGAGTAAACAGTCAGGTAATTATAAATAATGATGCATCCATGAAAATCATATACTCGAAAATAAAATTGAGTGAGAATATAGAATTTACTAACCATGGATTTACGTATTACAACCTCTGGATTATTTGCATCATATAGGACGTCTAGAACTAATTCTGGAATTTTAGTCCATGCATGAATACGTATCGACTTCAGAACATGTTTACTCATCCCAAGCTTATTCATGAGAGGACAACTAATTCAATAAAATGAAAACAACAATGTCATATTTGATAGGTAATTAAAAAAATGTGGTTGAAAGTCAGAAATGATAAGTACCTCACAACACAATTTGCCCAATCAACAACTGAATTAGATGCTACTGGCATTTCATCTTACTTGGTTTGCTGCATAATTGACGGGTTGGCAGGGATAGACTAATTTTCTTTCTCTTCGTAATATCAATACGGATTTGATATAAAATGGACTGATAAATAGTGTGAATATGCAAGTACTAAGTTTCAAGTACATGGAGACTTCACGTTTGCTGGGTCAGGATGAAGACTGGTTTTATATATATATATGTGTGTGTGTGTGTGTGTTGCGTATATGAGTTAAACCACGGAATATGTGGACTATGGGTATCTTCCAGTAACAAACATAATTGACTTGGGTAGATAATGATGG
This sequence comes from Plantago major, assembly GCA_026545765.1. NCBI lineage: Eukaryota > Viridiplantae > Streptophyta > Magnoliopsida > Lamiales > Plantaginaceae > Plantago > Plantago major. Next base: position 2,276,174 of record CM048843.1, on the reverse strand, counting down.
GAATTTGAAGAATATTTAAATTTAAAAACCCATATAAGTAGGGAAACATAACAACCATTATTTGATTAGCAGTGAATTGAGCCTGCTGTGTAATCTTCTTTTCAAATATAGGCTGATTAAAAATTCATTTTTTAACTTGGTTTTGCCACTAGGATTTTTCTTATGTACATCTATTCTTTCATTTAGATCATCACTTTTATCATATATATATATATATATATATATATAAAAATATATATACATATCTATATACATATGTATATATATCTATATATATATATATATATATATATATATATATATATATATATATATATATATATATACCCCAAAACTTTCAAATTCTAATGAACCTCAAGTATTTCATCACATCATCTTTTCATTCTTCTTCTTCATTAATTAAAATGATTTTTTTAATAAATATGAAAATGGAGCTTTCATCGGAAGCTCTGTACCGGAGAGTTTCCGCTGAAGCTTTTGATCAAAGAAATGAGTCAATTTTCTGACCTTCATAGATTTGGATGAGGTTTCCACTAAAAGAAAACCATAAAATTAAAGACGGTAAATGGCTAAATTTCGTTGCCAAGCCCGTAGACAGCGTTCTAATGGCGGATACCAAATCGTTAGTCGCTAACTTTCAGCAATGAATTTTAAGTATGTCACTAGTTTAGCAACAATACCACACAACAAAGTTTCAAATCTGGTTACACTTGACAATTTTTTTTTTTTTTTTTATTATGGTGGAGAAAACCTTTTCTAGTTAGAGCTAATTTGCGATTTTAAATAGGTCCTAACTCCTAACATACACTGATGAACATTCATAACTGATGTGAGATGAATTAGTTTGAGATGATATTTAAGAAGATTTCAAGTTGGTGCAAACCCAATCTACCATGTCTCTGTTCTCCCCAAACTCGGGCTCTATCGGCCTCTTCCATATCACGAGTTTCATTAGACAACACCATGCTTTGATATCAAACATGGAGGGTTGTCATTGTTGTCCCATGCTTCTCGAATGAAGATAACGGTCGTGTGTTCACGCATGAGCGTGAGTACACTCAAGAACATATACGATATAACCATGGTTAGTTTTAGTGAAAAAGTCTTGAATACCTTATTTAGTTGGGTAAATCTTTAGATGTTCGAATTTATTTTCAATTTACAAGTCATACTTCCAAGTAATTGATGGAACAAACTATATAACAAAACATGCTTGTGGAGATGCCAAGTGCCAACTAGTACAATATTCCAAATCTTCAAGCCATGAGGAATAGGCCGCGTACAAGTTGACACGCAAAATTGAAACGACAATCATGTGACAGACACATTTGTCATTCGCTTGGTGCTCCTAGTAGACATTGCAACTAAAAACTTCATACCATCACAAATTAAAAAAAAAAATAGAAATGGATAATACATTATACACAAATATATATACATTTCCAAAAGTAGAGGTCACCAATAAAAGCCTTCTCTCCAAAACAGACCGTTTGAAAAAAAATCCCAAACACACACAATGCTAATCCTCCCGCCACCACCATCTCCGCTGCTAATCTCCGCCGTCAACCGCCGCTCGTGGCTGACTGTCCCCTCGAAACTCACGCCGCGTCTCCATATCACCGCCGCAACAGGCGAAGTGGACGCTTTCACGAAGTACTCCAGCTACCTTTTCGATTTGAGCTCATCGGAAGCTGAATCGCTTACGGAGTACAACGTGTCGAGAATCAGAGGTATTTATCAGAAGAAGCCTATCATTCTCCTCCGCCGGTTGTTTCAAACTGCCACTACGCTCGGCAAGTGGTTCGCCCTTCGCTACTACGACTCAGTTTCCGATCGCTCCAATCTCATGTTTGAGGTCGCAAATTAATCAATCTGTGCTGTTTATGTGTTTTCCATTAGGTTGTTAATGTATTTCTTATCATTTTGAGTTATTCAAGCTGATTAGTTTAAGAATCATAGCGAAATTGGTAATCTACATGGACACGGTGTAGCTCAGAGTAATAGCAGGGAGTCAGTGACCCGATCATTGAAAAGGCAGTGAACGGATGTTGATTTGTGAGTGGTAGGTAGGAGCACTATACATATCTATTGAACGGTTTACGTGCAATGTTGGGATATGAGTTTATATAAGAGCCTGTGTGTCAGTGTGTGTGAGTCCTATGAAGAATTTAAATATCATGCTAACTGTCTGATTGTTCACTGTTTTTGTGAGCCTTATTCTCTAACTTTACTCTGATGATTAATTTAAAATAATGTGAAATAGTGAATAGTGAACACGGCCTGGTTGCATCATGCATGATATAGAAATGAAAGTCGAAGTATGAGTGATGAACCTCGACTTATTAATGATAGAGACTCATCCGGGGAAATACAAGTATCATGTAGATCATATTGTCACGTTTTCTTACTATTTCTTTTTCTGTCATTGTAGGTGAGAGCAGCTGAATTGAGGGAGTTATTAGTACAACTTGGTCCGGTAAACCTCTTTCCTTTCTATTACATTTATAGTTTACCGTCACTTAGTTACTACGGTATCACTTTTCATTCTTTATTAATTTATCCCTAATCAGTACTATAGATAAGCACGGGCTCTCTTTTACTTTACAGCCCTGACGGAGATACGCGTCAACTTATTTTTTGTTCTGTTTGTGATTTGGGGCGTTTGTGTTGATAGAGGAAAGTGGATATAAGTGTTATGTCTATCTGTATATGTATTGAATGAAATACTGTAGGAGTATTTTCGTGTGCCCTCATAGAAGTATAATATGCATATCTGCATATAGGGTTAATCTGCATTCTGCACATACATTAGGCTTATTAAGCTTTTCCTTTTGCCTTTACTTCTTCCTCTCCTGCTCCCTTTGGCAGGTGAGCAAAATATATTCTCAGGGACCTTAAGGTTTGCAATATGTGTTGAGAAACAAAACCTGAGTTCAAACTTATTGCTTGAACGCTTGCACTCCCTGCAGTTTGATAGTTTATGGCTGATGTTTGTCCATAACAGTAAATTAGCAGCTTTGTTTATGGAATAAGATTGGAATCTTTAGTTCCTAACCCTGAATTCTAAGTATGCTTGAATTATTCTGTTTGGCTGTCAAATATTCTACATGGTGACCTTCACAAGTTCTATATGTATTGCTGGAAATACCCATGTGTTATCTTCCACTAATGTTTTGACCAGAAAGGTTGTCATTACTTAATACATTTCATTTCTACCTAATCATAGGGGCATCCACAACTAATTGTGTTGTAGCATGTCTCCATGAAGGGTCACTGTTATTTCCGAATTATGTTCAAGATGCAGATTGATATAACTTTGATAGTTCAGGAAGACTTACTAACAGATCATAAAGTATATCTGCATCTGTAAATTTTGCTTTACTGCTAGTTTTGTTAGCTATTGTCTCAAATGAGCACAATTGTTTATTATCTCGCTTAATAACGTTCTTTACCCTATTACATGCAGGCGTATGTTAAGATAGCCCAGGCTATTTCTTCTCGATCAGTAAGTGGTGCATGCTTTTAAAAAACACTTGGGTTGCTTTTATGAGCCTATTTGTATTTCAATTCGAGTATGTTTAATCAGATATTTTTATCTGTTGGCTTTTATGTATTAGCAGAAAACTTTTCGCTGAAATTCAATACTTCTGGTTACTTCTTAAACATTTTAAGAGTTCATGTTGAAAAATTGTTCATGAATACAATTGGCATGAAAACTGAACTAGCAATTTTGTAGATAATTATGTTGATCCTTATATTTTATGTGCGCAGACTATGCTTTATGAATTACTTTGCCTCAAACATTTTGATTGGACAGATATGTATTTTCACTATTTTGTGGCTTGAGATTTGTAATGTTAAAGCTAAGTTCGAGTATAATGCTTCTTCAGTCATAGCTTTTGACTGAGGGTGAAAAGTTGAAATTAACATTTATTCGCCACTCAGTTGTAAATGTCATAGATTTGTTACTTTCAGGATTTGGTACCACCATCATATCTGGATGAGCTATCACTCTTGCAAGATCAAATTCCTCCTTTCTCATCAGAAGTTGCCTTTGATATAATAGAGCAAGAACTTGGTTTACCAATAGAAACACTGTTCTCAGAGATCTCACCTGTGCCGGTGGCAGCGGCTTCTCTTGGACAGGTTTGTTACGCATGCCTAATTTGAGATGTGGCATTTTTCACAATATTTCTGAAAGAAACATCACAAGGTCCTAGACTAATTGATTTACCTCTTAAAAACCTTCATGAATATCTGTTTGAAATATGCAAGGTTTACCAAGCCAGGCTGCGGGCCAGTGGGAATATTGTTGCTGTAAAAGTGCAGAGACCAGGAGTTAGAGCTGCAATCTCGTTGGACATACTTATCTTGCGGTACTTGGCTGGACTGGTGAAAAAAGCAAGAAAGTTCAACACCGACCTTCAGGTAATTATATATGCAGTTAAGACAAGTTAACATAATGTGACTAAGCAAAGTTTAGCCTTTTACTAAATGTTCAGTATGTGCTTTGTAAATTCTTTAAAAAAAGGCTTGGGTATTTTAAGCTTCTTTACAAGTTTTTTGGTACATGATTATTATACTCCTAGTGCTCTGTACTGATTATTTCTCTTCAAATTTTAATTATGCAATGCGTTGCACTGTGCAGGCACTTGTTGATGAATGGGCATCAAGCCTTTTTCGGGTATTTAACTTTTTTCACTATTTCATAACAGAATTTAGATGCTCATCTTCTCAACTAGCATAACTTCACCTACTTATTCTGGCGAATCATTTCTCAAGATAAAAGAAGATTATGTAAAAAATTAGCCGAACCTCACTTTTTAGATTCCATTGTGAAGATGCCCATCTTTTTCTGAAGAACTCTCCATGATATATTGATGTCTGATCAATGCATAATATAATAAAAGATGGATACAAATTTCTTACTGCTACTTGGCAATAGGCTTTTGCTCAGTACTAGAATAACATACTGAAACATAATATCAGAGATTTCATCACTGGAGGATACACACAACATTGGATTGTTCTATTTTCAACTTCACCCTCAACAAGTATAATCTCCTCAAAAAATTCTCCTGTCGTCTGTTGCACATAAAATAAAAAAGATGTAAACTAACCAACCCTTTGCTAGGTAACACCTCCGTTTCTCCTGAAATTGTTGGAATCGTGGTCAATAAGATATTAGCTATAACTGAAAAGGTGTTATCTACAAAATCTCCATTTGGCCTTGATCTAGACTCAGTGCCCGTGGTGGTTCATATGAAGCTCCTCCTGTGATTTTTGTTACCCTATACATGTCATAAGGAATATTCTTAGTGCTTCATATTGAATACAGGTAATCCAATTGAATGCAGGAGATGGACTACAAGAGGGAAGCCTACAATGGAGTCAAATTTAGGTAATTCATGACTGCTCTATCTCTGGTTTAATCATGGAACAAGAAGCTGGCCGTGCCATTATATGAAAATCTCTATATGATGTTGGACTGGTAAAAATAACTACTGACAGCATGCTTTTTATTGATTACATGCTTGGTGATTATGGAGCTTTAAATTTATATCAAAAGAAACATGCACAGGCAGCTGTTCTTAGAGGAAACATTTCTATCTATCGAAAGAAATAGAATTATATCGTGGAGAAACAAACCTCACGCTCAACTACAAATGGAAAACTAATTTCTTATAAGTTAAGAAAATAATAAGCTCTAAAAGAACTAATATAAGCTTGTTATTTCCACCACGGCACCACAGCAGACAAATTTCACGTGTCGTTAAAATTTAAAATTCATCTCATCATCCTTTGGTGATAATATAGTGTTTCAGCTGCACTCCTTAGTATGTCAGGGAACTACGTATCACTACGCAGTTCGCCGGACTTCCGGCGAATTTCGTAACACTGATCCTTAGTTCGCATGTTTCATGAGCTCTATGATTGCTTGACCAATCAACTTTGCCAGAATAATGTTTAATATGCACAAACAGAATGTTCCTGTTATTATTGTTTTTTTTTTTGTTTCTTTGTTTTATCGACTTAAACAGACAGTTATATGGAGATATAAAAGATGTTGTGGTTCCAAAAATGTACTTGGAGGAGACAACTAGCAAGGTCTTAGTCATGGAATGGGTGGAGGTAAACTTTCTGTGTGTGCAGCTGTATTCCCGCATCTCCTTCATGTTTAACGTAGACTGCCAAATTACTATTTAAATAAACAAGAGAGCATATTCACTTTAACATCAGTTTGCCTATACTAGTTTTCATGCTAACATAGTGTAATCAACTCAAGTTTGTCATAAAGCATGTGCCAAAAGCAATATTCACACTGATTCAATTTATTGTATAGTCACAATACAACAGCAAGTTCTTATATAAGCAGTTTAATTTTTGAATAAACAAATTCTTGATTTGGCTAGCCTGTGGCTAGTCAGGAGCAAAATGATTTATGGAATCTCATTTACACATGATCAGCTGTGACTTGAAAGGGATGGGATATGTTGTAAATCTGACATAAGTTTTTGTTGAGAAGGCACGTGAAAGAAAGAACTGTGTGGAACACAGCGGTAGGGCTTTTTCCTTCAGACAAGATTTTTCTCCAAGTTCTAAGCCTTTTATCTTGAGACATGACAAATTCTAGTGCTAAAATATTTTATAGTTGCAGGCGCTGTTGAGCTCCATATGTAGGTTTAATCAATCCATATTCTGTCCAATTTCCATGTGAGGAATAGAATAATTACTTGATAGCTGGAAATAATAGGAGCCCTCTGGATTAAAACTGTATGTGATTGACTGCAATGTGTAAATTGGCTTTATGTGTTGGATCAAGATTGATTGTGGTGTTATTGTGTAAGAGAGGGAATATTTATTGATGTGATCTTTTATAGGTTTTGTGGGGGTAATAATAATGATAAACTGTGTGCCGGAGTTAAAATAGAGTACAAAGGTGAATTAGCTTTGGGAGTGATGTGGCAGTTTGCAATCCGTACAGCCCCAGATATGTTAAGTTCTGTAATCCTGATTTCTGGATAGTTACTAATGCCCTGGTTACACACTGAATGAATGCAGGGTCAAAAGCTGGCTGGAGTTAAAGATCTGTACATGATTGAGGTCTATTCATTAAATTTATTCTAGTAACGCTATTTGACTGGACCAAGTATGTTCAGATTATGATTTGCTTGATTTTCTCAACAGGTTGGAGTATATTGTTCCTTTAATCAGCTTCTAGAGCGTGGTTTCTATCATGCTGATCCACATCCTGGAAACCTACTTCGGACAACGGACGGCAAGCTAGCATATTTAGGTAATCTTTCCAAATCTTCTCAGTGGAAGCATGAAGATGACATGCCATGTGACATTGCAGTAACTGCTTCTTAATTTAATGAAGATTATGATACATATAAGTATAACTACTGTGATGCCCCAACTGTAAGTACCAAACCTACTGCTCAGATTGTCACCCGCCTATAACATCCTTTCAAGAATAAATACCATCTTTCAGAATGTTACAGGGACGGTCAGGTCGTATACAGGTAACAAGCAGTAATAAACTAAGTCTTTTATTTAATAAACTCAAGAATACACAAAAGGCAACATTGTTTCAGCGAAAAAGCTGATTCTTAGGGACTTAAGGGCAAACCACGACTTTAATTCACATGAATTTTACACATTCTTCAAGTACGCAAATCCCTTTATTCAAGCAAGCCAGTAAGCAAACAGCCAATATGTACACGTAACATTCCAGCCAATTACTCTGGAGAAGGAAACAAAAGAGGTTAAGTCTTTGGTGACTTAGTGAGGGTGATTATAATCATATGATAGAAAGAAGGAAAAGAGAACAAGAAGCAGATTCTTATCGGAAAGAGGCTGTCAAGAGAAAGTTGAGAAAGAAGGTGTGCAGTTGACATGTATAATTTAACCATATTTGTTCAGGCGAGGAGTGACCTCGTACATGTAACAGGTAACAGTACAGGTATAACAGGCAACAGTATGTTGATTTGGAACGAGGGAAATAGCCCATAACTATACCCGACTCCCAAAAGGTAGTTATATGCATCAGTCTGGGCCCATTTGTCACAATACTGTTTTAATATAAACACGATAACTTCCAGGAATCAGGTAAGAGATAAAAGGTTAACTGAATAGAGAATATTTGATACAAGAAGATGAAGGCACAGGTGAAAAATATTCGGACAGTGATTGAGAAAGATGAAATAGTGAGGGAGTGGAAACAAAAGAGAGGTATTACAGTGGTTTGGAACCCTCACCTGCTTCGCAAACACTTGTGCATTAAACGCAGATTGAGTTTCCCTAAAAACTTGTACCCGATTACTATTCTGAAAATTCGAATTCGGCTTCGTCTACAGATTCTAGTGGCTTGGGCTTACATATTTAAACTGGGTTGGAGAATTGGGTGTGAAATTTTCAGTTCAATTATGGCTCTATTTTTAGGGCAATTGGGGGGGAGGTTGGAGATGATACGTGGTAAATGTAATACGTGGTAACATTTGGGATTTGGCTTGTCTCGGAAGCTTTGAGGTGGAGCGATTGACACAGCAGCTTGCAGTAGTCTAATGGTGAAGATTATCTTGTGTGAAGAGTGAAGAAGAAAAGGAGAAGGAATGGTTAAAAGCTAGACACGTTTCTAGTCATATAATTGCACTTCCACCTATTTAAATTGCAAGCATCTTATTACTTGATATATTTGAAGTAGTACTTAGGTTATGCTATTAATTATACTCTCTCTCTCTCTCTCTCTCTCTCTCTCTCTATATATATATATATATATATATATATATATATATATATATATATATATATATATATATATATATATATATATAATTGTGATTTACTCGAAAATAAAAACCCACCCGCACTAGAAAATCATTCCGGAATACGTAAATATATGTTATGAAAGTGCACTAGTTAAAACGGGGTGTTACAACTACTCTAAAATGTGAAGGGTGATGCAGGTGGTTCACTTATTTAAGAGAAGTTCTAGAAAAGTTACATTTCACACACCAAATTTATGCCTTTTCAACTCCATCTGTACTAATTATAAAAAGATACTCTGTGTTTTTGTCTCACAAGAGGTCGTTGTGATACCAAATTTTTTGTTTGACAGTTATATCCTTTGGTTCAAACCACCAATAAATGTCACAAGGTAGTTATTGCAATTTGATTGTGCTGCAATGAGCGTAGGCAAAAAAGAACTCATGCTTTATAGCCTTTCATAAATTCTACGTCCAGGATTTATGGACAAGGACTATTTGTCTTCCTGTGTGGCTTATTAAAAAGGGATTGCTGGTATGGAGTTCCAAAGAACAGTAGCCTTTCTGATTTTCTATTTGATTTGAAAGTTTATGTCCTCTTACCAAACAATAACTTTCATAATTTGCACCCCGCAAACAGCAACGGTCATGATTGAATTATGATTTTATCCTGACTTGTCCCATTGCTTTTCACCTAATCTGCTTCAATCCTCAGACTTCGGCATGATGGGGGAATTCAAAGAGGAACTTCGTGATGGCTTTATTGAAGCTTGTCTGCATCTTGTAAATCGTGACTATGATGCACTTGCCAAGGATTTCGTAACTCTTGGGTACCTTTATTATTTTGATTCCCATCCAAATTATAGTATGTACATTGTATTATTTTTTAAATTCAAAATTTCTAAGACTTGACTTGACAGGCTTCTCCCGCCAACATCTGACAAGGAAGCTGTGACAGAGGCATTAACAGGTGTTGTCTGTCTCCATAATGCACCTTGCTCACTTCATATGTCCTCTAAGCTTGGTTTTGTTGATACATGAACTCTACTTCTATGCTTTCAGTTTATCTAATATGAATACTATGCAGGTGTTTTTAAGTCTGCTGTTTCTAGAGGAATACGCAACATAAGCTTTGGAGACCTCCTTGGAGATCTGGGAGCCACCATGTAAAAATTTCTTCCGCAGGTTCTTTTGTATTGGAGTTCAGTATGAAACTATGAATTTTCTTTATTTTCATGTTAAATCAGCAGGTTTGAACTATGATATGAAGACCTATTATGTAGCTTGACTGAGACATTGATAAGATAGCATTGCTCCTTAGTAAGCTCAAACTGGATAACATATATGAATCGAGGAAGAACAATAACCATCCCCTCTTTGAGAATTTTTCCCCTTCTGATAAAACTATAGAATCTGTTTGCACTCTTGACAGAATAAGAAGCTCTGCTTAGTTTGTTTTGGTAAGCTCAAACTGATTAACATTTATGAATCAAGGAAAAGCAATAACCATCCCCTCTTTCGGAATCTAACCCCTTCTGATGACCATATAATCTGCTTGCATTCTTGCATAGAATATGAAGCTCTGCTTAGTTTGTTTTGGACGGTATGTTTCATGATGTCGACAGAGACGAGTCATTCATGGTGCACAGTTCATTCATGTTTAAGTTCCTGTAGCCTGTCTGACAGTCTGAATATTCATAGATCAAAATGCTCCGTGTTGCTATTATCATATTAACAGACAACTATTCAAGTCTTAAGTTTGAGTGTACTTGTAATTTTTTATCCAAGAATATGCTCTTAATAATCCCTTAGGAATATAATGTACATCTTCTTCCAGCGCTAAAAGAATAAGTAATTGAATAAAACATTACACTTGGCTCGTAATTTCTATTGATTGAAAAAATCAAGAATGTTAAGTGGTAATACATGTTCCTTTAAAGCAATTTTAGTGGATCACTGAATCTATATTGATACTATTATGAACAAAAGAAGTTCATTGTACAAGAATGGCTCTGTCACCTAAAATTAAAGTCCCTATCCCTCTTGTAAGATCAAATCTATGGTTGAGAAATGTTGTTTATTTTATTTCTGACATCAAGTTTGTTTAATATTGAAATAGTGATCAGATGCCAGATTGTTTGTGCATATATAGTCATGCTATCCAGAATCTGAATCTTTTCTAGATTGAAAGATGATCCTTTCTTGCACTGAAACTCATTTTTGCTTGCAGGTACAAATTCAAATTCAGGATTCCTTCATATTTTTCTCTTGTCATCAGAAGGTGGTTTAGGATTCCTGTTATAAATTTGTATTATAATATGGCTCTGCAAATTTACTTCTGGATGCTTTAATAGCAATTTTATGGAAATTCAGCCTAGCTGTTTTGGAGGGAATCGCTATCGGTGTCAACCCAGATTACAAAGTTTTGGGCAGTACATATCCTTGGATTGCACGGAAGGTCCTCACTGACAGTTCACCCAAACTGAAATCTTCCCTGCAAGCTCTTCTTTACGAGGTACAGTGGTACACCTTTCAGATAATAGACTTTCTTAGCGCTTGATAAACTTAGTTACTTGTTTCCCCTAGAATGATTTTTTACGTGCAACTATTTCTAATAAATCAAAGGGGTACTGATTCAAGTCTTCTAATTAGGATGGAGTTTTCAGGATTGATCGATTGGAGTCTCTGTTGACCGAGGTGAGATAATAGACTAATAAGAGTCTGCTTGCTTTCTGTTTATTGGATCACATCAAGTCTAAGGTCGAGACTCAGGTTTTGAACAAACAAATTAACCTTTATGTTTGGATATATTTTCCATGGCCACCACCCCCCCTAAAAAAATGACCATGCTTTTGAATATCTTAAGATGATCCTGGCTATTTTCAGAATAGAGAATCATCTTTGAAAGGAATAAAACCATTCTGATAATTCAGTGGGTATTCCACAATTAAGCTGTTTCTTTATATTTTGCAAATAAGTCAGGTTAGTTTGCATAATGTAATTTCGCTTGTGATAGTCACTGCGTGCGAGGACAGAGAGAGCTTTGAAACAGGCAGAAGACGACGACTCTAAGATATTCATCAAACAAATTTTGTCCTTTGCTTTAAATGAGAAGGTACTTATGACTGTCATTCAGTATTGACTGTTGTATGGGGGGAAGAAGCCCGACTGAAATCAATGACCTCAGATTTGCTGTGGTTTTCTGCAGGGTGCATTTGTGAGAGAAATTATTCTTGAAGAATTTGCTAAGGTAAGATTTCGTAAAACAAAATACGTCATTACCATTAAAGCACATTGGCTATTTGGCACTTATATGATGTCAAGGAACTTCATGACATACCATTATGAATCTTTGCTTGAACAATTTATCTTTATCTTTTATGTAATCTACTGAAGTAGAATAAATTAACAAGGTAGGTTATCGAAAAATGGAGAAATTAAACAATGTGAGAAAATTTTGAATACTATGTCTATGAGGCTCGACTCTGAGCCATATGTAGAAGGGTAAAAGTCAGGAAAAGGGAAACTAAATAGATTCGGGTTAGTTTGTTTTGCTGGGTTGTTTACATGTCCAGAACTGTTGTAACTGAAGTGAAGTCATGATGATGTTACATTTCCCTCTGCTTGGTTGGTGGAAGAACAATTTGTTGCTGGTGACATTGAAATCAAAATATAACTAGTGGACAAGATTTGGATTAAGCATAACAGAGTAATGACATGGCGAAACAAACGACTAATGTAGCTTTCCTATTTTTGAGCCTTACATATGGTCTAACCCAGCAATTGAGATATTTTCACCTGGTGACACTTGTTTACTGGATTGATGAGTGACTGCTATTTTATTTCTGGACTCAAAATCGAGTCTTAAGTGTGATTGATTTGCTATTGACACTTACTAATTGCTCTGCAAGTGATTATATAGGGTTTTGATGCGCTTGGACTAGCAACTTTGGAATCAATAACATCAGGAACGACTCCGAACCTTCTCTTCAGGCCGCCTAATTCGTCTTACTTAATGACTGATGAAGATATCAACAATTTAAGAACATTCCAGCGCCTCATGGTACTATTATCGGGGATGCAACAGACTGAAACATCTGTAACGGTAGATCTCCTTCATGGATAAGCTTCCTAGTTTTTGTAAACCAGAAGAATACTAGCCAACTTAATATCTTGAAACTACAAGAAGAGAATTGAGCATTGGTAGAAATGCTGAATGGATATCATTTCATGCTATTTTATATAATCTTGCCTGCAGTCCATACGTGACTATTTCTGTCATATTATTATTACCATATAAACTAGAGATGTTACTCTGTTGTATAACTAGCTCGATGAAAAACATCTTCTAAAATGAGCATATGGCATAAACTGGTTTTACTCCTTGCAGGGTAGGGAAAGAGTGGGATCATATGGCATTCAGAAACAGTCTTCGAATGAAACGTCATTGCTCCCGTATGGACTTGTATCTGGTCAAGACATGCTTCCACTTCTCTCTGCTATTGCTGAGGTAAGACGGTGAGAGTGCATGCATTACCCTTTCTATCAGTCACTTTATACTTGGTCCTAGCTCTGAACTTGGTAGAATTATATAGATTGTTTGGCATGCAATTAAAACGAACAAAATCTGGTTAAAAATACCTTCTTTTTTTTTTAACTCAAGGTTTTAATTGCGTGCAGACACATATTGATCTATTTGCTGGCAAATATAAATGAATCCTTATGGACTACACACTTTACATGAATCAGTGATAGCTATGGCATGAAAACGGAAACCTATTTTCTGGTTTTATCATCACTATTTATTTGAAATTCTTGCATCTGCTGCTTGTAAAAAAAAAGTTTCTTGACATCATTACTCTATTGGATATGGGTATGAGATTTTCATCTTCTACAAATGAATCAACCTATTCATGAATGCCAAAGTCTTGCAAAAGGTAAGATTTTCCCAAAAGATAGGAAAGTCAAGTTTTTTTTTTTGGTTTTTCGTGGTTTTTGGGTTTTAGCAGTCTGACCGGCTGAGTTTCTAGACATACCTTTTTCGTTATGGTTTTAATAGATTATGTTATGGTTTTAAGTTGTTATCATTGAAAATTTCAATTACATTTTTAACGCATTTTGTTAATGTTTTAAGAGATGATGTGATGGTTTTAATGCGTCGGTATAGTATGATTCAATTATAGTTTTAACCTCTTTTGTTAATTTTTTAAGAGATGGTGTGATGGTTTTAAGGAGCTACATGATAGTTTTAAGATGGCTTGTTATATAGCTTTATGTTACAATCTAATATCATTAAACCACTATTAAACAAGTCTAAAAGTTTCAGAGATATCATTAAATTATATTAATTAACAAATTTAAAATAAGCTACTTGAAACATTCAGTCATTACAATATTGAAACATGCATTTAGATTTTAAAACATCTATTCTTATAGGAACAAAATTACAATAAACGTTCATTCGGTTTTTTTTTTTTTTTTTTGTTGCAAATGCAAACTGAGTAGTTAAAATAGGTTTTTGCCGATTAAACTTGTTGGTGAACTTCGGCTTCCTGCCTTTTGTTGCTTGTGCTTGTTGCTTCAATATTGCAGTGACACCTTTGAGAGACCTATCATCAAACTCGATGTCATCATTAGCACCTGCTTAAAACATTCACTAAATTGGTTAAAACAAGAACAACTCTCATCAAAACTATCACATTGGTGCTTAAAAGCAAAGAAAAAACATGCAACACAAACTAAAACAGTAACATTTATGCTAAAAACCATAACGGTGCATCTTAAAACTATGACAAAGCAAGAACATGCAACATAAGCTTTAAAACAGTAGCATTGATACAGAAAACTATAACAGTGCCTCTTAAAACTATAACAAAACACTTACAAAAAAATAAAATCATAAATATTTCTCAAAAGCTAAAACACTAACGTTGATGCTTAAAGCTACAACAATAGGTCTTAAAACTATTAGATATTCACTAAAAACAATAACAGAAAAAAATATTCAACATAAGCTAAATATAGTAATATTAATGCTTAAAACCATACCAGTGCATCTTAAACTATAACAATGCCTCTTAAAACGAAAAAAAAGCACGAACATGCAACACAAGCTAAAAACAGTAACATTGGTGCTTAAAACCATAACAGTGCATCTTAAAACTATAACAAGGTCTCTTAAACCTATAATAAAGCATTTGCAAATAATCAAATCATAAATATTTCACCAGAGCGTTAAAACACTAACGTTGCTGCTTAAAATTACAATAATAGGTCTTGAAACTATAACATATGCGTTAAAACAATAACAAGCGGAAACATTCAACACAAGCTAAAAACCTTAACAATGATGCTTAAAACTATAACATCATCTCTTAAAACCATAACAAAGCACCAGATAACATGATTCAATTTTCACTGTACGAATTTCAGATCTGGAAACATCAGATCGTAAAATCAACGAAAATGAAAAATAAAAGGTCAAATTTCAATTCCAAATGAGATTTTAACGCAAAAAAACGAGATGAATTTGTTGATTTGAACCTTTTAGCAACTGGATCTGAAAATTCGGTGGAAATCCGGCGAAACCGCACGTGAGAGAGAGAGATTGACCGGTACGATTTGATTGTCGCCGTGTTGGAGCAACATAATTTCTTGCGGAGGATATGGAGAGAGTGATGAGAAAGAGAGGGATGAATGTTTCTCTCACTGGGGCTTTTGGAGAGAGAGAAAGATAGTTGAATTGTGTGACTTTTTTGAATGTGTTTTATTTGGGTATTTATATAAAAGCTATTGAACGGTGTGTAGTGTTTTTGTCCGGTTCTTTATTGTAAAAACCGAATTTTCCCATTTTACTATACTTACTCTGAATGAATCATGAATAAACTACTTTTTCATATTTTATGCATCTTCTTGAGTATACTCCTTCTGACATGTTTCCCTGGATTCTTCTTCAGCTCCCGCAAAATTCACAACAACAGTTGCTCCGTCTGCCGGCTGATATGGCGGGGAAGTTAGTTTCTCGGATAGCTGCCAGGACAATAAAGCGGTTCTTCCTGTGAACCCATTATGGGTATTTCATGAGAATGCGTTCTGAAATATCATTAAAAAAAAAAGAATTTTGGATACTCCATGACCTATTTGGCCATGTATATAGAGAAAAGGGCTGTCCCCACACAAGTCCAAAGATCGATTAATTCACATCTAAAACAGTGTATAGTGTACACTCAACCGCCTCACAAGTCACAACTAGTACCAAGTGTATATAAATATCCTTATTTGTCATGCATAAACACCATACTTCTTTAGCACAAACAATTGCACAGAATTTTTATGAGAAATGAAAATGTGATTGACCCAATTAGGGCTGAGCATCGGTCCAGAACCGGCCCGGCCCGGACCGAACCCGAAAACCGAACCGAACTATAATCGGTTTTGGCCCGGACCGAATTGAAATTTTCGGTTCGGTCCGGGTTAGAACCGACTTAAACCGAGTTTAATAAAATAAAAAAAATAGCTACTGCTTCTTCCAGCAAGTGAAGAACCCTAAAAAACCAAAATCCCTCTCCATTTCCCCCTTTGCTTCTTCTTCTTCTTTCTGCAAATCAATAACCGAAATCAACTACTGCTTCTTCTTCCTGCCACCACCCTTTGCAACCCCCTTCTCCTCCGTCTCTCCAAACCCAAATCCCTGAAATGAAGAAGAAGAAGAAGAAGAAGACACCACGGGCGCGAGAACAGTTGCGGCGAGGCGAAGGTGGAGGACGGCGAGGAAGAAGATGGCGAGGTGGTGGTGGGGTTTGATTCGGTCGAAGAGGGAGGGGGCTTTGAACTTTGTGTAGTGAGGGGGTGGTGGGGAGTCGGAAGATGGAAGCATTTGGTGGCGGTGGTGAGGCGGCGAGTGGTGGTGGTCTGGTGGAGGAATGTGTCGGTTTGGACTAGAGAGAATCTAGGCCAGTGTGTGTGTTTTCTTTTCTTTTCTACAGTACTTCTACATTTAGGCTCTGTTTACCACTAGCTTTCCAGCTCCATGAGTTTTTTTTTACCATTGATTAATAAAAAGCTCGTTACGTGAACACGCAGCTTCTTTAACCAGCTAGCTGGAAAAAGAAGATAGTCAATGTAGCTTTTTTTTTAAAGAATGTGCTTCTTATCTTTTTCATTCCGAAAATATCCCTAACCTACATTAACCTAAATTAGAATAAAGAAAATAAGAAACTCTTTAAAATGCATACATGTAGGATCCTTTGTTATACATTTTGTGTACTTTTTTGCAACTAGCATAAGGATTAATGTATCCGCACCTCTTTAAAATGCATGTACACATCAAATACTGATTTTTCTCATTACTAAGTTAAAATGCTCAACGATTATTTCTTTCAACTTCTGATAATTTTGATGATGTTATTAAAGTGGCGATGTAAAGTATATTAAATATATATTATAATTATTGGACAAAATATGATATATTATTATTTAAAAAACTATAGACTAATAATACGATAAGAAAGGTTAAAGACAATAAAAATAAGAGTAATGCCCTTTTATGTCATTTTACAAAATCTTAAAATTTTTTAATTTTGCTAAACACCTACATTTAAAACTAAATAGCTTTTCATTGCTAACTACCAACTACCTAATTTAGCTTTCCATTACCTAAATTCTAAATTTTCCATTAGTTTTCTATGAGCCTTAATAAGGGTATGCTACAGTATTTCGGTCCGGACTGTGATTTTTCGGGTTTTGGCCCGAACCGGACCGAAAATCGAAATTTCATAATTTCTAGGACCGAGGACCGGACCAAATAGGTTTAGGGCTGGCCCGAAAACCAATTTTCGGGTCGATTTTTCGGTCCGGTCTCGTTTATGCTCAGCCCTAGACCCAATAAGTACATGAGCAACTTTTAATATTCTTAGTGGTTCATAGATGTTAAGAGCGTGAGATCCTTTAATTCTGTGATTCCTTTTGGTCTTTCGCCTCTGTTCTTCTCACATATTGCTGGAGAGGGTCTAGACCAGGTCTATTAGTTGGATGTTATTCTGAGTAAAATCTAGTACTGACTAGGGCTTCTCTCATCTATTTCTAATGCTCAATTCATTCTTCTCTTGTTTGTTTAAAGAACTGGCATACCTCTTTCACCACAATTAAATATCGCAAGATAAAACCTTCTATGAGGCATCTTCATCCCCTCCCCTAACTATGCAAAATACAGAGAGGCCCCGTCTCCTTGGCTAGCTGGACAAGAGAGAACCGGATGCCAGTAAGACTGTCAAGCTATGGTCTACTAAGATAGGAGACCACCATTCTTTTTGGCAATCCATCTATGGCATCAAATAATTCTTCTTTTATTACCTCAATAATACCAGCCCAGATTCTAATTTAAGTCACCAGAACGACTAACCCCTCGAAGATGCATGTTCTTATTCGGAGATCTTCTCTGTCCAGTTTAGATTGCTAAAACCTATGTTTTAAAAACCGGATCGGGCCGGGAAGAACGGCCTGAATAGCACTATAAAACCGCCTAAAAGCTGGAACCCAAAAAACCGATGTGAGCCGGCTTGGACGGTAAAAGGTGCTAAAAAGAAAATAAACCCTAACACACTCCCACACATCCGCTATTTACTCTTTCTTTCTTTCTTCTTCTGGATCGCTTCCTTCTTCTATCTACTCGCGACTTCTGATTTCTGCTGATGATGGACTTCTGCTGTGTTGTGCTGTGCTTCTTTACAATTTCTTCTTGCTTTCTTTTTCTTCTTTGCTGCGAAAACTGAACTCGATCTACCCTGTTCTTATTCTTCTTCACTTGGATGTTCGAAGTCGAATTTATTATTCACTTTGTTTTATGCGAATTCATCAGTATTAGGCTTTTCTATTTGAAATTGGTCGATTGCGAATATAAGGAGAAAACGAAGGATGATCTTCAGAAACCATCCCAACAAAGAATCGGACAAAGTGAAATAGGGCTGGAGAAGGAGGAGCAGTCATAGATGGACATTTCGTGTTTTGATAACTTGGGCAGAAGAGCGAGAGCGTCACCCACGCGAAGTGAATGAAGTAGAAAATCGAGATGAGAGCCCATGAAAATATGTGAAAATTCCCTCTTCTGGTTTATTATATCTTCTCGTTATAGAAATTCTAGGCACAACAATACTATATAACAAATTAAAAATATTATTTATTACGTCATTCCGGCTCAAAACGGTCCAACCGATCCGACCTTTTTAGAGGTGGCCAACTTAACTGTCTGGGCCAACTTTTAAAGCATAGGCTACAACAAATGAAAAACAAATGAATCTTAACATAGGAAAAGATTCATCCAGGCAGGGAAAAATACTCAAGGATACAGGCCATTTCTATTGGTCCAGTTCTCTCCTAGTAGTAATTTTGCCACTCGCAGGGAAGTTCTACTTCAAGTTACTAATTAAAATTGCTTCCGAGAAAACCAGATAAATAAATACTACTCCCTCCGTCCCAAAGAACTTGATACATTAGGATTAGCGCGCAGTTTTATGCGAAAAGTTAAAGTAATGGTAGAATATAGAAAAGATGGAAAAAAATGTACTTTTAGTGGCAAAATGTGTAATTGGAGTGAAAAGTTGAGATTGTTTATTATTTGTTGGGTGTGGGGTAACTTCCTTTTTGGTAATGTATGAAGTTCTGTGGGACGACTAAAAATGATAAATGTATGAAGTTCTGCGGGACGGAGGGAGTACGCACTATTATCTGATAGATAAATGATGCACTTGTTCAAGCCAAGGAGGATACCATGCAGTGTTGTTGATAGCGGCGAGATCGCACCATGGAACCATGTGCCCACTACAGGGCACCCTGTAGCGGGAACAGTAGTATCACAGGCTGTCGCTCATGGCATCGCGCCTGCAACGCGTAGTGAATTTTTTTGTGGGTTTCATAGAATGATTTCCTTGACTGTGCTTGCTTTAGACTATTTATGAGTAATGTTTTAATACCTACCAAGTACTTGTATGTTTATTCTATAAAATTTGCGTGTTTTTTTACTTCACTATCCCGCCCGCGACCACGATCCCAATTTTTTAGGCCTGGCACGACACGTCGCGATTGACAACATTGATACCATGGACCAATTCGCAAGACCAATACCAAACTAGTCCTGCTCGGTTCATGCTTCTAAAAGCACTAATCGCCCTGCCCCAACTAATTTGAAGCAGCTTGGACTCCGTAGACTTTCATTAAGGTTCAACTCAAATGCATTTCTTGGAGTCACTAGTTACAAAAACCTGTACACCTGTCCCACGAGTCTAAATCCTTTAGAATCTTGGAATTACTATCTAAATATTGAAATTTCCAGGTGTGAAAGTTAAAAGGAGATTCACAAATATTCATACAAAAAATGATGCAATAGTAACCTTTATGTTAGTGTTATTTTTCCAACTTCTAGGTGGGGAGTAAAACATGCAAACGATAGCATTCATCAAAGAACATACTTCCTAGTTAAAAAGCAAGTTAAAGTGGAACATTGGAACTGCATAAATCTGATACTTACATCTGCCAGTCTCGTACGGAAAACACAAGATGAAGTCAAAGGTGCCAAACATGGACTAACATCTCAAGATCTTTCCACCAGCAAAGGTTCTAATATGCAATTATAATGATTACTATAGAATAGACATGAAGCTTCAATGTTGAATGCTCAAGTGTTTCTTTCTAGATTACTTGTCAACACTGATTTATTAACCTTAATTTCTGAAACTACAGGTGTCGCAGCAAGTACCATGTCTAGAAATCAGAAGACACATTTAAGTTCAACAGTGGCTAAAAATTTCATCATCATATATAGCCATACCTTCACCGATTACTAATTTGGTAACTCAGGCCAAGCAAAAACATCAGATTTACAAAGTAATAGTAAGATTTGAAGTGTGTCAATCTCCAATGAACATCCATAATATAGCACACAGCACTCCTAGTAATGAAAAACATAATAAACTATTTCGAGATTTGCCCGAACTTCTTGAAGTTGCAGCGGTACTATTACCAGCGACAACATTCAAATTCATGGCATTTACTCTTAATCTACTAAAGCTAGACATTCGGCCAAAAGCCTTGTTTACCAAAGCAGATTCAGAAGCTGAAGCAGGATTTGTAGGTATAGACTCCACAAACGACCATAGAGCAGAGGACAACCATGAGTCTGTACCATCATCCAATTTTCCGCTTCCATTTCCATTTGCTCCGGCTTGATGATTAACAAAATTTTGATTTTGATATATCACACCTAAACATTTGCCAAAATCCGCTAAATATTAGTAAAACAGTCTAAGCACATTACTCAGAGGAGCTCTTGAAGCTTGGCTCAAACTCCCCCATTTCCACTTGGGCTCAAAGAGTTTTTCACCATCATGAATCTGACAAGGTGTTTTCCAACCATTTGTCTGATCAAGAGCTCCATCAAATTAGTTCATGAATATAAAAATATGTGCAACAAGTATCAACAATCATGCAGAAGTACTGAAACAATTCAAACAAGAATATGTGTTGCAGTGGCAATATTTGTTTGAGCAAAATTACATATTATTCCAGCATCACAAAAATGGAATTGATGGACTGTATCCTGTTTCATTACCTGAAGTTGATGAAGATATGGGTCCCTGGTTTGCCTGTGAAGCAGATGAAACGAGCCATCTTTGCTCATTTGACCACACCTGAGAGCTCATTCCATTTGCATCATTAAACTGTGGCAGAAACTGGTCACTCACCATAGTATTCTCAAAACTACCAAACACAGGATTCATAAATCCATTCTGATAATTCTCCTGGGACGGACCAGAGATCGGCCCAATCTCATGAAGCAATGTGGATGAATCTTGGAACACATCAAACTCGCAAAAGTTATCCAATGACCCACCAAGATTTTCAATGGTTGGTTCTGGGCCAATTAGGTCATTCATTTCAAGAAAATCTTCTAGGAAATCCTCTTCCAACACGAGAGGAGCTTTGCCGTTGACATTTTGAGCAGACGATACCTCAGGTCCCTCACATAACACTAACTGAGTTGTGCCAGACTGAGTAAGGTCAAAACTACCTTGCGCCTGACAGGGCTGGCTGTATGGTTGAACTGATACACATGAAGAATAGTCGACCAAGGTACTATAACTTTCAATCTCGCGGGTAAATTGGTCCAAAGTAAACTCATTATTTGCACCAGCAGGCGGGAGCTCGTCAACTATTTGATTCAAGATTTCCTCAAGGTCATCGAAAGTAGACTGCAATTCAGGATTCAACACTTCTTCACTATTGTTCTTAGCTATAAGATCATCCTTTTTCCCTTCCGGTTGCTTGATTGGGTTCTCCGGCTCGGTGAGGCACAAAACTTCTTCATCAGCCCACTCCTCTTCCTTAAAAATAGCACCATATTGCTCACCATTCTTCGGGCCAGGACCACTCTTCTTGAAAACCTTATATAGAGCATAGTAATCCTGAAAATTTTGGCATCTCTTTAGCTCCTCTTCATCCATTGTATACTCATGCATCACCCAGTCAGTACGTTCACCAGTAGGCGCACGCCCCCTGTAAAAGACCAAAGTCTTCTTCAGTCCGACATTACGCGCATTACACATGATCGCCCGATCCTTTCCAGTTGCTTTCCAGTATCCATGCCGTGTTGCGCGATTGCATCTCCCTCCATTCGGATACTTCCTGTCTCTGGGGCTAAAGAAGAACCACTGCCTGTCACCTGTTTTCAGCTTCGATATCCCTGCATTCGTAGATAACCCAAATTTCAGTCAAAGAACAGACACCAACAGATACAATCAATAACCAACACTAGAAACAGTAAAACACCTCACTAAACTGACTTTTCAAACCTATACATCAACCGATTCTGCCAAAATTTCCCCAAAATCATAACTTTCTCTACAAACTGAGTGATGATTAAACTACAAGATCAGTTCAAGATCAAAACGTTTCCCCTAAATATCGTTGACTTTCGAAACTCATTCAAAACCCAGATAATAAATCACACAACAGATTCCACACAGTAAAGAATCATGAAAAACCGAAAACTAACCAGGTAGCTCCTCAGGATCCCATTTATAAACATCGGTCTCTCCAATAACATCCAAACGGTGTCGTCTCCGGCAGATCTTCCTCTTCAAGTAGTAAAGCACGAGCTCCTCGTCAGTCGGATGGAACCTGAATCCCGGTGGAAAAGCCTTCTCTTCGCTCAAACACTTGACAAGATTCACCATTTTTACAGTGCGGATTACTGGATAAGGAGAAAAAAAGCAAAACCTAGCAATACCCAGAAGAAAGAGAAGAAGAGGGCTTTGTGAGGAAGAAGAGAAAAGTGAATTTGGTACTAATAATAAATGAGGATCGAATTGAAAGATTTGGGGAAAAATATGTGAATTGGATCGATTAGGAAGTTGCTTGGAAATTTTTGTGGTGTGAAAAAGAGGGAGTGTTCTCGTGAGTGTGAGGTTCACTGAGATTACAGTGAGGAAGCGCTTTGACTGAGTGACTTGTTTACTATTCTCGTGTTGCAAGTTGGATGATCGAGCACGATTCTATGTAGTGATGGAATTATATTTCTCGTCTCTTTTTGGAACTCGTTAAGCAAAGCAAAATAGTCAGACCAGATTTCATAAAGAATTTGAGCTGCACTTGGCTTAATTAGAGAGGTTTGAATTCGTGTCATGGTAGGTTGCAATTTGTTTTGGGGATGTGAGTGGTCGCACGAGAAGGATTTTGCGTATGTCATGTTCGGATTAGACTCTAATGAGTCATTTTCATGGGTTTTTGGAAAAGGGATATAAATAAAAATGTGGAAAAAAAGGACGCGCTTAAGGAAACAGCATAAGGAAGGAATCGATAATATTTGTTGTTATGGTCAGGAGCAGATCCAGAATTTGAACTTTGGTTGGACGAAATTACATATACAAGGTCACTTCAAGGGTTAAGGGATTAACAAAAATATTACATATAAAAATTTTCTTTTTCAAATTTTAAGAGGGGCAAACGCCCCCCTATGCCCTCCTCCTGGTTCGTTGTGAATGGTGGAGGTGAGTTGATAGGGTTGCTTTTTAGATTTTTTTTTTTTTTTTTTTTTTTGCCTATATTTAGATTCTTTTTTCTTGGTAGATATTTAAGATCTAATGGGGGTGTTTGCACTTATAAATTTGAAATTTGAGACGTTGGATTGGAACCCTTGACCAATTAATTAATTAATAAGATGTTATGATAAAAATCGAGTTTGCATATACTATTTTTACAATTTTATAAGCTCTAGTTTCTGTAGACATCTATTAGATTCTTTAATAAGTCAATTTTGTCAATTTTTTAAAACATATATTTACACTTTAAAATAAGTTGAAACTACTGTAAATATTGTAATTGTATGTGAATGTTTTGAGTAGTAAAATACTACATTGAAATGTTAATGACAGATGGACTGTGTATGACCATACTAAAATGGCAATTTACATAAAACAGTTTTTTTTTAGAATACCGATATAACATACAATATATGTCATGATGTTTTATAATTTACGTTGAGGTTTATGTTTGGAAACAAAAGTCAATGCAAGAGAGAGAAGGGGTGGTGAAGTTAAGTGTCACAATTAAAAGCCCTTTTATCTTTTATTTTATTTTAAATTATATAGTTTCTTTTTTTACAATAACTTATAGAACTTTCAAATTATGTTAAGCCTACCTAGAGCTTCATTTATTCATCTTTACTACCTTTCTTGGTTTCCATGGAAGCTCCAGACCGGAGCTTGAAAGCTCCATTTCATTTGTTTTAATTTAATGTACGAAGGAACAAGAAGGATGAAAATATTAATAAATTAAATATTTCTTGATTTTGTTATTAGAATTTAAGAACTTTGGGGTTATTTTGAATGATTTTATGTCAAATATTGTAAAACATAAAATATTTCAATCAAATGTGTGGTGGGATTTTATTTTTAATAAATGATTTATCAAGGATAAATGAAGGGGCAAATATGACTACAAGTCGTAATTATTAAATGATAAAACATTATATATAAACGAAAACACGATATCTTGAAAGATAGTCAGATGTAAATAGGTGATACTAAAAATCAATAAATTTCTCCTTATATCCCACTGCTAAGGTGTACTATACAAGTATGCATATAAATATGCACAACATACCTATAAGTCGATACCAATTTAAAAGAAAAATTAACGGATAAGGTGTAAAAGTATTTCATGGCAAAGGATGTGTATTACATTAAATACTCCCTCCATTTTAGAGAAAGTGTTATATTTTGACTTTAATTATTTGTCTTGAGTTTGTGCTAAATTACTCATAACGATAATAGTAAATAATTTAATAAAATCATATAATAAAAATTTAATTACTAAATTTTCATTATATAATTTTAATAATTTATTTATCAATATCGCTTAGAGTAAATTAATTGACACAAACGATTAATAATATAAATGTAACAATTTTTTTGAAATGGAAGGAGTATATTTTTATAGTGAGGAATAGTGGATACTGACTTCCATACAATTTAAAATGTATAATCCTAGCTTGTGTATATTTTACTGGGCGACATGGTTTTATAGTGGGAGAGAGGGTATATTCAAATGTGCTACCTACATGTTTTTTTTTTTTTTTATAAAACCATGTGTAATCTATATTTAACAGACAAAGTTAATACGTTATATATATTTTGAGATGTTATTTGGTAAATTATATAGGTGTTTTTGAAGTAGTATATGACGAGTAGTTGATATTCTCTAGCTAATTCTTACCAAATCAACTGGAGTTTCCTTATCATGCGACTTCACGTGATAAATTCATTTGAAAGTTAGCTCGTAAAATTGATAAGCCAAATGACATTTTACGGGCTATTTGAAAAACGATTAAAATCATAAAACGAAGTTAAAATAGATGTTTTTAATCGGTGATTTTGATCGACTGCGAAACTAACTCTTTTAGTAGAATACTTGCTTGAATCCTAGAAGCAGCATCTAGATTCTAGACATATCGAGGATCCACTAAACAAACTCCTTCCCCTATATAAAAAGCTCCCCAGTGCGTCATTTTATTCATTCTGATCGAAATTCAAGCATTTTGCCAAGAAAAAATGAGGTAAAGTCTCTCGTTTCTCCGACCAATTAATGGAATTTTCGCCGTGGCTTAACGCCGATCAACTTTATCTGGTTATCTGCTTATGTGTGTGACTTGTTTGAATCATTATCACATTTTGATTAGTGTAGTTTTATTAATTTGCGCCTGTTCCGTTAATTTCTATGTAATTGTTTACCTTTCGATAGTTTTCGCCATTTCGAGTTAGGGCTCTCTTCAGAATCTGGAAGATTGACGAGGCTAGGTTAGTATAGTTAGTTAATTAGCTTGCAGTTATTGATGTAAATTGCCTAATAGGTGCAGTTATTTGACCTGGATTACTTATATACTGTTGTAGGCTGTTTGTAAACGGATTATCCATGGATAGTGATTTCGGGGAATTAAGAGTCATTGGGAGTGATTGGGTGAATTAAGTGATACTACTGTATTAGTTAACTGTATACTGGGGAGTGATTGGAATTTGGGACTGACAGCTCTCACTAACCGTTTTTCAAAGTGTTTCGGGATATTAGTGGTTCACTAACTCTTTCCCAGACAAGCTGCTAGTTTTTCGTTTTCTCTGGATTGCACTGTCACTGTCTGTGGTCATTGTTCTCCCACGGTGTGTGATATGGGGGAATTCGACTAGGATTCGTTTGGACTGCTTGATAATGCACGCACTTGAATGGAAAATTAACATGAAGATTGAGAGTGCAGTCCCTTGTTCAATACTGTTAAGAGTCACCTCTTTATTTCTAGGAAGTGGAGAGTACACTTTCATTATAGCGATTTCGCTGGTTGGGACAACTCATTTGAGATTCTAGACCATTACAGAGAGGCTATTCTATGTAGCAATATTAATTCACAATTTAAGGAGAGATAGAACTCATACTGTGAGGATGTGTCTGCTTTACGAATGGAGGGTTGATATGGTTCAATATGCTTGCTATTGAGCATTGACGAGTGTTCATCTAACTGTCTGAGCATATCTAATACTTTCTTCACATAGAACATACAAAAGGAACCTTTTTTTTCTTTTCATTTTTATTATGAGCTGGAACAACTTCAACTCTTCAACATTTTTTCTGATGCAGTTAATTTAGTACTTACAAACACATTGCTTGTTCATTTTAATGGAAAGTTATGTGTTGTTTATAGATTTGTGCATTTTCTCTTTAGTTTACTGAAATACTTAGGGAAGTAATTTTTTAGTGAAGAACTTGGTGATTGCCAAGGTTAGTTAGAGATGCTTCAATCTGGACCAGACAGATCAGGGTTTTGATATTTCCAATTTATCAGGGACACCTGAGAGGTTGTTTTTGCTAGAGCCTGCGAATAAACTATGTTCACAAATAGTTGTCCAAACTTTAGACACAAACTTTATTTTGTGGCATAATCTTTTCTCTGTTGTTCATCTATTTTCCCTGTTGTTTATTATCCTGCCACAGTCACTGGCTCTGTTGGTAGGAAGTTAATTCCAGAGAAAACCTATGCTTGGGCAATTTGGTATGCTAATGTAGACTTAGGTGATATGTGATGATTGATGGGAAAAACAGTAGGATGATGTTTTATTGCCTGTTTCCTTCGTTCTGTACTGCTAATCCTTTTCGTCTCTGTGCCCATTAATGGGGAATAGATATGGTTCTAGATTGTAAGAAGCATAAAATTTGTCGTATGTGGTATTGAAGTGTATCATTGTCAGTTAATGTTCTCCATGTGAGAAATTTACATGGAGTTTATGATTTTGTCTGTACTGTCCAAGTATTTTTTTTTTACATTGCCATGCTAATTTTTCTTCTATAATTCCGTCTAAGTTGTATTGTTATCTTTAGACACAATCACTATGCCTGGGAATTTGTTACTAACTGGTTTACTTACTACCTTTTGTGTCTTCTTTCTTGGGGAATGCCCTCAGCCGACATCCTCTTGTAAAATGGGCGCAGAGGTCTGACAAATTATTCATTACTATAGAGCTACCTGACGCGAAGAATGTGAAGCTTAACTTGGAACCTGAGGGAAAATTTTCCTTTTCTGCTACTAGTGGGGAAGATAGCATTCGTTATGAATTGGATCTTGATCTTTATGACAAGGTCGATGTCAATGTAAGTAGCTAGAGAAAGATAAGTATTCAGTACTGTTTATTTGACGTAATTTCGCCATAACTCAATCTGTTGCAACAACTGGGTCTGACTATTTTGATAACATATATCAGGAGAGCAAAGCGAACTTTACCTCTAGGCATGTATGTTACCTTGTGAAGAAAGCTGAGGATAAGTGGTGGAGCAGGCTTCTCAAGCAAGAGGGAAAGCCACCAGTATTTCTGAAAGTTGACTGGGACAAATGGGTTGATGAAGATGAACAAGACGAGAAAGGTTAGTTTTGTATTCGTGTCATTTCACTTGTATCACTTTGTGATTCTGAAATTTACCTGTATTGGAACCTCTGGCTGAGAATGATGTTGCATTTTCTGAATAGGTGATGATATGGACTATGGTGACATTGATTTCTCGGTGAGTAGCTCGCAGTTTTTATGATTCTTAACGTGTTGCATCTGCTGTCTAACCTTGCTTACAATACATACTATGTACTGTGTTCTCATATCAATGCCTAACTCATTTCAGAATCTCAACATGGGTGGAGCTGGAGACTTTGATGGGGAAGGTAGTATTTTTTTCTTCACGCACTAGTTCTATCGTATATTGTGTAGCTTTCCCTTTTCTTTATTTTTCACCCTTTGTCTCTGGTTTGTAGATAATGAGAGCGACACTGATGAAGAGGAAATACATGAGTCGGCAACAGCCAATGGTGGAGCAGAAGCAGAAGCAGTGCCTGATGTTGTTGATGAGACACCTAAGGCGTCTTGAGTGACGAGATGGGTAGTAGTAAACTAGAATGAAATCTTGTAGCTCACCTACATGGTTTGAACCAGTGTCGTGAAAATCATGTAATGACCTTTTAGTATTATCCCAGATCGGTTTCTTGTAGCCTCCTATTGTCATTTAGTTGTGACACTTTTTGATCTTCTCTTTTTTCCCTCATTTGATGCGTGGAACACTTTTGTTAAGTTGATGCATACACGTCATATCAATGCTCTGCCCTTCCTGCATGAACCATCCTCCAATTTCTTGGATGGATCCAATTTATTTGATTGTTTGGTGAATGCCTATCATGCCTCTTTCTTTGAAAGAGCCAGGTAACAAATGAAAAGAGCAAATCTCTATGTTGGATCTCGTAATATTGGAAGAAGCTTTCAATCGAATGAGTAGCTAGGGAATATTTACTTCCTGATCATAAGACTGTACAAGTATTTACTTAAATCTTGATATGGAATTTATAACTGTGGTTAGAAATAATTCACACCGCAGCACACACTTTTTTAATACCGCGAACCATTAATGGCACATGGTATACATGTTCAATTGTATACGGCATACTATGTAATTATTTTTTCGAATTCTACCGTGGTGATTAACGGTGTGGGGTCAGGGGTGTAATTGCAGAAATAATTATGCAGAGCTTCTAATATGTGATAAGCGAAAATTGAAGAGTGGTGGGTGAAAAGAAGAAAACATTCCCCCGAATTAACTAACATAAAAGTGCCTCCTTAGTTCTTGTACTTGTTAACCCACCATAGCGCCTCTGTTCAATCAATTGATCAATTTTGGTCCTGTGTTAGTCAATCTGTCGAACAGTTGGCGTGCAAACCCAAAGCTCGCCGTAAATGGAGAACAGTAGCAGCAACGAGCTCATCGATTTGCTTCAATCTCTCCAAACAAGAATTAAGGTATTTAATTCTACTACTAATTTCTCAACTTTCTATCAACTTCGTTCAGTTGAATGCCTTTCTTACTCGTTTCTTCTCGCCATCTTCAAAACTCAGGAACTCGAAACTGAGAATGCCAAGCTTTCTATACATCTCTCTAGCTGCGTTTGTCAAAAGGTCAGTGATTTAGTGTAAGTTTCAATTTAGTAGTATAAAAATCAATTCTTGAAAGATTGTTGGATTGGATTGTGTCGTTTGGTGTGAATTTAGTAAATGCGAGTCACATAAGGTTGCAACGGTTCATCTTGCTAGTGTGTTGATTAGGGTACTCATTGTTTTATCTATACATTGTTTTTCTTGGTGCAGCTGGTGAGTACTAGTGATGAAGCTCAAGGTTTAGAGCGCAGTCGTTCTGTTGAAGAAATGAAAAGTTTGAAGCTTGACAACAATGGTGTTCAAACCAAGAATTTACAAGGTTAAGGAAGAGAAAGAAAGTTTGGCACCGAATTTGATTTTAAAATGTTTGTTACAGTTTCATTTTTATCTTTCTGGATTTGATTTGGAGGTCTTATTGTCTTTCAGATTCTGGTCGTCATGCAATGTCGGTGCATCACTTGCCTAAGCGGTACATTGCTCTGAAAGTCATGTATTTTGGTCAAAGGTACACATTTTGGGTGATAAGTGTTCTACTTCACATTAGTATTTAACACGGGGAAATTCTTAATTGACCAATCATGAAAGGGTAGGCAGGCTAAAGACATAGTACTTATTACTTAATGTAGTAGAACGACCTTTTTTCTGCCTTGTGGTTCCTTGTTGTTCAAATTTCCATCATTCCATGCAAGGGGAGAAGTTAATATTAAAATGAAAAATTAACCTTTATTTTTATTTTTTAAGGAGTGTTTGCTTTAATCAGTTAAGAGTTTAAAACTTGTAAGGAGTAGTTAATGTGAGGCACTACAACAACGATGAAGTATCTTTCTCTTACTCTTTGATGCTATTCAAGGTGATGAAAATGATACACTGTTCCGTTAGATAACTCTTGGCTTTAAGTGTGGATTACCATGATCCATGATACCAGCAGCTCTAACTTCTCATGCATGCTGTCTTTTTAATTCATATCTTATCATGGATATACGAGTAAGTGTAGAATTCTAGTTATACGTACGTAACAACCAGCAGACAAAGTGATCATGTTAATGATCCAATGCAATAATTCTTTCTTCTCTCTATCATGATATATTTATATCCAGCATTGCAGGTTTTATGGCTTTGCTTCAGAGGCCCAGACGGACCCAACGGTAGAGGTATTTCGTCTTTTATATTTTTGTCCGTTTGTGCATGCACAGCTTTATCATCTATACTTGAGTCAAATGATATTTGGACAATTAATTAATTTTTCTTACTTTTGTAATAGTGCAGTCTGAAATATTCAAAGCCCTGAGAAAGACAAGGTTAATATCTGGTGACAAGAAGGAATTTAAATATGCTAGATGTGGCAGAACAGACAAAGGAGTTTCTTCTGTTGGGCAAGTAAGTGTTTATGCCCATCAAATATTGACTCTAATTCAACTCAACTACGTGTCGAGTTTTATGCACTGCCTCAGCAACAGGCTGTAATAATTATTCATTAGTATTTCTGAAGTCTTCAGAGAAATAATTCATGCACTCAAATCTCAGAGTGAGAAGGGTGCGGGCAGGGTTGTTTAGGGAAAGGACGAATCTCTTGACTTTAATTCCTGTGTTAGTTACAGTGTATCTGACCTCCTTTCTGTTTTTTTAGTCTGTTATACGATCCCTGTGCTAATTTTTTTTGTGTTGAAAAAGAATAGAGAAAGATCAGTTAACTTGGATTATCTACATTTCTGTAGATAAACTTACAGCTCGTGACTAAACCTTTCCTCTCTCTGTCCTTAAACATTGATGAAGGTGTTAGCATAAAAGGGCAGACATGATGAGCATGTGTTAAACATTGTAGTATACAGAAATTTTAGTTATGATGTCAAAACTCAAAACTTTTTGGAGAGCTGATGTAATTTATACAGGTAATCTCTCTAGTTGTGCGGTCAAATCTTAGAGAAAGAGCAGAAAGAGATGGATATTCTGGAGAGACATTAGCTGAAGAATCATGTGGTATATTATGTCTCTCTGTTCTCTTCTTTTTTCCTTTTCTTACTATGTTCTTCGTTTTTTAATAATTTCCTTTTAAAAACTGCTTGCCTCTCCATGATTGCGGTGTGATTTTCCAAGTTCTGAACTTATGTCTTTAGGAAACAAGTTTGTAATTATATCCAAAACATTTTCTAATCCACACTTCTCATGGACCTAGAAATTCTACATGTATGGAGCCAAACAAATTTAAAATGACATGCTGTATGTTTGGAAGAAGCTACTGCTGATTATTACTTGCCGAATGCACATAGAGTTTGCAAGATATATAATGCAAATTTCATCATATAGATGTTGTTTTGGACTGTAAATTTGGATACATTAATACTTAGACTGTAATTGATTTTGATGTAGTGTGTGTGCGCATGCCCGGCCACCTGCATGCATGCATGTTTGATTTGGAAGTTTCATCTGCCTATCCAATTCAATTACATCCTACTTTCTGTTTTCTGATGAGTTACTTATTCTATTCCCCACAGGTGAAGAATTAGATTATGTGAAAATATTAAATGGAGTCCTACCAAAAGATATACGAATCATTGGTTGGTCCTCTGTTTCCAGTGATTTCAGTGCAAGGTCAGTACGCTTCTTGCCTTCTCCCTCCTTTTGGAATTCCCGGATACAGTGAAAGAAATATACTCATGTTTCCTACATCAATGACACCTCAATTATAATAATATAAAACTGTTGGAAAGATGCAGTTCAGAACTAAATACTGTGATATACACCTATTTTCTTCCTAAGTATCCTGTTGTTTTAGATTTCAGACCGCATAGGATCGCTATAGTGCAACTTAAATGGTGCTGAAATTTCTTTAGCTTATACTTAGTCTCTTGATGATTTTGCAGATTCAGTTGTTTGGGTAGGGAGTACAAGTACTTCTTTTGGAGAGGGAATTTGGATATCATGGTGCGTATTCTGCAACTCTTCCCTTTTTGTTTCCCTGTTTCTTTTGGTAAGTTTGTAAGTCAACATTTTCACAGGCAATGGAGGCAGCCAGTAAGAAATTTATTGGAGAACATGATTTCAGAAATTTCTGTAAGATGGATGCAGCTAATGTGCACAACTATAGACGGCGCATCACATCTTTTCAGATTAGTCAGTGCAATGAAAGGTGGAGGCTCGTTTTCTGAAGTATCATTTTTTTTAATTCATTTTTTTTTTTTAATTTTTTTTGCTTTGGTGGATGATATATTCCTTATCCACTCCCTAGTCCCAACGGTCCACCCCCTACTCCTTAATTGAATTTTCAGGTTGATCTCCGAGTTTCAGAAATATTAACTTAGAAGAAATGACCAGTCATTTCCATTTCTTCTGTCAGGTTTGAAGGTGATCAATTATGGTCGGTGAAAGTCACAGGCAGTGCTTTCCTGTGGCACCAGATCCGATGTATGGTTGCTGTACTCTTTTTGATTGGCCAAGGTCTTGAATCTCCTGATGTGCGTGATTGCTTTCCTTTGGGCTTATTGTTTCTTTGAAGCCTAGTTTGTTTGACTTTGTTCATTTTGAAAATTGTGCATGCTGGTTCCTTATAAATAAGATTTCCTAATGATCAACTTGTCGAATATATTGTTTCTGAGTCGCGGCTAGAAAAGTTTTTGTTATAAATGTGTGTATCCTTATGTACTGCTGTTGGTCCACTCCTTCAAAATTATGTTATGACATGGACTGTGAGCTAGCTTTTCATGTATCAAGTTGGTGTCCTCAATGCCTCAAGTTTCCTTCATCAAACCTTGAATTTGGCTGCTAATGACAATTTCGATGCATCATTAACGCCCTTGCTATGTGAGGGAACATTGCAGTTTACTATATGTATGTGGTGCCCCTCGCTCATTGTTTTTATGCATCATTAACGCCCTTGATATGTTCCTTAACAGTGCTTATACCCTGTCTGGATATAGAATTTGATAATATGATTACTTCGTAATATTGACTTCTAAAATGTGAAGCATATTTAATAAGTCAGCTATATTATGCTAGTAAAATGACGGTCAAATTCATGGTTTAATGGCCTACAGTGGATATGGTTTTTCTTTTGCCAAGAGTACCCAGTTTTGTTAGTAATCATGGTCCAGTGAGTTCTTTTGTATTCTGCCATTGTGTTATGTGCTGAATGAAATCCAAAGGACAGACTGACAGACTATTGTTTTGATTTAATAAATCCAGTAAAATATAATGGCTCTGGGCCTTGGTGCATACTTGGTGTATTTTATGTGAATATTCCTTGCAGACAACTCATTTACATTGGTTTCTTCCGATGCGATAATTCCTTACCCACATACTTCAGTGAGAAACTTCTGATTTTGTATTTTCTTAAACTTCAGGTTGTAGATGTATTACTAGATATTGAATTAACACCAAGGAAACCACAATACACAATGGCCCCAGAGATTCCGTTGGTTCTCCAGTCTTGTGAATTTAAAGGTCTCAAGTTTATTTGCTCATCAGGTATTTGTTACTAAATTTCAAGGCATTTGTTATTCTTGCAGCTCTTGTTCTCCATTCTCGGTTTTTCAACTGCACCGTGTCATCAAAATTCCGAGTTCTGCTCTATTCTTTAAGTCTAAATCTTCAGTCTATCAACTGTCTCAATTGTGTATTCGGCTATTTGCTATTTTTTGAACACATGATCTAATGCCAAATTGCTGCAGTGACAATCTGATATAAAATCTTCTTACGTGCTCAACTCCCAGATGCTAGAAAAGCCCTTCATACACACCTGGAGAAGGAATGTAGAGATTATAAGCTGCAGTCAGCAATCTTTAACGAGGCTTTGCTAAACTGTTCCAGTACTATATATGGTACCATTCTTGTAAATTACTAGCTACAATTCTGCTTCATCTGCTTATCATATTGTTCATTTACTGAAATTTATTCACAGATTACAATCAGAAAAATATTAGAACAAAGAAGAAGGAACCAGCTCACATCCCTCTACTGTCACGGCCAACTGAGCGTAAGTCACAGCATTATTATACATATCTAATCATTTCTACTTGTCGGAAGAAATAACTTTCTGGCATTGCCCACAATTGTGCATCACCATCTTTATCCATATCATGCCTTACCTGTCATAATTCGTCTTGATTTTTTTCCAGCCTCTTATGAAGAGCGATGCTCGAAATTGAAAGCCCGAAATTGAAAGCCGGGGCCGAGGCAACAAGTAGATGCTGTTGCTGTAGAATTTTATTTATCTTCGCTTTGTGTTCTCGGTGAACACATTCATTTTATTCACTTTTGTAACATACTCCATATTTAGCTTCACATGATTAACTTATAACATGTAAGCTTTATTTTGAGAGGCGCAAAGCTACTCTCCGGCAAAAGCCGCTTATATCAAAGTGTATTTTACTAAGCATGTCCACTCTTATTTGATGGTGAGTTATATTTATTGTTAGCGGCTAGTAGTAATTTTCATAACTATCCTAATTTTCTCAACACTATTACTGTAGCAATTTTTTGAAGATACAGCCTCTCGGATCAAATCAAACATCCCATATGATTTAATGACAAAAATTGCATGTTTAACTACAAATATCACATGTTAAGAAAGACAATGTAACAATGTTTACTATATACATGATACGATATTTAAAATTAAACATATGAAGTTTTGTGCATAATAAAGGAATGCTTAATTGGTCTTCTCAACCCTTTATATTCCAACAAATCAAAATTTCAACTTTAACCCATTTTTGTTATCTATAAATGAATAGAGTCCGTCTTGCGAAAGACCTCTATATATAGGAAAGTCCCGAAAGTTCCCTTCAAATGTTAAAATTAGATAATTATACCTTTTTTCTCGACTTGGTTTTTTTATGGTTTTTCGCAGATCTTTTGACCCGGATTCATTAAAAACGGGTCAAGTATAATGTAAAAACTAGACAATATAATGTAAAAACTAAACAATATAGACAATTATGTTTCACTGAGTAAATTTCTGGATAAATAATAAAACTATATAAGTCATTTACAAAACTAGACAATTCAGTTACAAAACTAGACAATATCATCATCAGTTCAAAACACTAATTTTTCTTCGATTTCTTTAGTTTCTTCAGAGCATTCTTCTTCAAATCATCCAATACACCCTCTTCAAAATCATCATCAGCATAAGGTCTCTTATATCAAGGAAAAGGAGTTCCTTGGAACAACTCCATATGCTTCATCAGAATAACACCACAGTCAAAAGTTCCAAGTTTACCAAGTCCAATCAAGCTTCACAATTTATACAAAAAAAAACATTGAACATTTATACAAAAACTAGAAAATTCGTCTCATAAACTAGACAATATAATATAAAAACTAGAGAATTCATCTCTTAAACTAAACAATATAGTGTAAAAACTAGACAATATAGACAATTATGTTCATGTTTGATCATAAAACTAGACAATATCTCGTAAAAACTAGACAAATATGTTGAGCTCAATTAGTAAATTTGATTTGAAGGTGAAGGTGAAAATGTAAAAACTAAAGAATTCCTAGATATAATGTAAAAACTAAAAAATTTCTCGCATAAACTAGACAATATAATGTAAAAATTAAACAATATAATGTAAATTTAATATCATGTAAAAACTAGAGAATTTTTTTCATAAACTAAACAATATAATGTAAAAACTAGACAATATAGACAATTATGTTCATGTTTGATAATAAAACTAGACAATATATACTAAAAACTAGACAAATATGTTGAGATCAGTTAGTAAATATCTTGAATAAACTTATTGCCACTCGATATAAGAAAAAAATTAAATTTAATATCATGTAAAAACTAGATAATTCCTTTTCATAAACTAAACAATATAGTGTAAAAACTAGACAATATAGAAGATTATGTTCATGTTTGATAATAAAACTAGACAATATTTCGTAAAAACTAGACAATATCCTCTAAAAACTAGACAAATATATTGAGATCAGTTAGTAAATTTGATAGTTGAATGTGAAAATGTAAAAACTAGAGAATTCCTAGACAATATAATGTAAAAACTAGAGAATTCCTCGCATAAAATATACAATATGATGTAAAAACTAGACAATATAATGTAACAACTAGACAGACAACACGAAACGATCCTAATGTACCAAATAACAGACAACACGAAACGGAAATAACGCACAAAAATCATTTCACCAGCAGAAAAACTTTCCCAAACGCTAAAATAGCAACCAATTATACTTCCTAACTTGAGGATTACACAAAAAGTCGATTGGAGATATTAATTTGGAGAATGTGGTACTAACCAAACAAGCAGCAAGCATGACGAACCCGATTGGCAGGCCAACGAAGATCAAGCGGCAGCTCGAGGAGCTTCTGCCAGAAATCGGAGGTGATTGGAAACGATTTCTCGCCGTCGAACTCTCCGATCACTCCACCCGATCTCCGATCTCAGCTCCTCCGTCGGAGATCGGACGAAGGAGCTGATATATATATATATATATATATATATATATATCTATGTATGTATGTATGTATGTATGTATGTATGTATGTATGTATGATTGTACTCAAGGAGAGTCGATGAATAAGAAATGATAATCTTTCTCTTTTTTCATTAGTCTTTCTACTATTTTTATAACACGTTATCAGCACGATAGTGCTCAACCAAGTAACGGACCAAAATTGTGTCCAACTATATCTCTACTCAATTAGCTAACGACCGACTCTTGAGTTGCTAATCAGGTCCCAAACGAGCTACGTAAACTTCGGTTTGTTGTCCAGGGAGTATATACTATTTTTCCTCACAATTGGTTAATATATATACAACTCATCTAGTCATCTTGCATGTATACGTTTTTAGATGTTACTAATTTGAGTTTATCTCTTTTGTTAGTAACGTATTGTCATCATTTCATCACTTAATCATCAGTACGTTTTGTTTTCTGCAAATCATATTCCTATTATTATTACCTTTTCAAACACCATTGGCTTGTTATTCAACCATATATTCATGCATTTAAAAGTATGTAACTCCTCCATTGCATTATAATGAGTTGCACACTATAAATAGCATATTATACACAATGTCTTTCACACCCTCATTTGCACATTACCTATCATCTTTCTTGTTTACTGATAACTTTTGTCTCTTTTAGCATCATTACTCTTTTTACAAGCAATTTGAGGTGAGTCTTTCTTATTATACCACCTAACTACATTTCTTTTATATAGTAATGGCCAAGACTCAAAACCTTCTGGTTATTTTTTTTCCAATAAAATCTCTCTGCTACTATCAACTAAACTAAAAGAAAAACTCATCATTGTTTTTCCAACTACTAGTAGTCTAGTACTATACGCAAAAACATTTTCACTACAACAAATACTTATATTTCCAATTTGATTACTTTACAAAACAAAACTCTGTTTCATTATTGTCACATTCTCTATTATTTTCTATGTAGCCAAACATGTTTCTCTTCCTTTAATTCTATTTAATATTTTGTAGTCAGATTATGTTACATTTGATTTCACTAATACTATTACTTCTTTTGTATAGTCATGGCAAATCTTAGCAACCTCAAATTTGTGGCACTTGACATCACTGGAAAGAACTACTTGTCATGGGTTCTTGATGCTGAAATTCATCTTGATGCGAAGGGTCTAGGAGACACAATGAAAGGTGAAAATGCTACATCAAGCCAAGACAAAGCTAAGGCGATGATTTTTCTTCGCCATCATCTTGATGAAGGGCTAAAAATCGAATACCTAACTGTCAAAGATCTTGCAGATCTTTGGACAAATCTCAAAGAAAGGTATGATCACCTAAAAACAGTGATACTACCAAAAGCCCGGTATGATTGGCTTCACTTGCATCTGCAAGACTTTAAATGTGTGAACGATTTTAACTCGGAAATGTTCAAAATCACATCAAAATTAAAGTTGTGTGGTGAAGAAATCACCGATAATGATATGCTAGAAAAGGTATACACTACTTTTCATGCTTCTAATGTGCTCCTGCAACAGCAATACCGTGAAAAAGGATTTACGAAATACTCCGAGTTGATCTCGTGTCTCTAGTAGCTGAACAAAATAATGAGCTCCTAATGAAAAACCATGAATCACGTCCAACTGGTGCTGAACCATTCCCTGAAGCGAATGTGACATCTTTTAACATTGGAAGTAATTCCAATCATGGTGGACGTGGCCGTGGGTATTGACATGGACGTGGATCTCGTCCAAAAAATGGTTTTCAAAATACAAATCACCACAAGAAGTTTGAAAATCTCAGAGGTGGAATGGGCAAAGGGAAAAACCATGATGAAAAGTGTTATAGATGCGGTATGACTAACCATTGGTCACGTACATGTCGTACTCCTAAACATCTTGTGGAACTCTACCAAGCTTCACTCAAAGAAAATAACAAAGGAAAAAATATTGAAGCTAACTTTGTTGAAGATGACATCAATGATAATGTTCATGGTCAATACGACACCACTCATTTGGATGTGTCAGATTTCTTTGTCAACCATGAAGGTACAAGTGATTTGTCTGAATTTGTTGCCCATCCTACAAAAGGAGACAATTGATGCTATGACAGGTGATGGAAGTACACAAGTTTAAGTTGTTTGTTTCTTATAGTTCCTTTAAAGTATTTTAGGATTTGAATTTTCTAGTTGCTCAATAATCAATTCTTAGGATTTGCATTTCAAATGACATCCTATGTTTTGAACTTTTATCATTGGAATAAAATCTTGTATTTTCATTTTTCATTTTCTATTTCTCATTATTGTTTTATTTCTTGAAGAGAATATGATAATATCTGAGGCAAACGAGGCGGAGATATGCTTGGCAGATAGTGCAACAACGCATAGCATATTCAACAATGTCAAGTACTTCGATTACTTGTCAATGAAACAAGCAAGTGTTAATACAATTTCTGGTAGTACAAAGTTAATCGAAGGCTCCGGAAGAGCAAATCTAATACTACCACATGGGACAAAAATTGCCATAGAAGAAGCATTGTATTCTTCAAAATCTAAATGAAATCTATTAAGTTTTAAAGATATTCGAATGAATGAATATCATGTTGAGACCGAGTGAAAATGGCAATGAACTTCTTTACATCACAACAGTGAAATCCGGTACCAAATGTGTTTTGGAAAAATTACCGGTAATGTCCTCCGGATTGTATTGCACTAAAATAAAAGCAATTGAGATTTATGCTATGGAAAAACAAATCGATAGCACCTTTAAAGTTTGGCATGACCGGTTGGGCCATCCCGGATCAATGATGATGCGAAAAATTATTGAAAATTCATGTGATCATACATTGAAAAAGCAGAAGATTTTTCAAAGTAATGAATTCTCGTGTGATGCCTGCTCCAAAGGAAAACTCATTATAAAACCATCATTTGCAAAAGTTGGAACTGAAAGTCCTTCTTTTCTAGAGAGAATTCATGGAGACATATGTGGACCAATACAACCACCATGTGGACCATTGAGATATTTTATGGTCTTAATAGATGCATCTACTAGATGGTCACATGTGTGCTTATTATCTACTCGTAATTTGACATTTGCAAGATTGCTTGCACAAATAATTAGCTTACGAGCACATTTTCCTGATTCTCCAATCAAGAGCATTCGTCTTGACAATGCCGCTGAATTTCCGTCGCAAGCATTTAACGATTATTGCATGTCTATTGGTATAAAAATTGAACATCCCTGTTGCACATGTTCATACACAAAATGGAATGGCCGAATCGTTTATCAAACGCCTCCAGTTAATTGCAAGGCCATTACTAATGCAATCTAATCTCCCTGATTCAGCATGGGGACATGCAATTTTACATGCTGCGACACTTGTTGCCAACAAGCTATCATCAATTCTCTCCCATGCAAATGGTATATGGTAACCAACCGAACATAGCTCATCTTAAAATCATCGGATGTGCGGTTTATGTGCCAATTGCACCACCA
Organism: Plantago major; assembly: GCA_026545765.1. Taxonomy (NCBI): domain Eukaryota; kingdom Viridiplantae; phylum Streptophyta; class Magnoliopsida; order Lamiales; family Plantaginaceae; genus Plantago; species Plantago major. The sequence continues at coordinate 2,235,465 of CM048843.1, read as the reverse complement.
CAACGCACAAAGATGGGACCCCAAAGAAGAATGGGGATATATGTTGGATATGAATCTTCTTCAATAATCAAGTATTTAGAACCATCTACTGGAGATTTATTTATGGCAAGGTTTGCCGATTGCCATTTTGATGAGTCAAATTTTCCAACGATGGGGGGAGAGAAGTAGTTGGAAAAATTGGAAATCAATATATCATGGAATGAATAATCATTGTCTAGTTTTGATCCTCGAACAAATCAATGTGAACAAGAAGTTCAAAAGATAATTCATTTACAAAGTCTAGCGAATCAGCTGCCAAACGCATTCGCAGATCCAAGAAGGGTTACCAAATCTTATATTCCAGCTGCAAATGCTCCGATTAGAATTGAAGTCCCAGAAGAAAAAATAAAAAATGCTAATGAGTCTAAGGCACGCATGAAGCGTGGAAGACCAGTCGGTTCCAAAGATAAAAATCCTCAAAAAGAAAATGAGCTAGTATTGATGGTCCATTAGAGGAAGATAAATCTCTAGAAGAGATTGATAAGACTCTAAACAAGTCACACGACAATACAAAAGAGATTCAGGTACCTGAAATTGTTGAAAATAAAGAGATCTCGATAAATTATGTCGTGAATGGAAAGACATGGAACCGAAATGAAATCGACGTCGATGAGATATTTTCATATAATGTAGCATGTGACATTGTGAAACAAAATGAGGATCTTGAACCTACTTCTATAAAAGAATGTAGTCGTAGAGAAGATTGGCAAAAAATAGAAAGAGGCAATTACTGCAGAATTGAACTCTCTTGGAAAACGTGAAGTTTTTGGACCTGTAGTCCGTACACCAAATGATGTAAAACCCATTGGATACAAATGGCTATTTGTGCGTAAAAGAAATGAGAAAAATGAAGTTGCAAGATATAAAGCAAGACTTGTCGCACAAGGTTTTACTCAAAGACCAGGGATTGATTATGAAGAGACGTATTCTCCTGTGATGGATGCGATTACATTTCGTTATCTAATGAGTCTGGCTACACATGAGAAACTTGAAATGCGTCTTATGGATGTTGTTACAGCCTATTTATATGGCTCACTGGATAATGACATATACATGAAAATTCCTGATGGATTCAAAGTGCCCGCAGCACAATCCCAAGATAGTTATTCAATTAAATTGAATAAATCCTTATATGGATTAAAACAATCGGGGCGAATGTGGTTCAATCGTTTGAGCACATTTTTGAAAAATGAAGGTTACACAAATAATCCTGTATGTCCATGTGTTTTTATTAAACGATCAGGATCAAAATTTGTCATTATTGCAGTCTATGTCGATGACTTGAATATTATTGGAACTCCTGAAGAGTTAGCCAAGATGGTTGAATGTTTAAAGAATGAATTTGAAATGAAAGACCTTGGAAAAACAAAGTATTGTTTGGGTCTACAAATCGAGCACTTAGCAAATGGAACGCTTATCCACCAGTCCAATTATTTGGAAAGACTGTTGAAACGATTTTATATGGATAAAGCTCATCCAATAAATACCCCCATGGTTGTAAGGTCGCTAGATGTGAAAAGAGATCCATTTAGACCTCGTGAAGATGATGAAGAACTTCTTGGTCCCGAAGTACCATATCTTAGTGCTATTGGTGCACTAATGTACCTTGCTAACGATACACGACCTGATATAGCTTTTGCCGTTAATTTACTAGCAAGATATAGTTCTTCTCCAACTCGAAGACATTGGAATGGTGTTAAACAAGTAATGCGATACTTACGAGGTACAATGGATATGGGCTTGTATTATCCAAAATCTAGCAATTCAGAATTAATTGGATATGCCGATGCGGGATATTTATCTGATCCACACAAAGCTCGCTCTCAAACAGGTTATCTGTTTACATGTGGTGATACAACCATTTCATGGCGTTCTGTTAAGCAAACTCTATCTGCTACTTCTTCTAACCATGCAGAAATTTTAGCCATTCATGAAGCAAGTCGTGAGTGTGTTTGGTTAAGATCTTTAACTGGACATGTTAGAGATATGTGTGGTCTTATATTCAAGAAAGAAGTTCCAACTGTGCTATATGAGGATAATGCGTCTTGCATAGCTCAACTAAAGGGAGGCTTCATCAAAGGCGACCGGACAAAACATATATCACCAAAGTTTTTCTTCACCCATGATCTACAAACAGAGGGCTCCATCCAAGTTCAACAGATTCGTTCAATAGATAACTTGGTGGACTTGTTCAACAAATCACTTCCATCATCATCATTTGAGAAATTAGTTCGAAAGATTGGAATGCGACGACTTAAGGAAGTAATGTGACATTTTTATCAGGGGAGTAGGATACGCACTGCACTCTTTTTCCCTTAGCTAAGTTTTTATCCCACTGGATTTTTCTTAGCAAGGTTTTTAATGAGTATATATCGCGTACCAACAATCACAATACCATATTCATTTAAGGGGAGTGTTATGTATAAATGAATATATATCCACTACTCCCACTACTCAAATACACCACTACACCCACTACTCCCATTATCTCCTATCATTATTATAGTCTTTTATTTATACCTATCTATCTATATATATATATATATATATATATAGACACACACACACCATAGATTGTACTCAAGGAGAGTGGATGAATAAGAAATGATAATCTTTCTCTTTTTTCATTAGTATTTCTAATATTTTTATAACAATTTTAACGTTTTTGAATAATCTAACCATATAAATATATATTGATTGATGACATAATATACTGTTAGGATTTTCAAGCATGCACATTTATATTTCAACAAGTAGATTGATATTGAAACGCAAGAGCAATCGATGTATAGTAATTACCTGATACAGGATTTTCAAGCATGCACATTTATAATTCAACAGGTAGATTGATATTGAAACGCAAGAGCAATCGAAGTATAGTAATTACTTGTTACCAGGATCTCCGATCGTTATAATATGAAAGGTGTTAAACAAAGATTCCGTCTTGCGAGATACCCTCTACATATTGTTGAATCCTGAAAGTCCTCTATAACAGATAAACATAGACCATTTACCCTAAAAACTAAATAATCTGATTTTTTGCGGGTCGACCCGTAATTTTTTTTTGAAAAAAAACTTACTCAGCTTATCAATGTTTATCCAAATTCACATATGTTGATTTTTACATCAAATTGTCTAGGTTTATCATCAAATTGTCCATGTTTATCGTGAAATTGTCTATATTTAGTATGCAGACATTAATAACAACCTATTTATCCAATCAAAACACAATATTTAAAAAATAAACATGAACTTCAATTTCATTCGTCAACCAATAAATTTCAATACACAAAATAATAAAAAAATCAAAAATTTACAACCTATAAAAATATATGTATTTTCAAAAACATTTAATACATCTACAAAATAGATTTCTTCACACTCTTCACTTGTTCGTCGACCCCTTCTTCCACAACGTCTCAATTTTTGTGACCAATCAATTTCTTTGTTCGACCACCATTTTTACGAAAACCTAATACATATAACAAAAACATCAAAAAACATATACAATTTATACACAAACATAGACCATTTATACAAAAACACTAGACAATTTATAGTAAAACATAGACAAATTATACAAAAAAACTAAACTAGCAACAACGAACAACATAGACAATTTATACTAAAACATAGACCATTTATACAAAAAATTAGACAATTTATACAAAAAAACTAAACCAACAACAACGAACAACATAGACAATTTCTACTAAAACATAGACCATTTATACAGGGAATAATTACAAATTAGTGTAACTTTAAAAAATTTCTTACACTTTAGTTATACATAAAAAAAAACTTCCTACAAATTAGTAATTTTGAAATTAAATACACTATTATTGATAAAATCAATCCCTTATTTATAGGAAACTAAATCAAAACACTAATTCAAAACACACCATTATCAACACGTTCACACGCCAGACGCCATTTGAAACAAGCAAGCATATGCTAATTGATACAAGCATCATCATCATCACAATGATCAACCTTATATCTTCCTCCATCCTCCATTATCATTTTTTTTTATGTTCATGTTTTCTTATTGACATCGTACCTCCTTAACGTATTTTTTTTGACATGTGTTCAATTAGTGAGTTGCATTGAGTTATTTTTGTTTTCCTCATTCAAATTTGAATGCTTTCTTAATGATGCTTGTTGTAACTATTGAAGAATGATGCCTGATACTTTGATGTATCAATGGTGCATGTGTAACTAATATGATGCTTGTTTCGTTTTGAAGGCTTGTATTATATGGTGGTTGTAATTTAATGCTAAATGATGCATGTAATATGCTTGTTTCATATTGGATGCTTGTATTATATGATGCTTGTAATTTAATGCTAACTGATGCTTACAGTAAGCTTGTTTCGTATTGGATGCTTGTAATGTAATGTTAAATGATGCCTGCAGTATAATATGATGTTTGTTTTGTATTGGGTGATGCTTGTAATATAATGCTAAATGATGCTTGCAATTAAATGCTGGTAAATGAGAATGATCGTTTATTTTGATGGTGCTTGACAGATTCTAATAGATGATTTAAGATTAATTTTGATTATTAAATATATACTATATTTAGTATTTAGTTAGAGGGCATCTTTGGAATTAGATATATAGACACTAAATTATAATAAAGATATCATGTATCACTAATTCGTACGTAGTAAAGATTTGGGGATGACACCAATTTGTAATTGTCCCTTTATACAAAAAAACTAGACAATTTATAGTAAAACATAGACAATTTATACAAAAAACTAAACCAGCAACAACGAACAACATAGACAATTTCTTATAAAACATACACAATTAATTTCTACTAAAACATAGAACATTTATACAAAAAACTAGACAATTTATACTAAAACATATACAATTATACAAAAAAACTAAACCAGCAACAACGAACAAAATAGACAATTTCTACTAAAACATAGACCATTTATACAAAAAAACTAGACAATTTATATAAAAAACTAAACTAGCAACAACGAAATACATAAACAATTTCTACATAGACCATTTATACAAAAAACTAGACAGTATACAACACATCTACCTTTTCACAATAAACCAACAACAAAGAACAACATAAACAATTTCTACTAAAACATAGGGTATTTATACAAAAAACTAGACAGTTTTTACCAAAATATAGAAAATTACTAAATTAAAGCATATAAAACGCATGGATACTCATTCGAAACATCATATATACATTCAAACTAACACTGAACAAACTAGATAATTTCGACTAAAATGTAGACCTTATACAAAAAACCAAACGAAATCGGGAAAAACATAAATGACTTGAAAAACGAGGAAACGACAAGGTAATGATTTATGTGTGTTGAGTAGTCGGAGATTCGCCGGAGAAGACAATCGGAAAGTTTAAAAGTCCGGTCAACAATTTTGAAAGTCGACAAAATGGAAAAACGAAACCGATAGAAAGGTAGATCGGCTCATGAGCTACTCAAATATGCAATCGGATTTAGTATTGATGGTCGGACGACGAAGTTACGGCGGATTTAGTGGTGGTTTTAGAGAGAGAGAAAGAGATTGGAAGATAGAGAGAGAAACATGAAGAAGGAAATGAAGAAAGTGAAAGAAAACCCTAAAAATTTGATTATTATATTAAAATCGTTTTCGGATCCAATTCTTAAAAGATCCACCCTCAATTTAGATCCGTAAAAAATATTAAAATGGACAAATATAAAACATAGTGAAACTATATGGAATTTTTAGACTCTCATAAATGATTATTACTTTTATAAGATTTGTATCAAACAAATTGTAGTAGTAAAATGCCTGGGCAATCCTCCTTTTGCAATTAATTAAATGCTTGGGCACACTTGAAACTTTTTCAAACTACAGGAGCGTAAAATTCAATTATCCATTCACCTAGCAAACCAAATTTTTAACCAAGTGAAGAAGAAGAAGAAACACTGTGAAACAAAAATTAGGTTTTCGCTGAGAAAGAAGACTAAAAATACCCAATCGAAGGAAGAATCTCAACAATCGCCTGAGATGGCTTACGCCGCTCGCCTCCTCTCTAGATCCAATCGCCAGGTACTCTTGATTCTGATTTCATTTAGATCTATCCGCCGCAATATTATCAGAAACCGATCGATCTGTAACGTTTCGTTTTTTGACAACATCAATTGCAGGTGATCAATGGGCAATTCATTTTTCGACCTGAGTATGTTGTGCCAGCTCGTTCCTTCGCCAAAGCTGCTGGAGATGCTAATCCTGCTTCTCAGGGTGATGGTGAGTCTTTTTCTTTATTATTATTTTTTTAATTTTTTCATATATGATTACTGAAGGTCTCTGAGTTTTCGAAGAGTCAATGTGGAAGGAAGTTAAATGATTATGTTTGATTAGTTGTGAGTTTATTGCACTGTAACATAGTACTATGAGGGATGAGTGATTGGGCATAAAATGTGTTTTGATGTAACAAAGAAAGGAGCTGCGTGCGTGACTATGAATTTGTTGCTTCGTTCAAGTATTACCTAAGTAGGAAATACTCGATGTCGTGGATGGAAATTTCTTTGTAATCGGGAGATGATTTGTGCAGAGGATAATGAAAGATGTTATTTTGGATCTCATTAGCGTTTCGTTGGTTGATTTGGGTTGTTTCGGTATGTTTTTACTTCTGGTAGTGCTTGTTCCCAACTCAAGCCTGAACTCCAGGTTTATGTGAAGAAGCGAAGAACATGTATATGTCTCCTGTTTAATGTCTTTCTTCTTTGTGGATTATATTCTCAGCTGCTAGCTAAAGGACATTATTATATGCTTATGTCAATATTTTCAACTCCATATATATTTAATGTTCGAAGCTGTAAAGAAAGTTTCTGACTATTGGCACACATCTGAAGAGATTTTGAAGGGCATCTTTTTCGACATTACAAAGAAATTTGAGACAGCCATCGGGATTCTCCGGAATGAGAAGATCACAATAGACTCGAAAGATCCTGCTGCCGTGTCTAATTATGCCAGAATCATGAAGACTCTTAGAGAGAAGTAAGATCCTTACTAATTTGTTGACTTCTTAAAATTAAACCAAATTTAATGTGTTATTTTTATTTGATATACTAAATGTATTTTGAAAGGAAAAAAAATGTAAACGTATCCTTGTCATATCCGTATCTTGTTCTTTTGAATTTTATGTATCCACATATCCGTACCTGCATTCGTGCTATGCTTTCTTGTTTATTTAAGCTAGTCAGTCATCACAGAAGGTGATAATCATTTACTGTTCTCTCAATGCATACATGGCTTTTTTTGATATGTTATCTTGAATATTCTGAGGAGATGAAATGGTATACTGTACATCAAGTGTATTATTAATACGAGCTGCAAGTGTTAGAAACTCCTTAAATTCCATTACATATTAATAACTTTTATTATAATAATGGAGTAGTACATGCATTTGTCTCGTTAGCTAGTAATAGCAAATAGTCCTTTTTATATTTGCCCATGCCTTTCCAAATTTATACTTATTTGCCAATTGATGTTTTTATAATGAGTTCATACATTAACAATGACGTGTTGTTGTAGTTGAGAAATAAATATAAATGATAAAACATAAAAATGTGTCAAATATATACTTGTAGTGGTAAATGTGTGATTTTAGTGTAAAAGTAACATTTTTAATTTTAACTATTTGTTATGGGTAGGGTAGTTTCTGTTTTTAGTTATGTGTGAAGTTATATGGGACATATAAAAGTGGAAAATGTAGGAGTATGTGTTAACTAAATATTGGGATTTTACCTCTAAAGAACAAGGATTTAGTTGCCTCTATCCCAATGTCATTCTACCAATTAATTTTTACAGGACCTCAAAATAGATTTGAAAAAAAATTGAAACAAAAAATTGTGACTATTATTTTATGGATGAATGAATTTAGTAATGACAATTTGAATTGGTTGATGTAAACTTTGTTATATTTTACGGATGCTAAGTGATTCTCATACCGTCTTGAAGGCGATGAGAAGATGAGATCAGGACTGATGAAGTATCTGAAGTGTAAAATGTATATTGTGTTAAAAATATTATATTTATATACTCTCTCCTCTATTTGGAATGCACTTCTATATCTATGTGACATTACCAGCTCAATTCGGCTCAATGACATTGAACCGGTCTGACCCCAGTCCAACCTTTTGTCATGGGTCACCAGCTCAACCTTCTGTTCCGGTTTTTAAAACATAGATCTATTGCACGAAGCCACAAATTTCTTGTAGTCTGTTGTTGGATATTGACTCTATCAACTTTTTCAGTTATTTGTTGTTTTGGTTGAGTGGCGTCTCTATCTGCTGTAATTTCATGTCATTATTGTTATATGTTATCAAATATGGAGTATTTTTCTTTCATCTTCATGGTTGATAAGTTACAAGGGTTGGCCTTTTGAAGATTTTGTAAAGCATGATTGATATGCCTTATCTTTCACGACTTGATCTGTGCCTTTTATTTTCCTTTGTCATCATCATATCTGCAGGGCTGGACTCCTTTCAGAGTCAGAGAAGATCAAAGACACTATTGTGTCGTGTACACATGACATTCCTGATGTTCGTTCCTATATGCTGGCACTGAAAGACATTAGGGTGAAGTACGTATAATTCTACTCCATTGCCATTAATTGCTCGAAAGTGAGATGCTGACTCCATGTCTCACATACTTGTGTAGCAGTATTTGTGTTATTGTACTTTTTCCGGTGGTTTGCTGCACCATTGACTCTGTCACAATTACCAGGCTTTAAGAAAAACTTTGGGCCTGTGTATTGGAGTTTTGGCTTTACTCGTTCAGGTCATCTAAACTAAAAATATTAGGTTTTACTTGAGTAAGAAATTCACAATAGACCTAAATGATGGGGTTTCTCCATTTTAAGCTATAGTCTTTAAACAAAAGATCCAATATGATTGCGAGTTGCTTTTGTACTACAGTTTTTAGAATATAAGGAAACATATGTGGCTGTGTGCTTTACTTTAGAATGTTCACACTTTACCATGCGCTCTTCACTATGGTCATGGGCTCATGGCCAGTTAGTGCACTTTGGTGCACCATGCACTACTAATAACTACATGCTCCCAATTTTTAATACTATATAATATTCTAGGCTTCTAGCCCTTTCAGTCTTACAAAAAATACTAGTATAAGACATTCTGGGCATTTATTACCCATATATTCCATCTTTGCCCCTCATCATTTAGGTGAAAAGTAAAACTTTTCTACACTTTTCAGTTTTCACTATATTTATTAGGGTAACTTTTGAAACAAAGATGTTCCTTAATTGTTGTGCCCAAACCTAGAAGGTCTTATATTTTAGATAGGAGGGAGTATGATTGAAGGCTTTGTTACACCCATACTTAGAAAGTTGGGCTTTTCTTTTTGTTTCTTTTTTGTTTTTACTTATTGCTTTTGATTTTTTTTTGCTTGTTTGTCTGTGTGTGTTATGACTCTCCTTTTAGAGGACTGCAATTCCTCTTTTGGAGGAGTTTTGTAGGTATAACATGTATCATAGTTAGTTTTTCGAAGTCCCTACCCTAGCATAAAGCAACATGTGTTGGTTTATCTATGGCTGAATTGATTTTGGTAATCTTTCAGTTTGTTGTTAAATACTCAATCATGCTGCACTGCAACTTAATTATTTTCTCCCACTTCCTTTTTTTCTGGTTGAAGACTAATTAAATCATAAAGTCAGCAGTTCACCACACTACACCTATGAACTTTGTAACTTGTATTTGGCAGGAGTGGCCTAGTTGATGAACTAGGTATGGAGGCTATGATGATAAATGCATTGGACAAAGTTGAGAAAGAATTGAAAAAGCCCCTTTTGAGAGAGGATGAGAAGGGAGTTGACCTCCTCCGTGCAGAGTTCAATAAGATCAACCAGAAGTAAGCTCCCATTTAATGATATCTAAATTATGTACTATCCTCTTGTGTTTTTGACTAAAATTGGCAGATGAATGTGATAACTATGTTATTCGCTTATTTAGGATCTTACTTTCTCCACGTGCAAGTGCTCACGATTATAGTTTAGTCTTGCAATAAACAAATTGGCTCACTTTGCATGTTTACATCCCTGAGACAAAGTGATTTTTCTTATGTATAGTTTTTGTTGTCGAGTAGGTTTGGCATTCGTACACAAGATTTACCCAAATATGAAGAAGAACTGGACCTAAAAATGGCAAAAGCTGAATTGGAGCTGTTGGAGAAGGATGCCATTGAAGCAATGGAGACTGAGAAAAAGCGGTATGGCTTTTGATTTTACCGGGCATACCTATCTTTAGACCTGTTCTTGTGTTCTATTAAGATGGGCCCAAATACTTGGTTTGATTTGGATGTAACACCCTTCTTTTTCCCCATCGATTTGCAGAGATGACAACAAGGATGAAGAATTGCCTGAGGTCAGGTCATTAGATGTCCGAAGCTTCCTCTAAGAATGAGCCTCACATGTATCATGTGCTCTACTTCATCTTTTTACCTTTCTTTGCTGGACACAGCGTTTTGGTAATACCTCTCTTCAGACCACAATGTTGGTACTATTGACCTAATTAAGCTTGTCCATTATCAACAATAATAGCATACCAGTAAAATGACTGGCGTACGTTTTTGTATCACATCTTTCTTGTTAAAATCTCATGTGAAACGAGTGAAGTTGAACTCAGGTGGCCAAGTTAAAAGCTTTATACATTACCATTGGAAAATTAAGTTATGATTTGATCTTTTTCATATATTACTACAACCGATGATGTTTGTCTTGATACAGCAGCTAGAATACTTAAACATGACAATGCCAATCTTTTAGCAACTCCTTTTGTTTTATATTGACAATAATCATGTTTATGTTAAGAAGATATATAAGCAAGATAGTAGTAGTATAACAAATGTTAGTCGTTGATTTGACATCACACATCAATAAAATACCAAATGCAGCAACAACAAAATTTTCATCAGAACCACAAAAGTTCGAAAATTCAAGATATACAGTGCCAAACGATTCATTTTATTTTTGCTTCTAATTTAACATGATATAATACATAATTTTGAGAGTTGGACCTCGTGCCTAATATTCACCCATGACAAGAATTTATTAAAAGGTACTCCTTCCGTACCGGAAAACTTCATACATTAGAGTTGACTCATAGTTTTAGGTGAAAGTAAAGTAACGATAAACAGGAAAAAAAAAAATGGATATAAATGGATAATTTATATAACGTTCTGGAGTAATTATCAACATATCTTTCTAGTTATGTTCTCTATGTGGATATGAATTAGTGATAGTAGGTCAATAATTCTAATTTGCAAACATGTGTACAAAACAAATTCATACTCCAATTTTTAAACCACCTTCTGAAGTATGATGATGAATTGTACACTCACTCTTCCCAGATTTGCATTCTAAATTTGTGTACTTCAACAGATGATAACTTTCAAAAACTCGTGTCAACACACAGTCCAATCGATATACAGCAGTTTTCCATCTTTCAATTACTACCATTATTTCTACACGAATCGAATTTCTACAAGTTTGTTACGTCTCATGATAAAATGTAAGTCCAGAAAGCGACATTGCCACATTTCCTTTGCCAATTGATTGAATTTATACCACATCACTCATCGTTGTTATCTCCAAGACTCCAAGCTCACATCTCTAGAGCAACCAAACCAACCATGGCTACTGAACCTACACTGATACGTTTTGGAATAATCGGGTGTGCGAAAATAGCTCAAACAGTCTCACGTGCCATCCTGCTCTCACCCAACTCAACCATAGTCGCAATTGGCAGCCGTTCTCTTGAAAAAGCCGTTGCCTTCGCCAAGGACAATGGCTTTCCGGATTCTGCCAAAACTTATGACTGTTACGACTCTGTTCTGGACGATCCTGATGTCGATGCTGTTTACATCCCCCTGCCGACTAGCTTGCACCTGAAGTGGGCTGTACTGGCAGCCAGGAAGAAGAAGCATGTTCTGCTTGAGAAGCCTGTGGCACTGAACGTTAAAGAACTGGATGATATTCTTGCGGCATGTGAATCAAGTGGGGTGCAGTACATGGATGGTACCATGTGGATGCATCATCCTAGGACCGCGAAAATGAAGGAGTTCGTGTCTGATTTGGATCGTTTTGGACTACTTAAATCGGTATTTATGTTACAATGTTTGCAGAAAGTGTCCTGCTAGTTGCTGTTGCTTGTTTCTTCTGTACTACATTGTGTTTGATGTTGTGTCGTAGGTGCTTTAAATGTCGTACTGTGTCTTTTATATGTTCACAACTTCACATTTCCACATGTTAAAGCACAATAAGGCCCTTCCACATGGTTTAGAATAGCGAAAATCATTTTTATAACTCCATTACATAACTTTTTTAATTTCATAGTAAATTGTTTGGTTTCTTTGATTGAACTGCAAATTAATAATTGAAGCAGGAGACAACGCGAATTTGTAGGAGATTGAGGATCAGGAGTCCTTAGTCTTGGAACTGAGGGCGCTAGTTAGGATTTGGATCATAGCTAACAATTGACATTCACATACCAGGCAAAAGACGTTGAGAAATTGTTGGGACGGATGAAAACAGAATACTTGAATAACATAGACAGATGGAGACATGGAGTAGTAAAAATAGTTCCAGTGAACTTGGCTAGGCTCGGCAGTAAGCTAGTCGATACCGTTGTATTTGGGACTAGCTAATTCTGTAACATGAATGTTTACAATGCAGGTCCATAGCATTTTCTCATACTACACCGGACCGGAATTTCTAAAAAACGACATCCGTGTGAAACCAGATCTGGATGCACTAGGCGCTCTAGGAGACGCAGGCTGGTACTGCATCAGGGGAATACTATGGGCTAATGACTACCAACTGCCTAAAAGAGTTACCGCTTTAAAAGATGCCGAGCTCAACGAAGCAGGAGTAATCCTGTCATGTGGCGCTTCCTTAACTTTCCATGACGGGATAGTGGCAACGTTCTATTGCTCGTTCATGGGCGTTCTAACAATGGAGCTTAGTGTTCTGGGGACTAATGGATTTTTGCACACGCACGATTTTATAATCCCGTTCCATGAGAATGTTGCGCCGTTTCATGTGAGTTCGAAGACTAAGTTTGCTGGTGGGTCAAAACGTGGGATTGAGCCAGTCCCGTCTGGGGTTTCGGTTGAGACGGAACTACCCCAAGAAGCAATGATGGTGAAGGAGTTCTCTTCTCTGGTTGGAAAGATTAGGGATCATGGTTCGGAAACAGAGAAGCATTGGCCAATTATTAGTAGGAAAACTCAACTGGTTGTGGATGCTGTGAAGGAATCAATTGAGAAAGACTTTGAGGCTATTAAGATTGTGTATTAGCACTTGATTATCTTGCTACATATTGAAATCTCTCTGTCTATTTGATCAGACAAGGCCTTGTGAAGTTATAGTTTTTGTGTAGGAACTTGTCATGAATAAGGATGAAATTGAGTTGGATGTCCATCCTGTGTAACTTGACCGCCAGGTCATCTGACCTGAGATGAGTAGAGTTCCCTTATCACTGTAAGCATGTTCCATATACCGGGTTTATCGCCCTTGTTTCTGCATTACAAGTTATCTCGAAGCTGAGTATTCGTTAGCCTACTTCAACTTCTAATGTCTACGGTGTTCGAATGCATATGTGCATGTTAATGCTGCAAGCTCCGGGATGCAGGTTACGGTGCACTTTAACCATGTCACACATCATGGGTATCCTGAATAATTCAGACATATAAGTAAAAAGTCACATGATAACCGAACCATAGATCTTACTGCTTCAGCAGTGTATTTGCTGAACATTTCTCCTGGAAATACCTTTTAAAGTCGAGAACAATAAATATTTTCAAACTCGTAAAATTACAAAAGAAAATGCAAACCTGTCAGAAAGTATAGCGAATCAACATTTATAACAATGAAGAGACATCTTGAGTAAGGACGGACCAAGGAGGTCTGATAAACCCACGGCCGCCCTAAGGACAATATGGTGCTCTGTAAAAGTATGGGTACCATCGTGGAGAATAAACTACATGGAAATAAATCAAAGTGCAATGTTGTTATGATCTCACAAAAGACATTGAAAGAAGAAGAAGATAACTACCAATTTCTGTGTAACGTTATAGAAGTGAAGGAAGAACATATGGTTGTTGTTAAAGACTCTTATCAGTTTATGTTGACAGTCGATGTTGGGTCAACAGTGAAGACAAGGTTGTTGGCGTCCAGAAGTTTTAAGTATAGAAAGATCCATGTTAGCGTAACACAACCTGCTATCGCAAAAAGCACCAGGAAGCTCCATACATGTAATTAGCAAGGGACAAGTTAAGGAATGGCAAGATGTGGAATAAGATCTTAGTTTTTGCAGATGACATAGTTCTCGTTGTATATGGGGTTATCTGTAAATGTGGCCGAAGTGTAGATTGTTTGTGGAGGAGCTGATGTAATAACCAAGCAGCATTTGCAACAACGGATAGGTTTTGGGGAGGGTGAATTACCTGTGCAGCATCTTGGTGTGCCATTAACCAAAAAGAAACTAACGGGCACATTCACGGCAAGAGTGAAACACTGGAGGAGCAATAGTACTAATAAAGAAAGAATGAAAGACATTCATGAATACAACAAATTTGTGTTCAACATAAAATGTTAACCAGTTCCTGGACTGCAAGACATACTCAAAACAATACTAGAGAAACGGCTTTCGATGCATTTTCATTAAGTTAAACAACCGCATTAGCTGACCAAAATCATAAGAGGAACAATAGTAGTACTAACAAACGAGGATGAATACATCAAATTTGTGCTCCACATATAAAGTTAACTAACCAGTTTCTGGGCGCAAGACTGTCAAAATAACATCAGAGAATATATCTTTCCGTACAATTTCATCAAGCTTAAACAGCCACATTCGCTGTCCAAAATCACTAATCGAAACGCCCAGATGAGAATCTCTTTGACAGACTGTTTCAATCACCACATCCATGACAACGACTATTAAACCACTCAAAGGCAGAATATGGAAAATTACCAGCAAAGCAATGCAAGCGGCCTTTGAATGTATCCAAAACTGCATCCGATTTAGCTTTATCATTACTGGTAGACGCCCCCCATGTGAATCGCAAGCGTGCTTTGGGAGCCTCTATCAGATTTTTCATAGGACCAGCCTGCCACTCCGAGAAAAATTCATCAAAGAGTTCCAGAGTAACTTCCTCCAGATCATTAAGGCCGAGCACAGTTTGCATTGAATTGGAGCACTTCTGATTGTTCTCACTGTATGACAAAGCCTCTTGCACAAGCTGTAGAGAACTCTGTCGGGAACTTTCACCTGATATAACTGAGCACTCGCAGAACTTTTCGGTTCGCGTAATGAAGTCGGGACGAAAGATCCTAAATATATCACCATATTGGAGCGGGGACATATCTAGTGATGTATACATATGTACACTCACATTTTCCACCACGGCAGTAAAAAATCATGAAAACGGACTGTTGCAAAAAGTATTATGAAAATCATCAGTGGATCCGATGTGCAGGGTTACTGTAGACCGGCTCAACTTTTTGAGAAACTCTCTTAATTCCAGGAACCAATCAGTCTTGATATCACTAAAATTGTCTTGAGATAGTTTTATACGTGACACCCATTCCGTTGATGCAGTACAACAAAATTTTGAAGGTATACCATCATACGAACCAAAAGCAAAATCGCTAATATTTGGAACATCCAAGTGCACTTTCATTGACATATAGAGTTGAACTGTCCCAACAAGATCTACTTATTCTCCAAATCACTCAAATTGGGATCATTTTGCAAAGTGTGTGTTTACCGGGGTGTGGTAATAAACGCTATAACGAAGCAAATGACAAGTGTATCATTTTGCACAAAGTATTATGAGAGACGGTCTCTAGTTAATTTATCTAGAGACGTACCATGTTATCAATAAAATCATCCATGTTATTAATCAAAACGTCTATGATGTTAACGAAATAAATAATATGAAAAAATACCAACGTTGAGATCATATGTGTTTTGATTAATAACATCGATGATTTTCTTAATAATATAGGTCCGTCTCTAGATAAATTATCTAGTGACCGTATCTCAGTACACTTACTCATTATTTTGGCTTTATAATATATATATATATAATATATACTGTAGTTGATTAATCATCATCGCCAAGCTCATCATCATTTCCAGCAGCAGCAAACCACCAGAAAAACCATGGCTACAGACTCTACTCCTGTACGTTTCGGAATAATCGGGTGTGCGAAAATAGCCCAAAAAGTCTCACGCGCCATCCTCCTGTCACCCAACTCAACCATAGTCGCAATCGGCAGCCGTTCTCTTGAAAAAGCCATTGACTTCGCCAAGGACTTTCCGGAATCTGCAAAAACTTACGGCTCTTACGACGCTGTTCTGGACGATCCCGATGTCGATGCAGTTTACATCCCCCTGCCGACGAGCTTGCACCTGAAGTGGGCCGTACTCGCAGCCAACAAGAAGAAGCATATTCTGCTAGACAAGCCTGTGGCACTGAACGTTAAGGAACTGGATGAGATTCTCGAGGCCTGTGAATCAAGTGGGGTGCAGTACATGGATGCTACCATGTGGATGCATCATCCTAGGACCGCGAAAATGAAGGAGTTCTTGTCTGATTCAGATCGTTTTGGACAAGTGAAATCGGTATTATTTATCTTGCCAGTTACTATGGTGCTTTAAATGTCGTACTATGTGTTTTATGTGTTCTCATTACCGCAGTTTAGTCACACTACTCGTACTATGTGTTTTATGTGTTCTCATTGCCACAGTTTAGTCACAGCAAGCCACTACAACATGTAGTAGCATAAGCGAAAACCATTTTTACTACAGAACTTTTTAAATTTCACCATAAATTGTCCGGCTTCTTTGATTAAACCGCAAATTAACAATTGTAGAAGAGGGAGGATCGGGAGTCAAATCTTGTATCTATGGTCACTAGTTAGGATCTGGATCATAGTTAACAATTGACATTCACATACCAGGCAATTGTTGATAAGAGTTGAGAAATTGTTGGGACAGATGAAAACTGAATAGAATACGTGGATAATCTAGTCCTAGACAGAGGGTAAAAATGGTCCGCGGAACTTGGCTAGGCACGAAAGTCGACACTAAGCTAGTCGATACATTGTACTTGGGACTGATTGTGTAACATGAATGTTTTCACTGCAGGTCAATAGCGTTTTCTCATACTACAGCAGCCCCGAATTTCTAAAGAACGACATCCGTGTGAAACCAGATCTGGATGCATTAGGCGCTCTAGGAGATGCAGGATGGTACTGCATCAGGGGGATACTATGGGCTAATGATTACCAACTGCCTAAAAGTGTTGTCGCTTTAAAAGATGTCGAGCTGAACGAAGCAGGAGTAATCCTGTCATGTGCCGCTTCCTTAACTTTCCATAACGGTATAGTGGCAACATTCTATTGCTCGTTCTTGGGCGTTCTAACCATGGAGCTTGGTGTTCTCGGGACAAATGGATTTTTGCACGCGCACGATTTTGTAATCCCGTTCCATGAGAATGTTGCGCCATTTCATGTGAGTTCGAAGACTAAGTTTGCTAATCCATCGACACTTGGGATTGATTCAATCCCATCTGGGGTCTCGGTTGAGACGGAGCTACCCCAAGAAGCAGTGATGGTGAAGGAGTTCTCTTCTTTGGTTAGGAAGATTAAGGATCATGGTTCGGAAACAGAGAAGCACTGGCCAATTATTAGTAGGAAAACTCAACTGGTTGTGGATGCTGTGAAGAAATCGATTGAGAAAGATTTTGAGCCTATTAAGATTGTGTACTAGCACTTGATTATCTTGCTGCATATTGAGATCTCTATGTGACTATGTCTATTTGATCAGACACTACAAGGCCTTGTGGTGTTATAGCCTATGTCTATAATGGGATTTTGTCATGAGTAAAGATGAAAGCATCAAGCATGTAATACTTGTGGTTCCTATTAATTGGCACCCCACGTTTTTCTTTTATGTATTCCATTTGGTGATTTATAATTTTACTTTCTTAGATTATTTCGTACTTATTTTATTATGGGTTCCGCCATTCAAATGAGGAAGTTTGATGCAAAGTATAAGCGGATACTTTGATTGTACTTCTGATTGCGATTGCTAATCTGAGTTTTGATCGACAAGAAGTTTCATCTTGATGATGATATTTTCTTCATTACTAGCTCAGATTCTGGATATGAATCGACAGATTGAGGATTTTCAGTGCATTCCAGCTGGGGAATCAGCTCGTTCAAGTTCAACCCGTATCTTCCATTTCGCCACTCGGTGTAGGTGTATAGCTTCAACCAGTTACTGCAATACACAATTATTAATGTTTTTGTTGTTTAACTTGTTTCATTCTCCAGCACTCAATCCCATGTTGTGCATTTCTCATACGTTACCTTTTTTATGAACATCAACCCTCTGACTTGCAAGTATTTAATATCAACTATGTGGTCCTTTCAAGTTGCTACAAATGAATGATTAAGACTCGAAAGAAACTGAGAACGGATAACCTCATTGACCCGGAATATATGGGGAAAGTCTTGGCTCTTCAAGTTATTATATGATGTATGCTTGGCATTGTTCACTATCAATTTGATTTTCGTAATGTTTTACAATTATTGAGATTTGATTGCATATGCTCTCTGAAAATTGGCTTGTGTTCACTTCACTTGTATCATAAACAGCTATAGTTTTCAAAATACGAATTGCAGAAAATGGCGGAAGCTCTGATTGGTGCTATCGGACAAGAGGTGATTAAGAAGGGCTTATTGTTTGCCTTGGAGGAGACAATCCTCGTGTGGGGTTTCAAGGAAGACACAGACAGGCTGGTGCAGAAAATGCAGATGATTCAGGCGTTGCTGACTGATGCCGAGGATAAGAACTTACTCAAAAGTGCAGCTGCTGAGCTATGGATTGAAAAGCTCAAGGATATGGCGCTTGATGCTGACAATGCGCTGGATGATTTAGCATATGGAGTGGTTAGGCAGAAAATTGAGTTGAAGGATTCGAAGCGCAAAAAGGTACGTGATTTCTTTTCTTCTTCGAATCCGGTTGCTTTTCATCTTAAAATGGTTGCCAAGATTAGGAGTATCAATGTATCGCTAGATGGACTTTACCACGAAGCGAATGAGATTGGGCTTATGGCGGCTGACTCCATGCATCCCGCAAGTTTGCAGACTGGTCCGTTTGTAGATGATTCTGAAATTGTGGGGAGAAAGAATGACATATCAAGAATAGCGGATTGGTTGGTAAGTTCTAACGATGAGAAGCAGTTGCCTGTTATTGGCATAGTAGGGATGGGAGGTCAAGGTAAGACCACTGTCGCGCAGTTGGTTTATAAACATGAAGAGGTTGTGAGGTACTTTGAACACAGACTGTGGGTTTGTGTATCTGATAATTTTAGTGTGGAAAGGCTTTTAAGTCAAATGGTTGAAGCTTTGACACAAACTCATTCTGATATTACTAATAAGGAAGCGATGGTAAAGAAACTCCAACGCATACTTAGTGATACAAGATTTTTGCTCATACTTGATTGTGTTATGAATGAAAGTCGAGTCAAATGGAGTTTAATGAAAAGATCCTTGCTTGAGATTGGTGGTTCTAGAGGAAGCAAGATAATGGTAACCACTCGGAATGAAGATGTTTGTTTGGCTATGCAGACTTGTGTGACTCACCACCTTAAAACATTGTCTGATGATGAGAGTTGGACTTTGTTCAAGCAAGTTGCATTTGCCCATGGTGGTGCAATGGAAACTCCACAATTGATATCCACCGGTAAAAGAATTTTGAGAAGGTGCAGGGGAGTGCCATTAGCAGTGAAGGCACTAGCAGGTGTACTTTATGCTAGAAAAGCGGAAAGGGACTGGTTGGTTGTCGAACGAAGGGAACTGTGGAGCTCTTTGGTAAGTGACGATATGGTGTTACCATCCCTAAGATTGAGTTACAGTCATCTACCTTCGCTATCTCTGAAACAATGTTTTGGTTACTGTGCGCTTCTCCATAAGGACTCGACCGTGGAAAAAGACAAACTAATCCAACTCTGGATGGCACAAGGTTTTCTGAATAGTTCCAAGTCGAATCACATGCAAATGGAGGATATTGGCAAAAACTACATAAACATTCTATTGATGAATTCTCTTTTGTTAGTTGCCCAAAAGGACGACTATGGTGACGTTAGAAGTTGTAAGATGCATGACCTTGTCCATGATCTTGCTTTGGATGTATCAAAGAACTATTGTTTAGGACCAAATGTTGAGTAGGTTAATGAGAAAACCAAGGTTGTGAATTTGTCTCTTGTATCTGGTGAAAAGGTACTGACATTGATGTCCAATGCAAATTCTCAAAGGTTAAGGACATTATTTTTTGATGGTAATTTGCAGGGAGATTTGCTCATTCAGTTTGAAAAACTTCGTGTTATGATCCTAAAGAGCAGTAATATCCTGGAGTTCCCCGATTCAATAGGTAAGCTAACGCATTTACGGTTTCTTGATGCCTCTGAAACTAGCGTCCGAAGACTACCTGATTCTGTAACCAAGCTCTATAATTTGCAGACCTTAAGGCTTTATTGTTTGGAAGACTTGCCAAAGGATTTTGCAAATTTGATAAGCTTGCGGCATTTTTATATTCATGACTTTGAGCTGTCAAGTGATGATAATATTAAATGCTTGCTTCCTGGTATTGGTGACTTAACTTGTCTTCGGACTCTACCTTACTTTGTTGTAAGCAGAGAGGAGGGATGTGGAATAAGTGAGCTCCAAGGTTTGGATAATCTACAAGGTACTTTGAGGATCTATGGCCTTGAAAAAGTTCTGCATCGTGAGGAAGCTGAGAAAGCAAACCTGGAAGGAAAGCCAAATATTGACACTCTGGAGTATCACTGGAATAGTCTAGGAGACGAGCCACGCCACGATGAAGATGTCTTGGAAGGTTTGCAACCTCACTCAAATATAAGAGGGATAAAGATTGAACGATATCTTGGTTCAAATTTCCCATCCTGGATCATGGGGTCTAGTTGCTCTTCTTTACTCTGTAATCTAGTGAAAATTGTGTTCGAGTTCTGCAATATATGCACTGAAGTACCTCCCCTTGGGCTTCTGCCCTGTCTTAAGATAGCCGAGATAAATTGGATGGGCAGCGTCTCCAGCATTGGAAATGACTTTTATGGTTTGAAAAATCTTGATGGTTCAAGCAGCAGGAGCAGTGAAGCTATCGTGTTTCCTGCACTACAACAACTTAGATTGGAGAATATGCATAGTTTAGTGAGGTGGTTGGAAATGGAAAAGTCCCAAAGTTCACGTTTAGGGGTGACGGAATTTCCTCATCTGGAGGTATTGAAAATATCATCATGTTCGAAGCTAACTTATTTACGGGACATGAGAAGTCTAAGATCTCTCCGAGACTTGTCTATATCGTGTTGCTCAGAGTTGGTTTCTCTACCGATGGATTTGGGCACCATTAAATCTCTTGAAGACATAAGCATACTTGGTTGTGCTAATCTTGTTGCCTTTCCAGGTTTTCATGGCCTTCGATCCTTACGTAGACTACGTATTGAAAATTGTCCCAAAGTGACTTATCTTCCTGAGGGGCTACATAACCTCAAGTTGCTTCAGTATTTAAGCTTAGTTGGTCTTCTAGAACTGGTTGCAATTCCAGATTTACAAAGCCTTCAATCTCTACACTTGTTAATTATTGAAGATTGTGAAAAGCTGAGTGCCTTACCAAGTGGTCTAGAATTATGCACCTCATTGAATTACGTTGTGATTGGCAGATGTTCCATTCTTCTTCTCAAGGTGCTACGGAGTTTCTGTAACCTGAGAAAGTTGAGCATAGGTCCATTCTCAAGTGATTTTCATTATTTCCCTTGGTTTTGCACACTTCCTATGGCACCTAATTAAAGATGGAAACATGGACTTGAAAGGTCATTTTGCCTCACTGCAGAGTCTGACCCTGCATGGGTGGCCAAATCTCACATCTTTGCCACGAGAACTGCAATTTTATTCACTGACATATCTGTCAATATTTGAGTTCAATGGGCTGTTGTCTCTTCCAGAGTGGTTGGGTCAAATCCAATCTCTTGAGACCATCAAAATCTGGTATTGTGACAAGCTGATGCATTTCCCATCGGTAGGAACTATGCGGTCCCTCAACAATTTGCAAAAAATTTTAGTTGAGTATTGTCCACTGCTGACCGAAAGATGCACTCCAGATTCTGGCCCTGAGTGGCACAAGATTGAACATGTTCCGGAGATTTCAGTAGACGGAATCATAACTTCGAAGTTGAAGAAACAGTGATTATTTGTAAGTAATTCGTTTCTCTACATGGTGAACATGCTTATTCTCCTGTTCATAAAATTTCTTTCTACTTAAATGATGGTGGATCATTTAGTTAATTCAAATTGATGTGGTGCTTCAGTTATCGAATGACAGGTTTTTCCCCTGTGTCAAGACCATTATGGTCAAGCCTTGAGGCTTCAAGATTTTGTCTTTTGTTAGTAAGAAATTTATTTAGGTTGTTGTCAATAGCTATTTCCTTCTTCTGTAGTTGAGTAACTAGCACATTTGCATTCTTTAGAAATACCAGTTCTGGACCTGCAAAGCACACTCACTATCTTCTGGCATTTAGGTTATGATGAGAGTACATATGTTGGAGTATAAAAGAAATCTTTCTCCCCTTTTTACTGATTTTAATTTTCTAATGATGTGGTCCATGTGGAAAAAGAAGACAAAATAATAAGGAACTCTTTGATAGTTCAATCTAAGATCTGACATTATTTGTTGTTTCTATCTGAAGCATTTAAAGACTTCATTGTTAAATGCAATATTTTCTCTCGTACTCAGATTTTTTCGAGGTGTGACTTAATTTGGCATACACATCTGGTATCTGATTGCCATGCTGTTTGGTCCTTTTCTGTTTGTTACTCTGCTTGATACAACTTGCTTTTGACATGGAAATGACAGAAACAGGCCTCTTGAAAGGTGGCTTATCACAAAAAATGGGCTTGAGAAGACTATCTGCTGCTCTCTATTCATCGGTCAATCATTCTGCTAGTAGCAAAGGTATAGTTTGGCTTTTGCTTGGGCTTAGTCCTTCACCACACTTCGATGCTTACTTTTCGTGTTGGAAAATGAATTAATAGGCTATATTTTAACATTACCAGGCAATTGTAGCTTATCTCAGTGAAGTTTGCCCCTCCTCATGTCAGTAAAAGGGGCTAGTTTCGACTTTGAGATGTATATATATACTCCGAGTTCTAGTTTGACTGTGATCAGTTGCAATATAAGCTGTGTGCCTGTAATAAAACTTATTGGATGACATTATTTCACCTACGCTAGCCTACAATCTTCCTTTGGTGTCGAATTTTGCAGGAGCACAACGGCCAAGAATGTGTGAGGCAGAACCTCCTCAGTGAGGGAGCATGACCATCACCACACTGTCCTTCATTTCCTCGGTCTCGGACGGCCGGCATCATTCTTTTCATGTGTTGTCTGTATTAGTAAATATTCCCGACACTGATATATAATCTTTCACTGATTTCAGAGTTCAATTGGAAATTCCAGACTTAATTCACATGAAGTACTGTGCAGTATTATGCTTTGCTTTTAATGAAAGCTGTACATTCTTTGGAAATGAGACCAGTGCATCTTTCTTGTCTTGTCTACGTCGTTTGGTCATCAGAAGTTGTGAAAGTTTGAGTGCTTTACCGAGTGGTCTTGAGTTTTACAGTTTAAGACACCGTTGAAATTATTAATGGAGCTGGAAAATTATGTTTTAGGTGAACTGCGATGATACCTTGTCAATTTAAATTTTAAATGATATCGTCTAATTTAGGTACGAATGAATTGCATGATGTTCGAATTATATACTCTGAGCAAATTGCATTTCAAATTATTTTATCTCCATGTTAAACTAATTGAGCCGAGTATTTCATTACTCGAGTTGGGCTAGAGCTGTAACGAGCCCGAGCTTGGCTTTTATTTTCCAAGCTCGAGTCATGATAAGTAGGCTCGAACTTGGCTCATTTAGTTCAAGCTTTATGAGTTCGGACCGAGCTCGAACTCGTCATTGCAAAATGCATATAAATATAAAATATATATAGTATATATTTAACCGAGTCTAAACGATCCTATCAACCAGTCGGGCCCCACTTGGCTCGAGAACAAAACGAGCAACAAATCTTACCCAACGAGCTGAGCTCAAGCCCCAAGTCTCGAATCGTGTAACACTCTACGTGGAGATAGTTGACTGTGCAATTTTCCCGCCAAATTGATCTTTTGGGCCTTCTCTGAATCTTCTAAAGTAGTTGATTTATACTAATTCAAACTAAAACCAGGAAAATAAACCAAAATCACTTGGATGTGATTTTTTAGGCGCGTGAGAATATGAAGCATCAACCCATTGGAACTTGGGAAAGCATTTAAACACTTGTACTTGTCAGTAGCTATATATTCCAGTTACTGGACCATAGAACTTAATCGTTTCATGATAAATGGCGATGGATGAGAAGAAGAACAGTCTCTATGAACTAATTGAGAGAATCTGCAACGGAGACATGACCTACTACTACCTCATGCTCTGCCATGGAGTCAATTCCGATAATTTCCGCCTTCTCTCATACCAAGACCTCAAGGAGATTGGCATCGATGAAGTCGGAACTAGACGGACCATCTTCTCCGAAATCGAGTTCCGGAGGCTCAAACAAACCCATACCAAACGGTGAAACTTTTATCTGCTTTGCTTTTTCATTGTTTAAATTTTGAAATGAATCATCACCTAGTGACTTGTTCATTTTTACTTGTAGCTATTTAATTTTGCTGAGAGTTAAGAACTGTATGTATTTCTGCATTGTTATGTTTGATTGTTTTACAATTGTGTTATTTTGTTAGGATGAAGTTTAAGTAACTTACGGTAAGTTTATGACCAACATGTCAGGCTCGATAACAACGAGAAGCAGAAGAGGGAAGTATCGGAGTCTCTGCCTCGGCCAATAAGGCCTCCAGCTGCTTTCCAACTTTTCCTGTATGTAGATTCTCATTCTGTTATCTTCATGACTTGTTAAGCACGTGTCGATACGATAAGTGCTTTGCTTTATAATTGATTAAACGTTCGTAACTTGTTTGATGCTCTTTATGATCCCAGGCAGGAGCTCAGGGTGAATCAGCCAGGGAATTTTGCTGCTGTGAGTTGCTCTTTTTTTCCTGTAATTTTGTTCTTCTGATTGCTTTTTGACACTGTTAATTAATGTAGGTCAATCAGAGTCACTGTAGAAGGTGGATGTCAATGAGCATTAAGGTAATACTGAATTTGACGCGACATATAAAGAAAACGGATATGATGATATAATCTGTCTTACTGTTGTTTATCTGGTAATTTGCATGGATGAAATTAAATTGTGTGGCTCAAACATTTAACATTATAGGAGAAAACTCCCTCTGTGACAATGGCAAAAAAGCTGTGGGAGGAATATGAGACAGATATGGAAGCCTACAACCTGCAATTGGTAAGTTATTGCTTTGACTGGAATATTTCTAGGACTATAGACTGTGACTACTTATCGTACAGTTTTCTTAGTCACTTGCATCTCAATTTAAACTTGCTAATTGTGATTATGCTAATTGTGTAGCTTCACTTGACTGATGATGAAGAGGATGCGTCTGTAAATAAGGAATATATCAAATTTGATGAGTCGAAATGGGATGTTGTTAATGAGGATGAATTTCGCAAAGATGTGGCCGAGGTGAGTTGTGTGTATGAACTATATGTGAAGTGTCAATTTGTGATCGAAATATAGTGGCTGTGGATCCGGTTCTCATGATGTTATGTCCCTTGTGTTGTCTGATGCAGGGTGAAGATGAGAGTGACAGTGTTACGATAGTAGAGATGGGGAGAGGACGGCATATCAAAAAGCCCAACCTAAAGTATCTGGACTAGAGAGAGCGACCATTAGAGGCCTTGGGCTAGTCTGTTTATTTACCTTATTTCTTGAACATTGAGTATTCTATTGTCAGTCGAAATGTCACCATAACTAACATCAATCAATCATTTTAAGACATA
Organism: Plantago major; assembly: GCA_026545765.1. Taxonomy (NCBI): domain Eukaryota; kingdom Viridiplantae; phylum Streptophyta; class Magnoliopsida; order Lamiales; family Plantaginaceae; genus Plantago; species Plantago major. Next base: position 2,209,341 of record CM048843.1, on the reverse strand, counting down.
AGATGATGAATTGTATTTAACGGTTGAGATTATTCGACCTGCTACTAAGTGTTGCGTTTTGATGTTTCTGCTATTGCACAAAATGTTGAATTTTATTGATTTTTTGGAATAACATTTATTGATTCTCTGCTAATCGAAACTTATGGAGTCATGAAGAAAGTTATGTTTAGACAAATGATTCACTATATTCCTCTTATGGAAAAGTTACAAGTCCACTTTGCATAAAGGGGCCAAACTTGTATAATACGGCTGGCTACTTCGCACATGGGAGTGTAGTGTTTTTTAAATAATAATAATAATAAAAAAGTAGTTGAGTGGGCATTAAAATATATGAGAAATTTAATGGGGTAAACTTTTTTGTTATAAAGGTACTTAACATGACATGAATACATTTATTGATTATGAGGAGGGGAGTACTAATTTGGAAGTTGAACAAGAAATTTCCTAATAGTGGTTACAATTACATAGAACGCGGTTTTCATTTTGTGTCATCTTCATTAATTAATTTAGTCTACTCTCGTTAATTTGTGTAGCAGAGTCCATGAAATTTGTAGTAAATTGTACGATGGTTGAAATTCTTAACATGAAGAGTGTATATAAGGGGCTATTCATTAGCTCTTATATTCTACAAGCAAGAAATCAAACAATAGAATTACATTCAAATACAAGATATATTGAGTTTTAAAAAAGTGTAGACGACATGGAAACAAAGCAATTGGCGTGCTTTATGTTGCTCTTGGTGTTTGCTTTGGCTTCTCGTATGTTCAATCTCTCCTTTTCTACTCTTATTTTTTATAAAATCATTTTTGCTACTTGCTTGCTTGATGTAGTCTCCTATTGGAGAATGTATCAATTTAACGCCTCAATCAATAATTGATTTTGAAAACCAACCATTTATGCTCTTATGGTTACTTATGAATTGATTTGTCCTCACACACACATCAATAGAGTCAATATGTTCGAGATATGTGTTGGTTTATATGGTAAGTATATCACTTGAATATAATTACATGAGTAACCATATCAGGTTTAGATCATTAGTGATGGGAATATTACATCGTTTCTACAAAATTTCATTTGAGTTCATGCTAAATTGATGACCAATTTGTTTACAATATGTGCAGAGGAATGTTCGGGTGAGCTATGTTACACGATTAATGGAGCATGTGGAAGTGATTACGAGTGTGGAGGTAAATGTTCCAACAATGGATGGCCTATTGGCGTATGTGAATTTCAAGGCCGTAATCCTCGTCGATGTGTTTGTAAGAAACCTTGCTAGTGGTTATGGCATAGATTGAAACTCGTGCAATTTCCTTGAAGACTTTTATTACTATAATCATGTACTCCTAATTAGCAGTCTTCTAGTACTAAATAATTGTCTGCTCAACTTCATAAATAAGTACTTTATGTAATTCTGTATGATATTAGTGAAGAATATATTGATCTTTTGGGGTATTTGATGAACATCTATCTCATAGTTCATGGTGTAATTACATTGTTGATCATGCCGGATGTGTAAAAATATGAATGTCGAAGTCATTTTTCTTTTACAGATTAATGTGTAAAAAAAATTAAGTTTACTCTAACATTAGTATTGACACTCCGACAGTATCATCGACCTTATCATTAATGTTGTTATTATTGCCAGTGTATTGTTGACATGTATATCACAAATTTCACAACACACTCATATTAGTTCGAGACCAAACATTCTAGGTAGACACTATTTATTGTCCGCTTTGATTCAGAGTCATCACAGGTTTGCTTTTGGCCACCGCAAAATGTTTCATAGAATTTGAGACTTACTGAGTATACTTGCATTTTTTTTTTATTACACTCACTATTACCGATGTTGGAAGCGGTGCAAAGTATTCCAGTGTGAAAGATCATATATAGAAAATCTATTATTTTTATTCATTGTCATGTATACACTCGTACCAAATCTATAATAGGCATGTTTGTACAGTTTGCCCCTAATCTATGCTAGGTTGTGAGTTGTCACTAGGTTGTGCGACCCATATAGTTGGAACATGTTGTGGCAACTAAAGTTGCCCAAATGATGATTTAATTGAAGTGTTGAAAGCGGGTACAATTCTCTAGTCTAATCCTCTGATTCTAGTCTTTTAAAGCGGTGAACTTGAATCTTCAAATTCTTCGTTTTAGGATTTGTGACTTCAAAGTCGAACAGACGTCGATTCGAGGGCTTCTTGGCTTGATCTCGAATCGAATCGTGAACTTGAGAGTGTTTTAAGGCGAACGGTGACAAACTTCTTGGGATCTTGATGAACTCCACGAAGAACGCTTCTAGATCGTCGCAGGATTTGGCCTTTGATCTTCTTTAGAGGAAGTTTGGCCGTCATGAAACGTTTCTCCAAGGGTTTTTGGGCTTGATCTCGGATCGAACGCAGCTTTTTTGCGAAGAACTTCAAGAATGTTGATCGGGCTTCGTCAAGGCTTTTGGATTTGATCTTCCTTTGGCAGCAGTTGATCTTCCAATAACGTTTCTCCAAGTACGCAGGGGCTTCTTATTGGATCAAACGACGACTTCTCTTTGATTTCCGGATGAACTTCTTAAATGTTTGCTCGAACTTCAAGGCGGAACTTGAGAGAAGGATGAGAGGATTTGCTCTGGCTCTGGCTCTGGCTCTGGCTCTGGAACTTGTGATCTTTTCTTATCTTCGGAAGAATTTTGTTCTTCATTTTCATTCTTCGCTCGCTCGATGTAATACTTGGCATCAGCAAATAAGGACTCCACTTCAATGAATGGCTTGTCATCTGCAAGCACCTTTTTCATCACTCCATTATGGCAGTACTTGAAACACTGGTGTATGTTTGAGGGGACCACACCATATCCATGTATCCATGGCCTTCCTAACAACATTTTGTAAGATGTTTTGGCATCTATAACACGGCCGAATACATGTCACCAATTGAGAGCTCCAATCATACAATTCCAAGTGCTCTTTGCCCCCTTGATCAAAACCTTGGATCATCAAGCGGCTGTTGGATAGTTCTTCCATTGGTATTCCAATTTCTTTCACAGTCTGTATTGGCAATATGTTGACTGCAGAGCCTCCATCGATCATGATCTTGTTTATCTTTTTCTCACGAGTGTAGCCAGTCACAAACAATGGTCGGTTGTGAGGTTTAGAGCTAAGTAAAAGGTCTTCATCAGTGAAGGAGATAGTCGACATGCATTGATCAATCTTCACTTCTTTTGTGGGAAGTCTTGCTTTGGTTTGGGAATGGTCAAGTGAACCCGTAGTGCTTGTCTCTTTCTTCTCATCAAGAATTTCAAGAGTTGAGGTAGTATTGGCACTTGCGTTTTCCTCTTCTATTGAAAATTTTCCTTCTCGGGCCAGCTTCATAATCTTTTCCTTAAAAACAAAGCAGTCTTGTATTGGATGACTTACAAGGCGATGATATTTGCAGTACTTGGGATCATCTGTCCGTCCTTCTTCATCTGGCCTTTTCATTTCTGGCAACTCGATCAAGTTATTCTTTAGTAAGTCGTCAAGTATTCCAGGGATGTCAGAGTCAAGGAATGGGTATTGTTTTGCCAACATCTCTTCCAATGTTGACTTTCTTTGTTCTCCTTTTTGTGGGGCGTGGCTTACATGGACCACCTTTCCCTTAGCCTTATCCTTGGGAGCTCTTGGTACTTTGACCTTTGCAACATTTGTACTCATGGCTTCTCTAACATTGAATTGAGGCTTGCCCCCTTTCGAACTATTCACTTTGGATGCATCATGTCTAGGAGGGCCATCAGCTCCGCTTGAAGACATACTTAATTCAATGTCATGAGCCCGAGTTGCCAGTTCCTCGAATGACCACGGATGGATAACTTGGAGAATGTATCGGAGTCCCCAACGCATCCCTTGGATACACATCTCAATTGCCGAGGATTCAGACAATTTGTCTTTGCAGTTGAGGCTCAAATTTCTCCACCGATTGATGAAGTCTATGACGTGCTCTTCTTTCCACTGGCGTCCGTTAGTGAGCTCCACCATGCTAACTGTCCTTCTGGTGTTATAGAAACGGTTGAGGAATTCTTGTTCAAGTTTCCCCCAACTGTCTATAGATCCAGCTTCTAGATCGGTGTACCAATCAAAAGCATTGTTCTTCAGCGAGCGAACGAATTGCTTCACCATGTAATCGTCATAGGTTCCGGTATTATTGCATGTCTCAACAAAATGCGCGATGTGTTGCCTTGGATTTCCTTTGCCATCGAATTGTTGAAACATAGGGGGTTGATATCCAACTGGCATTCTCAGATTATCAATCCTTCGTGTGTATGGCTTGCTATAAGTGAAGGATGATTTGGAACCTTCATCAAGACTTTCTTTCAGAGCTCCCCAGATGAATTCCTTCAATTGATCGGCTGGGATCATTCTACTGGAGTTGATTGACATATCTCCTTGTTTTGATATTGGCTTTGCGTATGATGGTTCCTCATACACCGCATGGCGCTTTCCTCCCACCTTGCTAGTTTCAGCTGTTTCCTTGTTCAAAATCTTTCGGGGTGTGGATTCTCGATCCATAAGCTTTGCAATCTTGAGGTCTTGTTCCTGGGTATGCTTCATAAGAAACTCCATGGATTTTGTCAAAGCTAACACCATTTGGTCAAGTGAAGGATTACTCACTGTTGGGAGCTGAGGAGGATCTTCTCTTGTCTTAGGAGATGATGGCAAAGACCCGTTGTCATCATCATCGGATGTTTCTTCTCCATCTCTTTTGGTGGCAGTTGCAGCTAGAGCTTCATAGGCTTTGATAGCCATGGTTTGCGGGTCTTCAGCACCCTTGGATTGCGCTTCATCCGAGGTTTGAGAAGAATTAATCGTCTTCCTAGGAGGCATAGTGCTTCAGGTAGAGATGTCCCACTGGGTGTGCAAAAAATTTGTGTTCGATCCGACATCAAGACCAAAAGTCCTTGGAGAAACGTTTCCTGACGGCCAAACTTCCTGACGATCTAGAAGCGTTCTTCGTGGAGTTCATCAAGATCCCAAGAAGTTTGTCATCGTTCGCCTTAAAACACTCTCAAGTTCACGATTCGATCCGAGATCAAGCCAAGAAGTCCTCGAATCGACGTTTGTCCGACTTTGAAGTCACAAATCCTAAAACGAAGAATTTGAAGATCCAAGTTCGCCGCTTTAGAAGACTAGAATCAGAGGATTAGACTAGAAAATTGTACCTGCTTTCAACATTTCAATTAAATCATCATTTGAGCAACTTTAGTTGCCACAGATTTTTGGCACGCCAAGTGGGACGATTTTCGATCTTCATCTCCACTCTCTAAAAATCCATGTTCGTATATTTCATGGGGGCATGCTAAATCACCTTTGGGGGCATGTCAAACCAAGCTTCAAGTTCTCCATCAAGTTTTCGAGACCAAATTGCAACCGCCATCAAGTCTCTACAACTGGTCTCGAGGGGGCATTTGTAGGCACCGAAAATTTGTAAATTTGTGATGTCTTTAGATTAGATATTTTTTAGAGATAATTATCACAAAAATATGTGATAATATTTAGAAAATATGGAGAATATCAAATCTTAGCCATTTAGAGTTCATCTAGTTTTGGGATAAAGATTGTATCTTGCTCCCTAAGTCATAATTCTCTTATAAATAGGAGATCTTGGTTAGGGTTTAACAGTTAGAGATGGATTAAGTCACAAACGACTCCATCAAACTCCCTACTACCAAATTGTAGGTTAAACCCAAAATCCGGATCAAACTGCTGAGGCCCAGGTACTTAAAGAGGAATCAAGAGATCAACGAAAGTTGTAACCCGCAAGTTATCAAATAAAAATTCCATGTTCCATGTTTTTCTTTGCCTCTTTTAATGTCGTGTATTTGCAGGTTATGAAAATCCATGGCTAACACATGTATCACACCCAAATCGCAAAGCGCTTATGAAGGGACACATTGCGGCACATTTTGAAGTTGAAGGGGCCAAAAATTGCAGAAATGCACCACGCAATACGCTTTTTAACCTTAGATTAATATACACGGAAACGAAATCACTTGGCCCGAGTCGAAATGTCGAATCAATTGAATCTCGACCAAGAAAGTTTAACTAATCAATCCACCAGGGTCCAGGAAGATGAAATCCACTATATAGAGCCCAAGCCCATTGAAGGTACTCCCAAAACCTAATTCTGAATCTACAGCTTCATCATTTCCCCCAATTTCTAGGGCTTGCGATTGCAAGCCGCAACATGGCGATGGCAGTTGAATTCCGATTGCCGGAAGGTATCATTCAGCATATCCAATCTTATCTCGACTCAAAAGAAGCTGCGCGAACCTCAGTATTGTCGAAACTATGGTACGCTGCTTGGTCTACTCGCCCTATTCTTTCTTTCGAACAAAGGGATTACTCGACCAATCCTCTCCTTGAAGACCCTACTAATTTCTTCGATCTCATCGGTCAAACCCTACAAAGGTATGAGAGATTAAACCTAAAGCTTGATAAATTTAAATTAGCTGTTGAAAGTGAAGGTAATGCTACTCGGAAGTGTATCGTTCACGATTTGATTGAAGGTGCGTTGAAATTGGGGGTGAATGAGCTTGAATTGTATTCCGTCTCTAGTAGATATCATCTTCCTGCTCAAGTGCTTGCAGCTACTTCTCTTTCCAACTTATTGATTTCTGGCTTCAATATCAATAAGTTCTTTTCAGGAAGAGTACTCTGCTCGCGTCTTACGTCTTTGTGTCTTCGTTAGACTACCCCGCATTGGGGTGACGGCTCCGTGACGCGTCGCGTCACTGGCTGGTGATGGATCCGTAACGAGATTTTGCTGTATTGGGTGACGCGTCACGGAGCCGTCACGAAATTCCAAATTTTTTTTTAATTTTTAAAAAAACATATTTAAGATATTATAAGAGTGTTTAAAATTTGAAAATAATAAAATTACATTTTCAGAAGTCATTTTACAATTTTAAGTTTAATTAAGATAGAAAAATGAGTTTGACATGGGATGGGATGGGATGATCCAAACATAGTCAAGAGTGGTTTCTATTTGTAGATCTCGAAAATACAAAGTCGTTGGTGATTTTTATTTATTTTTTGCATTTTTATTTTTCGAGTTATTCGCATTTAAGATTGGAGAATAAAAAAAAATTAAAAAAAGAAGTAAAGAAGGCGGTGGCAATTGTCCCAAATCACGTAGTGGGGATTGTCTGACGCTACACGTCAGAGGCGTTGCTGTTCGTACTTCTTATCAGAAAGTTAGTGACTTCGTCATCCATTATATCCTCTCCGCATGCCCTTTGATTGAATACTTGAATTTGAGAGAATGTGCTGGTTTGAAGAATGTAGATGTCTCTAATTTAAACAAACTCGTCGATCTCCGGATTACTTACTTATGGTGTCATGGTTCTCTTGACTTTGAAGACCTTTACCCTGGATCCAATACTTTTGTGGATACTTACTCTAACTTGCGTGTCTTGGTCTTGAATCTAGTCCATGTTGACCATAAGTTTTTCATTGAGTTTTCACGTAGATTTCCTTGCGTTGAATCATTGCAGCTTGTCGGTTGTGTTGGATTTAGCCATGTACGAATTTCAAGCCATTCGGTTAAGTACTTAATCTTGGGTACGCAATTCATGTCAATGAAAGTGCACTTGGATGTTCCAAATATTAGCGATTTTGCTTTTGGTTCGTATGATGGTATACCTTCAAAATTTTGTTGTACTGCATCAACGGAATGGGTGTCACGTATAAAACTATCTCAAGACAATTTTAGTGATATCAAGACTGATTGGTTCCTGGAATTAAGAGAGTTTCTCAAAAAGTTGAGCCGGTCTACAGTAACCCTGCACATCGGATCCACTGATGATTTTCATAATACTTTTTGCAACAGTCCGTTTTCAGGATTTTTTACTGCCGTGGTGGAAAATGTGAGTGTACATATGTATACATCACTAGATATGTCCCCGCTCCAATATGGTGATATATTTAGGATCTTTCGTCCCGACTTCATTACGCGAACTGAAAAGTTCTGCGAGTGCTCAGTTATATCAGGTGAAAGTTCCCGACAGAGTTCCCTACAGCTTGTGCAAGAGGCTTTGGCATACAGTGAGAACAATCAGAAGTGCTCCAATTCAATGCAAACTGTGCTCGGCCTTAATGATCTGGAGGAAGTTACTCTGGAACTCTTTGATGAATTTTTCTCGGAGTGGCAGGCTGCTCCTATGAAAAATCTGATAGAGGCTCCCAAAGCACGCTTGCGATTCACATGGGGGGCGTCTACCAGTAATGATAAAGCTAAATCGGATGCAGTTTTGGATACATTCAAAGGCCGCTTGCATTGCTTTGCTGGTAATTTTCCATATTCTGCCTTTGAGTGGTTTAGTAGTCGTTGTCATGGATGTGGTGATTGAAACAGTCTGTCAAAGAGATTCTCATCTGGGCGTTTCGATTAGTGATTTTGGACAGCGAATGTGGCTGTTTAAGCTTGATGAAATTGTACGGAAAGATATATTCTCTGATGTTATTTTGACAGTCTTGCGCCCAGAAACTGGTTAGTTAACTTTATATGTGGAGCACAAATTTGATGTAATCATCTTCGTTTGTTAGTACTACTATTGTTCCTCTTATGATTTTGGTCAGCTAATGCGGTTGTTTAACTTAATGAAAATGCATCGAAAGCCGTTTCTCTTGTATTGTTTTGAGTTTGTCTTGCAGTCCAGGAACTAGTTAACATTTTATGTTGAACACAAATTTGTTGTATTCATGAATGTCTTTCATCTTTCTTTATGAGTACTATTGCTCCTCCAGTGTTTCACTCTTGCCGTGATATTTTCCACCAACGGTTTGCACATTCGACCCGTTAGTTTCTTTTTGGTTAATGGCACACCAAGATGCTGCACATTTAATTCACCCGTTAGTTTAACTCTCTTCCTTCGCCTTGCAGTATTTGAAGTCATCTAACTCTAAGAAAGGTTGATTCTCGCATAGGATCGGTCAATGAGATGGATCAAATATTATCCAACACCACCAATTGTTTGAGTCCAGCGGGCAATAGCACATGAACTCGCAAGTCGCATCACCTTACAAAGCTTACTGGTGTTTTTTGCCATCACAGCCTTGTGTTATACTAACATGATTAATCACTTCACTACTTCTTTCACCTTCACAGGATTTTCAGATTTTTGAACAAATGTCTATCATATTGTTTGGTAAGCAACTAAAATAAAAAAATCCAGGTTATAATAAGTATTTTTAGATGATTTTAAACAGATTTTGTTGGTTTTAATCGCTTGCCAATCAAGACTATGTGACCATTCATTCATTGAAAGTTTTCACCGGAGATAAATTTACCTAGTGTTATTCCTATGTTTTTTTTTTTGTATTTTAGATGGACACCATGACATTTATCATCAAACATGAGTATGCAAAAAAAGTAAGTATAGTAAAAGGGAAGATTTTCATAATCTATAGGAAAATTCGGTTTTTACAATAAAGAACCGGTCAGAAACACTACAAACCGATCATTAGTTTTTATATAAATAGTCCAAATAACAACACAATCTCACAAAATTCACACAACTCAACCATTTTTCTCTCTCTACAAAAGTCCTAATGAGAGAAACATTCATACATCTCTCTCTTTCTCATCACACACTCCATATCCTCCGCCGGAAATCATGGTGCTCCAACATGGCGGCATTCAAATCGTACCGGTCAATCTCTCCCTCTCTCTCCCTCCCTCCCTCTCCCACTCTCTATCTCTCACGCACGATTTCGCCGGATCTTGCCGGATTTCCACCGAATTTTCAGATCCAGTTGCTAAAATGTTCAAATCAACAAACGCATCTCGCTTTTTTCGTTAAAATCTCAATTGGAAGTGAAATTTGACTTTTTATTTTTCGATTTTCGTTGATTTTACGATCTGATATTTCTAGATCTAGTTTCAGATCTGAAATTCGTTCAGTGAAAATTGAATTTCGCAATCTGGTGCTTTGTTATGGTTTTAAGGGCTGGTGTTATAGTTTTAATATTATTGTTATGGTTATATCTTGTGTTGAATGTTTCTGCTTGTTATTGTTTTAGCGCATATGTTATAGTTTCAAGACCTATTATTGTAGTTTTAAGCAACAACGTTGGTGTTTTTAGTATCTGGTGAAATATCTATGATTTAATTTTTTTGCAAATGCTTTGTTATAGTTTTAAGATGCACTGTTATGGTTTTAAACATCAATGTTAATGTTTTTAGCTTGCGTTGCATGTTTGTGCTTTGTTATAGTTTTAAGGGGTTTTGTTATAATTTTAAGATGCGCTGTTATGGTTTTAAGCATTAATGTTACTATATTTATCTTATGTTGAGTAGCTACATGTTACTGTTTTTAGCGCATATGTTATAGTTTTAATACCTATTGTTGTAGTTTTAAGCATCAACGTTAGTGTTTTAGCTTCTGAGAAATATTTATGATTTGAGTTTTTGCAAATGTTTTGTTATAGTTTTAAGAGGCACGATTATGGTTTTATGTATCAATGTTACTATTTTTAGCTTGTGTTGCATGTTCCTGCTTTGTTATAGTTTTAAGTTGCACTGTTATGGTTTTAAACATCAATATTACAGTTTTTAGCATGTGTTGCATGCTCCTTCTTTGTTTTTAAGCACCAATGTGATAGTTTTGATGATAGTTGTTATAATTTTAACCTAGTTAATGAATGTCTTAATCATGTGCTAATGATGACATCGAGTTTGATGATATGTCTCTCAAATGTGTCACTGCAATATTGAAACAATAAGCACAAGCAACAAAATGCAGGAAGCCGAAGTTCACCAACAAGTTTAATAAAAAAAGACCTATTTTAACAACCCAGTTTGTATTTGCATAAAAAAACACCGAATGAACGTTTATTGTAATTCTTTTCGTATGAGAATAGATGTTTTAAAACCTTTGGATGAATATTTCAATATTGTAATGCCTTAATTTTTCAAGTAGCTTATTTTAAGCTTGTTTATTGATGTTTTAATGACATCCCTGAAACTTTTAGACTTGTTTAATGATGGTTTAATGATATTAGATTGTCACTTAAAACTATAACAACCCATCTTAGAACTATCATGGCTCCTTAAAACCATCACACCATCTCTTAAAACATTAACAAGAGTGGTTAAAACTATAATTGAAACATATAATATTGACGCATTAAAACCATTACATCATATCTTAAAATATTAACAAAATACGTTAAAACTGTAACTGAAACTTTCAATGCTAATAACTTAAAACCATAACATAATCTATTAAAACCATAATGGAAAATGTGTGTCTCGGCGGTTTTTTAAGAAACTCGTCGGTTAAACCGCTAAACCTAAAAACCGCAAAAAAACTCAAAAAAACCTTGATTTTCCTATTTTTTAGGAAAATCTTACTCCGTCCGTCACTACAAGAATCCATCCGTAACGGGACGGAAAGGGGCGACGGATTTTATCCGTCGCCCCTGTAGCGACGGATCGCTACTTGGGGTAGAATCCGTCGCCCCGTTTGGCGACGGATAAAGGTTATCCGTCGCTCTGTAGCGACGGATAAAATTATCCGTCGCTACAGAGCGTTGACCAAAATAAAAAAAAAAAAAAATTTTTAGCGACGGATAGATTTATCCGTCGCTACAAGGCCGGAAAATTAAAAAAAAAAAAAATTAGCGACGGATAGATCTATTCGTCGCTAAAAACCTAACAAAAATATAATATATCTCCTCCACCACCTCCTTTTCTCCACTACTTCTCCTCTCCTCCTCCTCCCACCACCACCTTTCTCCTCCCACCACCACCATCCTCCACCACCACCATCTCCTCCCACCACCACCATCTCCTCCACCACCTTTCTCCTCCCACCACCACCATCCTCCACCACCACCACCTTTCTCCTCCCACCACCACCATCCTCCACCACCACCATCTCCTCCACCACCTCCTTTCCTCCACCACCATCTCACCACCACCACCTCTCTCCTCCCACCACCACCACCCTGCCACCACCACCATCCTCCACCACCACCATCTCCTCCACCATCCTCCTCCACCACCATCTCCACCACCACCACCTCTCTACTCCCACCACCACCGCACCACCACCCTGCCACCACCACCATCTCCTCCACCACCACCACCCTGCCACCACCACCATCTCCTCCACCACCACCACCACCACCCTTCCACCACCACCACCTCCCACCACCACCGCACCACACCCACCGCACCACCGCCACCACCACCATCGTTTAATTAATCCAGATATCTGAATATAAAATTCTGATTTTATTAAAAAAAAAAAGGGGCGACGGATAGATCTATCCGTCGCCCCATAATCATTTTTTTTTTTTTTAAAAAAGGTCAATCCGTCGCGAATTGGACGACGGATTTTTATCCGTCGCCACAGCTTCAGGGGGGCGACGGATTTTCTATCCGTCGCCCGTCACGCTGATGACGGATAGGCTGCATCGACGGATCTATCCGTCTGCCATGATTTTTAATAATCGCGTCTTGAGCTTCATTTCTATTTTAAATTGCCTCACATAACTTCATATATTACCAAAAAAAGAAGCTACCCACACCCAATAAATAATAAACAATCACAACTTTACACTCAAATTACACTTTTTGCCACTAAAAGTATATCTTTTCTCACATTTTCTATATTCTATCATTACTTTAACTTTTCGCATAAAATTACGCGTCAACCCTAATGTATAAAGTTCTCGGGACCGTGGGAGTATCTTTTTCAAGACTTTGGCTTGATTCTATAACGCTGCATAATTTTTCCAAGAGTTCGTATAGTGAAAAATGTTGGAGATTGAGATGAATCTAGGGCGCCGGTGAATCTAATATGGATTTTAGAGGTAGGTATGTATGTATGCAACCACACATACCATGATGAGAGTTGAGACATGCATGCATACATGATTTATGGGCATGATGAATCATGTGAGCAAACCAAACCAAACCTGGCATTCAAAAGTCGGCAAATGTCGCAATCAGCTGATCTGATCACACCATCAAGTGGAGATATAAACATCCAATCGGATTGGACCACGTAAGCTTGTTTGGCAAAAATGCCGAATTAAGAACAAGCCGAGGGACCTATAAATGTAAAATATCAAAAGCTTTGCTACTATTGGACACTCGATCAGACCAAAATATCTAACAGGCTAGATATTTATGTCCCGGTCAGATCGGGCAGTGAATTGTGTGGCAGCTACTGCCCGTTACTTTTCGGGTTTTCAGCCGCCCCACTTTGGATCATCTCGTGTTTTTATCATTAAACAATCAGACGAATGATTTGTTAATACTAATTGTAACTTGATCTGTCAATTTTAAAGGAGAAAAGACAAATGCACTTTCCCATTTTGGGTTTAATTCATGCCTTTTCCAGCTTTCAAGTAGCTGTTTGTGTTGCACCTGAAATTATCACTTCCCTAATTGAGGTTTAATGATTTTCTAAACCTAAACCTTCCAATCTACTCATAATAACTTGTTAAGTATCTCACAAATTTATCGGGTGAGTTCATTAATCAAAATATGTATGTTACGGTACGTGAGTTGATTAGTTACATATTTAAATCAAAACTATATCTTTTTATTTATGTTAGTGTTTAATAATGAATATTAAAAATATATAAAAACCTATCATACTGATATCTTAGTATTCAATAGAATCAGATCACAGATTCATTAAGCATGTTAAAAGTTAATTATAATCTTTTGTGTTCTTCTAATAGTCATTACCAAATAAGTTGCGTTCAACCTAGCAATTCTGCTCCATACATAAAGTTGTGTTTATGCATTTGAATATCTTGTGTACTTCGGATTTCAAGTTAACATGACATTGCACTCTACGCTAATTACAACTCAATGAGTTATGTCCCTGTGCTTATGTATATATCCATACAACTTATTAATTTATATATCCAATAAAATGAACGAAATTATGGAAAGCACAAATTTTTGCTTGGTTAAACAGTGATACAATACATGCATGGTTTTCCTCAAAATCTACAATTACATTGTTCAATAATACCACTTATTTTATACCTCTCACTTATTTCATCTATCGAGATTGGGAGAAGGAAATATTTTCACGATCAGAATCTTTTATTGAGTCGGTATATGCCAGGATATAATTTGAGCAAATTTCCAAAGTCAATCTTGGAAACTCAAAATGTGCACGACCGTAAAACCGAGTAGAACCAAGTGTCATATAACCTCAACCGAGTCAAGTCTCGACTCAACTCGTTTCACAAAAGAATCTAAAATTAGTAATGTGTATGAACTCGATTAAAATATAAAATTTATTTCACAAATATATGTATATGTGTATATGTATGTATGTATGTTTGTGTGTGTAAGCTGGCATGTGTATGGCTAATGGAAGTGATGGCATAAGATGGATGCCAAATGTCTAGTTTATATTATGATATAATGAGTTTTAACTGACTATTGAATAGGGTTTGACTTGACTTGTCAGATATATCTATACTTCTATACTATTATAAAAAGAAACACACACAGGGTAGTTGGCGGACCAATTTTTCTCCCCTTTTTACCCTCCAACCACATAAAACGTTTAGTTATTTTTATGTTTCATGACTCCATCTCTCCAATTTCCATCACAATTAAATGGTTGCAGTAACTTCCCATCTACCCCTGAATCCATACACACGTTCATAAAATGTACATGTGAATTGTGGAGTTTCATTTCCAATTGAATATTAAGTACGCCAAAAGTGATTAAACTAATTGAAATCAATTAATTTTCGCTTAATTAAGTTCAGGTGCTACATGTCTTCACTCATAGCACCTATTTTACCACTAAATGATCTTACGTGTTTGAAATGACGTTGTGGGTAATTAACATTCAACATTTTACAATTTCTATCAGCCAGTGAATTGCTAATGGCTCATTGGTGAAGTATGTGTGAAATGATACATCATTTATGTCCTCTTAATTTTCACACTGTAATATATTACAATTGTTTGTTTCGCAAGTACATAACTTTGCATCTAAGGATATAAAGTTCACGTGATATTAGTATAAATTAGATTAGTGTGCTGAACACTTACATATGAAGTATATAATTTTTCCTTATATTCAGGAAAATCATAATTTTCATGAGAACTTGCGTTGATTTTTTTTTTAATTTAAAAGTTTATCTATAACTAGCAAAATGTATTTTATAATGTAAAAAATTCTAAAATATTGATGAAAATTGCAATTTAGTTATAAAATCGGATAATATGCAGGTTAGAAGTACGCACGTAAGTACTGCGTGCCATATTTGCTAGTGAATATAAAATGGAGTCCGAGCTCGAGTTGAATATTTTATCGAAGGAGTTAAACTCCGAGTATGGAAGTGATGGCATAAGACGCCAAATGGGTCCGTGACGCAAGAGGAAGAAAATATCGTAGGCACGCATGATATACATATGATGTGACAGGAATGGAAAATGAGATGACACAGTGATAGTAGATAAATATCTTTTTCTCTCTCCTTCTAAACCTTGTTTCGCCTAACCATCTTCGTTTCCTCTCTCTAATCCCAAAACCTCACTCCCAAATATCTTCATTACTTTTTTCCCCTTCGTAATCCTCTGCAAATATTGCAATCAGGTACTTTGAGCTGTTACTTTTTCCATTTATGTTCCACTAATCCATCGTGTAGCTCTGTAATTAGCACCTGGAAATGTAATTAGACAAGTGTACTGCCGTTAGTATGAGAATCAGTAACAATTTCTGTTAATTTTGCGTGATTATTGAATATTTCATGTAATTGGAGTTGAATTCTCATGCATCGAGATAGCTGCTTAGCTTACTCATTGCTCTGTAGTCTTTATGATACATTGATATGTTATGTATGTTTCCATGCTTACTGCTTTCCTTGTTTTTTTTCGATTTTTCACTCGTGCGACTAATCCAGCCAAGCAATGTCGCACTCACGTCCTATTTTAGTTTGGGCATTTGTGTATTAAGTGTAGTATTTTCAATTTTCATAGTGCTTGTCTTAGAGTTCTGTAAAATCATAGGTTTAAATGAATTTTGGCATTTCTCATTCAACGTAGCGTCGCTCCGAGACTGAGGAGTTTTTCTTATAAAGTTATAATGCTGTTGCAGGTGTGAAGATAACTTATACCCTCCGCAGGTTATTTTCGTTTTTTGTTTTTTCCTTTTTAATTTTTTAGCTTTGATATTTGAGCTTGAGGACATGGTGCATTGGCTGATCAGAACGCTGGCGGAGATTTTTTTCTTGGGTTGCAAGATATGCTGAACTACAGTCTCTTTGACCCTGGATTGATAGAAGCACACATGGAAGTTTATGGATTTGCTTACCTTGCTTAGATAGTTAGGGGTATGGCTACTTCAGACCTGAAGTGGTTTGACAGTTTGCAGTTTTCGTCATTGTTTTGGCCGCCTCCACCAGATGTACAACAAAAGAAGGTGTGTTCCTTCTCCCCGTTCCTTGCCCCCTCTTGATATTTCACACAGAATGTAGCTCCTTGAGTTTTACTTGGCGTTCTTAACCTATCTGGACTTGCGAACAACAGCACCCAACTGTGCTCACATGTAGCTGCCGCAGAATGTATTTCTGTGAATCTAGTTGAAATTCTTTCCCTGGGGATTTAGATTTGTAAATAGGAGCATTATGAACTTGTCCAGAGCCACATGTCTTGGGTATAGTGGACATTAAGTCTGAATACTGTTATATTTATTGTCAAACATGCTTCTAAATTATCATCTTGTGATTCTTGCCTCTTTAAAGTTTTACTCCCGTATTTGGAGGTGTAAATTGTTGATTCTAGGGCATACATTCCCGGAGGTTGAGATATTGCTCTCCATTAGTTTCGATTCATCTTTACTGTGAAGTTGGGTATCTATCTTGTCGTTGTACCCCATGCTTGTGCCTTACCTTCTGTGTTTCTGCTCAAAGTTTGGCCTACCCGAACTTGCTCAACTTTATTTAAAATACCATAGAAGGCAAAAAGAGTTTCTGTGACTGTTTATTTTTTTTTTCAGTATTTGAAAACAACTCGTGACCTTTGTTTCAGGCTCAAATTACTGCCTATGTCGAGTATTTTGGCCAATTCACATCTGAACAGTTTCCTGATGATTTAGCAGAGGTAATTTCTTTGTTCCAAATCTACAGTATTACCTTTTCTTAAGCCTTAGACAAAATTACTTTAAACCTGTAAAAGTGTAAACTTCTTATGCATTCCACTTTTTCAGCTGATCCGGACCCGATATCCATTCAAGGAAAACAGAATATTTGATGATGTTTTGGGTAATTCTTGTTATGTGATGGTTCATTTTTCCATTAATTGAAATTGCCGTTTTACACTGAAGGGTTTGTTTGCCATTAATGACTTTTATGTTTGTATCTCTTTCCAGCAACTTTTGTTCTTCACCATCCAGACCATGGGCATGCTGTTATTCTACCCATTATCTCATGTATTATTGATGGGATTCTGGAATATAATAGGAGGGATCCGCCGTTTGCCAATTTCATTTCCCTGGTTTGCCCCAGCAGTGAGGTAACTTTATTATATATTCATCCACGGATGTCTTGCCATGAGTTAATGCGCCTGAACATATTTTTCCCACTTCTCGCTATTATAGTCAACCACTTGTTACGATGTTATGAATGAAGAATTCACCCTTGAGGCATGTACCTTGTTGTTTACTGAGAAGACACTTGATGGAAGTGAGCTAATTTTAAATGCAGATTGATTACTCTGAGCAATGGGCCCTTGCTTGTGGAGAGATTTTAAGAATTTTAACTCACTATAACAGACCAATGTATACGATAGATTACCGAGAAAATCAAGCAGATAGAAGTAGAAGCGAGAACCATGCTTCAACCAGTAAGACACATGATAAAGGATATTCTTCATCTTCAACACAGCCAGAGAGGAAACCCTGGAGACCACTGTCTCCCTGGATTACTGATATATTGCTTGCTGCACCTCTTGGGATCAGAAGTGATTATTTTCGCTGGTATGTGACTGATAATCCTGTGGCATTGTTTATTAGTAGTTGATTAATATCATACATTCTATTTCGCTTGCTCGAGGTTTTGGATTTCTGAAAATCAATTCTTGAAATTAAGAAGTGATTTCTTTGGGCTTATTTAAAAGGCTAAAGATGTACTGCTACTATTTAATTGGATCTTCATGATGCATCTCTGTCCTGATTGTAACTAATATTTCAGGTGTGGGGGTGTCGTTGGAAAATATGGGGCAGGAGAATTAAAGCCACCTACTATAGGTGAGTTAATCTATGCTGTGTATCTATTTGCACGCGCACATTAATATTGATCGTTGCACAATAAGTATTTTTGGCAGCTAACACTGCACAGCATCTGAGCTGATTTTTATATGCTTCATTGGCTGCTCTCTCTGTTTTCGAATATCTCAAATTCTGTTGTGGCGTGAATGCAAAATATGTTCTTTACTTCCATGTTTGATTGGCCTTATGGATAAGGTTATTGTCATGTTTGGCACCTCGGCTAAGTTGTCATTTTGAGTTTTGTCCTTGCCAAGATATTTGTAACCTGAATCCTTGAGCTAAGCTGTAAGTTAGTTTCTTGAATTGGCTATAATAGATTCGTACTGTTGCTCTTTTCACCCAGGAAGGAATGGTGCAAATCTTTTGAGTGTCGGTTTAAGTAAAATTGTTGCTAGGTCCCAACACCCACCAGCTAACGGATAGCGGAGTGTGATATCTCCTTCTTAAATAACCACTTACGTAACTGTAACGGTCGAAATGGCATTTTGTTTGTCGCAAGAAAAGCTTTAACATGACTGACCGACTCCTGTCATTAAATTTTGTGAGAAGGGAAAGGACAAGCAAGATTTCATTTGTCTTTGTTCTCCAGTAATTTATGTTTGTAACAGAAAGTCAGAATCATGAAAGATGAATTAGTACGGTACAAGGCTGATTTGTTCTAGTATTTCAGCTTCTTCTCGTGGATCCGGAAAGCATCCTCAGCTTATGCCATCAAACCCAAGGTGGGCTGTGGCTAATGGTGCAGGAGTTATACTTAGTGTATGTGATGAAGAAGTAGTTCGTTTTGAGACTGCTACCCTCACAGCAGCTGCTGTTCCTGCACTTCTGCTTCCTCCTCCAACAACACCTATGGATGAGCATCTTGTGGCTGGTCTACCAGCCCTTGAGCCCTACGCACGACTTTTTCATCGGTTAGTTCATACATGTTCCAGAAGAGATGCTTAAAAGAAATGTAACTCCAATTTCCCTAATTGCTCACTTTCCCTTCTGAAAGATATTATGCAATTGCTAATCCGAGTGCCACGCAAAGACTGCTTCTTGGGCTTCTAGAAGCTCCGCCGTCTTGGGCCCCAGATGCACTTGATGCTGCTGTACAGCTTGTAGAACTCCTTCGGGCAGCAGAAGACTATGCTTCAGGAATGAGAGTAAGTAACGTCTCCTTTTCTTTTGTGTGTTTTTTTTAAATGATTCCTTTTTCCTTCAGAGTTTCTTACTTATTTCGTGCAAATATAGAAGTCAGTACAATTCAAGTATGGGTGAAATAATATCAAAGGAGTACGTGAAATGATGTCAAAGGAAGTTTGTAAATTATTCCCGGAAAGAAAAAAAGTTAGATTTTGTAAATAATTTCACACTGTTTTTTTGTCTTTTTTGGTGATTTCAAGGTTGGGTGAGAGACTCACTTCATTGCAGTGAAAACTTGGACATCCTTCTGAATCTTATTTTCTCATATCATTTAGGATTTGAACTACTTAAAGCATCTCAGTGTCCCAGTGAAATTTGGTTTCATGTACATGTTCTCGTATATTTTCTACTGGAGGTTTGGTGAGTGAACATATCTTTGTGGACTGAATAAACTTACCGTTCTATGTTCAGGTGTGTAAACTCATGTTAGTAATTGGGATGGCGAGTGTATTGTGATTAAGCATTTCTTATGCTCTATTCAATAATATTATTTTGGATTTTAAAAATGTGACAAGAATAATACAAGCCAAACCAACATGTAAGTGCTAACAGTTGCAATTAAATATGAAGCTTCCAAGAAACTGGCTGCACTTGCATTTCCTGCGTGCCATTGGGATTGCAATGTCTATGAGAGCCGGAGTCGCGGCAGATGCTGCAGCTGCTTTGCTTTTCCGGATACTTTCTCAACCTGCATTACTATTTCCTCCACTGAGACAAGCTGATGGTATAGAAGTTCACCACACACCTCTAGATGGTTGTTACATTTCATCAGAACTGGAGCAGGTTATTAATCTGCTGAAGCCTACTATTGTTTCCCGTGCATAAGGTTCTTTTCTCAACCTGTCTGTACGTTTGATTCCTATCTTAACATTGTTTTCAGCAAAGAGAAGTGCCAGCAGCAGAAGCTACGGTAGAAGCCACTGCGGAAGGGATAGCATCAATGCTTTGTGCTCATGGCCCAGAGGTTGAGTGGAGAATATGTACAATTTGGGAAGCTGCATATGGTTTGATACCTTTAAGCTCATCTGCAGTCGATCTTCCGGAAATCGTAGTTGCAACACCATTACAGCCACCTATATTATCGTGGAACTTATATATTCCTCTCCTTAAAGTGCTCGAGTACCTTCCTCGCGGAAGTCCGTCTGAGACCTGTCTGATAAAGATTTTTGTTGCTACTGTTGAAGCAATTCTTCAGAGAACATTTCCACCCGAGTCCTCCAGAGAACGAATTAGAAAAACAAGATATATTGAGTCTGCATCTAAGAATCTTGCTGTTGCTGAACTCCGCACAATGATCCACTCATTGTTCTTAGATTCATTCAATTCTTTGGAGCTTGCGTCCCGCCTTCTTTTTGTTGTATTAACTGTCTGTGTAAGTCACGAAGCGCAAATCGGTGGGAATAAGAGACCTAAAGGTGAAAATCCTTCTCAGGAAGTGGATGAAAAGAGGAATGAGTATAATGGCAAGCAAAGACAACATGGAAATAAACTTGAGAAGAAACAGGGTCCTGTGGCAGCCTTTGATTCTTATGTCATTGCTGCATTTTGTGCTCTATCTTGTGAACTCCAACTCTTCCCTTTTACATCAAATGGAAGTAATCACTTGGATCCAAAATATAATGATGAAATGGTTAAACCTACAAAAGGAAATGACTCGCCACTTCAATCGCAGAATGGTATAGACTCGGCTGTTTATCACAGCCGCAGAATATTGGCAATTCTGGAGGCACTATTTTCTTTGAAGCCATCTTCTATTGGCACATCTTGGAGTTGCAGTTCGAATGAAATTGTGGCTGCAGCTATGGTTGCAGCTCATATCTCTGATCTATTTAGACGTTCCAAGGCATGTATGCGTGCGCTTGCCATCCTGATAAGGTGCAAGTGGGACAACGAAATTCACTCCAGGGCCTCTTCCCTTCACAATCTAATTGATCTTCATAGCAAAGTTGTTGCTTCCATAGTAAATAAAGCAGAACCAATGGAGGCACACCTACTGCATGCTCCATTATTGAAGGAGATGCCATTTCATGAAAATAAACTTAATACTCGCAGCTGCTGTCTTCTGGAATCTGGTCAGTCTTCTTCATTGCCATCTGAACATTTTCTTGGCACAGAAGCTTTACCTACTGGTGAGAAACCTGTTTCCCATGAGGTCGAAAGGTGTATGATGGGCAAAGGAATAACAAGTTTCCCTGTAGACGCTTCGGATCTGGCCAACCTTTTGACAATGGATAGGCACACGGCTGTCAGTTGCAGCACGCAGCTGGTCCTTGGATCTGTCCTTGCAGAAAAACAAGAGCTATGCTTTTCAGTTGTTTCATTGCTCTGGCACAAATTGATAGTATCACCTGAAACACAGCTAAGTGCTGCAAGCACATCTGCACAACAAGGGTGGAGGCAGGTAATCATATGAATCTCTCTATCATGCGCGTAAAACTTTGAAACATTCGTATACATGTAATTCTTGCTAATGCTATAAGCCAATCAAATTTATGACTCCTATATGAGGATGTGTAGATGTACTTGACTCAAAGAACAGCTAAGAACTTCATATCCTGTGCTTTTGTATTTATGCTGCTCTAGTCGAGTATAACCTCGAGAGAATGAGTAAACAAAATGCATTCGAGCTACTTGGCCGAGTGTTTTGAGGCCATTAATTTGGGTGGTGCTTGTCCTCAAACGTGTTTGATGTTGAGTTTCAGACCTGATGGCTTTAAATTTGAATTCTCGTGTTGAATGTTGCAATAAATTTAGCTTGTTTGATGTCCCAATAAATATTTCAATGAACATGCTTCTTTCCAATTCTACCAAAAATATTTTTGCTTGACTAGTGCCTCCTAGTTTATTTCTCTTTATTTATTTGTTTATATAATTTATTTATTTACAGATGCCATTTTGAATGATAATGTTTTTTTCGATATTCACAAGTAATATGTGATATATGCTTTAAGCAGTCAAACAATAAGACCCTTAGTTCTTTTAGTTAAATTATGCAGGTGGCCGATGCACTCTGTAAAGTGGTATCAGCATCACCAGCAAAAGCTGCCACAGCTGTTGTTCTGCAGGTTCAGATTTTATTTTGCTCGACTTGCATACTGGAAAAAGATTTTAACTCTGCTTTTGTGCACTTAAAAGTTACTCCATACTATGTAGTACTCCCTCCGCCCCTTTGGATCTATACGTTTGCTTTTGGATTGTTTTTGAGGTCTGTAGTATGTGTTAATTAATTTAGTGGTAGGGCCCACCAATACAGACTTGAGGTAAAATTTGCAAAAATAGAAACGTATAGAATCCAGTGGGACGAACGAAAATAGAAAATGCGTAGGATCCAATTAGACGGAGGGAGTACAATGAAATAGTCATTGGTATTTTGTACCGGATCAATGACTCCAGGAGTTATTTTTAGTCTAACTCTCTAACTTTGTGTTACTATAGTTGCTTCATAACTTCTCCGGGTGCTTATTATTTTAGGCGGAGAAGGAATTAAAACCTTGGATTGCTAAGGACGATGATCTTGGTCAAAAGATGTGGACAATCAATCAGCGAATCGTAAAAGTGATTGTTGAGTTAATGAGAAACCATGACACCCCAGAATCATTGATGATTCTTGCTAGTGCATCAGACGTCCTCCTCCGTGCAACAGATGGTATGCTTGTCGATGGAGAAGCCTGCACTGTACCACAGCTGGAGGTAAACTTTTCTGACTTATGTCTCTGTAAATCATCCCTTCTATTTTTGTTCCTTACCTTCTTGTAGTTGAAACTCACTTACCATCTTATGTTTTCTTATACCTAGCTATTGGAAGCAACAGCTAGAGCAGTTCAACCGGTGCGTGGATGGGGAGATTCAGGTAATATGGTTGCAGATGGCCTTTTCAACCTTCTGAAGGTAAAAGTAGCTCCCTAACTTTCAGTAATGAAATTTTGGTTAATTGAAATTGAAAGGACTAGTACTTGATATATCTGCATTTTCAGCACTACATACATGCAGGCAAATATGTTTCTTAGACAGAATATGGTTGAGGTGTTGAGCGCATAATCATGATTACTGTTGATAGGAACTAAATTTTCCCTTGTCCTTTGCACGGAACTCTCAATGTGGTTTTAAAGCATCTATGCAGAAACATCTTTTTATCACAATATAGTAAGTTTTCGTGGAAAAGTATCTCATACTTGGAAACAAAGGGGTTTTGTGTTGCAGAGCTTCTGCTTCTCATGACAAAAGAAGATTCTGTACAAAAAAATAATATGTGTAGGGGTGGATGTAGGGAAAGTTGCAGAACGAAAAATAATACTCCTATGTTGCAAGCCAAGAAGTTTTGGTGGATTTTTATGCTATTTTTCTTGGTCTGTCAATCATAAACTACTAACTACCATTTGTATTGTCACAAACAGTGTCGCCTCCCTGCTACAGTGCGCTGTGTTTCTCATCCTAGTGCTCACGTTCGTGCTCTTAGCACCTCGGTGCTTCGTGCTATTCTAGATTCTGGTTCAGCAAAATCAAGTTCTCAACCAGCTGGGGATCATAATGATGCTCGTAGTTCACATTATCAGTACCTAAATACAGGTATCACCGATTGGCTAGCTGATATCGAGAAGTGTCTTACATGGGAGGCTCACAGTCGAATCGCAACTGCCCTACCTATCGGGTTTGTTGTCATGGCTGCGAAGGAGTTGGGTTGCGCCATCTCCATTTGAAAAAATGGTTTGAAAAGTTGCTGCTTTATTAGATGCTAGTACTACTTTGTTAATAGTCATATTGGGCAAGGATGATTGGTGGGTGGTACAGAGAGCTGCAAATACTTTTTTTTTTTTGGCATGAGTACGTGTTTATGTTCGTCTGAGGCAATAATACTCCATACTCAATGCCAAGTGAAAGTTCAATTTTCTTTTTTTAACACAATTTACGATACTCGTGTGGACTCATTTTCACTAATCATTTACACTGCACTTTAATTTTCATGTCTAAAAATAAATGTGTAATTTGTTATGTGACGGAGTGAGTGATATTGAGTGTTGATCATGAAGTACTAAATGGTGCACTCCATCGACAATTTAAGAGATACTTATATATTAAAAAAAGCTTAACAAGGATATAACTTATTACCCCTTAATTGGGCCAAAACCAATCTCAGGGTTTCACCAAAGGTGTCTTCAAGTACAAACTTTACGAGTCAGTCCGGGTATCCCATACACAAAAGCTAGAATTACAATTAGAAACATTCCTTGATACTACAAGATGCTCCAATGTAAATCTATTATCCCTCCGTTATGAAGAACTTCACACGTAAGGCTTAGCGTGCAGTTTTATGTGAAAAGTTAAAGTAATTATAGAATATAGAAAATGTGAGAAAAAGTATACTTTTAATGACAAAATGTGTTATTTGAGTGTAAAATTGAGATTGTTTATTATTGCTATATTTCTACCATGAATGTAATTATATCTAAGTTGGTGTGAGGCATATTTGCGAAAAAATTTAAAATTTGCATCACCATATCTTTAACCAAACACCGTTTGGCTGCTCTTTGTGAAAGGAGAGATTAAAAAAAAAAAATCAATTAACCGGTATCTACTATTTACTAATGTGGTCAAGCACTATCCGTGACTTTTTTAGGGAAAGGAGTTGATTATTCTATTAAAGCAGCTTTCAGCCATCTCCAAGTAAAATGATTCTGTTCTCTGCAATCCGTCTATAAAATCGCGTCCATTCTCTGCTTCCAACAAATGGCGCCTAAACCTATTTTCTTTTAACATTTTCTTTCAAACTTAATTTTTCATTTCTTTTTCTTTTTTCATTTCCTTTTAAACTTTGTTCTTGAATTAATTTTAAATGTTTTTAGTTAATTATAAAAAAATCACACTAATGTTTTTTAAATATATTTGAAAATATACTTGAAATTTGAAAAAATATATATTACTTGTAATTTAAGTTTGAATAATTAAAAAAGAATTGAAATACAAACGAAAACTAAAATAAAATGAAGAATTTAGTTAAAAACGAGTGAAAACAGAAGAGAAGAACAAAATCGGTTCAGCAAAAAAGCAACAAACAATTAAAATAAAAAGAGAAAAGAAAAAAATTAAAAAAAAGAAAAAATGGGCAAAAATAGCGCTGGGCCTCGCCCCAACACCCCATTGTTCCAACTCACTCTCAACTCAGACTCTGCTGGAGTCTGAGAGTGAGTTGCATTGCAACTCTGATGGAGATGCTCTTAGGTCCCAAGACTCGAAGGTTTATGTGAAGGGAAGTATCAATAACTTCCAATTCTTGAAATATTAACTTGATTTTTTTATTATGATCATGAAGCTCTGATCATTTCCAATTTGGAATAATGGAATTACATTTGGAACCGTGACAGTTAAGTCTAAAATAGTATGAATATTGGTATGAGTAGCCAACTACTGATGTAAATTGGATTTAAAGACTGAATTTTGAGTCCAAAGCTTTTCAAACCGAAACTGTCTAGGAATTTTGAGTCCAACGATTTAATCATAAATTGATTACCACAAGCTATATCTAACCTACCCCAAAGCATCGATCATCCGGGGTAAAAAGAGAGCCAAAAAACTAAATCAATACGATTGCAATATGCTAGACAGCTACGGAATTTATTCATACGAGTTGTACTTTCTCTATTACCACCCACCTTTTCAGAATGATCCAAAATAGCATTAATATTGTTGGAGTAAGTATAGTATAGGGCCTGATTTTCCATTAGGATATAGAAAGGCCGATTTTTTTACATTAAATCGTTCGCGGTCAGTTTCTCCAGCTGTCCGGAAATCTCGGTCACACTATAAAAACCCCTAAATCAGATCCAAAACCACGTTCCTTCGTCTCCCCACCTCCACGGACCTTCTCCGCTTCCGTTCCGTCTGCTCCGCCTGGCGTTCTGCCGTCCAGCCACTGCCCTCCACCTCCTACCGCTACCCGATCCTCCCAAATTCTGGCATTTCCGACACCAGCTAGGGGTTCTGCCTCTCCAGGCGTTCAGTCTATGTTCTACAATCACCGGTTCCGGAGAAATCCTCATGGATCATCAAGCTCGAGAGGGACAACAACAATCACATGCATCTGATCCACCCGCTCACCAGATCGGAGATCAAGCTGTTGCCCCACACTTTTCCGAAAATTTTCGATTTCATGAATGTTAGGGTTAAGGAATTGGGGGAAGAGTACACGCTTCAGTACATTAATCTTAAGCCTACGGCTAATTCAATTGGTTAGGCAGGGAATCTGTATATGGAATTGATGTAGATTTATGATATTTTGCATCTGTGAGATTTATATCGTGACTGGGGGATTTTATGTCGTGTCTGTGGGATTTTGCAACTGTGAGATTTTTGCTGTGTTTGTGGGATTTTTGCATCTGTGAGATTTATCTTGTATCTGGGATATTTATTTTATGTTTGTGATATGTATCTTGTGTCTGTGAGATTTTAAAACTGGTGGATTTATCTTCTGTTTGTTAGTTTTTGCATATGTAAGATTTAATTATCTTATGTCTGTGAGTTTTTGCATATGTCTGTTAGTTTTTGCATATGTGAAATTTATCTGATGTCTGTGAGTTTTTATAACTAGGGGAATTAATGTTGTGTCTGTAATTTTTTATAACTGAGGGAGAAATTCGATCCGATCGCTGACCGCGAGCAACTTAAAAAACCGACTTTTCCTGTTCTAATGGAAAGTCAGACCCTTTACTAGAATTTGTGTTTTCGGTTGCAGTTAACCAAGAGCTAGTTATAGTCGAACTTGTGGGACGAAGTTTATTCCATACCTGTTCTTGATGCTGCGGTGCTGGAAAGTGGAAACTGATAAACCCCAGTGAGATCAATCTCAGAGGTAGAGCACATATTTCAACAAGAGTGCCACATAAACTCGCAAGTGTTTAAATTAAATAACATCAATGAAAATCAATGTGCTTAGGAGAATGAAAAGAACAACACTTGTACAAGGAAAAAAATGAAACAAAATTTTAATTTATCACTATAAATTATGATGATAAGGGGCTAAAATTGGAACTATCAGGGTGATACAACAAACCCTTATATCAAGTAATCCATCCCCACCAGAAAGAATTACAAAATTCAGATGACTCCACAAATAATTGATTAGGAACTGCACTGTCTCGATATTCAGACTTTTTAAAATCCTGGGTATCAGCCGTGTAACATTTCTATGCTAGACATCAACTGCAGAAAAGTGTATTATACCTTGTCATCAACTTCAGAAGAATCAGGCGATCCCCCATGCTTTGGCTGACTTCTTGGAAGCAGGCTACGCCGCTCTTTACCACCGGGTTTTGACGAAGCATTGCCATACCATACCATTCCAATGACTGCTATGATCATGCCAATAACCACTTGTAAATTGAGACCCTCTTTCCCAAAAAATAAGAATCCTAGTACCAGTACAAGGATAGTTTTCATGTGACCAAGGACTTGAAATGAAACTGCAGTGAATCTGCCTATGCAGATGAACTGACTTAGGTTCGTTCCAACTGCAATAGTGCATGAGAGGACAGTGAAGACCTATAAAAGAAGAAAAATTATAAGCAACATTGCAACAGTGCTTTAAAAATCTAATTTTGTAGAAGGATGCAAGGACAAAGGTAACTGATGCATAGCTAATATGAAGTGGCCCAATCAAAATACATACATTCCTGCAGCCCATCACTTTTTCTACCATCAATGACTCAATGTAGTAACATTTTCTCCAGTTAAGTGGTCTAAAATGGCAGCTTTTGTTACACACACACTTGCAGGTAGATTTACACATGTAGATGAAAAAATTCAGAGTAGCAATAACAAACTTCTAGTCAGTTGTTGGGCTGACAGTACTGCTTTCATACAATCAAACCGAGAAACTCCTAACTGTTGAAGGAACTACCCAACACACGCAATACACTGATGTGTATAAAATGAAATTATTTTCTTTAACAGATCTTAACAGCATATTAAATAGAAACAGAACTTAAAATGTGTTTATGATACTAGATGAAAGATGTGAACTCCAAAACATATGTAATCACTTACCGCAGATGCAAAACTGAATTCATAGGCATCAATTCGTTTGCCTGTCAACCAATAATCCAGAAAGGGGCCTATCAATAATAGTGATGCAGCCTGAGCAGGTGCAGTATGCCCCAGTAGATTGAAAGAACTAAGTGAATACTTCCTCTGAAGGTAATGAACATACTGCAAGTTCACATTAAATATTAGTACTGCCTTCAATTAGTTGAGAAAAAAGTTGCAGGACTAGAAGGGAAAAAGATAGCTTAGAGCCAATTGTCACACATCACACAGCCTAAGATTACTTGATTCAATTAGTTGAGAAAAAGATGGCAAGTTGAACTATTTACATATGCTCACAATAGCTAGTAGACTATCTTCTTTTTTTGGTGTGGCATCAAAATTAGTGATTAAGAATAGTGTCAACAACACCTATTACTTAACTGCAAGGTGAGCAAATTTGCCCGACACAGTAAACATAATGGAGTACTGTTTATGAGCAAAGAAAATCTTGATGTGAGTCAATTATTGAGGGAAACTTACATACTGCTGCAGAGCTGTACTCCAAACTGCGATGAAAGCAGCAACAAATCCTTTGGTATTTACACTGACATCAGTCACTGTACAGACAGCAACCCCAAGAAGAACAATTCCAATACTAAGCTTGGTATCTCTAGAGTACCGGATCTTGTCTAACACAATTTCCAATAAGCAGGAAACAGGGATCATACTTAGTTTAGCGATCTGACAGTAAACAAGATACAATTACAATCAAAGTCAACTTGGTAAACTTGAACTTGGCAACTATTTCTATTACTTCTGGAATTTAAAGAATTCACAGTTCTTACCTGGTAGAATCCCACTGAATTCCACATCAAACTAACATTCATCCCAACAATAGAGAAGTTTGCAAATAGAACAAATTTCAGAAGCTCTGGAATAGGTAGATGAGAAGGTTGGATGTAACCCAGCCACCTAAGAACGGCCGTCATCAAGGTCGTCGTTATAAAGTGCATACCAGTCAATGTTGTAGCTGCACAGATTGCAAAAATTGCACGGGTTAAAAAATAATAATATTGAAATGGAAATACAACATTAAGCAATATGTACGAAAATATGTTACTTTGGCAAGCAAACTACAGTCTCAAAAGCAATGTATTATAGTTATCTTTTCCGGTTGTAAGTAATGCACGTGTGGTGCAAAAGTAAAATCATTAAAATATCTTTTAGTAATTTGAACCAAATTGCTCCACATAGCTGATCCTCCTTCAACATTGAAAAGGCTCAAAAGATAAAAACAAATTTTTCTTCCAATCTTGCAGGTGTATATTGTTTTCTTTCCGTTTAGATATTGACATCTGGAAGACATGATTCACTCTAATGCCTTAAATCATAAAAGAGGAAGCTCTGATGCAATGATGATATAGAAAATCACAGCATGACCAAGTCTTCAACAAGAGTAGATTTAGGATGAGAAAGTAAATTCCACAGACTTCACTTAAACGGTAAATTCCACAGACTTCACTTAAACGGTAAATTCCACCGACTTCACTTAAACGGTATGTACCTACTTAGCTACTCTAAGGTAGCCATTCAATATACTTCATGGCATCCCTGCCCCCCTTCAAGAAATTAAATTTCTGATCTTCTAAGCAATTACAAGCGCATATCTACATTACTAACTATTTTGAGAGGGTTTCATGAATAAATCTAAGATCCAACTTTGCTCACAAAATTTAGCATACCAACACCATGATTCTTAAGGATCTGTAATATTACACAGAACAAAGGAACTTCTGTTAGGAGATCAAACTAACATGGATAAGACTAGAAGATTATTCCTCACCTCATATCTCCACATAGTTTTTCAGTATACAATGGCAAGGTCTTAGCAATCCATGAACAATTATTCTTGTGAAAATTGCATTATTCTAATGTTCAGAAGGTCATGAATCAATGCATGGGCATGAAAAAACACAATTTAGATTCTAATCGGAGAAGATCGAGCAACTTACCAAAGCTGAACCCATATGTAGCCATCAATGCCTTGTTGACAATAATAATTCCAACTGAAGTGACTACATTGAACATCCATGCAGCTGCATCCAGTGCAGCCTTCTTGTCAGCTTTGCTTGAAGGTGCCATTTGTGTTATTCTTTTCTTATACCTGCACCAAGGTTTAAGAAGTTAGTTCTCAATGACTCTCAATCTAGACTGTGCCTGCATCAACATACATATGCAGAATCAGAAGTTCCTAAAGCAACAAAGTTAGTCATTTTCTGCATCAGCATTAGCTAGCTATCAAGTTTCCGTATCAAGATTTTATGGTAAGCTCTTAATACACGGAAGGCATAGTCTATACTCAATACTAGAATCGGTGTAGATAGATGCAGCTACAAAGCAACATTCAATTCAAAATCATGGGTTTTGATCAGAGGCACAGAACCAGCAATTTTCCAAAATAGCTTAAATAGTTAAACCACTACTTATTTCACACAATCAATGTAACAGTACCAAAAACAGATAACATCCACTCAACCATAAATATAAATAACATCTACTCAATCATAAAAGCTAATCTTAAACTAGAAAGAAAACAGATCTTATGAACTCAACTAGCAATTAAAACCCACATTACCAGATCTCGAATCCGAAGAACCCCAATTTCCCTAGATCACAGTGAATTCACCAAATCAAAGTGAATCACTCACCAAATTGCAGATCTAACAACACCTATTCTATTCACACAAAAGCCAACACCAAGCAGTCGATTAAAAGGAGGAGCATGAGAAACGCACCTCTCAGAAATTCCGCAGCAGAGCTTTTGGCGTGATTGTCAGTTTGAAACAGATCGGTCCACAATGCTGAGCTATGAATAACGGGAATTGCATGTGATTCGCACATCTACATAACCAAATTACACGCTGTGGACTGAAATGTATATACAGTGTCTACTGTCAAATCCAGAAAATGGGAATCGGGATGTTTAGGGTTTGGTGATTTGAGGAAATGGGAATGGAAAAGTGGAAGTTTTTTCAGTTGAAGAAGAAGAAGAAGAAGTTGCTTTTCGTTTCTTCAAAAAATTGAGCTGCATTTGTACTTAAGCAGTTGATTTTGATTTTTCTCATTTTTCCTTTTCTTTTTCTCTTTAATGGACTTGATATAACATTAATTTCCCATCTGCCAAAATTTGCAATTTTTAACATTTTGGTCCTGATAAGTTAAGTGTTTGTAATCCTACGATTCTCTCTTTTAGTGCCCGTTTGGTTTTTGGGGTTTTTGTCCGAATACCCTCAATAATCCAGTTTGGTTGCTTTTTTGTCGGCCCGAAAAAATGGATTATTTGGAATAATCCAATTTCTCCAACCAAATTTCTCAATTTAGATATGAATAATCCAATTTCAAATACCTTCTATGAGGAGGTATTTACTTTTGGATTATCTTCTTTCTCGTGAAATGTTTAATTTTATACAAACTTCCCATCAATTACTAAATATGCCATCCCAATTCACATCAATGCACTTTTTTTTTCCTTCCTAATTTCCACCTTCCATTTCTTCTTTTATATTTTTCTGGCCAGACTCTTTCTTTTTCATTTTTTCCGCTTCTGTTTCCACCTTCATTTTTTTTCCAATGGTTTCCTAGTTTTGCACTATTTCTTTTCATTTTGTACTTCGTAATATTTATTTCTCTTTCTACTCATTTACTCATTAGACCTTTTATACTTTTGTTTTTGGCGTATCTTGTATTTACATCAAAATTAATTTTGTTTGTTTAATAGTAGTATAGCCAACTTTTTATAAGAATGATTAAACAAAACAATACTAATAATTAAAAAATTGGTTAGCGTTGCTTACGAGAATAACGATGATAATTTAGAGTTATTTGCTCAAGAACGTTTTTTCTTCATCATTTAAAAAAAAATTCTAGCATATTAAATATGTGCAAATTTTGACAGAATATAGGCAGAGTATATATGTGTTTTGAATACAAAATATGCATCGTTAATTACACATATGTGATTTTTTTTTTACTTTATATATTATAAAAACAACATTTATATAATTAAAAGTTTGAGTTTTTATTTGTGCCCTACCTGACCTAAAATCCTGGCTCCGTCACTGACTTTGGCATTTTACTATGCTTTACACTTTTATGTTTAAAATGTAGGAAAATTTATGTTTAGATGGGATGATAAACATATGCGATGTCGATTTAAATCGCCAAAAATAATTATTCTACGCATGAGATGAAAATATGGGATTATAAATTTCACTCATATGAAATATCGATCTTATAAGGAAACATATATTTCGTTAAGATAATTATTACATAGATTATAAACAATATCTATAAACTAAAATTTAATGGTCAAGTCATATAAACTCAAAATCGATGCCAAAGTTATCAACAATGGCAATGTAACTATGGATGCAATAATTTCAAAGATTTTCGGATAATTTTGTATACGAAATTCATATGATCAAAATTCCAGAATTTCACGATTAAACACGAGAAGGTGGTAAAAATTTGCTCCCCTAAAGTTATGTTCATATGTAATTTTCATTAAATCAAATTGAAAATTAAACTCGATTTTATACAATAAGTCGAAAAGCATAGAGGTATATCAGTAATTCCACTTTGCTTTATCCTACTGAAAAATTCAAAATCAATTCAGAACCAAACTGGATTTTATTGAATATAGTTCAATTCGTAGAGTCCAACCAAACAAGATTTTTAGGCGAAAACCCCCAAACATAATCTAATTCCTTAAATGGGCCGAATAATCCAGTTTTGCAAAATGAAATACCCCTTTTCAAACCAAACGGGCACTTAAGGAATTATTATTTTCCTAATTTAGGGGTGAAGTGAAAATACAAAGTATCATGAGAGATGGTATCTAACTAATTAATCAAAATGTCTATGTTGTTAACGAAATTTATTTCTTTTGTAATATGAAAAAACACCGATGTTGAGAACATAGACATTTTGATTACACAAAGTTTCATGAGAGACAGTTTCTATATAATTTATCTAGAGACGGACTATGTTATCAACAAAATCATCCCACTACAAGAAATCAGGGAAAAAACTACGGAAAGGGGTGACGGATTTTATAGCGACAAATCGCTAAGGGTAGCGATGGATTTAATCCGTCGCTACCCTTAGCGACGGATAAAAGTTATCCGTCGCTACAGAGCGACGGATAATTTTTTCCGTCGCTAATGTGTTGACTTTTAATTTTATTTTAAAAAAAAAATCAAAAATTTACGACGGATAGATTATCCGTCGTAAATTATTTAAAATTTAATTTAAAAATTAAAAATAGCAACGGATAAATTATCCGTCGCTAATTTTTAAAAATAAAATAAAAAAGAAATTAGGACCGATCCGTCGCTTATCCGTCGGTCCTAGCGACGGATCGCTATCTGTCTTAGCGCAAAATAGCGATCCGTCGCTAGAAAATGGTGAAAAACGGGCAGCAGACCCATTTTCACTTCTGCTTCCCATCTTCCTCCTCTCTTTGCCTCATTCGTTCTTCTCCACTTTCCGGCCAAAACTCCACCATTCCGGCCAATCTTGGTGTCAATTCGAAGCTCGTGGGACAAGGAGCTTGGGTGTGGTCGATCAATTTCATCCTTCTTCGACTATTTTTCCCGCAATTTGAAGGTATTAGGCTAAACCCTAACTATTCTAAATTTGGGATTTTTGATAATTTGGATCAATTGTATGTTTGTAAACAATTATGGTAGCTAGTATATGTTATATGAAGTAGTGGGTTAAGTTTGGGGTTGTCAATTGATTGATTTTGTTGTGAAATTGATTTAGTGTTTGATGTTTGATTGATTAAGCTTGATTTTCATGTTTGATGTTTCATTGATTAAGCTTGATTTTCATGTTTGATGTTTTTGTATATGTATTACGATTAGTGTTTTGAAACCCTAATTTTTTAACAAATTTGAGAATTTTGTTAATTTCGACTAGTTTAATGTTAAGTATATATATCAAATTAGTATTACTAGTTAATTAGTATAATGTTAAGATTTAGTTAATTAGCTTTGAGATTGCTATCACTTAGATTGTTAATTAGTATAATGTTAAGTAGTTTTGATTTGATAAATTCGTATATGTACTAGATTACGAGGATTTAGTTAAGTGTTTTGAGACCATTTGTTGATTATATTAACGTGTAATTTATAATTTATAACTCGTAGTAGTAAGTGGTTGAAATGGTTAAAATACATGGGAAATTTTATAACATATCGAACACTTAATAATTAATCATAAAATTATAAGGAACGTATAATAATTAACAATTAATCTCGACAATCTCAGCATAATTGGAATCGATCTAATCAATTAAATACGATCTAATCAATTGGAACGTGTCAGGTTACAAAAGTATCTAATGGATTCCGACCGTTCATGGATGTACGATCGTACGGCGGTAAATGGCAGAGTTTGTAGGAGTTTTGTAAAAGGGGTTAAAGGTTTCATCGTGTTTGCCATGGGACGTCCGGCTTGTGCAAGTGGGTGTTGATAAAGTGTCCTTGCACATTGGAAACCTGCATAAACAAGCAATTTATGACTCCTACAGCGGTATTCAAGCACTTGAGACGTAATGGATTCATGCCTGAGTATCATGTATGGATTCATCATGGTGAGGAAGCACCGTCCATGGCATATCTCCAATGGAGGGAGAGGCGGGGTTTGGGGCCGCCTATTGAGTACTTTTTTGGTTGTTGGAACATGTGCATGGTGTATTGGGAGGAGGATGTAGATATGTTGGAATGCAAGTTCTGTGGTAGGGAGCGTCACAAGTGGTGAGGAGGGGGCTGCAAGAGAATGATGAGTTTTATCCGTTTTGTTTCTAGGCTTGTATAACTAGTAATCATTAGTTGATATATGAAATCAAACATTATGGTAAAATTGAAGCTAATGTAACTTATATTATGTAATGACGTAACAATTGATTGAAGCTAATATAACTTATATTATGTAGCAATTTATTGAATTATTGTGAAATTGATTTATTATCGTAAATGATAGACCTCGATCTAATGAATTCAAATGTGTCAGGTTATTATCTAATTATTCAATGAATATCGATCGTTCATGGATGTATTGTCGTACTCTAAATGGCAGAGTTCAATCGAGTTTTCTAAAAGGGGTTGAAGGTTTCATTGCATTTGCAATCTCAAATCCGGCTTGTGTAAATGATGGGTTGATAAAGTGCCCTTGTACAATGAAAAAGTGCAGAAACAGGCAATACATGACTCCTACAGCGGTAGTCCAGCACTTGAGGAAAAATGGATTCCTGCCTGCGTATCAGGTATGGAATCATCATGGTGAGGAAGCAGCACCGTCCAATTACAGACAGTGTGGACGGAAGAGAAAAAATGAACAAGTCGGGGGAACAAAGTACATCTGAAGGCGATTCTATTCGAGCTCGAGTCGAACAAATGGTGTATGATGCTGCAGGGGCAGAGTTCATGGACACAAGTAACACTGAAACCGAAGGGGAGGTGGAGGAACCACCGAATCCCGTGGATCAGGTGTTCTTTGACTTGTTAGAATCATCAAGGAAGTCGGTTTATCCGGGGTGTAAGCTCACTGAGTTGTCTTTGTTGGCTCGGCTAATGAGTTGTAAGGCTAATGGCCAGCAATCTGAAACGAGCTTCAATGAATGGGTTGACGTAATGTCGGCCTTTTGTCCTGAAGAAAACCTAGTTCCCACCAACTTTTACCAAGCGAAGAAAAAGATGCGGGGTTTGGGGTTGCCTGTGGTAACCATAGACTATTGTCCGAAAATGTGCATGATCTATTGGGAGGAGGATGCAGATCTAATACAATGCAAGTTCTGTGATATGGAACGGTACAAGCGTTACAAGGAGGGGGCTTCAAAGAAACGACAGAAGAAAAATCTCCCACATAAGAAAATGTGGTACTTCCCTCTAGCACCTCATTTGAAGAGATTGTATGCTTCAAGTGCTTCTGCCGATAAAATACGGTGGCACAAGGAGCGAGTAATCTCGGATAGTGCAGAAGATGGTAGAATGGACCATCCAGCGGACTCACCCGCATGGAAATCGTTTGACAAGACATATCCAGAGTTTGCAGCCGAATCTAGAAATGTACGATTGGGACTTTGTACGGATGGT
This sequence comes from Plantago major, assembly GCA_026545765.1. NCBI lineage: Eukaryota > Viridiplantae > Streptophyta > Magnoliopsida > Lamiales > Plantaginaceae > Plantago > Plantago major. The sequence continues at coordinate 2,172,693 of CM048843.1, read as the reverse complement.
TTTAACCCGTTTGGAAGTGACCGAAAATACTCTTGTTGGCCAGTTATGCTCACACCGTACAACCTGCCCCCCGGTGAGTGCATGAAGGAGCCATTCATGTTTCTGACTGCATTGGTGCCTGGGCCGAAAGATCCTGGACTGACGTTGGATGTTTTCTTGCAACCCCTAATCAAGGAGCTGATTGAGTTTTGGACGGATGGTATCCCTGCATATGATGTGTCAACCAAAAAGAACTTCATCTTGAGAGCAGCTCTTCTTTGGACCGTGAATGACTTCCCTGCGTACTCCATGCTATCTGGAAGGAAAATCGTAGGGAAATATGCATGTCCACATTGCTTGGAGGATGCTGATGCATTTAGACTGAAGGGTAGTGGAAAATTTTGTTGGTTTGATTGTCATCGTAGATTGCTAAAGTGACCATTCGTTCAGGAAGAACAAGGATCAATTCTTGAAAAATAAAGTCGTAAAGAAAAAAAGCCCCGAGACGACTTACTGGTGCACAAATTCTTGCGGAGATTGATAGGTTGGGTCTTATGAAGGTGACTGAACTTGGGTGGATGAAGCATAACGAGAAAATTGGTAAAAAATGTGGTTGGAAGAAGAGAAGCATCTTCTGGGACTTGCCTTATTGGAGCAATCTTCTTATCCGTCACAACTTAGATTTCATGCACATTGAGAAGAATGTGTTCGAGAACTTATTCAATACACTTTGCAACATTGAGGGAAAAACAAAGGACCATGCGAAGTCTAGAGCCGAGTTGGATACGTGGTGTAAAAGGCCTGAGTTGACAAAGAAGGATAAGAAAGGTAAGTGGCCGAAAGCGTGCTACACAATTGACAATGCATCTAGGTCAATTCTGTTTGATTGGGTGAGGGCATTGAGTTTCCCAGATAATTACGCCTCAAATTTATAGAAGTGTGTGGATTTGAAGAAGACAAAGGTTTTTGGGATGAAGAGCCACGACTGTCATGTGTTCATGGAGAGCCTTATCCCGGTAGCATTTCGAGAGCTGCTACCTATACATGTATGGACTGCTATCACCGAGTTGAGCTTATTTTAAAAAAATTTAGGCACAAGGGTGGTTCATGACAAAGTGTTGGAAAATCTTGAAAAGAACATACCATTGATTCTATGCAAGCTCGAGCGTATCTTTCCACCGAGCTGGTTTGATTCTATGGAGCACTTGCCGGTTCACCTTCCACATGAAGCGAGACTTGCTGGACCAGTTCAGTATCGATGGATGTATCCATTCGAGAGGTACTTGGGGAAATTGAAGAAGTATGTCAACAACAAAGGTAAACCTGAAGGATCGATTGCTAATGCCTACATTCGAGAGGAAACTGCAACCTTCTGCTCTTATTACTTTGATGAGCACGTCCCTACGAAGACATCAAGGCCGGCTCGAAATGCAGACACATTCGAAGTTCAAGCGGATGATGAGTTTTCCCTATCTGTCTTTAGGGTATCAGGGAGACCTCTTGGTGGAGTTAAGAAAGAATATCTTACGGGGAAGGAGTTGAAAGCAGCTCAATATTATGTCCTCACGAATTGTGCTGAGGTTGACAAGTATATGGTGCTATTTGCGAGGTGAGCAACACTTTCTTTAAATTTTAATATAGCTACGTAAGTCTCTACTTCAATTATAGACTTATCACCGAATCAATGTTTGCAGTGTTTTCAAAAAGCATTGTTTGGAAGAAAATCCTCAGATGACAGAGGATACACTAGAGGAACTACTTGACTCAAAAATGGAATCAGAATTTCCAGATTGGTTCAAAGAGTATGTCCGGAATCCTATTAACAACGTCACATGCCTATACTTAAAGGCTCTCGCAGAGGGGCCATTCGAAAAGGTCTACACATTCCCAGGTTATATAGTCAATGGCCTTAGGTTCCACACGACTGAATGTAACATGACCATGGCGACAAGCAACTCCGGGGTGTGTGTTAAGGGTGCAGATTATGGAGATGCTGCTTTGTTTGATTTCCACGGGAAGCTAAAACGAATAGTGAGGATTGAATATCCCGGCGTGCCATTGAACAAACCGGACAACAAAGGAGGTGAACAAACCGGACAACAAAGGACGAATATATGGACTCGGGAGCCTCGGTTTGAGCTTGGCTAGACCTAACTACTCCTCATCATCATCCCAGCAGTCTAGACATCAGGTTTTCACACGTGCCTGTGTCTTGATATGGTGCGAACGGTGTTTTAACATGTTGCACGACTAACAGAAGAGATGGAGCGGCGCGACAGAGAACAAAGGGAGGAGAACGAGCGTCTTCAGTTACGGATGGAGGCTTTCATGTCCTGGGCACAAGACCACCCCCGTCTGGTAGCTAGTTATGTTTATCGTTACTTTAGACTATGTACGTTCGGATATATTATATTTAGACTTGTTCGGATAATTAAGACTTATTTGGATTTTCGGTTTGTTAACTTATGAATGATTTATCATTTATTGAAACATTTTCCGTATTCTTGATTTATTATCGAGCATTATATTGATTAAATAGGTGAAATACGAAAAACAAGGATTAATATAATAAAAAAAATATTAATTTGAGATTCCGTCACTGATTCACACCAATAATGTAGTATCCGTCGCTACATTTAGTGACGGAATTAGTGACGGGATTTCAAATTCCGTCACTAATTTTAATAATACATGTAGCGACGGATAGATTCTATCCATCGCTACATGTAGGGACGGATAGACGGATAGATTCTATCCGTCCCTATATCGCCAATAATCGAATTTTTTAAAAAAGGAAAAAAAAGTCAAATTAGATAATCCGTCGCAAATTGGGCGACGGATTATCTATCCGTCATCTGACTCCAATGGGCGTGAAAATTATTATCCATCGCCCCATCCGTCGCTAGAGCTGGGGCGACCGATCGCTGGCTGTAGCGACGGATCTATTCGTCGTTACAGACCAGTTTTTTGTAGTGTCCATATTATTAGGGCAAATTTCATATGGACTCCCTACAAAAATGCCTTATTACACATTAATCCCCGAAATTTGAACAATAACAGATTGGTCCATTTTCCACTTTCTAAGTTCACCTCCCAAACATGGTCTTAATTTCCTATTTTGCATAAATATAACTCACATCTTAATTAATTCAACTTAAACCCTTTATTTTTCAACATTATTTATTTTTTAATATTTTGTTAAAACCATTATTTTCGAACTGTATGATTATTAATTTTTTAGTAGTAAGTGAAACTTATGAATTGTGTAACGCCGCAAATTTTATGTTTCGTATTTTTAAATTTTTCTATTTTTAAAAGAAAAGTTATGTGAACAATGATAATAATGTTTATTTTAAGATAAAGACATGATTATTTTCTTTTTGAGTTTAACCAATTATTGGTTAATCTTTTAAACTAAAATAAAGTAAATTATTAGTAAAACAAAAGAATAGCCAATAAATTCTTAATTTCATATTATTAAAAATAAATATATTGTGGTTATTAATTTTACAACTAAAATAATAACTATTTTTTTTAATATCAGCTACTAATTATTTTATAACTTCATTTTCCTATGAGTACATGAAGGGTTATAAAGTACAGTTTCAAAGAGTCGACAATTGGCTAAAATATAACTAACTGAATGTATCAGAGTTTACTAAACAGTTACTCGATAAGTGGTTCAAGTTTTTCAATTTTTGGCCTTATGAATTAATCCATCTAAGTTAAAGTACAAAAAAAATTCAAAAAATTGCTCGAGCGTATAATGTGTTTTTCTTTCTAATAACCTAAAGAAAATAAACATCATGTCATGTTAACAAAATTACAATTTTTTTCTTAGTTTTTGAAAGATAAAATTTGTCATTTCATTTTCTCTTCTTTTAAAAATGCTTCTATATTTATGAAGTAATTTTAGAGACAGAAAAAGTTGAAAGTTAGCAGTTAGTAAGTTGAAAATTGACATTTGCAACTTACGCATCTCAATTTGGAAAATAAAATATACTTTCAAGGTAAATATTGAATTTATTGTAAGTTATAGTCAAATTTGTATTTAGCATATAAGGATGTGTTTGGCTATTTCAAAATGCAATTACCAATTTGTAATTGTTTAAGAATTGTGGGGATTAATGTGTTATTGTTCAAATACCAGGGACTTTTTCGAAATACGTGTATTTTCTAGGGGGAGCAGGTGTAATTTTCCCATATTATTAATCAAAACGTCTATATTGTTAAGGAAATAAATCTTGTTGTAATACGAAAAAACACCAATGTTGAGAACATAGGTGTTTTGATTAAAAACGATGATTTTCTTGACAATATAGGTCCGTCTCTAGATAAATGATCTAGAGACCGTCTCTCAGGAGACTAACTCTTTTGATTAATAACACTGATGATTTCCTTGAAAATATAGATCCGTCTCTAGATAAATTATTTAGAAACCGTCTTTCAGGATACTTGCTCAATTAGCTAATAATCTAGTTTATTTGTTAATATAGAGAACTAGAATATTGGAACACGCTACGCGTGTTATTGTGGCACATGATTACACATAATGGAATAAGGATATGAAGATAAGTAATATCGTTGATATTGATAATTGATTACCTATTTTCGAGTTGAATTAGGGTCTGAGTTAGTGAAAAGTGATTTTTTTTTTATTTAATTAGAGAACAGGAAGAAGAAGAAAGATTAATTATCATTGTCTTTTTTTATAATAAATTAATTCTGTTGTGGCTGAATAAGGCTTGGAATTTAATTGGAGAATACATATCGAGTTGTTTTTTTAATGATGAATTGATTTTGTTGAGGAGGATTCAGGGCTTGTAATTAAATTGGAAAAGACATATTGATTTTTTGTAATTTAAGTCCAATCTACACATATATTACAAATGAGTTCAATTTAACTTAAATTAAGTACCCAATTGCACAACTTCAATAGTTGTCCACTTATATATAAAAAAAAATATTGTAATATAAAAAGAATATATATTACAAATGAGTTCATCTTTTTTTATTAAATAAACTACTTGCGGTAACTTATCAAATGATTCAACTTGTAAAGGATTATCTAGATGTTTATGTAGCATACTTTTATAAAAAAAGTAAACCTATTAAGTTAATAAGTAATACCAACATGGCCTCAATAAATAACTGATTTGATAAACAAATGATTTTTTCTATTTTTAAACAAGTTAGCCTATGAAATTTATCAAATAAAATAAACTAACATTAGCCATTGACGGAATAACAATCCAAAAATAAAATAAAAACAATGCATATGTGTTTTTTCTTTTTTCATTTTTTACCAACAAAATTCGGTCTGTCGGATTGAAGTGTAATCAAATCTTAGGTGTGAATCCGCCCTTACAATCATCTACGAGGTTACTAGCTACATGTTCATATATATATATATAATATATTTAGAATAGTCAAATAATTCAGCTAACTTATTAGTTAATGGAAAACCTTGTATTTAACAAATTCCTAAAATTAAAATTGGTCAATTTTACTATGGTAGGACCACTACTACTCTTGAATATCAATGCTAATAAATATGTCCTTTATGGAGTATTTGAGTCATAAATGTACATCTGCCAGTTAACTTGAGCATTTAACCTCGTTTTTTTTTTTGAAACTGGAAATTCATTAATATTAAATAGGTACGAGTCTAATAGTACAAAACGAGTCTTTAGCGATTACATCAGAAAGCCACCCGGGCAAATGTCTTATACAAAATGTAAAGAAACTTCATTAGAACTACTACTACTATACTCACGAGGAGTACCAAAAGTTAAGTTACTGGCTTCTTTAGCCAAACTATCTGCAACTGAGTTTTCTTCACGATAAACAAAAGATGTCTCCACATGTTTTAGCATCCTCAATTGTCTCCTAATGTGATCAAGTGTGATCTGCTGGTGTGGCGTGACTGCAACCTGCCTGTTAAGACAAGATAAGAGAAATTTAGAATCAGTCTGTATCACAATTGAATCGATATTTGCTTGTTTACAGAGGCTTAAACCCATTTTAAGAGCCATAATTTCAGCAAAATTATGATCCATTTTTCCTAGAAAAGTAGCACTTGCTTTCACAAACTTTCCCTGTGTATCTCTAATTACAGCACCAGCTCCTGCAATCCTAGTGTTTAAACAAGAGCCATCAATATTTAAAGTGTGGAAAGCATTAGAACTTTTCCATTTACATAGAAGAGGTTTAGTGATTTTTTTCTATTTTAGGTAAGAAGGCTGCTAAATGATCACTAATGGTTTCAAGAAGTTGATGGTGAAACTTGTGTTGATCAAGATCTTCATTTCTGAAGATTTTATAGTTCCTGTGTTTCCAGATCATCCAACAGGTAAGAATGGTTTTTAGTTGTTGTTCAGGGTTGAGTTTATTGTAGAACAGAATTTCAGAAAAGGAAAGAAGGTGATGATTGGGAGTTGTTACCCAACGGATGATATTTTTGAGTCTGGCACAAGCAAAGAAGAGGTGTTGAATGGTTTCTGGGTGATTTTTGCAAAAAAATGCAGTTTTCATTCTGAATAATTTTTTGTTTGAAAAGTTTGGCTGCTGTAGGAAGTCGATCATGAGCTGCCATCCAGCAGAAAAATTTGATTCGTGGTTGGACGTGTAAGTCCCAAATTTTCCTCCACGGCCAATCAGGACCTTGTGTAATTTTTTCAATTCCTTGAAGGAAATTATAAGTTTGTTTTACTGAAAATTTTCCTTTATCCGAGAAATTCCAGGTGACGATATCACCTATTTCTTCATCTTGTAAAGGAATGCCAATAATAGTGTTTACAAGTTCAGTAGGGATTCGCATTTTTAGTTTTTCCAAGTCCCAATTATGATTTTGAATAAAGTCTTGGACTTTAGTATTTCCATGCGTATTTTCTGATGTGTAATCCTCCAAGATTGTTCGTGGGAGCCAAGAATCTTTCCAGAAAAGAGTGGACTTACCATCTCCTATTTGGAAAAGAAGTCCCTTTTTAAAAATTTCTTGAAGTTTCATTAAGTTTCTCCATAACCAACTATGGTTTGAATTAACTTCGGTTTGGAGGAAATGGTTATTAGGAAAATACTTATTCTTATAGACTTTATACCATAAGGTATTAGTCTGAAAAGTAAGCTTCCAAAGATGTTTTAGTAAGAATGCGTTGTTGAGAATATGTAGATTTCTAATACCTAATCCTCCAAAAGATTTTGGTTGACACACCTTTTCCCATTTAATTTTTCCTTTGCTTTTTCCTTCTTTATTTCCATTCCAAAGAAAGTTTCTACTAATAGTTACTAGATGATTAAGGCAGGTCATTGGTACTTTTGCGATTGACATTGCATAAGCTGGGATCGCGCTAGTAACTGCCTTAATCAAGACTAGTCTACCAGCATAAGATAAATATCTTGTGTACCATATATTAATTTTATGCATTGTTCTACCTATCATTTGGTCAAAAAGATCTCTTTTTTTTACCAATGAGAAAAGGTAGCCCAAGATATTTGTCAAGATGTTTATTCGGGATGACTCCCAAATAATCAGTTATTTCCTTTTTCTTTTGAATCGGAGTGTTTGGAGAAAATATAATCCTGCTTTTTTGCCAGCAAACATTTTGGCCAGAGGCAAGAGCATATTCTTCCAGTGTTTCAACAATAGATTCCATTGTTTTATTGTCAGATTTTCCAAACACCAGACAGTCATCCGCAAAACAAAGTATTGGGATTTCAGGACCAGAAGGTGTTATTTTAAGGGGCGAAAACAAATTAAGTTTTGTTTTTTCTAAAAATTGAAGGACCAGACATTCCTGACAAATAATAAACAGATAGGGAGACAGAGGGTCTCCTTGTCTGATACCTCTGGTGGGCTTCCATTTGTCAGAAAGTTGTTGATTTACTTTAACTTGCATAGTGCAAGAACTTATGCAAGAGAAAACAAGTTTGATAAACTGAGGACTGAAATGGAACTTTTTTAGGGCAAAAATAATAAAATCCCATTCAAGCCTATCGTAAGCTTTTTCAATGTCAAGTTTTAAAGCCATAAAATGGTTTTTGGCTGACTTTTTCTTTTTTCCCATGGTATGAAGCATTTCATGTGCTATCATAACGTTATCACTTATCTGGCGTCCTGGAACGAACGCGTTTTGAAAAGGGGAAATTATAGTATTTAAAAGAGGTCTAAGCCTGTTAACTAGGATTTTTGAAAGTATTTTATAGCTAACATTGCAAAGACTTATAGATCTAAACTCCGAGGGTCTGCTTGAGTTTGACTTTTTGGGTATCAAGGCTAAGATGGTATCATTTTGTCATGGTTCTATGGTACCATCCTTCAAAAAGGAATTGACCATTTGAACAATTTGAGGTTTCAAACTTTCCCATTGAGAAATGAAAATTTTGCTATTTAGTCCATCAAGACCAGGAGCTTTATCATATCCAATTGTTTTGAGTGCATTCCAGATTTCAATTTCTGGAACTGGTGCAATTAGATCCTGGTTTTGTTCGGATGTTAGAGTTGGAGTTTGTAAATCTAAAAAAGGGTCTAACACCGTGTTTTGAGTTTGTGCTTGATTTTTGAAGAAATTAAAAAATTCTTCAACCATTTTGTCTTGGTCATGGATCCAATTTCCCGACTCATTTTTTATTCCATGTATAAAATTTCTTCTGTTTTGATGAGATGCATATGCATGAAAAAATTTACTATTTGCATCTCCGTCTTTAATCCAGCTATTCTTTGATCTTTGTGCCCAAAAAATAGCTTTCTTTTTGTTCAGAATATTATTCTGCTTTCGTATTTCAGTCTCTTGAGGACCCCACCTTGACGGATTTTTGTGGATAATCATTGTTGTATCATGAAGTTTCTTTTTCCACTGTTTTATTTCAAAGTTGATATCACTTAAGGAAGTAAGGTTCCAATTTGAGAAGGCATGGGCTAACTGATTAAGGCTTTTTTGTAGGCCAAAATCAATTTTACCAATTTCCTCTTTCCAGAGAGTTTTAAAGTTTGAAATAAAAGTCTCATTTTGTGTCCAAATATTTTCAAAACGATAAAAACGAGTAGGTGTTTTAGCATTTAACCTCGTTCATTATTAGAGGGGCATTATTTATTTTTTGAGATAGATACTACTTCCTCCGTCCCGGATCAAGCTTTCCGCTTTGACTTTTTGCGGTCAAATTTTTCCAACTTTGACTACGAATTAATCTTAAACCGCAAATATAAAATGTTTAATTTTTTCATATAATGAAAATTTAGCAGGAAAAATTTGACTGCAAAAAGTCAAAGCGGGAAGCTTGATCCGGGATGGAGGAATTACTCTGTATTTGAGATGCATTGCAATATGGGAAGAAATGAAAAATTACATTAAGACCTTAGATACATGCAAAATTATAAATATACATGAATTCCGTTAAAATATAATAATTGAATCCTCCACCGTTAAAAGCAAGACTAGTTAACATTAATTTAATATGGACATATGAAAATGCCATTAAGTTTAAAAAGTAGAAAAACAAAAAATGAGAAATCCCTTAAAGGAAAGTTACACAATTCCCATTCATATTGATTAAAATTTACCCTTAATTTTCAGACATCGTTGACATCTGTAGATCTGAGCTTCGTCTAGTGGCGGCGGAACCATTGATCTGGAGACCCTTGACTCTTGATCAGAGTTCATGGTTGCTCCGATTGGGCCCCAGTCCAAGCCAAAGCATTAGGCTGCCATGGCTCCGATCTGGATCTAGACGGGCCATTAAGCTCCTCCAACTCTGGCTCGTGGTTCCACCCACCATGTCTAGATGGAGAATTAATCTATGCATGAGCTCAAGTCTAGCTCTTGAAGGTTGAATTGTTGTAAAAACATTCTTTTGTATTTTATGTTTTATTTTCCTATCTTTAAAACTAAAAGCCATTTTCATATTTTCGGCTTAAATAGAAGTTTGACTAGTCTAAGCTTTAATTAAAATGGAAGTTGTGAAACTCATATTTATGTATAATTTAATACTCCTATATATCAAAAAGGTCTTTGTGTAATTATACCTCGCAATATTCTTGTTTTTAAGTAACTTTGGTTTTGGGGGCTTTTTTCTTCATTTCTTATTTTTCCTAGATGTAGTGCAAATTACTCGAGTTTCAGGGCATTGTGTGAATAAAGACAACTTGGTAACGTTTGTTGCAATATTCTACTACGTTTACTTTCCATTTTCCACAAATATCGTGTCACTTTGCTTGCTTCTGATTCTAACTAATTCACATTTTATTTTTATGAATTACAAAGATCACCTTTCGTATACTTCTACCAACTTTGAAGATTGAAGAGGTACGGAACGTTTTAATTATGAATTCACACTTTATTTTGTTGTTATGTCATGCTACTAATACTAGAGTCCCAACACGAGTTGTATCGTTGGGGCGCACCCCAGCGCCCCAACATCTCTTTTTTTTTTTCTTTTCTCTTTTGTTTTAACTTTTAATTGTTTGTTGTTTTTTGAATTTCTTCTCTTTAACTTCTTCTCTTCTGTTTTTCTAAGTTTAACTAAATTATTTCTTTTATTTTGTTGCTTTGTTTTTTTTTAATTATTGAAACTAAAATTACAAGTAATATCTTGTTTTCAAATTTCATTATTACAAATATGATAATAATATCCGTAGCAATATAAAATGTAATTATACATTACTTCTAAAATTTAAAAGACATATTATTTGAATTTAAAATCACACTTGTGAGGTTCTCGGGTATGAAAACTAGGATTTGAATGTAGTACTTTCATTGTTGTAATTCTCAATTTCAATTATTTTTAATTTTCAATTTCAAGTGTTCTAATTTTCAATTTCAAGTGTTCTAATTTTTGATCTCAAGTATTGTAATTTTTTTAAAGTAATGTAACTTTTATTTTCAAGTAATATATTTAAAAAACATTAGGGTGATTTTGTTATAATTAATTAACAACATTTAAAATCAATTCAAGAATAAAGTTTAAAAGGAAATGAGAAAAGAAAATGAAATGAATAATTAAGTTTGAAAGAAATGTTAAAATAAAATAGATTTTGGGCCTCACTGTTGGAGTTGATAATTGTGGAGAGTTGCAAAGTGAGTTGCAGTGAGTGGAATGCTGACGTGGCAGAGATTTTGGGACTGAGTGAGTTGCAACTGCTGGAGATGGTCTAAGACTACCCGCATTGGGTGACAGCTCCGTGACGCGTCACCGACTGGTGACGGGATCCGTGACGAGATTTTGCTGCATTGGGTGACGCGTCATCGTGCCGTCATGAAATTCAAAATTTTTTTTATTTTTTTAAAACATATTTATCATATTATAAGAGTGTTTAGAATTTGAAATTAATAAAATTGCTTTTGTAGAATTCGTTTTACAATTTTAAGTTTAATTAAGAGAGAAAAATGAGTTCGATATGGGATGATCCAAACATAGTCAAGAGTGGTCTCTATTTGTAGATCTCGAAAAGTCAAAACCGTTGGTGATTTTTATTTATTTTTTGCATTTTTATTTTTCGAGTTATTCGCGTTTGAAATTGGACAAAACAAAAAAAATTAAAAAAAAAAAAGAATGAAATCGGCTGCTGCCCCCCATTCTCCCCCGTCACCCACTGACGGGGGAGGTGCCTGACGCACCGCTGGCGCGTCAGGCTACCACTGACGGCCTGCAATGCAGGCCGTCTGATGGTGCTAATGAGATTTGTATTATTCTTATAGCTATAGCTAGCTTGGCATCTAGCTAATAGATCTTCGTTCTTTTAATCTTGTTATGTTAATTAAGAAAACATATTTGACGTATCATCCACTTTCCTGACTCTCTTCTTAGCCGTGTTCTCAAAACTAAGTATTTTCCTAATGTTGATGTCCTCGAAAACTTAACTCTCCGTATATGTAGGTGGAAAGCATTCGTGTGTATATTTATCTTGTGAAAAAGGGAATACGTTGGCCTAGGGACCGTGGATCGTAATAAGGATGGAGAGATTATCGATTAGAGTCGACGACGGATATCTTTCATTCAAGAACCAGAGCTTGCGGTACGTCTTGCTGTCCAGTTAGCACTTCAAATCCAGGTCAGGCAAGTAACTATTGAAGGGGATTGCATAAACATTAATCGTTATAAGTCTACTATGAGAATGTAGCAATCAAGGAGATTAGAGATGAATGGTTATGATCAAAGTTTGTTATGATCAAAGGGCTGAGGTTAAATCTGAAAAGGAGAGGAAACACCGTTAATGTTGTTGAGACAGTTATTATCACAGTTGATATAACAGTTTGTTCTGATTCAAGAATGAGTCTTCTTCACCGCTTTTCTTCTCATTCGCCATTGGATATAAAAGGAGATCATTTACAGTCATTAAATCGAATTTAGATTACAGTTATCATTCTCTCATTCCATAAACAGTTACCTTTCTTCTTCAATTCAACATAGAATATAAGTTAGGTTTCTTGAGCTTAGATTGACGAAATCTGCAACTTTGTATTTGTGAAGATTCGTTGTATGATCTTGTAAGGCTTGTGATCAATAATATCTCTAAGTTTTACTCCCGTGGATGCAGGCATTTGCCGAACCACGTAAATCGTTGTTGTTTGTTGATTCGATTGTTATTTGATTTCTGTGCGCCAAGTGTTTGATCAATTGTCGATAGAATTGTTGGTGTAACAATCGTTGTTGATTGATCGTGATTGAGTTGGTTGATCATTGTTGATTGTTCGAGGTTGATTCAAAGAACATTACGCAACAATTGGCGCCGTCTGTGGGAAGTGTAATCAACTCAGAATGGTTATGGCTTCAACGGCCAGGTTTGGCATTGAGAAACTTACAGAGAAAATTGATTTCTCATTGTGGAAGGCAAAGATGGAGGCTCTACTGGTACAACAGGGATTGGAGTAGGCATTCCTTGGAGATGCCAGTTTTCCTAAAGATTTTGATGAAGCAGAGAAGAAGCGCATCATAGGAAAGGTAAGGAGCACGTTGATTTATCACTAGGAGATAAAGCCTTGAGAGAAGTGATTAAAGAGAAAACTGCTAAGGCTGTTTGGGATAAACTAGAATCTCTTTATCATGTGAAATCTTCTGCCAGCAAGATGCATTTGAAGCAAAAACTCTTCTCATGCAAGATGAGATCTGATAGATCAATCATTGATCAACTGGATGAATTCAATAAGCTGTGTATGGACATTGAATCTTTGGATATGAAGGTTGCAGAAAATGACAAGGCAGTGATATTATTGAGCTCTCTACCTAAAAGCTATGAACACTTCATTGATTCTATAGTAATGACCAAACCAGATGATCTGACAGCTGCAGATGTTGAAAAAGCACTGAGAGTTTGTTTGTTGGCAATCAATCTGATCCTGCAACTGAGAGCTTGTTTGTTAAAAAATCTTGGAATAAACATCAAGCTAGGAGAAGCAAGATGACTGGCAAACTTAAACAACAAAAGGAGTCAAGCTTTGGTGGAAATGACAACACTGAGAAGAGAAAATGCTTCCATTTCAAGAAACAGGGTCACTTGAAGAAGAATTGTTTCTTGCTAAAGAGAGAGAAGAGAGCATGAAAAGCACTAGAGCAAGGTGGAGCAAACACTGCAGATCTTGCAGAATCCTCATAAACTTATGACAATGCTGAGGTACTCTCTATTACTGAATCTAAATGTGATTTACATTGGATATTAGATTCAGGGTGTTCCTTTCATAACTGTCCCATCAAAGAGTGGTTTGAGGATTTCAAGTATGGAAACAGGGGAAATGTATTGCTAGGCGATGATTATGCATATGGTATTATAAACCTTTGGTAATATAAAATTTGAGAATGCATGATGGTGTCATTAGGATCCTCACTAATGTTAGATACATACCTGCCTTAAATAGGAACTTGATATCTCTAGGAACTCTTGATAAAATGGGATACAAGTATAGGTCTAAAAATGGTGTTATGCAAGTGATGAAGGGTAATACACCAGTTATTAAAGCAAACCTGATTAATGGCATGTATATCATGCAAGGGGAAGTGGTGTCTGGTACAGCCTATGTTGTGTCAACTGTTGATGCAACAGTTGATAAGACACAACTGTGGCATGAGAGGTTAGCTCATATCAGTGAAAAGGGACTGAAAGGGCTATCAAAGAAAGATCTTCTAGGTGGTGATCAAGTGTCTAAGAAAAGTTTATGTGAGAACTGTGTTTTAGGTAAAGCCCACAAAACAAGTTATGAAACTGGGAAGCACGCTACTGAGGCACATTTGGATTATGTGCACTCTGATTTATGGGGACCTGCTAGGACTGAGACTTTGAATGGTGGAAAGTACTACATGTCTGTCATTGATGATTACTCAAGGAAGGTATGGCTCATGGTGTTAAAATCAAAGGATGAAGCATTCTCTAAGTTCAGAGATTGGTTGATTGAGATTGAGAATCAGACTAGGAGAAAGTTAAGATATCTCAGGACTGACAATGGGCTGGAATATCTATCAGGAGAGTTCAATGGTTTCTGCAGGCAAAAGGGCATAATCAGACATAAGACTATACCAGGAACTCCACAACAAAATGGTGTTGCAGAGGGATATAATAGGACAATCTTGGAGAGGATAAGGTGCATGCTTATAAGCTCAGGACTCTTTAAAATATTCTGGGGAGAAGCTGCAAACACAACTTGCTATTTGATCAATAGAAGTCCCACTTCTGCTCTGAATTTCAAAACACCTGAGGAAGTATGGTCTGGTCATGCTCCCAGATATGATCACTGTGAAAGGTGTACTGAGGTTTATCAGGGGAACACAAGACCATGGATTATATTTTAAAGTTGCTGAGCACACAGATCAACCATTGGTAGGATATGTTGATTCAAACTATGCTTCTAATCTTGACACAAGGAAGTCAAACACTGGGTATGTTTTCACTCTATATGGAACTGCAATAAGCTGGAAGAGTTCTCAACAACCAGTTGTTGCTCTCTCAACTACAGAAGCTGAGTTTATTGCATTGACAGAAGCAGTAAAGGAAGCTTTATGGTTAAAAGGATTCTTGGAGGAATTGGGAATCAATCAGAGATCTGTTACTATCTACTGTGGCAATCAAAGTACTTTGCAGTTAGCTAAACATCAAGTGTATCATGAGAGAACTAAACACATTGATGCAAGACTGTACTACATCAGAGATGTAATAGCTGAATGAAGCATTAAGGTGGAGAAGATACATACTTCTGAGACTATGGCAGATAGTCTGACAAAGGCTTTACCTGTTGCTAAGTTTCAGCTTTGTTCATTGTTGATGAAAGTGCAGAAGGGAGTGCTCCAACCTTAGGAGTGACATTTGGAGTATATCAGAGAATTGATTGAGCTAAGGTGGAGATTTGTGAGAATGTAGCTCAATCAAGGAGATTAGAGATGAATGGTTATGATCAAATGGCTGAGGTTAAATCTGAGAAGGAGAGGAAAAACCGTTAATGTTGCTGAGACAGTTATTATCACAGTTGATATAACAGTTTGTTCAACGATTCAGTAACGGAGTCTTCTTCAGTCGTTTTCTTCTCTGTTCCGGCGATTGGATATAAAAGGAGATCATTTACAGTCATTAAATCGAATCTAGATTATAGTTATCATTCTCTCATTCCATAAACAGTTACCTTTCTTTTTCAATTCAACATAGAATATAAGTTAGGTTTCTTGAGCTTAGATTGACGAAATCTGCAACTTTGTGTATGTGAAGATTCGTTGTATGATCTTGTAAGGCTTGTGATCAATAATATCTATGAGTTTTACTCCCGTGGATGTAGGCATTTATCGAACCACGTAAATCGTTGTTATTTGTTGATTCGATTGTTATTTGATTTCTGTTCGCCAAGTGTTTGATCAATTGTCGATAGAATTATTGGTATAACAATCGTTGTTGATTGATTGTGATTGAGTTGGTTGATCGTGATTGATTGTTCGAGGTTGATTTAAATAACATTAAGTTGAATAATATGTTCGCAACATCTACAATCTCTTTCTTTGCGTATCAAATGTTCGTGTGTTTATTAATTGAAAATTACAAAAAAGGCTTATTTAAGAAGAACGGTACTTTTTAGATTTATTTTAATAATGGTGCAAAAGTAGTGGCCTATGAGCGGTAAACAATGAACTCACACGACCAAATTATCCTCACTGTATTCTACTTTATCTTCCTGATTATTCTTCACATGATGAAAGAGATCATTAAGTTGAATAATAGGGAATTAAATGACTACAAACTACAATGCTCTCTATTTGCTTTTCATACATACAAATTGTAATATTATAAGTACGAATAATATGAGAATTTTAAATGATTCTAAAAGTAAACTAGTAAGCTGTAAAAAAACAATCAAAATTATTTCTCTCGTGTTACATGATCAAGCTGAATCAAGTGTTTTTTTTTTTTTGTTTTTTTTGTTTTTTGGTAAAGCTGAATCAAGTGTACGTGGTACTTAGAAAGACTACAATTTGCTAGGTGAATCAAGTGTACTTGCCTACTTGGTACTTGGAAAGGCTACAATTTGCTGGCCTTAGAAAGGCTACCCATGGCTTTGGCTCTCTTCCTCAAGACAAACTTCTGTGTCTTACCAGTTGATGTTTTTGGCAAGTCTTCGAAAACAACGGTTCGAGGAGCCATGTAATGCGGTAACCTGTCACGACAGTACTTGATAATATCTTTTGCAGTCGCGTCACATCCATCTTTCAGCGTAACAAACGCACAAGGCGTCTCACCCCAGTGGTCATCCGGTCTCCCCACGACAGCTGCTTCAAGCACTGCTGGATGACTGAAAATGACAGATTCGACCTCTATCGTACTTATGTTCTCCCCTCCAGAAATGATAATATCTTTCGACCGGTCTTTGAGTTCTAGGTAACCGTCAGGGTGTTTGACCGCTAAGTCGCCAGTTCTGAACCACCCGCCTTTAAACGCGTCTTGTGTTGCTTTTACATCTTTCAAGTAACCATTCATTACGGTGTTTCCTCTAAACATAACCTCCCCCATTGTTTTGGCATCTGCTGGTACGCTCTCCATTGTGGATGGATCCTTGACGTCGATTGCTTCCATACCAATATGTTGTAATCCTTGACGAGCCTTGAGTCTGGCTCGTGCCTGAGGGGGTAACGAATCCCACTCGGGTTTCCACGCGCAAATGGTTGCAGGACCATATGTCTCCGTGAGGCCGTACCCGTGATGTACGGTGAATCCAAGTTCCTCCATCTTAAAAAGTACCTGCATAAATGAAATCTTCATTAAGACCAGTCAGATTGTAATTTCAGGCGTATTGTAAGCCTATGTGATTCGGTTCCTGTAAGTTGGAAATATCTTGAGGCTTTCAATGGAAATTAAGTTAACGGAGCAGCATTAATCCATTCCATAGATAGATCTACCTGAGGCGGCGGTGGTGCACCGCCTACCATTGCCGACACCTTTCCTGGAAGAGGACGTTTTTCACTAGCTGGAGCGTTAACAATCATGTTCAAGACAGTTGGTGCTCCACCCATATGTGTGACTCTGTGCGTTGCTATGCTATCAAATATACCTTCGGAAGTGACATTCCTCAAGCATATATTCGTGCCACCTTGAGCCGCCACACCCCAAGTCAAACACCAGCCGTTGCAGTGAAACATCGGGACAGTCCATAAATATACAGGCATAGACAGCATTTCAGTAAGCAGAATGGTAGCCAATGAATTCAGGTAGGCTCCTCTATGACTGCAAATCACACCTTTTGGGCTCGAAGTTGTGCCCGAAGTGTAATTTAGAGAAATAGGATCACACTCGTCGTTTGGCCTCACCACCGTGAAATCAGTCCGTCCTGTTGCTAGGAAAGACTCGTATTCTAATACACCTGGCTTCAAAACCGTATTAGATGCAAAAGATGAAGTGCGGGGCTCTGGAATCAAGATCAGGCGCGGAACTTTCAGGCCTTTCTGTGATAGAGTATTGAGTGCACCCTTGGCAGTGTCAAGAAACTGGTAATCCACAACTATAACTTTAGCTTCGGAATGTTTCAGCAACACAGACACCATGGATGCATCCTGACGTACATTAAGACTGCAGAGAACAGCTCCAGCCATTGGAACAGCGAAATGTAGCTCATACATTGCTGGTATGTTAGGGGCCAAGGCGGCAACCTGGCAATTATATTCGTTTAATAAAGAGAATGACTACATGAATACTGGAAGATTAAACACGATAGTCAGCTAGCTGAGAAATTTCAAGTCGAAACGATGAAACTGAGATGATTCGGATGCCATTTATCCAGCTTCTTCAATGATTTATCAGAAACTATAGGAGAACTTGCTGATAACAAAACCAGTTTTGTTTCATCTAAAACTCATTCCTAAGTCCTAACATAGATCAAACTAAGTAGAAGCAGGTATTGTATCTTTAAAGATTCAGTTAGTTCTTTTCATATCACAACCTAGTTTCCACAGCAACCTTAAACAAAGCTACAATCCAAGATTTCATTCTGGTCTCATGGTTGAGATCTCTGTCTCCACATACTAGTTACTTTCGGCTTTAGCATAAATGTTTTATCTGACTTTTTTAAAGATATCTTTCTTGATGGTGCTTGCCCCACCAGTCCACTAACACAGTCACATTTCATTTAGAAAGAAACAAATCCATAATATAAAAATCAAATATATTCAATGATAACAACAACATATTAGAAGCAGACAAACACATCAAGCAGAGTGCAAAAAAAGCCATGAAATTAAATACATCACACTTGGTTGAACATGTCAATATTTGGACATACATTCATTCTTTTTTCATCTAGACTAGACTAACACAGATACAGGAACATTTTGAAGTTTAAAACCAGAAAATGGCTATACAAGAAAAAGTATAGAGCCTGCAAATATCCTCAGAAAAGGAAAGGAAAGGAACGAGAATAAATAGACATAGCTACTGACAAAGGTGAAAGATTTCCGGAAAACTTACAGCATCGCCACGAGAAATACCAAGATTGGCGAGAGCAGAAGCGAGTTGAAGGCATCTCTGATGAGTCTGTTTCCAGGTGAACCTGAGATCTCCATAGACAACTGAAACTCTGTTAGCGTACACGATAGCGGATCGTTCCAAGAAGCTTATGGGAGTCAGTGGCACATAGTTTGCCGAGCATTTGACAGGACCATCTTCCATTTCTTGTACTCAAGAGTAGCTACTGAGATGAGTAAATGAAGTGGCTGTTCACTGATGAAGTATGAATGTTATGCAAACTGAGATAGCTGACATGTAACAAGACACATATGATATATATATATATATATCCACTTGCACATTACTGCTGTGGGGTGCATGATGGGGACCATGACCAAAGATTCTTGGCCATCAGTGCAAATACTAGAGCGTTCTAAACCATCAATCATTTCACTTGTGTACAACAAGAGAAACAACACACTGATACAGGTGGAGATCACTATTCTGGAAACTCGTTGATTATACAGAATACCGAGAATTGGAAGATCAAGAGGAAAACCTCCATTTTTATATAATATCATCAAATGTCTAATAAAAACGAAGAATAAGTATTTAAATAGCAAACCATGATCGCAACCAACATAATAAGAAAATAACATAAAGGTCCCAGAATTAAAGAAAACATTAAAAAAAAAAGTACTGAAAAAGTAGTAAAAAGATTTTGACCCTCCAGATGATATTTCATGACCCTCGAGAACGCCGTTTCGACCAAAAAAATGCTAAGTGATCATTAAAATTGGACACTTTTCACTGATTCTTCAAAATTTGCCAAAATGCTACGTATGATCGAATTTGTGCATATAAGTTAACGTCATTCCTCCCGCATCAGAAAAGGCTGCCCAGAGCTTCAGCTTTGCTCCTTAAAACAAACTTCTGTGTCTTACCAGTTGGAGTTTTTGGCAGATCCTCAAAAATGACAGTTCGAGGAGCCATGTAATGTCAGATGGAACTAACCATACACAAATGTTAATGATTATAATGAAGACAGGTGACCTTTTAGCTACTTCACTTTAAAGGGCTCGTTACTGTAACTTCTGGTAGCAGGTGTGACTGGGCGATTACTTTGTTTGATTTGTGTAATGAATGACAATAAAGTGTTATGTAATTTACATCCATTTCTTTTGTTCTCTACCAGCTCTTCTACAGGTTTGACAACACTGTTAATAGAAACCAACACCACCAACACGGTAGTCATAGAGACGGATACGTATTCCCACTCTTCCCTTGAGATAATTGCAAACAAAGGTTACAGCAGGCCGCAGATAGCATCATGATATGCTGTTCCTCTACATTAGCGTATACATAACTAGTAGTTGACATGTTACCACATGTAACTACAGTTAAACTGCAGCAAATCTTAATCAATATCACAACATAGAAAAACAAACACCAACTCCAGACCTACAAAATTTCCTTTATCTTTGGTTGAAGAACTGGAGGATCAATATCGATTCCCATATTTGCAGCAGTGCCTGCTATAATTCTCATTGCGGACTCTAAATTCGAGCAATTCAGGTCTGGCAACTTCTCCTGTGCGATTGTCTTCAGCTGTTCGATACCAATCTTCCCAACTTTCGTCATCTGTGGGTCTTTGGAACCTTTATCAACACCTAATCAATTACATAACAAAATCAAATTAATTACCAATTCAATTGCATCATAAAGAACAAGATTAAATAGTTTTTTTTTTTTATCAGGCCATGATAGTATACAAAAAACACCATTCGAATCCGAACAAAGGCAAAAACATTTACTGAATTTATTTACTAGCATTACAAAAATCATGTGCAGACAACTATAAAGTACTACATATACCGACCTTGCAGTAATGCCTATACAACATCTGGAGTTCGTGCATCAAGAAGAATGATTAGATAAATCTTTTGATTAAATGGAACCATGTTTTGGTTAATTAAGCACATGTGAACACGCATCTATCCAGAGAGCCCAAGAAGAATCGGTCTAAGCAAATGAACTATAAATTAGATGATGGGAAAAGAGGAGTCAACAGAAACACAATTTAATTCTGATTGTCATCTTGTCAGGCAATATGAAAGAAATAGAAGTAGTAGGACCAGTTCAGGTACAGAAACATACATATTCGTGCGAATCAAAAGATGATATGATGATACCACTGGCCACACGGAGTATAATTAAGAAAATGAAAGGTGAAACTACAAATGAATTAAGGGTTCTGATGAATTAAAAGTTTAGATTGAAATTATTAAATTAATTATTTTTCTTCCCCAGCAAGCAAGACCACGGGTTCTGGGGTAAAACGATTTCAGATTATGACACAGTTTATGTGGCAAGCATTTTAATTTTCATAAAATCTCCCATTGCAGCCATGTCCAAAGTTGCTGAAGAATCTCAAATATCATCATCCTTATATCACAATTCCAAGTAGGAACGGCCAACTATGATGAGATTATAGATCTGTTCATCTGTTGTATGAAATATGTACCAATCATTTTTACCTCAAATTCCTGAACTTACATCTACCTTCATACTCATAGGCAAGCTCATGCCTTACCCGAGACTACACGGCAAATCCAATATGCCCAGACTCCTTGTATCAGTGTATATCTACTTTAATACCTCATTTATCAAATTCTATCTTCCAGATACCTTAGTGCGTCGACGTGGTTTCTTTTGTTGGGTTCTATATGTAATCCGTACAGCATATCAACTTCTTTTCCCAAAATACTCTAGCAAAATAAATAAACAGAGAAAAAGAAACAGGGGAGTAAAACCTACTGGATCCAAAAACATAACTGACATGTGTGTGATTCCAACACTAGAAATAACCATTAACACATTGTGATTCAAATTTCAAAGAGAGATTCAATTGAGAATTTGAGATTAATTGCGTGACTCCGAATTGGCTTCAAAGCCTTCGGAGTAGAAGTCAAAGCCGAGCTTTTGTTTTCCAACTTCCAAGGAAAAATAAACATTCATTCCTCATTACACTTGAGAATCAAATCACTGTTATTGACTACTGCACAAACAGTAAGTTGGGATGAGATCACTCATCGACAACTCTCTGTCTTATTGATCCAAGGTTTTGGTCTTATGTAGGCAACTTTATAATTCTACATAATTTGTATAAAATTAGAAAAACCAGAGTGATGCAAACAAGTTACAGTATCATACTAGATATGTGGTGGGAATTTTATTATGATGAAAGAGTGGTTCTTATAAATTTAAACCAAAAAAAAAATTATGTTTATTCTCAGAAAAAAATAACAATAATGCAAATTATAAAAATAGTAAGAGCGGATTACTGATAGGAAATAAAAGTTATGTATTTGGAAAAATGCATAAGTTTCAACAATTATATGATTCCTTTATGCTAGCAGACAATGCATCATCCATTCTCTTTGAAACAATGTCCACAGCAAACTAAAGAATAGAGAATCAAGTTATCTAAGACATGGTAGATCAAGAATGAATTGAGACAAGGGCAAGAAAGAGCACCAGCAGCTTTGAGCAACAAAACCGAGGCAGGGGGAGTCTTCAAGATGAAAGTGAAACTCCTATCCTGCAGACAACATCAAAACCAGAAACGAAATGAACAAAAGCTACTAAAATGAAATAACAAGATTTGAAGAGCAAAAGCAGTAAGAAGAAGAGTAGTGACTCACGTCGTAAACAGTAATTTCAACAGGAATGATATAACCGGCCTTATCAGCTGTACGGGCATTGTAATCTTTACAAAATGCGGCTATGTTAACACCCTTGGCACCCAGTGCCGGTCCAACAGGCGGAGCTGGGGTCGCCTTCCCTGCCTCCAGGGCCAACTTCACAATCCCAACCACTGATTCAATAAAAAAACAAACGCAAATCAAAATTCAACAATTCGAGAAGACAAACTTTTGCTTGACAGATTAACCATTATACAAAGTTTCAATTTTTGCAGAAACTTCACAATCCCAACCACTGATTCAATACAAAACGCAAATCAAAATTGAAGACAAAACTTTTGCTTGACAGATAACCATTATAAAAGTTTCAATTTTTGCAGAAACTTCACAATCCCAAGTTCCCAATTCCCAACCACTGATTCAATAAACAACTAACGCAGATCAAAATTCAACAATTCGACAAGACAAAAACTTCTGCTTGACAGACTAACCATTATACAAAGTTTCAATTTTTGCAGATAAATCCTAAACATTATAATTACACCATCCTATTCTAGTGCATCGAGCTAGTTTGCATAACTAGAATCACAACAATAACAATGAAACAATAAATGGACAAGTAAAATGTAGAGCATTAAATTGAAAAGAAGCAATTTTGGGAACAAAAACCACAAAATTGAAGTTAGGGCAGTGAGAAATGGAGTACCTTTTTTAGCTTTACCACCGGGTTTAGGAGGAGCCATGCAAATGACGGTGAGAGGGCGTGGAATGGAAGAAGAGAGGGTTCGGAGTTGGAGAGTGAAATTGTTGTGTGATTTGTGGCTAGTGTAAGATGAGGATAATTTTCTACAGGGACCGAGATAAACTGATGCACCATTGTAAGAAGCAGTAGCAGCACCACATAGCAGCGATGAAGAAGAAGCCATGTATGTTTTGGATTGGAGAATAGAAGAAACTCACTCAAGCTTCAAGGAAGGAGGAGGTAGCAGTGGATAACATCATCACCTGTATCTATTGGATGGATATAGGTCACATAATTCGTCAGATGAGGCCGCCGAATTCCGTCCAGTGGAATTCACGGTTTATTTAAAGTTAATCCGCGACTCAGTAGTTTGTTAATTCGTCTGGGAAGAATCTAAAGCAAAATGGTGAAGAATAATTCGATCTTTATGTATGTGATTTGCAACAAAATATATGAAGTTATCTGGAACGGATGGAGAAGTTTAATTAAAATCATATTTTACTGTAGGAAAGAAGAAATTTTAGAACCTTAACATTTACAAGAGCTTTCACTCTTGTGAGCTTTTATCGCCTTTACCTAAGGATGAGTAATCAATTACAACTTGTAATAAATTAACAAATGTTGGTTGGGAAAGATTGAAATTGGCTTTAGGTTGTCCATAGCTTGTGCTGCGAGTGTTTAATCTATACAAGTCATTAATTTATTAAACCATGTTTTAGTGTAAAGGTAAACCATCATTTTCATCCTATGTTAATCAACGAATTAGTACACTTCTCTTTCAAGTTTCAAGTCCTCATATATACAAGCCTAGCTCAACTATAGTGATGAAAAGAACAAAGAACTATTTTGCGTCTTGCTGCTACAGTGCTACTACAATTCAATCATGGAAATGGAAATGGAAGGGTACAGATTTTTCGTTTCTTCATTATCTACATGTCTATGTTTATATATTCCATATACTCTGCATAACACATTGCAAATTCATCAACGCAAACTAACGCCAAAGTTTTCTTTAACAGAACGAAAAATCCGTCAAAGTCTCTCCCAGTGAGCCAACAGGATATAACTATCACAGCACCACCCTCTACCACCACAACCACCGGCAGGTCAAAAACTGCAGTCCATGTCACGGCACTCGATGGCATAGTGAACGTGAACTCACTCTTCACGGTGGCAATTTTCATCGGTTTCTCTCTCACAGTACCTGCAGCTGGTGGAGCTGGTAACAGGTCATCATGCAATGCCAGTGTTGAAATAGTACGAAGAATCATTGTCTTCGAAATCATTTCGTTCAGCTTCTTCCTCTTCTCCTCCCTCATTGCACAGAGCCTCAAACTGGCCATCAACTTAACAAACAGCTTGAGTACTGATGACCCGCATAGAGCAGACATCGACTCATTCTGCATGAAATATGGGATGTTGAGTTCAGCTGCTGGATCTGTGCTGGGTTGCTTGTTCCTGATGATTTCCATTGTATTCTTCATCCAGGTTAAACTGGGAGTACTATCCTGCGGTGGGGAATCAGTATATGCCATTGTTATACTTGTTACGTTCGTAGGATTTTCTCTGTTGGTTTATATTTTCACTGCTATCTATGCCACTTGCTTTATGTGACTAGAGAAGCAAAAACTATGGCTAGTAAGTGGTTCTGCATAAATGTAATAGCTGCTACAACCACCTTGTTTTACTTAACAAGGTATTAATCATATTCATGATATCAACTATCAAGTTCTAGTCCGTAATTAAACACCAGTTGTGGAGTCAGAACAACGCTAGTTGCCTAGGTAGCAAGTTGCAACAACTCACTGTCAGGAAGATACAAAAAGTGAATGGTCCATTTTCATTACATACGAGTCAATCATATCAACGTATGGCTGAAAATATACTCAATTCTGAACAAATGTTACTCAACTTCAATAGTTTCCTTAGAAGGATTGCACTCACAAATCATGATGAATTCATAATGTTATGCTACTTTTCAATGAACTGACCTTTTGGCATCCTCTTGGAAAACAATGGAGAGATAGTATTGTAGAAACTGTGCCATCCTGGGATGCACCCTTGCCATTCATCATGAAGTAGTGAAGCAACCATCTAATAGGAACTGTAACGATATAGCTGTTACGAAGCAACCACCATCCATGTTTGGTCCAGTGCCAAAGCCAGTGACTAATGCATCACACTCAATAGTTCAACGAAGCCTGAAAGTGGTTTAAGGTAAAATTGAGAAAGATACAATAGATTTAGCGAGCAATATAAATCAAACTTTAAGGACAACAAACTCTTCTTTGTAGAAATTCACAGTTGAAGTTGAATCCAGCATACAAACTAACTACCACTTGAAATTTCAGAAGTATTAAGTAGGTTCAGAATCAATAAAGAGGTTCTTCTGAACTTCTGTATGAACACCAGTTTTCATTGTGAACAGATCAATTTCAACTTATTCCCATTACCTCCCAAGTCCCAGCGAAGATATATAAAAGATTATTCTGTGACTTTACTCGACTAGCTGATTGATTCCTACTAAACCAAAGATATAGATGAAATTCACATGTGTCGTACCGGTTCAATTACCAATCCCTTAGATGAATATCAATGTTTCACTCAGAGTGGAGGACATCCAGAACAATTTCTGCCAAATGAATGTTGCCACTCAAACTCAATGCCTTATCAGAGGGCATGAAGGAAAAACCATCAATCAGTTTTGTGCACTTCAAACCCCATTTCTCCATCAATAACTCAATAAGGTGATGCCCGCTGCAACCATTCAGTAACAGCCATAAATTCATTTCCATCCAAAACCAAAATTAGTTGGAAACGGAAAGTTATTGGGTGCCTACTTATGCCATTGTTGCTGGATGAAAAAGGATGGAGTAAACGAAACTGAGAAAGTACCTTCTGTTGTGGTATGTTGTTATGAAAACAGAATCCGGACATTTCTGGAGTAAAAATGTTACAGTAGCAAAGAGATCATCAAAAGCTTACCATCATGCAGTAGAAATCAAAATGTCAGAAAATATATCACAGAGTATATGAAAATACCATGCCAGCAAAGAATCAAACCATCAGTCTCACCCTTAGTGTCATAGAGCACATCAGCTCCAAGAATAATGCTTGGCTGTAAACTAAACAAAGGTGCATCCCATACACCCCATTTTAGTCCCAACACCTACAGGGACCGATAATAAAAGTAAGAAACTAAGAGCAACAAATGCTGAACTATTCACATATCTGGCAAGTACTTCTCGCTATAGATCAGGCGTCATCCCATGGAGAAGGGGTGTATTGCATGACATATATAAATTAGGGTCTATAAATTAAACATTGTGACATGAAGCAACCGAGATGCAAATGCTTACTTTACAGTTGAGATCGTTTACGTTGGACACCCTTCTCATATTTTCCAGCACCTATTAGTTCAAAGAGAAAGCAAAAATTAAATCTACAGGACTAAAATTATAGCTCATACCAATAAAAATATGACATGCAGTGCAAAATATAAAGTCACAGTGCCCCCTTGCCCCAAAAAACATACAGAATAAGTAGGCTTTTTGCAGTATAATTTATCTGCTGGTTCTATCTACATCTTGCATCAAATGTGTAAACATTAAACACATAAAAAACTAAACTTCTTCAGTTGAGTAATGAGGGTGTTCATCAAGTCAGTCAACATGAAGAACTCCCTGCTTCACTCTGTGGGTACCAATTGCTTCATCAACAGTAACATAAACCAATTGTGATATATACAGTACTCCCTTACTCAATTAAGAAGCTTTTATGGGACCAATAAGAATCTAAGTATAGTTTTTTTGATAAATCACAAAGCAGGCAATGGAATCAACAACTAAACAAAAAAGTAACCTCCAGTCTATCAGAGTCATCTGTCAGCATTACATCTGCTCCTACTTTAGCAGCAACGAGTCCAGGCAATGAAGTTCCAGCACCAAGCTGTTAACAGAACGTTCAACAAAACGATGCACTAAGGAGAAGGGCTAACAAAAGCTGATATAGAGGAGTCCAATGAGTTAGCTAATGCTGATATCATAACTTACCTCAATAACATTAGCCCCAGAAAACCGTGATTTATGTTGCCAAACATACTCAGCTAGTATTATACTGCATGGCCATACAAATAGTCCGTATTCTTCTTTCATATTCTGGAACAAGGAAATGGTAGGAACTAAAATGACAAAACCAGCTTGATATATAGTTCTTTTCCTATTCCATGTGTAGTCTCAAGTTAGCTCCTAATGTTTATGAAAGAAAGAGTCAATACCTCAATGATACTGATAGAGAAACCATCTTCGGTGCCTCCAAAATGATGGGTAGACTTTACGGTCATCTCTTGTCTTCCTGATGGTGCAACAACAATGTTATCATCCTTCACAGTGGACGGGTCCTGAATGAAAGAAAAGCCTCAAAGAAAGTTAAACCAGAACTAATACTAGTATACTATAACAAGAATGTTCACACAAAATCAAGTTTGCCAGCAGCTAGTGATTACCAAAAATCAATGAAGTAATAACTACTCACATTCAAAAGCATAGTAATAAACGAAATGTCAAAAAAGGAGAAGACAACGAAATGTCAAAAAAAAAAAAAAGGCATAACTGAAGATCAACAGCCACAAAAAGGAGGCATTTTTTGGTCCTTAAAAACAGATAGACAAACATATGTGTGGTTGTCATGTTGCTTTCATCACAGCTCCCAAAGAATCAAAAATTAAGAAAAAATGTGAACAGTTTGTTTACCTGAATTTCCTCCTGCACACATTCAATTCCGGCTTGCAGTTGTATCTTGTTTCTGGTCGCCATTGATAATGGAATTTAGGGCAATTGTCAGAAAACAGAGCTCAATTTAGGGCTGGATGTTCTTTGCCAATACAAATTGTCCTCTACAGTCTAATGTCAAATTTTGATTCACAGTGTTGAGTTTGAGTATCTGACATTCTAACCTGTGAGAAATCCAAAAAAAAGAAAAAAAGAAGAGAGATCATATTTAGGGTGAAATTCATACACACTCCCTACAAGTTTGTCTAATTACATTGGACCCCCAAAATGTAAAAATTGTAACAATACCCAAGAATATGTTTGTCGGTTCCTTTATAAGCAGAGCGGCCTAAGGATACTCACTCGATATATAATTATCAATGAGATTTTAATAATCATAATTATGAAAAGAAAGATCAAATGAAATGTAAAATCCTAATCAGAGTTGCATTACACTTTATTTACTTTCGCACATCATTGTAATAGTTCATACTTCTGGTGTCTAATTAAAAAGCAGGCATCTAATAAGGGTGCCTCGTATTTATGTTGGAGTAAGTCTACTCACAGAGCGTTTGTTGTAAAAATAAAAAAGACGAACAAATATTAAAATTATTATTGAGAACTTTGTATGTAGTTAAAAACATATGCTACATATGTAATTTTATTGAAAAATATGCATTTTGTTAATAATATAGATGTTTTGCTTCATAATATCGGTCGGTGTTATTAACAACATAGGCCGTTTATATTTTGGACGATCTTAGTACTTTTCGTTTATTCAAATCTTTTGCACATGTCTGTATTAAAAGGAGATGGTGTCGCAGGTCTGGTCAATTGCCAAAAATCCTCTGATCCAGGTAGTAGAGATCATGTAGCGCCATGTTAATTTTTAATATAAAATACACGTGGATTCCGACAATAAATGTTATTTTCAAAAAGGGCAGCTAAATAAAATTTCTAGGACAACATAAATGTAGTCAAAATTAAGTGAACTTGAAAAGAATGAAAATCGTTTACAGCGGAAGTCTTAAAACCAACATGTCTTTGCGCAAACTGCACTTTAAAAAAAAAAGAAATAAATAAAGAATTAATGTTCAATCATAAGTGTACTGAATTAGATTCAATCTTGATCCCCATCCACTCCAGCTTGTTCATCACCTGAGGTTCAATAGGGTAAAGGTGAGTACCTACTTTTACTCGCAAGCAAGCCAAACTGACATGTAATACATAGCACAGATATTCCTTACATTTGCATCATTCACAAGGTAAAATCAATAAATCAAAAGAAGGCCATGGAGTACCAATTCTCCGTTCTTTTACTTCTAGAATTCACTAGCTTAAACATTTGACTTGAGTTTCTTTTCTTTGTCATTCATTAAGATCATTCATTTGATTCAAGCTCTTTCCTTATCTTTAGCTAGAATCACTTTAGCATTCTTTCTTTTAAGGTGCCTAGGTAAGCTTCGCCTCATATTGGTATACGTGCATGTTCACCGTAGCAACATGCGTAAAACGCCTCGGCTCTCATGTGTATACTCACCGTAGCAGTATACGTAAAACGCATCGGCTTTTGCCTCTGCTCTCTTGTGTATGCTCACCGTAGCAACATACGTAATACGCCTTGGCTCAATCATTAGGGTGTATATCCAATAGAGACACCTAGGCATCCTTGTATTCATTCTTTAAATTCGTCAATTCCATAATTAACTTTTGAGGCAGTGCCTACTCCTTATGAATTAAAATTATTGAAAACAAGCCAGGAAGCTTGAGCATAGCCATATGTTAGCAAATTTTCTTTAAGCAAATGTTATTGCTACAGTTTATACTTATATCAGTCCTTCTTGGTTACATCATGGTTAGACATTAATTTCTTTCTAAACAAGTAGAGCTACTGGACATGCTAAATTAAGCAAAAATCCCCTGCAGGACCATTCACAAGTAAAAAGCAACTAAACAATTAAGATAGCATGACCCAATTATATATATAGTCCATAAATAACTACCAGGTGATTATCGCAAGACCTTTGAATTCCACTGGGTAAAATTGGCACACTAATTAATTAAACTAAATAGCAACCACTAATCTTTTAATTAAGGAAAATCAAGAAAAGTAGATCACACAGTGGACAAACTAATAAGCTTACAATCATCAAATCCAACCAAATAGTGAGGTCAAACGCATGTATATACCAATCCAACAAGGAGATCAATAGATATATAGCAGAACAATGATTTTCTTTAGACGAATTGCTAGCAGCTAATCTACTTATCCAAATTTTCTATCTTAGTTAACATTGCTATACGGCTCAATCAGTTGCCAGAAATTCATAAATCATTCAACAACATAATTTATGCACAATAAAGCCCTAGCATTCGATTTCTAACATAAAAAGCTTCACTTGCCTGGAAGAAGAAGAATCAAGGAAAGACAGTAAGGGATGGAGAATGATCTATTTTCTTGGTTTCTTCTTTAATTGCAGCAGAACCCTTCTTTCCTTCCGAGCTTCCAACGTTTTTCCTTCTTCAGTTTGTTGGAAAACTACTTTTCTTATTCAATTAGGTTTAGCTAAAAGAATGGGCCATGTCTTAAAAGAGGAATTGGACTTTTTAAGTAGTTCTTTCTATACTTGGCCCAGTTCGTCTAAAATCGCTTTAATTCGATTAATTAAAATCCGGGTCGTTACATCCTCCCCAACTTCTAGAACGTTTCGTCCTCGAAACTTGAAGTAATACATAACCACAAGAAGCAAAAAGAGAACATGCATAAAAAGAAACTTTAAAACGTACCAAAAAGCTGAGGATAACGAGATTGCATTTCGGCTTCACGTTCCCAAGTAGCTTCCTCCACAGAGTGATTTTTCCATAGAACCTTGACCATGATCACTCGCCTATGCCTTCCAAACTCTCTCTCAGACCGGTCGAGAATGGCAACTGGTTCCTCTTCATAAGATAAGTCATCTTGAAGGTTGAGTGCCTCGTAGCTCAACACATGGGGTGCATCAGGGATGCACTTCCGAAGCATCGAAACAGGAAAGACATTATGCACACTTGAAAGACTCGGGCGTAGAGCCAATCTGTAAGATGTTGTTGTAAGAAAATTCGACTAACTGCAATTGATTGTTCCATGTACCTTTAAAGTCCAAAGCATAAGCTCGGAGCATGTCCTCTAGCGTCTGAATCGTTCTCTCAGACTGCCCATCTATCTGAGGATGGAAAGCTGTACTGAAACTCAACTTTGTTCCCATGGCCTGATGAAAGCTCTTCCAAAACGTTGCGATGAATTTGGGATCTCTGTCAGAGATAATAGATAAAGGTATTCCGTGAAGCCGCACTATTTCTGCCATGTACAGCTCAACATATTTTGCCATACGATACGTCCTCTTCACTGGAAGGAAATGAGCAGACTTGGTAAGACGGTCCACAATTACCCAGATCGAGTCAAATCCTTCTTTTGTCCTTGGCAGACCCATTACAAAATCCATGGATATGTGCTCCCATTTCCATTCTAGAATTAACAATGGTTTAGGTAAACCGGACGGCCTCTGATGTTCAACTTTAACTTGTTGACACTGAAGGCATTTTTGAACGAAATTTGCAACATCTCTCTTCATTCCCACCCAAGAGTAATTCATACTAAGGTCACGATACATTTTTGTACTCCCTGGGTGGATGGAGAATGTTGAACTATGGGCTTACTTAAGAATTTCTTGTTTTAAATCCTCCACATCGGGGACTGCCAATGCATTGCCTAACCGTAACTCCCCATCTACTGAAACTGAGTAGTCTGAGCGCTTCCCTTCTAAAACTTCAGTCTTAATCTTTATCAGCTTAGGATCAGACAATTGAGCAGCTTTAATCTTATCCAAAATCGTTGGTCTTAAAGATAGGGTCGCCAAGCTAACCGATTTACCTTTGGAAACAATTTCTAATCCAAACTCTTGAATTTCCCGCAATAAAGGCCCCTTAACTTCTCGAAGATTAGAAACCTGACCCTTGCGGCTCAAGGCATCAGCTACGACATTCGCCTTTCCAGGATGGTAGTTGATCGTACAATCATAGTCCTTAACCAACTCTAACCATCTTCTTTGCCTCATATTGAGCTCCTTTTGGGTGAAGAAGTATTTGAGGCTCTTATGATCAGTGAAGATTTCACACTTGGCTCCGTAAAGGTAGTGTCGCCATATCTTCAAAGCGAAGACAACTGCTGCTAGCTCTAGATCATGTGTTGGGTAGTTCTTCTCGTGCACTTTCAATTGCCTTGATGCATAGGCTATCACTTTTCCTTCTTGCATTAGAACACATCCCAAACCTTTACCACAAGCATCACTGTAGATAACATAATCTTTGTTTCCGTCAGGAAGAACCAAAATAGGGGTTATCGTCAATCTCTGCTTAAGCTCGAAGAAGCTCTTCTCACAGTCCTCTGTCCACTGGAAACGAACCCCTTTTCTTGTCAAATTGGTCATGGGCAACGAATCTTAGAATACCCATCTACGAACTTTCGATAGTAACCTGCTAAATCGAGAAAACTATGAATCTCACTCACATTCACTGGAGTTGGCCAGTCTCAGATCACCTCAATCTTGCTCTGGTCCACAGCAACACCTTCCTTCGATATTACGTGCCCAAGAAATGGTACGCTATCCATCCAAAACTCACACTTACTGAACTTAGCAAACAACGACTTATCCCTCAATCTTTGCAGTGCAAGCCTTAGATGTTGCTCATGCTCCTCTTCTGTCCGGGAAAAGATGAGGATGTCATCAATGAAGACAATGACAAACTTATCGAGATATTCTGAAAATACCCTATTCATCAAATCCATGAAAGCTGCTGGAGCATTTGTCAGGCCAAAAGGCATGACGAGGAACTCGTAATGGCCATATCTCGAACGAAAAGCTGTCTTAGGCACATCTTCCTCTCTTACGCGTAGCTGATGGTACCCTGATCTGAGATCAATCTTTGAAAATAACCCTGCACCTTGTAGTTGATCAAGTAATTCATCGATCCTTGGAAGAGGGTACTTATTTTTAATAGTTACCTTATTGATCTCACGGTAATCAATGCAGAGTCGCATCGTACCGTCCTTTTTCTTGACGAAGAGGATTGGAGCTCCCCAGGGCAAGAAACTCGGCCTTATGAACCCTTTGTCTAGCAAATCCTGAATTTGCTCCTTAATTAAGTTCTTTTAACTCTGCTGGAGCCATTCTGTACGGTGCTTTCGAAATTGGAGTTGTTCTTGGCAGTAACTCTATTCCAAACTCAACTTCCCTTTCCGTAGGAATACCTTGAATATCTTCTGGAAAGACGTCAAGAAATTCTCGCACTACTGGAATTTGGTCAAGTGATGGATGTTGCTCATCCACTTTTGAGATAAAAGCTAGGTATGCTTCACATCCTTTGCTGACTAGCTTCCGTGCCTTAACCGCAGATATCACGAGAGTTCCCAACTTGGATGAAATACTCTGATATGAGAGATGTGGTAATCCCTCAGAACCAAAAACCACCTTTCTATTCCGACAGTCAATCAATGCATGATGCTTGAAAAGCCAATCCATGCCTAAGATGACATCAAAGTCTTTCATTTCCAACATGATGAGGTTTGCATCGAGTTCTTTACCTTCAATACTTATTGGACAATCCTGAAGAACTTCAGATGATGTTAACACTTCCCCAGATGGAATCGATATGTGGTAATTCTCATCCGTGAGACGATGATGATCAACTAGTTGTTTAGCAAAAAAGGGTTTCACAAAAGAGTGTGATGCTCCAGAATCAAATAGAACAAAGGCTGAAAGACCACACACAGGAAGATTTCCTATCACAACATCATGCATAAACATTTAAATCACATAATACAACACATAGTAGACAATTTAAACATATAGAATAAACGAGGCGCTGAATAATAAAGGGAAGAAGTACCGGTGACTACGTCAGCTGATTCCTTCGCTTCATCAAAAGTCATCCTGTAAACTCGAGCTGCTCCACGACACGCTATTTAGAACAACCGGACTTTGATCGAGATCTAATCAAGGGGTCTGTGCGGGCGCAAAGGCGCAAAGTAGTTATTTGGAAAGTGTTTCAAGGAAATGCGCATTCCCCCCTTTTTGTGTACATAATCAAAAAATCTATTTTCTTTTCTTTAACATCTAATATGTTTGAATTGATTAAATCCATTTTTAGAAATAGGGTGTGGAAAGGGGAAGCATTCCAAATTGTAGAGTCTACAAACGAACAAAATAGAATTCCTTTATTCTTATCTGGGCAATAAGTCATAATATGTCCTGGCTTCTTGCAATGGTAGCAGACAGTCATCCCTTGCAGGCACTTTCCTCCATGTGCTTTCTTACATGTATCACAAACTGGCTTCTTCGCAGAAGTTGGTCCCTGTTGTGTTGGTGGTTGCTTTCTTTTCTGACCACCTCCTTGTCCAAAAGATTGGTTCCCTGCTCTAGGTTTCATTGCCTGAATAGGAGTTGCAGCTGCAGCACACTGCTAACGTACCTTCTCGATTAGCATAGCTTTAGCCACGACTTGTTGCATCGTGGGGAACTGATAGGCACAAAGTAATAGACGAATCTCCGGTAGGAGTCCCTCTTCAAAGCGTCTTGCCTTCTCAACCTCATTAGGGATCAAGTTACGAGCAAATCGGGCTAGCGCAATGAACTTTGCTTCATGCTCGACCACAGAAAGGTTACCCTGAGTTAAATTCATAAACTCATGTTCCTTGTCCCTCCCCACACTCAAAGGGAAATATTTTTCATAAAATAACCCCTCGAATCTCTCCCAAGTGATTGCCGCATTACCTTCTTGACGTTCAATTAGCTGCCACCAATCTAAGGCACTATCCTTCAACCTAAAAGCAGAAAAGCTCACCTTATCTGCTTCACTAGGATGACAAACCGAAAAAACCTTCTTGATTTCCTTGAGCCAACTTTCTGCCTTCATGGGATCAGTGGTTCCATGAAAAGCTGGGGGAGACAGCTTCAAATACTCAGCAAAATGATTCCTGTCGTTCTCTCTACGATTCTGGGTAGCCTGAATCAATGCCTCCGTCATTGCTTCCACGGTCAAAGGTGTAGCGACTGGTCGTGTTAATAAGTACGTCTGCTATGACATTATTATCGTAAGCTGGATCACACATCCACCAATTTCAAGAACATAAGACATTATACTTGGTAAGGTGTCTAAACATGTAACTCATCATAATCATAAGATCATCACTTATAAACATATAAAGACTTACCGAAGTGGAAGGAGTCGATCGAGCCTGATTCAGTACTTACAATTCATATATACATTATACATCAACTTTTTCTTATGAAAACATCTCTTTTATCTTGTCGAAAAAGTAACCCAAAGTATCGTGTTTAAAACCTTGGGCTCTGATACCAAATCAGAAGCGCTCGTTAATTTTTAATATAAAATACACGTGGATTCCGACAATAAATGCTATTTTCAAAAAGGGCAGCTAAATAAAATTTCTAGGACAACATAAATGTAGTCAAATTTCAGTGAACTTGAAAAGAATGAAAATCATTTACAGCGGAAGTCTTAAAACCAACATGTCTTTGCGCAAACCGCACTTTAAAAAAAAATAAATAAATAAAGAATTAATGTTCAATCATAAGTGTACTGAATCAGCTTCAATCTTGATCCCCATCCACTCCAGCTTGTTCATCACCTGAGGTTCAATAGGGCAAGGGTGAGTACCTACTTTTACTCGCAAGCAAGCCAA
This sequence comes from Plantago major, assembly GCA_026545765.1. Classification (NCBI taxonomy): domain Eukaryota; kingdom Viridiplantae; phylum Streptophyta; class Magnoliopsida; order Lamiales; family Plantaginaceae; genus Plantago; species Plantago major. Next base: position 2,136,860 of record CM048843.1, on the reverse strand, counting down.
ACTGACATGTAATACATAGCACAGATATTCCTTACATTTGCATCACTCACAAGGTAAAATCAATAAATCAAAAGAAGGCCATGGAGTACCAATTCTCCGTTCTTTTACTTCTAGAATTCACTAGCTTAAACATTTGACTTGAGTTTCTTTTCTTTGTCATTCATTAAGATCATTCATTTGATTCAAGCTCTTTCCTTATCTTTAGCTAGAATCACTTTAGCATTCTTTCTTTTAAGGTGCCTAGGTAAGCTTCGCCTCATATTGGTATACGTGCATGTTCACCGTAGCAACATGCGTAAAACGACTCGGCTCTCATGTGTATACTCACCGTAGTAGTATACGTAAAACGCATCGGCTTTCGCCTCTGCTCTCTTGTGTATGCTCACCGTAGCAACATACGTAATACGCCTTGGCTCAATCATTAGGGTGTATATCCAATAGAGACACCTAGGCATCCTTGTATTCATTCTTTAAATTCGTCAATTCCATAATTAACTTTTGAGGCATTGCCTACTCCTTATGAATTAAAATTATTGAAAACAAGCCAGGAAGCTTGAGCATAGCCATATGTTAGCAAATTTTCTTTAAGCAAATGTTATTGCTACAGTTTATACTTATATCAGTCCTTCTTGGTTACAGCATGGTTAGACATTAATTTCTTTCTAAACAAGTAGAGCTACTGGACATGCTTAATTAAGCAAAAATCCCCTGCAGGACCATTCACAAGTAAAAAAGCAACTAAACAATTAAGATAGCATGACCCAATTATATATATAGTCCATAAATAACTACCAGGTGATCATCGCAAGACCTTTGAATTCCACTGGGTAAAATTGGCACACTAATTAGCAACCACTAATCTTTTAATTAAGCAGAATCAAGAAAAGTAGATCACACAGTGGACAAACTAATAAGCTTACAATCATCAAATCCAACCAAATAGTGAGATCAAACGCATGTATATACCAATCCAACAAGGAGATCAATAGATATATAGCAGAACAATGATTTTCTTTAGACGAATTGCTAGCAGCTAATCTACTTATCCAAATTTTCTATCTTAGTTAACATTGCTATACGGCTCAATCAGTTGCCAGAAATTCATAAATCATTCAACAACATAATTTATGCACAATAGAGCCCTAGCATACGATTTCTAACATTCACTTGCCTGGAATAAGAAGAATCAAGGAAAGACAGTAAGGGATGGAGAATGATCTATTTTCTTGGTTTCTTCTTTAATTGTAGCAGAACCCTTCTTTTCTTCCCAGCTTCCAACGTTTTTCCTTCTTCAGTTTGTTGGAAAACTACTTTTCTTATTCAATTAGGTTTAGCTAAAAGAATGGGCCATGTCTTAAAAGAGAGGAATTGGGCTTTTTCAGTAGTTTTTTCTATACTTGGCCTAGTTCGTCTAAAATCGCTTTAATTCGATTAATTAAAATCCGGGTCGTTACAGATCACCATGACCTTACTAGCTTTACATAATGAACATGACTATGACTCTATGAACCAAGTCAATTATTTTGGTACTCGTTAAGAATTGAGAATGCTTCATACATAAACACTACAATTTGCTGGGTTTAGCAAGGCTGCCCAGAGCTTTAGCTTTGCTCCTTAAAACAAACTTCTGTGTCTTACCAGTTGAAGTTTTTGGCAGATCCTCAAAAATGACTGTTCGAGGAGCCATGTAATGCGGCAACCTCTCACGACAATACTTGATAATATCTTCTGCACTTGCATCACATCCATCCTTCAGCTTAACAAATGCACAAGGCGTCTCACCCCAGTGGTCATCCGGTCTCCCCACGACAGCTGCCTCCAGCACTGCCGGGTGACTGAAAATCACTGACTCAACTTCAATCGTACTTATGTTCTCCCCTCCGGAAATGATGATATCCTTAGACCGATCCTTCAGTTCTATGTAACCATCAGGGTGTCTCACTGCTATGTCTCCTGTTCTGAACCATCCCCCTTTAAACGCCTCTTGTGTTGCCTTTTCATCTTTATAGTAACCGTTCATTACGGTGTTTCCTCTAAACATCACCTCTCCCATTGTTTTTGCATCTGCTGGTACAGTTTGCATTGTTGACGGATCCTTGACATCCACTTCTTCCATCCCGAGATGTTGCAGTCCTTGGCGGGCCTTGATCTTAGCTCGTGCATTGGGTGGTAACGGATCCCACTCAGGTTTCCACGTGCAAACTGTTCCGGGGCCATAAGTCTCTGTGAGACCGTAAGAGTGAGTAACATTGAATCCTAGTTCCTCCATCTTAAACAGTACCTGCATTCATCAAAGTTTCGAATTGTTAGGCACTTGAGGAATATTGCATATTAGTAAACTGCCTCTCCATCTTACATACATAACTGACAGGAAGCCCCTTTGTACAATACCTGATCAGGTGGTGGAGCACCACCAGTCATCACCGAAACTTTTCCAGGAAGCAAACGTTTTTCACTAGCTGACGCGTTTATAATCATGTTCAAGACGGTGGGTGCACCACCCATGTGGGTCACTCCATGTGCTGAGATACACTCAAATATTCCTCCAGCAGTCACATTTCTTAAACATACATTTGTGCCACCTTGAGCCGCCACAGCCCAAGTCAGGCACCAACCATTACAATGAAACATCGGCACGGCCCACAAATAGACGGGCATGGACAACATCTCGTTAAGAAGAACAGCAGCCAGGGAATTCAGATACGCTCCTCTGTGACTGTAAATTACACCCTTGGGACTTGAAGTTGTGCCCGAAGTGTAATTTAGAGAAATAGGATCCCACTCATCTTTTGGCCTTAAAATAACAAAATCAGTTCGCCCCGTTGCTAGGAAAGAGTAGTATTCTAATGCTTCTGGGTTTGAAATATTGTTAGGTCCAGAACATTCTGGAATTAGGATTAAATGGGGAATTTTCAGGCCTTCGTCTGATAAAATTTTCAACGCACCCTTGGCAGTGTTGAGAAACTGGTAATCCACAAATAGAACTTTAGCTTCTGAATGCCTGAGCAAAACTGATACCATAGCTGAATCGTGACGTACATTAAGCGTGCAAAGGACAGCTCCAGCCATTGGAACAGCGAAGTGTAGCTCATACGTTGCCGGAATATTTGGGGCCAATGCTGCAACCTGGTCACAGAATCATTTGATTAAGGTGAGAACGACTAGAAAGTATGGACACGATGAAAGAGTTGCAAAATTAACTTGAAAGAATTTTAAGAAATGTTACTACAGAAAAAAGAAAGAAAAGGATAACAACAAAAGTCATGAGTAGTGTTGCAGCAAAAAGTCCTAAACTACAGCTCAAATGTATCGGCATAAATTCATTATAAACAGAAAATGGAAATGCATAACTTAGCATACAATTCCATTATACAAATAACATTTAAGAAGTTTGAAGTGGACTACTGGGATAACAAGAAAGAAGTACATTTGCTGGATCCTGTGAGGAGAAAAGACTATCTGTTACGATTAAATGAATGAAGAAAACCAATATAGATTCTCCCAGAAGATTATTTTCAACTCTAGAGCCAGAGTCATGTCTGATAACTGCTCTTGTGACTTGTCAAACAACTTACCCCATAATAAATCTTCCAAATGCGCAGACTAATTCCGGTGGAAGCATAACTGAGTCTATCCTCATTCAGTAACTATAAAGCTATCATTATTTCCCTTTGCATCTTTCTAATGGAAAATCGAACTAAGCTCACTTAGTCATTTTAACTCCTGCACTTTTATATCCATGTTGTCAAATGATATCAGAAACTAAACTAAACGTATAATATGTGAATCCCACGACCTCAATTCTCGTATTCGTCAACTCTCGTTGAGCCCCAACAATGAACAATAAAACAATCCTGTGAAACAAGTTCAAGGCTACTGTAGTCGGAAACAAAACCAAACCTTTCAATTTTAAACTAGCACACTCCAAATTAATCCCCAAAAAACAATTATAATGACATCCGAGTCACTAGAAACGGCTAATCTCAAATATTGTACCTAGACTCCATGCTTCCCAACTCATTCCACAATCAAAATCGCAACTTTATTGCTTTAGATATTGCCAAGGTACTATAGATGCTGCATTTATAGTGATTCAAACAATGACGCCTAAAGAAACTAAACTGATTCAAGTACCGACAAGCATCGTTCATGATCTTGAAGCTTAAGCAAGAAATCAAAATTAAGCACTAAAAATGCAATACAAGGAAAATCAACTGCATCAAGATTCAAGCCAGCTTCTGATATATGATTCTTCCTCAGAACAAGATCAATAAACACAATAGAAAAGTATACTCAACAAAAGGGAATTCAAAGAGTGACCAATAAACATAAAAGAAGGAACTTTCTTGTACATAATGAAGAAAAAGAAGGAAACTTTATTGAATCTTACAACATCGCCACGAGAAATACCAAGATTGGCGAGAGCAGAGGCGAGCTTAAGACATCTCTGATGAGTCTGTTTCCAGGTGAACTTGAGATCTCCATAGACAATTGATGCTCTGTTTGCGTACACAATTGCTGATCGTTCCAAGAAGCTAATGGGACTCAGTGGCACATAGTTTGCCGAGCATTTCATTGTACCGTTTTCCATCGCTGCAAGTACCAGTCGCAGTCGTATGAGTGGATTAATCGGATTGGGAAAGAAGAAGAAGAAAATATCCTGGCAAGAGTTATTAGCTTGGCCATTGTAGGGACAAGTGTACTTCATATCCAATTATCCAACTTTGGTTGTGACGTGTGAATTAAGGAGTTTCATTTCATCAACTCAACCCATTTAAAGTTTATAAAAACTTTTGAAATTCAAAGTTTTTGTGAGAGTTATGCAATATTGTATATTAATTGTGTGACTTTGTGTGTAAATTGTTGATTTTTATTGTAAATCAGTATATCATTGTATACTAATCATGTAATGAATCTTTTGTTTAAGATTTTTTCTCAGGAGAGTTGCTCTTTAAAGTTTTAATGAGTGAAGAATTTGAGTTAACTTGAATAACGTCTTTGACTCTTGAGTTCAAATGTGTGATAGTGTATCTATATACTCCCTCCGGTCCATTAAAAGCTTCCTAAGAAGTTACTTTATCTTAGTTTAAGGAAAAATAGTTAAATATTAGTTTGTGAATGGTAATATATTGATAAAGTTGTAAGTAGCTGATAAAGTAAGTGGAAGAGTGAATAAAATGATGATAAAGTAGGAAATAGAAATAATAAAGAATTAGATAGTGAGATGAAAACTTTCCTTTCTGGGTTAGGAAGTTTCTAACGAAACACCAAAAAAGGAAAGTTAGGAACTTTTTAATGGAACGGAGGGAGTAGTTGATATGTATTAATAAGTCCGACCTAAGGATTGACATTAAGGCGACTTAAGTGCATTATGAGATCTATTACTCTAAAGTCCTACACCACTCATAAAGCTCACCACCCCTCAACACTACTTTTACTTTGACTTCACCATTTTTACATTTTTATACTACATCATATTGGATCCCATAAGGTCGCACTCGATCTTGTTGAGAAGGTTTCTCTTGATCTTAATTGTGGAAACTAAGGTCGGACCCAATTTTGGTAAGAAGGTTTTTCTTGATATTTGATGTTGGAGTAAGGATGACCTTGTGGGGTCGGACCCCATCTTTGTGAGAAGGTTTCCCTTGATCTTCAGGGTGGAAGCTAAGGTTAGACCTTGTGGGGTCGAATAACATGAGGTCGGACCCAAAGGTTAGACGACTGGTGGGTTTCCATTTGTCTTTATTTTAACAACTTTGATTCCTCAAGGTCGGACCCCCTAGTCAGGGTCGGACCAAATGTGGTTCCCCACGGTGGACTTCTTCTGACTTGGTCTTACTTGAAGTTAGCACATTCAACTTGATGAGTTAGGTTGGACATATTTCCATCTTGATATTCCATACCTTTTTAGGAGTGAGCTCAGACTTAGTGGTTCCGACCTTTCCAAGTTGGTTTTATTCACATCACCCTTTTAGAAGTTAGCTCGGACTCTCTAGGTCTGGATTTTCCAAGGTGGTTTTTCTTTGTCATCACCCTTTTAGGAGTTAGCTAGGACTCTTTGGGTCCGGCTTTACCAAGGTGGTTTTTCTTTATCATCACCCTTTTAGGAGTTAGCTAGGACTCTTTGGGTTCGACTTTACCAAAGTGGTTTTTCTTTGTCATCACCCTTTTAGGAGTTAGCTCGGACTTTTTGGTTCCGACTTTTCCAAGGTGGTTTTTCTTTGTCATCACCCTTTTAGGAGTTAGCTAGGACTCTTTGGGTCCGGCTTTACCAAGGTGGTTTTTCTTTGCCATCACCCTTTTACGAGTTAGCTTGGACTCTTTGGGTCCGGCTTTACCAAGGTGGTTTTTCTTTGTCATCACCCTTTTACGAGTTAGCTAGGACTCTTTGGGTCCGACTTTACCAAGGTGATTTTTCTTTGTCATCACCCTTTTAGGATTTAGCTAGGACTCTGTTATTACCCTTTTAGGAGTTAGCTAGGACTCTTTGGGTCCGGCTTTACCAAGGTGGTTTTATTGACATCACCCTTTTAGGACTGAGCTCGGAGGTCTGGACGTCCGGCCTCTCCAAGGTGGTAAGGACAGTAGGGAGCGTCCCTTCAAGGGTCAACTTTATTTTCTGATGATCTTCTTTCTTGTGGATACGACTTCGCCTAGGACTTTGTTCTCTCCTCGGACTTGACAACATCCTAGGATTTTCGGGTCGCCTAGGACTATGTCTTCTCTCTGTTTCACTATGCCAATCCTTCATCCCATGCCTCGAACGAGAGGGGGGCTAGCTTCGCATATCAATCCTTCGCCGAGTAGGTAATGGGGCTCTCCTATAAAGTTGGTGTAGGTCTCATCCTATTCATAGTGATCCTCCCGATCATCTTGCATATCTTCATACTCATCCTCCTAAAGGTCTCTTTCTGAGACCCGGGAAGGAGTTTGGCCACGATGGGTCCTCTTGATTCTACCATGTGGTCAGCGATTGTTTGATTATGAGTTGGTTCTGGATTGGAAATACAACCGCGGTCCTCATGGGAATGCCCTGTGATACAACAAGAGCCTGATGATTCACTTCATCTTGGGGTTGGCTCCTTAGAAGAGGGCACCTTGTAGGAGTTGAATTTGTGCCTCGTTGAACCCGGACATTAGGCCGTCAGCAGTAACTCATGGAATGTTGGCAGTTATTTGAATTGGAGGTTGGACCGAGGGAGGAACGTCATTCCGCCCTGTGTGACGGTCCGAGGTGGAGAGGGAGGCCTCGTTCCCATCTCTCTCATCGTGTTCGAAAACGATTCGGTTTTCTCCGATTGGTCCAGCCCCGGTAGAGGTTTGGGTCCGGACCTGGTTAGAAAGGCCGACGTCGGATGTGGCTGGCCTTAGTCTTGTAGCAGCTGTCTTCCTAGTATATTTTTGTGGTGGTGTCATGACTTTTCGTTCCAAGGGATTCCCACACATGGCTCCAATATGATGTAGGGTAAAAATGATGAAGTCAAAGCAAAAGTAGTGTTGAGGGGTGGTGAGCTTTATGAGTGGTGTAGAACTTTAGAGTAATAGATCCCATAATGCACTTAAGTCACCTTAATGTCAATCCTTAGGCCGGACTTATTAGTACATATCATAAGTCCCCCCAGTTTTCAAGTATCTTTGTAGAAGATAGTTGAGAAACTAACTTTGAAGTTTCTTTGAGGTTGCGGGAAGTCGGACTTCCTTAAGGTCGATCTTTATCATGACACGGGAGGTAGGACTCCCTGTTTGGATCATGGGAGGTAGGACTCCATAGGGTAGAGCCGGTCTGTTATTTGTGTTGTAGGAGGTAGAACTTCCTCAGGGCCGGTCCCCTTGATTCTCATATAGTAACTATGGTTTAGTCCACTCACTTTTGAGGGAGGTCGGTCCGCCATACGGTCAGGGTCGGGCCAAATGTAGTTTCCCGCGGTGGACTTCTTCTGACTTGGTCTTTACTAGAAGTTAGGACCTTCCACATGAGGTAGGACTTATTAGTACATATCAATAGTCATATATCAAAACCTCGGGACATTACATTTTACGTCCGTTTTTATGTTCCGCTTCCTCATAGAGACTAACAACGTGGAGTAGTTATTTTTCAAGTACAATCGTCCACAACCCTTACAGATTTGGTAGTCACACTAAGATAACATGTGTAACGACTGACGACTAATCGGTCGAATCCAATCCACACAAGCCTTATTGATATGATATTATTCTATTTGATACATAGCCCTCATGAGTTTGCTATTGAAATAATTTGGAATGCATTGTATGTTCTTATATGGTATGACTTTCTCAGTCTCATAACCATAGTTATTATCAATCCCGGATTGCAGTGCAGAGCGGCCGACCCCAATAATAGAATCGCGGGCGGGAAGGCCACTATTCGAAGTATTCCACATACTTGTCATAAATATTATATAGTACTCATAATGTTCATAAATATACAAACAAATTCCCAAAATCCAAGAAATTACTAATAATCAACAAAATGGCTCATCATTTTTTATCACCAAAATCATCCAACAAATCTTCAACCTCAACATGACCTCTTCCATTTCTTAATTCGCCCTAAACCATCTTAATTTGCCTACATTCCAATAGCGGATGTAGCGACCAATAGCAGCCACTCCCAGCCACTATTTAATAAGTCCGCCTCGTAGCGCCAGGAACGACGGTATTACGGTCGTAGCGACCGCAATCGATAACTATGCAGTTTCCCATATTTCCTTTTTAGTCATACCACACGAATATTCCCATTTTCATATTGGATAATGCTACCTTTTACCACATTTAACTAACATTTAACTAATAACTACACAAAACACTCATATTTACAACTTTATGAACTCATTATCTCTATATCATTCTTTCTTTATTGTCATCTATTTAAATAATAGTCAAATTTTCACTTTAATAACCCACTACCAATTTTATTCATTAATTTTCTATTTAAATCTTCCACGTTCCTTATTTTGTTGACAAATAAAGTAAACTGTGAGTTATTCCCCAAATGAAAGAAGTACCATTTATTTCACTCCCTCTTAATTATATTAAACCGGGGTATCCGAGAATGTGTCTCGACTGCTATAATTGTTTAATACTAATACTATTAATTTACTCGAAACATGATGAATTTGTACAAAATGACCAATGAAAGTTTAATTGAAACCTAGCTATAAGGATTCTATTTGACAAAAGTAGTTGATAAGTTGATAAACTAACTAAATTGAATGGCTAAAAAAATAGATGTTAAACTAGTTGATTTTAATGGATTTACTATCATATTCACATCACTTCAGAGTAGTCAAGTTGTCCATCAATCTATCAACGCTAGAATTTGACAGAAATCAAATCCATCCACACTCGATGGGAATCGAACGCATAATCTTAAGTTATCGAATAACCAATTGAGTTACGTTCATTGACAATTTTAATGGATTTAAGTATCTAATAAATTCGATAGTTTCCACCATATCAGTTGGATGTTTACATGGCATAATTGTTGTTTCAATTTATAACGATATTATTTGAAACCCGGGATTGTGATATTAATATCTGTTTAAGACAAAATCATACAAGTTGACTTTCGTGTGATGAAGTAAGTATATAGCGCACTAAAATTATTGACATTACATGAATAATTTTCTTTTTCCGAATATAAGAAATGAAGAAATCTCAATCAACGGCCCCATTTCAATTTAAAACCCAAGTAAAATCCAGAACCGTCGATCAAAAATTTGACCGTTAGAGGCGCTCCTCTGTTTCAATGTTTCAAACCCTAATTAAAGCCAAAACAAAAGCCCTTATACCAAATCTCTTTCCTTCTTTCTCCCTTTTCTGCATCAAGAAAATCCCAATTATCCATTTTTGCTCTGTTTTGGTTTATAAAGACTACCCACTACTCCTCTTCTCAACACATTCAAAAATCATGTCGAAGATGATGTTGCGATCCAATGGAAGGCCTCCTCTTCCAAGATCTCCGATCAGCCTTCGCCCTCGTCGTTCTGTTCTTCAGTCCACTGCCAATAACGCAGTTCAGACTCCTCCAGGTACTTTTGATTTGAATCGAAAGAATTGAACTTTATTCAAGAGTTTTTTGCTTTTTTAGATTAACTTCATTTTTGTATTTGTAAAGTATGTGGTTTTGTTTAATCATTTGAGAGAAACAGGTTCATTGACGAAATCCCAGATGCCAAATCGCAACATGGATGTTGAAAAATCGGAGCTTCGACCGGGTTACCACACGATTTCTTGTGAACTGAGGGCTCTAGCCAAGATGGTGCAAAATGATCTCGGTGGAGGAGACGAAAATGGTTTGGATGGTGATTGTTTTGGTCCTCCTTTGTTTGAAAGGGGGAGGTTTTATGATGAGTACGCTGCGAGAAGAAACGAGAGGCTTAGGAGGAAGAAAGGCGAATTGGAAGGGTATGAGAAGAAGAGTGGCTATGATCTTGGTGTTAGAGTCGATTCAGCGACCAAGAAACGAGGAGAGGTTAGGAAGTTTGATGGTCGTAGGAAGACTGTGGCAGTAGCTGTGTCCACACCTATGACGGAGCGAAGGGTGGCTCTAACTCCGAGGTATTCGCTTAGGAGCAGTAGTGTCAAGGAGAACAAGAAGCCTCCGTTGCCTATGGCTATGAGTATTGAGAAAACAGTTGGGGTTACTGCAAGGAAAATCGGAGCCAGAAGTGTGAGGAAGAAATGAACTTGAGTTCATGAATCTTGAATTTTCGACTTGAAATCGGATGTCTCCGTTATGGTAAATGTAGTTACCGTACTATTGGAAAATTATTAGATATGAAACAGTATATTATAAGGAATTGGGATGTCTCCAGAATGTCTCAAGGAATTGGGTTGAAATCGGATGTCTCCAGAATGTCTTGTATCGAGGCTATGTGTCTGTCTGTCTGATAGCCTAAACTTTTTGTTTGCTTAGTAAAAATGATGATGTTATGGTTTTGCAATTTTAGCACTGCTTCATTCATGTAAATTGAATTCTTGTGAATTTAGATTTGTTGTTGCAGAGCATTTCTTTGCCATTTCTCGTGAATCTTGGTTGGTGGGGTGTTCTGTTACTTTCGAGTATTATGTTGAGCTAACATTTCAATATGATAATGGAATCTAGTTTGGAATGTTCAACTTAGGAATGGCATTTCCTTTGTTTCAGTAATATGATAGGATAGGCAGGACATTAGGACATAGTGACATGCTCATTACCACCACTACAGTTGGTAGAAGGCTTGTTAATGAAATTGAGATCAAGCAAGATTTGATTCTCATATGTTAACAAAAAAATGATTGTTAATGATGCTCAGATCCTAGTAGTAACAACTACCCTAATATCCCCTCATTGTGTGGTAGCGCCTGTTGATTCCTTTCTAGAGGCACTTGGCTTTTAGGCATAGTGAAGCTTGCTACGGTTCCATTTAAGTTGTGCAAGACTCATTTAGTGGGATCTTGCTAGCTCGACCCTGTTATCTGGGATGTCGAAACGCACCAAAATTCTGATTATGTTCAGTAAAGATTCCAGGTGCAATTCTGCAAAGCAAGCAGTATATGTATATGTATCAAAGGATATCAATGGCTGTCTGAACTTGTTATCCTCTGTCCATGACGTGTTTCATGGCTTTATGCTATCTAATTTTACCAGTGTAACCATCTCCAGTTCTAACCAGAAAGTTCCTCCATGAACCAAAGCAATAATACAATTCCAACGATTTCAATTTCACATGCCAGCTGGAAACGAATGTCTTCTAAATGTATGTTTCAAATCCCAAACTTAATTACAAAAATGTCGAAATTTCATGTGTGAGGTATAATGTATATTCAGTGCACATTCTGAAGACCAACAACTTGCAGTTAAGCATAATATCTCACTAAAATAAAATCCGCCGATATGATGAGACCTATTTGTTCAATCAACAGACTAAGATGGGTTAAATAAAAATGCAACCACACCGTGGCTCAGGTGATCTTGTGCACCAATGAAATAAAAATGCAACCACACAGTGGTACTTTCATGGTCAGATTACGGGGCTCTACAACTTTCCACGTGATTGTTCTGAATTGTGATCGAGCAACTGAACACTACTTCAAGTTGTAACAAGGAGGTATAGAAGTCCCTTCAAATATTCTACTATTTCTGATCCACCCAACTTTGAGCTTCCATATACTCTATCAACAAAGGTTATTGGTACCTACGAAAGGAAAGGAGTCAGCTGCAAAATTTGGAGTATACAGTTATCTTGATAATCAACAAACATCAATCTCAAACAGAGGCGATCCACATAGCTTTGTAGATCAAGTTTTGAACTGGAAACTGTAAATGCTAAACATGCACTTGTGTATCATGTAAGAACTGATTTTCGTGCTTTATTTTCTTCGTCGCTGATAGTAGAAAATCATTGGAATCAAAGATGGCTGACTTGGAATTAGTATATCCAATTGCTCTTTTACAAAGTAACACCACAATTGTTAGAAGTAGAAGAAATTATCTTCCAACAATATAATACCAGATTCTCGACTAAAAAAAAACAGGAATAAGTTATTTTTTCAAAATCTAACAGAACGTAGCACAATGATATTTCAAGGAACTATTTTGTTATGCAGGTTCCGTTCAATCCTATGATTTTGGAAGAAATGCATAACTGTAAGTTGTTTTCTTTGTGGAAGTAGTACTCAAAATAAAGCTGGAAAAGTAAATCTTCCAAAAATCTTCATTATGCTGCGTTCCATTATTTATGCTTTCTTATGTAATTAAAGAACCTGGTATTAAATCATCCGAAGACAGTTATTCTACTAATAAATATTGTGGCATACTCCGGAAAAGAGGCAAGTGGATGCTGATTCCAAGTCAGCAGCCTTTGATTGCGCTGATTCTCAACCATCAGCGACAGCAAAAATAAAGCAGGAAAAGTAGATGAATTCAGAAAATAGCCGAAGAACCAAACCATGCTGAACACAAGTATGTTGTGATAGAGGAATCCAGCAGAGAGATTGAAATCAACCATGTTGAGTATAAACTAAAAAGTTAAGAGGAATCCCGGATCAAACTTTCAAATTAAATTCCACATGAAAAGTATTGTCATTAGAGAAAAGAGCGAAAGCCTATTATTATTATCTCTTCCTAATTCTTAAACCACAGAGCAGGAACCACATTCATTTATGCATTTTCCAAGAAGCTGATTAAGTCCATACTTCACCACAATAAGATTTTTGAGAAGAATGATGGGGCATATTTCGTTTTGGTATGTAAAGAAATATTTATTACAAGAGTGTGTAAGCCCCAAGCCCCCAACTTCATGGAGATTTTCTGAAAGACGAAATTAAGTCTTAAATCATGACGGCCAAGGGTAATTATGAATTAGTACAATTATCTCCTATAGAACATGGCTAGTTTTGAATCTTGGTAATCATGATTTTCCAGTCATAATTTGCCTAATACAATAATTTCACTTCCATCGATGTCTTGAGCTGTCAATAACTTCTTTTAGGACTTGTTATGTTTGAGTTCCCACTTGATAATAAAAAAATCTGCATGCTATTAAGGACTTTTTTTAGGTCCTGAATTTCTCTAGTACTTCCATGCCCGCAGAGTCTCCTTCAATGTTAGCACAAGGTCACATAAGTACAGTCCTAGAATCCTAGTATACCCACACCACCCTTTCAATCAAGGTCTATTTGAAATAGAACGAAAAAAAATAGATATGACAGAGACAACATTCCAAATGCATAAATTTATGAGCTAATAGTACCTCTTCAATGTGATAACCCTTTCTTGATGCCCTAACAATCATCTCCATCTGGAAAACATATCCCTTGCTTACGCATGAGCTTATAACATCCTCTAGCACAGATTTCTTGTAAAGCCTGTAATGACAGGTCGATGTAAAGTTTACAGGTAAATATTAATGAAAGAGATAAATTGCAAGAGGGGTTATTGTATTTGTAGCAATACCGAAATGATCCAGTTAAGTCAGATACACCAGGCCAGAGAAGGGTATGTGCGAGGACATTAGCTCCTCTGCTCGTCAACTTTCGCATCAGATTCCATCCATGGACCCCACCACCTTGAACATATCTGGTTCCAGTAACTATGCTAGCATTAGTCTCCATCTGTTTCCTGAATGCAAGGAAGATTTTTACCTTGTATTTATACCAATATAACAATATCCAGAAACATTTAAGTATGCTTAGTTGCTTACTTGATGAAGCCTGGTAGATACTTCGGCTGTCAAAGTGGGCAAGAAAAGAGAGAAAAGGAATAAATATATGAGCTCAATGATAAGGTCAAAACAAGAGAATGTAAATACACGGAGTAAGTCTCATGGGAGACGGTCTCTAGATAAGTTATCTAAAGAAGGCCATATGTTTTTAATAAAAACAACCATGTTGTTGATCAAAATATCTATGTTGTTAACAAAATGCATTTTTTTTGTGTATGAAAAAACACTAATTGTTAACAACATAGACGTTTTTATATTGACAACATGGATGATGTTATTAACAAATTAGGTCCGTCTCTAAATAAGTTATATAGAGACCGTCTCTCTAGAGACTTTGTGAAAGAAAAGATGATTAAATGACCTCAAATTCTTGGCTCAAGCTATGTAACTTCCTATCTATCTAATTAGTGTGTATGCCCAAGTTAACAGTTCAGTTTATTCTTCATGCCACTGAACTTTTTTTTATTCTATTTCTTAAGAATGTTCATTTTATTCAAAGCTTGCAGAAAGGTGTCAACTCTTGGCTCTTGGGTCATAATTTTGTACTCGATGAAAAAGGATCTTTGTAGAGTTAAAATAACATGGTGTAGATGAGTGTAATTTTACAGAAATGTGAAACTCAAAAGTTACACCAGATGAAATGAGAACTCTTGTCTTTTGAATTTCTGAGAGGAACTTACATGGTGTGACAAATCAGCATCCATAATCACGACAAAATTTCCTGTGGCATGCTTTAGACCATGCATGTAAGCCGTCCCTAATCCAAGCTTTCTAGGTCGAGGTCTCAACAACTGTACAGAAAGAACCATGAGAGAATGTAAAGATCTCAGAAGGTATCATCCACGAAATCACAGGATTGCGAATTGCAAGGTTGACTTTGTAAAACTTACAATACGATCTTCCCCATATACTTGCTGGAGTTGTTTGACAATTTCCTGGGTTCCATCTGGACTCCCATCATCCACAACAATTACTTCAAAATCTACGTTCCTGAACAGATGAGAGAAATAAAGTTACCAACCAAGTTCAACGTGTCAAGGAATGTATACTTCATTTATACAAACATATAGAATAATCTACACTAAAGATTGGAGGTGAATTCAGGATATGGCAATATAAATAAAGGTATCAAATTTGACTCATTGACATAAGTGGAATTTGTATAAACAGCAGCTCGAACAATTTTTCTTTGGAATCTCAAATCATGTCGAAAGACAATAATGCTGGTACTAAAATTATTATGATGTCAGAGTGACCATAATAAACATGACGTGGAGCTTGAAGCAACACCCAGATATAACAAGTGTGATATCTCTGGAAAGTGCCACAAAGTCTCTATTACTTATTCTTCAAACTTTATAATTACTCGACAGAAAGAGCAGATAAGTATTATTATAGTTGAGCTCATGAAAGGCAATGACCAATTAATAATCATTATCAACAAAAGCTAAGCCTTGGTGAACAACAGAGCGATTTGTCTGCTATATACGAATCATCTTCCTTCGGCCATTCCTCTCATCTAACAACTTACCACACAGGCACTTGACCTCTCCATTGATCATATATTTTACCTCCATTCTGGCCGTCTCTTCTATACAGACTTGAATGCTTGATCTAACACGAGTCCACCGTACTGGTCATCTATAGTCCTACCTATAATATTGCTATGTTACAGGTCTACATATGACTAGAGCTTGTTAATAACTAACTATGATCACATGATGAAAACATCAGAACTCTATAAAGTAGAATTACCTTCAGATCTCTATTAACTGGAATAGCATTTTTGGACTTCTTTATGATAAAAATAACAACGTTGTTTGACAAAGTAATTCGTATTTCAATATTTTACACTTTGAATGTAAAGGTCGGGTAAATCACAGAGATCTTTTTCTTCATTCAAACACATTCATCAGTCTCCATCAGATTATATTTCAGCATTGCCAGACTAGAACATATCGTAACCGCAAACAAGATGCTAAGTGCAATGTTTTGGTGACGTAGATTCTCAGTCATTTAACAACAATTTACACACTAACTCCGACATATATCCCCAAATGAAAACCCAAGAACCGCGGTAATTACATTCCAATTCCATAACTTTGAGGTGAGCTAATTTCTGTGAGCACTATACCTAACTTACATTCACTAATGTTGATCGGCTCCGTTGTTCGAGTGAAAAGAAAATTGAAAATTTTCAACCATTTGATTCCGCGAATAACAGATCATAGAAAAAGGGAAAACTCCAAAAGAGAATTATATATATAAATAAGCTACCAATTGATAAGGTCTTAGCATATGACAAGTATACTACAGTTCCCAAAAACAAAACGATCCTAGATTACAAAATCGATCTTCGGAATTGAAAGCAGGCAAATATTAAACGCAGAGTGAAGAAGCTTACGGGAGATGCTTGAAGATGAGATAGATGATGAGGGCTATGTTGAGGCGTTCGTTGTACGTAGGTACTATTATGCTGTACTTGTTCTTCTCATCCTTTTCTTCCATTGTTCGATCAATTTCGGATCAAACCCAAATAGTTCAAGCTAGCTTATCACAGCTTGCTTAATTTTACCAGAGGAATTGTATTGAATTTCACGATTTCTGTGTTTCAGTCCAAATCAGAGACGACGACGGTGAGTGAACTGTCGAGGGACAAGAATGTAATTCTGCCGCCACTGGAATCAATGTAACAGAAAATTGGGCTGGATTATTTCACTATCGGGCCTTGTTTGCCTGATACTAGTACAGAATATGAGTGTGTCTCTTTTCATAGATCAAGGACTGATTGAATATAAAGCCCAAATTAGTAAAGCTATTATGTATGTATTTATGTAACACCCTTAAGATATATGTTAAATAAGTTGAGAACAATACCAACATAGCGCGTCTTTATTTTTTCGGAGTTCATCCATGATTCATAAGGACTCTAAAGTTAACTGAACTTGCTCTGGAGTAATTGTAATTTTAGGATGAATGGCCACCTGAAAAAGTCTCTCGTGCGTGCATGAGTGGGATAAAGTAACACGGAAAATGACACGTGTTGGTACAATAGAGTCGGCATATCACTCGGAAGGCAGTTCATGAGTAACTGTGCCGGTCCAAAGAATCGGAGGCGGGGGCGTTACATATTATCCCGATTCTCAACTTTTACTATAATCGGAATAAATATGATTTTAGAATGTTCTTAAACGTTGCAAGGACATCTCCATGCTACATGAGATTAAGAAGTTTATTTCTACTATTTAAGTTGATGATAAGTGGATATGTTTTAAGAACTTGGATACAAATATAAGGTCCACCATGACCAAATTTCAATGCCATATGCAAAGGGAACTCCATAGTTACTTTCTCTAACTTAAAGTTCAGATTTTCGAGTGAGAGAGTCATAGAATAAAATATTATCTTAATTATGATACACATGATATATTTAGATTTTAAAGGGTTATCAACTAATTATGTGACACATGAGACTGAGGTGCGTGATTCACATAATGAACGATGACAATTGCATGCCTAACATATCATAATACAGTCATATGGAGAATAACAAGTAGAAAAAGGATATAGATGACTTCATACCTTACTTAAATACTTAATTTCTAAGAAACAACAATAAAAACTTATATCTATGTACAAATTACACATTTTGCTAAAAAATTATGTTATATTTTTTATTTTATTTTATTTGGTTGGGGGATTAAAAAAGCATTCTATTCTAATACTATACCTTGCCTCATCTTCAATTTGTTTTGTAGCCTAACGCTAAGCCAAATTGCTGATTATTCACGTCAAATCATAGTACATTGCCAAGGACACCCTAGACCTGAAAATCCAAACAAAACTCCTTCGTCCGTTGAAGGGCAAACCTGTAAAACAGTAAACATTTCAATCTGGCACTCACAAAATCCCTCTGGCAATAATACTATCACTCCAATTCGGTTGCCATCAATGTCGGAGAGTTTGTCATCATGTAAGCTCACTCAAATCACCACCCTTCTTCTCTCCACAGTCAGAAAATGTACAGTTCGTGCAATCTTCTCTCAACGCCAACTCTTTGTTCTTCTGCTGAAAAAGCCTCTCAGGTAAATCACTACACCTGCTCTTTCACTGATCCTTTGCGTTTCCAAGTGTAATTTGTGTAATTATGCTTCACTGGAAGCTGATATTTAGCATTTAAGCTAATCATGATCGTTCGATTGAATTCTGCTTCCTGTTAAATTTTCGTTGAGGCGTTTTGTTTTGCAGGCATCGATTCGTGGTTTGTGTTTCGGTTCGAGACGGACGAGTGAGCTTTCGTTTAGGAAGAAAAAATTGCTGTCGAATGGCATAATGGCGTATGGAAAGGTTTGTTGCTGTGATCTGAATGTTTAGTGGTGGATTGTGTTTTGTTCATTTCATTTTGTCTTTGTGGATCTTCACTGGTTAAGAAATGACAGTAGAAACATTGTTATACATGTTGAAAATGTTATGAGAATCGTAGTGAGGTGTAATCTGCAAGTGTCTGTCTCTCGATTTTGATGTGCGGTGTTTCTATGTATTGAAATGGCATTGTTGTTATGTTCACTTTGCTACTAGGCAGCCAAGTCTGCTATCGCAGCAGTGATGACAGATGATCATTCTACAACTGCGAATATCGGGGAGGATGTTGAGAACATAGGCCTCTTGAGTCTGGATCCAGGGTTGGAAGCTTATAGAGACCATTTACGGTATAGAATTAAGAGGTATTTAGAGCAGAAGGAGCTTATCGTGAACAATGAGGGGAGCCTTGAGGAATTTGCACAAGGTAAATTGAAGTTTATGTTTTCTTCAATTATCTTAGTGTACCTAGCTACATTTCAAATTTCTCTTGGTAATTTTGCTATAAGTTTGTGCAATAATATATACTATGTTCATAACAACAAATAGATATTACAAGCCACGGGGTATTATATAACAAGATGGATTATGCATGGCTGAATATGTTAATACGATCTTCCCACTATATTCAGGTTACATGAAATTTGGATTTTATCGTGAGGAAGGTTGCATTGTGTACCGTGAATGGGCCCCTGCAGCACAGTGAGACAGTTCACTTCACAGATTTTATATGATATGGTTTTATTTTTAGTATCATTTCATTAGCCCTGTTTCTGCAATTACTCGATTTGTTTTTTCTCACTTATTCATAACTCAGGGAAGCAGAAGTTATTGGTGATTTCAATGGGTGGAATGGTTCTGCACACAAGATGGAGAAAAATCAGTTTGGTGTCTGGAGTATCAGAATTCCTGATCTTGGCGGCAGTCCAGCCATTCCACATAATTCACGAGTCAAGTTCAGATTTAAATTTGGGAATGGAGCTTGGGTTGATCGCATCCCTGCTTGGATTAAGTTTGCAACTCAAGATGCTACGAGATTTGCTGCCCCTTATGATGGCGTATACTGGGATCCACCATCTTCAGAGAGGTACTAGAATACATATTAAAGAATGAGATTAGCCGTAATGTTCAGCTCTAGATTCTCATGTGACTTAGTTGTTATAAGTAGAGGTTAGCACAGTTTCATCGATGGAATATCTTATCACCCATGTGGTCGAAGTTCCTAAAGTACAAGAATTTCAGTTTGATAGAAGGGTGGAAATATTTCTTAAGCATAATTCGATTAAAAAAGGTAATCCTTTTCATTTGATTGACCATGCAGATACCAGTTTAAGTTCCCCCGCCCGCCTAAACCTGAGGCACCACGAATCTATGAAGCGCATGTTGGAATGAGTGGCTCGGAACCCGCTGTAAATACATATAGGAAGTTTGCAGATGAAGTTTTGCCCCGCATTAGAGCAAATAATTATAACACAGTTCAGTTGATGGCTGTCATGGAACATTCCTACTATGCCTCATTTGGGTACCACGTTACAAACTTTTTTGCTGTTAGCAGTAGATCAGGGACACCAGAAGACCTGAAGTATTTGATTGACAAAGCACATAGCTTAGGTCTTCGAGTACTGATGGATGTTGTTCACAGCCATGCAAGTAACAATATCACAGATGGCCTTAACGGCTTTGATGTTGGTCAAAGCTCCCAAGAATCTTACTTTCACTCTGGAGATCGAGGCTATCATAAATTGTGGGACAGCAGACTGTTCAACTATGCAAACTGGGAAGTTCTTCGTTTCCTTCTGTCCAACCTGAGGTGGTGGCTGGATGAGTTCAAGTTTGATGGTTTTCGGTTTGATGGAGTAACTTCAATGTTGTATCATCACCATGGAATAAACATGGCATTCACTGGGAAGTATCATGAGTACTTTAGTGAGGCGACAGATGTTGATGCTGTGGTTTATATGAAGTTGGCCAATGATCTAATCCATAGTATTCTGCCTGATGCAACTGTGATTGCTGAAGATGTTTCTGGCATGCCTGGACTTGGTCGGCCTGTTAGTGAGGGTGGTATAGGTTTTGATTACCGTCTAGCAATGGCTGTTCCTGACAAGTGGATTGACTATCTGAAGAATAAGACGGATGAAGAATGGTCAATGAGTGAAATAAGTGGGACTTTGACAAATAGAAGATATACTGAAAAGTGTATATCTTACGCTGAGAGTCATGATCAGGTAATATTGGAGGATCACTTTGTTTATCTTGCTCAAAAATTTTCTTATGGCTTATGTTCACCATCTTATCTTTGTTGCTTCGGCTGCTGGATATGCTTATGGCTTCTCTTTGTGTCATTTCTCGTCTAATTTGTTTTCAAGGCTTGTAAGTACACCAAACTAAATTTGTTATTTGCATTTAATAGTGTATTTAATTTTATCATCGACTTTCATATGTTTATGCAGCACTAACATTGATCTATTCATTTCTAATAAAGCTATCTGTTGTGTGCTGTGATTAGGCTATTGTGGGCGATAAAACGATTGCATTTCTCTTGATGGATAAAGACATGTATTTCGGGATGTCCTGTTTGACAGAGGCTTCTCCTGTGGTTGAGCGTGGAATCGCACTCCATAAGGTCTTTTTCAGCCTTTTTATTATGGAGACTGTGGACTCTGCCGTATCTTGCTGAACACATTTTTATACAAATGATTCATCATCTTTTCTACAGATGATTCATTTCATGACAATGGCTTTAGGAGGCGAAGGTTATCTGAGTTTCATGGGAAATGAGGTAAGCTGGCTCTAAAGCTGAGAACTTCTTCCCACTCTCATTCACTTGGATTGTGGTAGCTGCATAAGTCATCAAAATAGTTAGTTTCTTAATTGGCTTGGCTGAAGATTTGAACATGTAAATCCGAGTCAAAACCTCATAGAAATGCATTTGAGATATGTTGGAAGAATTCAAAATTTTAAATAAAGGAATGTGTTGAGATATCTATATCTGATAGTTCAATCATATATGTTTCTTTCGCTTTTGATGGACTGACTTGGTGCAATAATTATATGCATGTAGTTTGGCCATCCAGACTGGATTGACTTCCCCAGGGAAGGCAATGGATGGAGTTATGATAAGTGCAGACGGCAGTGGGACCTCGTGGATACTGATCATCTAAGATTCAAGGTTCATTACATACACCCCTTTGGAGATTTTATTTATTTATTTATTTATTTAATATCTCTAGTTCTGACTTGCTATTTACTAAGAACTCTTCAAAGTTCAAAATTTTAATATCTGAACTGGTTTGTCATGATCCAACTTGAATTTTTATTTCAGCGTGTGCATCTGAATCCATTGTTTTCCCTTTTTGATTGGGCCTGCAGTTTATGAACGCTTTTGATGGAGCCATGAATTTACTTGATGAGAAATTTAAGTTCCTTGCATCAACAAAACAGATTGTAAGCAGCACAGACGAAAAGGACATGGTAAACTGATTTTTAGATACTGTTACTTCGAACGGACACCATTGTGCCTGTTTTTTATGTCTGCTGTTGACATTATGTTTGTTTTACCAGTAGCCCTGTTTTACAAGGGTGTTGCCCAGTTTGTAAATGTGGATTGCTGGTATGCTCAAGTTTGATTCTATATTTTGATATGTCAACACACAAATTTCGTGCTTATAACAGGTCATTGTTTTTGAACGGGGAGATCTGGTATTTGTGTTCAACTTCCACCCAGTCAATACATATGAAGGGTATGTGTCTTTTATGTTTTTCTGAGTCAACTGTTAATTAAATTCTACTATAATCTAGTCCACTTTTCACATTTTGTTGAAAAGAATCAGGCAATTTTTCGCTATTTATATGTTTTTATCATGATAAGTTTATCTCAAGAGTTTTGTGCACATCAACAGGTACAAAGTTGGCTGTGACTTGCCCGGAAAGTATAGAATTGCTTTGGACAGTGATGCTTGGGAATTTGGTGGACCTGGAAGAGTAGGGACTTTATACTTGATACAATCTATATCCAATGCTCCCCACCCTACCCCTTCAATTTTAAAAGGATTTTATTAAAGTAGTATCGAAATGGTAAATTCATAGCCTTTCAGAGTTCTCCCAATACCACTTTCTAAAGAAGTATTTTCAGTTTTTGTTAGATAGCGTACTACTCCGTCTATGTTTGGAAAACCTAGGTTTCTGGTGTTTAATTGTTCTTAATGAGCAAAATATTTCCCTGCCCTTGGTTTCGATACTGCTGGTTTTACCTTAGTGCTTAGTGTCTGACTGTCTGGGTACTGTGAGTGAACCTTTATTGCAATTTAATCTTCAACGAAGAATTTCTATGGCAGGTGGGCCACGATGTAGACCATTTCACAAATCCCGAAGGAGTGCCTGGTGTCCCTGAAACAAATTTTAACAACCGTCCGAATTCCTTCAAAGTGCTTTCCCCTCCTCGTACATGTGTGGTATGTCTGAATTATGTGCCTTCTGTTCTTACCCTTCCACATTCATTATGTGGTTGTTGGGCAGATTTGTTACTAAATATTTGTCAGATTACACATTTTTGTGAGTTTCTCAATTCTCAGCCAGGCACACACATATAACATATCATACTTGGTGCAGCATCTCTTGTTGATATCTCTTATTCTGTCAATGCACCTTTGTTTATGTATGTGTCTGGCTAAGATAAAACACAAACACCCGTCTATGATATAAGCATGAATCAACTTATGCTTGAGATTAAAGCATAATTACTGCAACATTATCATGACGTCATCTATGCAATCACGTCCTCAATTGATTCTCGTGTTACAACTTCTGAAGGTGTATTATCGAGTCGAAGAGGACTTAAACGACAACCAGGCAGGTGAAGCCGAGTTGGTGCCAGGTAGTTCTTATGAAGAATCCGAAGATGACCAGCCAAATGACACTTGAGTACTGACTGCTATTCGGATCTATTAGCTTGCCTCATGTATGATGTATTTATATGAAATAATTGACAGAAGATGAAGAAACAGCTTGAATTTTTTACAAGTGGTTCTAGTTGTAAAATTTTCATCACTTCTTCCCACTGGAAACCGGTTCCATTTTGGCATTTTCGTTCCAAGTGGATTATTTATATATAGTTCTCGACCGCATATAATACAAGCCCAAACAATTTGTGATGGTGAAAAATCCAGCAGCTGGAACCCCTAACAGTAGATGATCTCCTGAAACTGTGAAGTTTTAAGTGCATCTTACCTGCTATGAAATGTAAAATCTTGTTCATAAATTGATCATCGTATACAGCAAAAAAATTGTTCCTCCGAAAAGGCCAAAATTATGTAACAAAAGCTCAACAGCAACATACCAAAATCAAGATACACCAGTAACACAGTGCATATGAACAATAGGAAAGTAATACTACACCATTAACTCTCGGGATATTTTGCTCTAAAAACTAATCATCATATAGTATATCTATCACTGGATTTACAAATTCGAGTGCATAGCCTTTTAGTAGTTCATTTTTACATAGAGGCCACCAATGCTCCAGTTGATGCTGCAACTGGACGCTTTCCTGTTATAGAAATATTGATGGTTTCCATATCCTTGATGTACCCATACAGAGACCGAGATGCAGTGGCTATATCAGCAAGATGAAGAGAGTGGATGGCGCTGCTACCTAGTCCTCACTCTCAGTCCAAAAAAAAAAAAACCTTACAAGCTGTGGAGAGTAATCCTTCTGATCGACCTCAGAATGTGATGATCAGGATTGCTTCGTAGTGTAGTACAACACAAAAAGCACGACGTATGAATCGCCAAGCGCTTTAAAACACTTCCAGGCAGGCAGTACACTTACAAGTTGCTTAAGTGAAATTCTCCCGAAGCATCAGTAGGCATCAGTACACTTCATCCTTGTGAGTGCAGCACAAGCTCGACAAGGAAAGTTTCTCCATCAAACCTCAATCCTGACGAATCAGCAGGCTGAACTACCCCATCTACCATACCTCCATGCACATACAAGTACTGACCTGAATGATCAACACAAGCTCCATGAAATGATCTACAATTAGGTCTGTCACCCTTAGATTCAACCCTTCTCCACATGTTTCGAAATAATCTATTTGAACTTGTTACATTTTTGGTCTGCAACTTAACACAGGGTATTGAACTAACGTCTAAAATCCAGAAGTCACTCTTACGATTCCTCAATGAATCTTCACCTCCATATATAAGCAACCTGTGTCCAACTATAAGGCACGCCGAGTGTCCTACCCGTGGCAGTGAGAATCCTTGAGGTACGTTACACAAATCGAACATGACTTGCACCCATCTCGAGTCCCTTTCAGACATATCAAAGAGCCATAAGTCATTAAGCACTTCGTACACCAATCCCCTCCCTCCAAATAGAATAGTCTGTGCCCCTCCTATGTGCGTTACTGTGTGCCCTGAACGAGGTGAAGGGCATGGTCTGGTCACAATTTCTCTCCACGTCCCAAGAGAGATATCTTCGGTCAGTTCTAGAACCCATGTGTCGCCTAATCTCACACGAGATGGTCCAATGCCTCCATGGATAAGCATCTGATTGTTACTGATACAACATCCAGCATGAGCACCACGCGGTGATGGCATGATTGAACCTACAATGTCAAGTAGCTTCCATGACAATGTAATACCACGTCTTTCATGAAAGGTCACTCGTCCAATCCAAGTATCATTTTGGCGGATCCCATCGTCTCTGATCCCACCGAAGAGGACAAGGGTATCAGAAATTACGACACATGAGTGGCCAAACCTTCCACTTGGAACCCCGGAACTTACCTTTTGCCAATCTGATGCTCTCTTGTAGTCATTACCTATATGAGCTATCCATGTGTCGTCAAGATGCCTACCTGAAGAAATAAGAGGTTTATGAAACAGAAGACATAAATGTGAACTCATTAAAAACATTTAAAGTAGTCACTGGAAACTGGGCTATTTATAAATGTATACAGTTCATAGACGGATGAAAACTAATGATACACCATATGATCTTTTCAAATTGGTAAACTACATGCTGTATCATGACAAAAAACACTGATAACCAAAACTCATAAGCGCACGCTAAATTAACAGATGAAAACTAATGATACAATATGATAAAAAAAAAAAAAAAAAGAAGGGGATGATGGCCCATCTTAATATGGTATCAGA
This sequence comes from Plantago major, assembly GCA_026545765.1. NCBI lineage: Eukaryota > Viridiplantae > Streptophyta > Magnoliopsida > Lamiales > Plantaginaceae > Plantago > Plantago major. The sequence continues at coordinate 2,111,109 of CM048843.1, read as the reverse complement.
GCCTCTGGCTCACGCCCAACCTGGGTTCGAATCTCCACGGAGACAATCTCCGCCCCATATTAAATTTCCACTCGAATGGCCTCCCCAAAGAGGTTGAAGTCGGCCACGAGTGCGGGGGAGTATTGGAGTATTAATATAAATGATTAGATTCCACACCTCTCTACAAGTTCGAGCTTTTAGATGAGATGGAATTCTATCAGGATTGACATGATGTATAACATGCTTTATCAGTAGTTCGGCAGAGATGTTTCCATAAATGTGTAGTAAAGCGATCTGGTCCCCTTTTAATGTCTAAAGTAGCTGTAAGTCAACCTTCGAGAGCAATTGTCTAGCAAAGAATATGCAGGGAACAAGTACCATAAACCAGTTATCTGCCTTGAGTAGATCCAAATTCCCAAAATTCAAGGCTGCGGCTCAGCCAGTTAACTACTCGAATCAATTCCTTTTTAGCAACACCACACGAACCTCAGAGGACTTTCAGATTTTAACTACACTTAGAGAGATTTACTTAACATGCAGTTATAGAAATTTGACAACACAGTAGGTGATCACATTTTAGAAACTGAGGGCAACACGGCTAGCTTACTTTACTAGTGAAGAGAAAACTGTAAGCAGGTTTGATTTAATGCACTTTCTCAAGATGATCCCTGACCACTCGCTTGCTTAAATCACGTATACATACAATCGCACAACCAATTCGAGTATCCATAGCGTAAGTAAAGCTACATGAAAAACAGCCTCACTTAAAGAACGAAATGAATCCATAGTTTCGTTGTTGCATTCATATTACAAGTACTGCTACTGATTCAACTAGTTATCAGTATTCTTCTACTTATATGTACGTCCTAATTGTGCTAAAATGAACGAAAGGCCTTATCCTGTATCGAAAATCACCAACTCCGTTCCTAATTCCACCAATCACTCGCCAATCCGAAAACCGAGTGAATCGAGACAATCAAGCAATTGATCAGATGATGACATGAGCAGCAGTATATCCAATTGTTTTTAAAAAAAGTAACAAATGAAGAAAAGAGGAAGCTGTAAACGAACCTCCAGCAGATCCACCACCAAAGAGAAGCAAGCAACCAGAGAGCAAATTGAGCGAATGAGAAGCTCTAGGAGTTGGAAGATGATTGCGACGATCAACAACAGTAGCATCAGATTCATCACCATCGAATACTACCCTGTGGCAAAACACAGAGTCCAACTGATAAACCTGCTGGTACAGCTTCTTCCACCACCAACCCTTCCTGCTATTATAGCTACTGTTGAGCTTTATCGAATCGACAGTCGGATTGCCCCAATCTCTCCGGCAAACGGACTCCCACAGGGGATCTGAGTAGGCGACAGATTTGAGCTTCTTACATGCCATACCGAACCACAAGATCGATTCTATGGGTAGGAGGAGTAGGATTGAGAGTAACTGGTCTTCTCCTATCCTTGTGATTGCAGATGATGAAGGTGATGATGATCCATTATTGGTGCTGCTCTCTGCCATGGATTTTTCCACTAGTGCTGCTGAGTCACAGTGGTGCTTCAGCTGCTTGATTTTTCCCCTTTCTTCTTCTCTTTCCTTTTTCATCGTTTTCTTTGTCCTACATTTGGAAGGTTTGTTATACCCGGTATTATCCCTGGTGGTCTCACCTTCTCATGTAGCAGTGGGATCCACAGTCACTCACTGAGATGTGAGTAGAGTTCGTTGACGCGAGCTTCATCATGAGCAAATTCGACTCAGTTTTTATCGAGTAACGAGCAGTTGAGCATTATGATAGAAAAATTGATCGATTGTGAACAACTCGCAAGCATACAAAGTAAATACATACTCTTTTCGGCGCACGTTAATTGTTCAGTTTTGACTTTTCTTTGTATTCAACAAAATTGAACTTTAACTACAAATTAATCTTAAACTGCAATGATAAAATTTTCAATTGAATTATATTAATGTCAAGCTCGTTGTGATTGACTTGTAGACACGATCATGAGTTCGATAAGGTCTAAGATCGACTTGAATAGGCCTATTCACATCCCTAGATTTGTGTAAGGTTAAAAATGTTGGAAGAACAACTCCATACCATGAAAAACATAATATGAAAATAGGAGTTAATAATGCTCGGCTAGATTAGTTGCGGGGATGGGTTCCTACAGAAAATCTACAAATTACAGTATTATTGTTCAAATTTCTAAAACTGCAAATAGAATATGGAAATGATTAAGACAAGACAGAAGGAAGTGTATGATAATTAAGTAGGGGATAAGTACAGCACGAGACATACGACTACGATACGAGGATAGTTTAGTTAATTAATGGCATGTTGGAGCACATAAGTCAAATGGTAATAAATGCAGGTTCCATATCATGTACTCAGGGGGCAGGTGAAATCTAGAGGACCAATGCCAATAGAATTTCCTGATTTCCTTCTTTTTGAATTGGTTCTTGATAATTAATATGGTACATTTTTACTTTACGGTTAACAAAATATGATATTCATAACAATTGTCGTGAAAGTCTATACATAATCTCAAAATACACATAACCCAATCGAAGCCGTATCATGAACGCATGGAATATGATGACTAAGATATGTCGAAGCCATGAAAACCATTATAACAACATTTCATCGAATACAAGATCATATTATCGAGTGAGTCGGATAAATATATTACTCCCACACACCAAGTATTTTGTTGTTTGAAGATACTACCGATTACCGAATGTCATACCCTACTTTGCCCTATTTCCCTGGAACCATCCACTTCTCACTAACATATTGAGCCAAAGAGATCTGAAGATTTTGTTTCTCTTTCATATGCAGTTCTTCACCGTTTTTGAGACTTTATGCACAAGTAGAGTAAGTTTCCGCTTATGACCCATTTAGCAGCATGGTAGTAGAATCACATCATATCTTTTAAACCTCGAACTTGTAGAGGACGGTGGAATGTAATCAATTACACGTGAGATGTGATGAGTTAAACATATAACATGGCTGAAAATTGCTTCATAACAACCAGAGCACAATGCAACAAACTCTCATCAAACTGACATTTGTTCTTTTTCTAGAACGCAATGCACACTAATGAACAGCTAATGATTACATGATTCATTACCGAAAGTAACCATATAGCTCCAAGAAGCAAATGCAAAAGCTCCAGGGAATTGTACTATCCGCTGTAGGAGCAGTGAGAACAACTCGAAAGAATCTGAATGGCAGTAGGGCATTCGGACCAACGATGGGCCAAGATGCAAATTGACCTGGCTTACAGATGGTTTCATCGTTCTCATGTATTCTCAAATCCGTCCAACTTTTTCCATCCATCGACCCCTGTATCATATCCAACACAACTACGTATTACATATAGACACTCTAAAGTATGCTGTGTTTAAGATAGATTTACTACACTTTTGAAAAGATGACAAACATTATATCCCGTATGTTTGACTATGTTTCATCAGTAGTGCATGTAGAATCGACTCATACCTGAATATTCCAACTCCTGATGAAAGCTCTTGACCCGTCCTGCCTCAGTGTGTAAGCATTGCACATCAACTGCATGAAGCAAAAACATAAGCATACAATAATTGCTCATCAAGCAGTAATATGACTAGCACGTTATTGTAAAATTTGAACCTGATGACCATGGCCAATGTCCACCATCCACCATGCAGTTTTTCTTCCATCCTCAATCCGTGGACCAGCAAAAGATGTGCCCTATATCAAGTAAGACGGTCAATTCATTTGGTTCTAACACGAACATATTTTCAAAGACCTTAAGCAGTTTAGTGCTGGGCAAAGTTCATACCTGATAAGTCCTGGAGACTAATGCTTTAGGATCAGTGAATCTGGATAGTGGACTGCTCGCACTGATGCTAACTTTCTGAAATGTGATATTGTTGCAACAAGCCGACAACTAATTAGTCTGAGAAACACCATTATGGCACCAAGTCCAGCAAAATAACAGAGATGGAAAATTTACCTTTGATAGGACGGGATTCATCCATTGATGTGCACCATAGGATGTACCTGCGAAGTACAGCATTCCATTGCTATCTCCATCACATATGTACTGAAGTTCTTTATAACTTGATCGCCGGTGCTGGAATCTGACACATGGAAGACATTTCATTACCACAGTATATACAGATTGTGGTCTGGAAGTATACAATAATACAACTAGTAACATAGTAGTTCCTCCCCCAGCACAGCATAACTCACATAGAATACAATGGAACATATATTGTGCCCCATTGAGCCAATACATATAATTTCCTTTGTACTAGCAGATGATTATAGACAAGGAGAATAAGCAAGGGAAAAATACATTTCATGCTTTAGACCTTGTCTAGTAGAAAGATAAAAAGATACAGACAAACATTAGGGTAAATATCGAGAATTTACAGTGTTTACTTGAGAGCATTGGTGGTTCATAAACAAAAAATGCATTTTGTTAACAATATAGGTGTTTTACTTGTAAACATTAATATTTTTCTTAGTAACATCACCCCGTCTATTTTTAAATTACTAGAGAAGGTTTCGCACAAGACTTGGACCTTTGGTATTTTAGCATTTTAATTAATGCATCGAGAAAGTGTGTGTGATCCCCTAGTCTTTCCTAAGATAGTGCCCAGGACCCATTTCTAGCTGAAATTTGTGAAATATTCTGAATTTCTGATGAATCTTAACAATACTGATAGCTGATTTGAACTACATTTCCCCCAAATTATAGTTGATTTGTTTTTAATTTTAGACAAGATTCAATTACTTCTAGCCTTCTGAATACATAGGCCAAATTTCTTGTAACAAAATACTACTATGAAGTAATACCATCCCAAATCTCTCATCTTTACTTACTTCAAAATTTTCTCAGACCCACATATTCCAGATTCCTGAAATGCAATGGCTTCTTTAACCTGTTCAAAATAATAAGAAGTTAACACACATTCTCAAAGTAAATCTGCAGAGGTGAATCATAATAACATACCAGTTGACTAAAAGCAGGAACACGCCTACTAAGATTACTCATCTCCAACTGCAGAATTTCATGAATATTTTGCAGTCAGAAGAGATAGTGGACCAAAAAGTACCAAGTGCGACTGAAAATGGATTGACATTTGTACCTTTTGAAGTGTGGAATAAGCAAGTAAAGGAAACCGTACGAAGCATAAAAATTCTTCTAGCGACTTGAGCCTTTCACCAAAAACAATCTCTGGTGTCGAGTTCATCAACATTTTATCTACTGTATCCCATCCAATAAACTCTTCTGCTCGCAGACACCACACTAAGATTGCATTGAGCACTCTTTCTTCAGAAGTTACAGTCAAATCCAGATGCTGCAGAGAAGGGGGAAAAAATTATATATTTAGGAACGGAAACTGCTACTTTTCTTTACCATGTTCAAGGGAAAAAACAATGTGATTTAACATCTCTGTCAATTGTCAACTGCCAAGAACTATGTGAATTAGAACAGTGAACAGCCTAATGGTAAAATTTTCAAGTGGTGTGACCCAAAGAAAGAAGACGAAGAAGAAGAAATGACCATGAATGGAGCTTTTCTCATTCGGGAAAGTTATCGCGATCTCTACTCTCTAAACTAACTTAGTTTCCTTTCAAACAAAATGTTGCACGTACTTTATCTTAAAAGAAATGCAGCAGCAGCAGCGGACAGCTTTTGATCCAGAATAAAAGGTCAAATGTTCATAACCAGAATTCAGATTTCTTCTGAAAGCAATAAGAATCACCTGCAGAATGTTGCTAAAGGTTGCTTCATCCAACATGACAAAGTCCGTACTGGCTGTCGCACAATAATCAAAATGCATAGAGAATTTCCTTTCACATGTTTCCTCGATAAGCTTACATGAAGGAATGGATGAGATCACTTGTAAAATAGGGCACACTGAGTCCTGCAACAAAGTTGAAAAGTTAGTCATATGAACTTATGAACTACCAAGTACCAAGCATTGAGCCAAAAACTGTCTGCCTCCTCGTCCATTAAATTTGGAATAATAGAAAAAAGTTGTTGAATGACCTTCTGCCATTAGGAGAACGCCATGCCTGCATGTAATATATAGATGGGAGGCATCAAGCAACTTTCTTTTTCCCTTTTATCATAAATCATCTCTGTTTTACTAGTTCTCAAGCCCGAAAACTCCACCAATTCTTTAAATTCTGGTCACAGGAGTAAGATAATATCTATTGTGGTACCTCAGTGAGGTGTTCTAAAAGTCTTTTACAGCATTCCTGGTGAAGAAGAGAAACCCCAAATTGATCTGCCAATAAAAGAAGCTGAAGAAACAACGTGTCAATGTCCATGCTACCCTCAATAAGCTCTCCAGTATACATGAAATTGAGCATAATCCTGAATGCTTCAAAGTAGACATCCTTTATATAAATCTTCGTGGAAACACTTTCTGACATCCCATTGGTGAACATCTGCAGCACAGCCATCATTGTGCACTAATCAGCCCCCAATCATACTGCAGATATATTGCAGGAAAAAAAAACTTATATATATATCCACAAGAAGCAATTGTCCTTTAAAAATGAGTAATACACCTGCATTTCAGATATAAGCACCACACATCGTTTAAATTATCTAAAAGAGACAATTTTCGCATGCTGAATTATCAAGACCATTTTGTGAACATGATAAATCGCTTGGAGTATCATATGTACTTTATATAACTGGAAACTTGGCATACCTTTGTAAAAGGGACACTCCATAGGCCAAGGACGATTCTATGTGAATGTGTAACTTCACCATAGCCCTCGATATAAATCTCCACATCACTGTACTCACCAGTATTTTGAAAATTAGAAAGCTTCTTTACATCAATAGGTAATTTGTTCAGAAACACACTGCCATAAGGGGCACGAGAAATTGGATAAGAAATCTCGATACGTCTTCCAGAGTCGAAAAGTTTCTTATTGAGTTTAAAGCGTTCCATCATTTTGTCACACTGCTGGTAGAGTGTTACCACTCCAAATTGCATGCTCAGAGCACTCAGAGAACTAAGGTATGACTCGGGAACCTGCATGAATAATTGGAAAAAAAAGAGGCATCAGACAAAAGATAATAACCTCACAGCATTTGAAGTGCAAAATTCAAACGTTATGATCAACAAACATTAGCAAACATGCCTCGACTACAAACATGAGCAATGTTAGGATATGACAATAGATAAAGGAATAAATTTATAAAATTGAGTTCAAGAGGAATAAAAGATTAGAATTGAGTTCTAGAAATTAAAATGCCCATTATTTTAATAGTTTCGTCGCCAAAATTGATTGCCACATGCTATCATGTCAAATTTGCAGCATATGCAACTCAGTAACTGCCACAGCCAAGTGTAACAAATTCCAGACAAGATAAACAGCGAGTACAATGCTTGCAGGATTTCACTATCGATAGAAACTATTAAGATTTCTTCTGATGGTGTTTAGGGACTAAAACTGTGATAATTGCTGGTTCTTAAGTTGTAGAAATGTTTGAATTCCTCTGCACTGTGATTTTATATTGAATATATCAAAACTTCAAAATACATTAAGCATGGTGTCCAAATACAGAAAACTAAGAGGATGATAGGCGAAAAGTGATACTGACCTCCGTGTGGCCGGTGTATATATATTCAAGAAGTGCATGGAGTATCGGGTAGCTGACATCTTCTAGGTGAAAAAAATTCTTCTCCAGTGAACTGAAACTAAAACTTCCAGATGCAGCCAGTATGATTTTATGAGCAGGGACTGCCCTTTCTTCTTCTCCAACAATAAAGAAGAAATCAGATAGTTCCCAACCCTCCAGAAAATTTTCAAGTCCCCAGCTTCCATACTCTCCAATGTCTTCCTCAAAATCTTCATCTGTGAGATCATTAGTGCTATTATATTCACCACAATCAACTTGCTTCCACAAGGATATGTGGTTTTCCGTCAAAGGCAGAACATTAACATTCCGATAACCGACATGTCTATCCCAGCTGCTAAGTCCAACATATTGAACATTGCAATTGGGGTTGGCATCCAACCACTGGAAAACGAGATTTTGGAAAGGATACCTTCCCTTCCCAATGCTAATCAATCCATCATATATGCTAATCCAGTAGCTCTGAAATGTCGAAGAACAGAACAGATCAGTTCCAGCAACATCAACAACTGTCTTCCCATCAACCTGAATGTTGAGCTTTTTATTTCGGTGACTGCCTATGATTACTGTATAATGTGGGCTGTTATCCCTTTTGTAATGGTAATGCTGACTGCCCGTGTTTTCCCGAAAGACAATTGTAACATCATTGTGTGCAAATGCATCGAAAGCCACACAGCCTCTTCCAGCCTCCCTGAATCTCAAGTCATCCAGCCAAGCACATTGAAACGGCGCGACAGTAAGGGATTTCTGCTTCTTTTCCATAATAGATACCTTCTCTTCTTGATGTTGATACGTCCACTGAAATCAAAAACATTTAAGCGAGAATTTTCAGTTTGTTAAGTTATCCAGACTCCAGAGTACACGTAAAAAAGCAATGTATCTTAGTTCTAAACGACAAAGAAGATAAAATAACAAAATACAATATTACCAAATGCAGAACGAAACTTAACAATCACATGACAAAAAGTCCACTCGGTTTTTATCGCTTATCCAAGAAAATGCTCAATATCAGCCGTCTCAATTACATTCCTACCCTAGTGTATATCCATCCACATAGTCATTACGCAATCATGCTAGATACATACCAAGGCAAAAAGCATGTGCTGGAGTACCAACAAATGAAAGTAACATCAAGGATCAAACTCTGAGCAACTAAAACTACTCATTAACCCATCTCTCTGAACTCAATGCCAAAGAGTACTTACAGGGCCGCAATCAATAAGAATGTAATCAATTACCAACGAGAATCCTTCCTTCACACGCGAAACTATTCGAGCAAACTAACGAGTTATTGCGAAGAAATATGCAGCTGGAACTAGTAGATGTTCAAGAATATGCTTCACTAACTCTGCCATCAATCATGACCTATTTATTATTCAAGTAAGATGAGCATGGATGATCAGAAGCTCATACAAGTTGACAAGGCCTAAAAAACCAAGACAGAAACTTCACTATCTACTGAACCTCTGAAAGTGAAAGAATAAAGAAAATTGCCATATGGGATTTGTACTGTGACCCACAAAATTAGTGTTTAACATGAGGGAAAGTTTCTGAAGCAATAATAACCACATACTTATCCAATGACCAAAAATATCTACTCATGAAACCACTAGAAGCAAAAAACAACAAAAAATCACGAAAAACAACAAAAGACAAGATTTTGGTGAAATAAGCACCTGATTTGATCAGTGGATATTAATGAACGGAATCGTGTAATTAATATTGTACCTAGTTGGAGTGGGATTAGATCTTTATCATCAACGAAACGGAACATGAAGGTTTAAGAAACAACAATCATAAAGATTGAATTTTTCTGAGAAATTAGTGAAAAGGGTCTGTGAAAAGCAGAGAAACAGGAGCGATTGTATCGGGATTGGATATTCTTTGGATCAACTTGAAGTGAGTGTTTGCTGAGAAGGACAGTTGACGGACTGTTGCGAACTTGGGACGTGGCGTTTGGTACGTTGATTGTCACAACCAGCTGTCCTCCAATTATTTGATCCAACCATATGTTACAGGTTTTTTTTTTTTTTTTTTTTTTTTCGAGAGCAAGTGAACTCTCGACTCGAGATACTTGATCTTAGGGTGTAAAAAAAAAAAAAAAAAAAAAAACAAACAAAACAAAAAACTCCGTGATTTCGCCCGCCGGCCAACCGCATTCGTCGGTTATCTTTTTGGCATAAATCCGACACGGTTAACTATTTGTTACCCGCCACTAGGCGGGTGGACTTGTGCCAACCGCCTAACCGCCCGACCCGCGTGTATAATACTCCCTCCATTTCAGAGAAAGTGTTACATTTTGACTTTGACGTCATTAATCTTGAGTTTAATACAATTACTCATAAACGATAATAGTAAATAATTTAATAAAATCATATAATAAAAATTTAATTACTAAATTTTCATTATATAATTTTAATAATTTATTTATTAATATCGTTTAAGAGTAAATAGTGGTCAAACACTTATACTGACCGCAGTAATAAAGAAATGTAATTTTTTCCTAAATTATGAGATAATTATATTTTCAGATTTTTTATTTATGAATACTCCATATAATAATGGTAATCTTGCTCTACTCATGAACACGGATATCAACATGGAATATTATCATAATGTTAAGCTTTTGTACTCATGAATCTGCTCTTCTCTAATCAACATAGCATATACTAGTCGCTACAAATGAATTTGGTCTTCTAATCATCATTTAGCATGTACCACCATGTTTGAAAGTTCATGGATTTGTATTTGTAATTTATTTACTTATATTTTGGTTATTATCAAACTTGAAACTTGGGCCATGTTTGACAATGTATAATGGAATGTTTTATTTTGTATTTTAAACTTATTTACTCTATTTAAACATTGTAATATATGTTTTAGTTTTAACGTGTGAAAACCGTCAATCCGCCCCCATAAAAAAGCTAACCGACCCGCGGCGGTTTGGTGAAAACCCCACCCGCCGCGGTTTGTGATTTGGCCTAACCGCCATAGGCGGGTCCGTTATAGTTTTGGTAAATAACCACCCGCATACACCCTTACTTGATTTTACTAAACAATCGAAAATCAGATCATAACTTGTATAAAGAACGATTGCGTGTCAATATACTTAGGGTGGGGATATGATTTTTCTTTTGGGTAGAAAAATCTTGACTTTTACAATAATTTGGTTTGTATTTCGGTCGATCATTATTTTACAATATGATTTCACTTTATCTGATCAATATGATTTGTTATGACTATAATAACACGTGAATAAGGTATGATTTGAAAATGATGATTTTCCGAAACAAAGTCCCATTTTTAACGTCACAAGTAAAAGTTCTCATTTCCAATTTTCCATTGACAAATCTTCCTTCCACTATAGTATTAGAATATTCAAAGTTATAACAAGGACTTACTTTTAACAATAATAACTTCTAATAAATTACAACCATTACATTATTTTTTACAAATAGTAATATGTCCTTATTTTGTTGACAAAAAAAACAAGTGGTAGCCTTATTTGGGACAGAGGAAGTACTAACTAAAAGGTGGAGATAAATCGAGCAGGGTTGAGTGACCCCTCGGGCCTCGACCCGGCCTAGAGTCCTAGCTAGACTCGTTGCTAGTCGAACCATCTTATTTTGATAATAATGTGAAATAAGTTAATTGACTAGGTCGTGCCAACACGAATGATATGTTGTACTTTTCAAACAATAAGGTCACATCTTTGTGATTTATCACTCGTTTTATCAGTTAATCATGTCAAATAGAAATACTTAGTAGTCGTGACAAATATAAATACTTTGTACTTTTCACCTAAAATATGTAACTGTTGGTCCAGATAACGGCAAAGTAAAAGACTAGAGGGGGGGGGGGTGAATAGTCTTTTAAAACTTTTGTCGATAAACATAGCTTCTCGATATACTGTAGATATCTCGATACTTAATTTTAGAGCGGAAGACTTTTATGTGATAAGTGCACGTGCTCAGCAAGATGTGTGTAAGTACTTTGCAAGATAAGTAAAGCAAGTAATAAACTGCAGAAAGTAAATAACACAAGTCTTTTTATAGTGGTATCTGAAGGTGGCGTAATCCTTCAACTAATCCACTTCGGCCTTTCTCAGACCTAGAATCCACTAAGACAGATAAATGAGTTAACCTTACAAATATCTTCTCTTGATTCCTAAATACACTAGGTTCCCAACCAAGTGTTCCCCCTGAGTTATTCCCCGGCTTTCACAGCCAAGTACTTCCTGTACTCAGAAACCTTTTTGAGCTATTCCTTAGCTTCCCAAGCTAAGTACAACCTGTGCTCAGCAACCTTGGAGTTATTCCTTAGTTTCCCAAACTAAGTACTTCATATACTCCACGTCGAATATGGTGTTGGTTTTAGGTTTGTTTGTCAGGTGAGCTTCTTAAATAACTTATTCAGTTATTCAGATAGCTCTATGAATCAAGTATACTTAATACACTTTTCAATGTATGGTATCTTGTTCTCTACTGACCCCAGTCTATTGTAAGTGTTCCAAAGAATGTATCTCAGATATGAAATCTTCGTTCAACTCCTTCACAGATAACAATGCTTGTTAAGGATCAGGACACTTAGAACTTTTGTGCTACTTAGAATCAAGAGCTTTGGTCGCAACAGAAAGCTTGAAGGTAAGTAGTTTGCTTGAAGAGCTTGTGTGTTAGTATTCAATGTAAGTTCAGTGTTATGTGTGTTCTAAGGTGTGTTCTCAAGCAGTCTAAGTGTTGATATTTATAGATGAATTTGAGTGCCGTTTGAATAGTATCCGTTAGACTTAACTCAATTTCAAACTATTGATATCTGAATATAATCTTTGTGAGTTTGTCTTCTTCTTCGGTTACCGCTTTTGTTCGAGACATTTCTCTGCGCATTTAATGCATCAGACTATATTTTGTCCTGTAGTGCCAACGGAACTATGCATGGTATCAGAGATCTTTATACAATCAGAGTTTTCTGAAACTTTGCATGTTCTTTTCCATCGATTATCACAACTCCAGATACCATTTGTTGAAACAACTTTAGTATAAAATATTTCTCTTTAAGAAACATAGTTTATATCCAAGGTATCTGAGTGTAGATATCTGTGGGCACTTTCCTCGTCTCAGAAACCTTTTATTCTCAGATATCTTTTGCAACACTTGTGTTTCGAAACACTTGTTTCTTCAAGATATCTGGACATAGGTATCTGAAAAACCTTTGTCTTCAGCAATCTTGTGCAGTCTTCAAATCTTCAAATCCGTTGAACTTTTCCTGCTGGAAGTCTTCTTCTTGGTCTTCTTTAGAAAATAAAAATTACATTTTGAGACCTAACATCCTATACAAGATTTTCTAGACTATCATACTTAGTGAGTTTCCTCTTTTACAGTGTTCAAGTGAACCAAGAGTATTAACCACCTTTCTGAGCCAAGATAAGTCATTAGGTTGCTGATCAAAATCTAAACAGATATTCCTAACAAATTTCCCCCATTTTGATCAGTCAACGATGACTATCTGACCTATTACAAATCTGGATGAGGAAACAATCCATCACTTAATCATTTCTTATGATCTTTCAGTTCATATAATTAAGTGCAAAAAGTAAACATCAACCAAATCACAAGGTGTGATCTTTGCTGACAAGTTATCTTTTATAAAGAATGATATCTGAGAGTAAGTTCATCAGATATGATACAGAGAAAGCTTACAGATAACTTTATAATACAATTTAGCTCAGTCAGCAAGATACAAAAATACATAGTAAATTAGGACAACAGGAGTAACCAAGCTCCAAGTAGACATCCTAATGAACTAGTCTTCAAGTCTTCTATACTTCAAGTCTTCAAAACAGCTCCATGGATCAATCTGCAAATTTCCTATCACCAAACCTTTTGATATCATCAGAGTAGTCATAGAGAAGAGTTCTGACAATCATCTCTGTGTCTCTGGCAAATCCACAGACTTCCTTGTAGGTTTTGGTAGGATTTTTCTTGACAAAGTGCTTGACCCACAAATACTTTCCCCATTTCCAGGCATGCTCGATTCTGGTATCTGATAGCTTGAAGTATTCATAAATGATCTTCAGATATCTGATGTCACCCTTGCATTGATCTTCAGTTAAGTAGAATGACTCATACAACAAGTCTTGCTCTTGTGCATGTTCCAGTAATGTTGGGAATTCTGTGCACATCATCTGGCTTTCCATAAGGACATTCATCAGAGAGGTCCTTTTTCATGGCTTCTATTCTCTTGATCACTTCAAAATCCAACCATGCTTTGATGTGATTGGTGTTAATCAAGATTGGCTTGTCTTTTCTCCATGGCATGAGATGTTTATGGATTGGTTCTGGAAACCTTGAATTTAGCAGTAAATGCCTGAGTTCCAGAATCCAGTAGCCATTTTTCTGATTTATGCACCTGTAGACAGAGGAGTTGTTGTCATTCTTCACATACTCAATTTTGGCTTCTTCTGGCCTGAGTGGAAGTTGACTTTGTCTTTGTTCAGCTCTCAGCCTGTTCCTCCTTTGTCTTGAATTTTCCTTTGGGGTAATGCTTGAAGAACCACCCTGGATAGACTTGGTATTTCCAGAGGGTGTTTTATCTGCCAAAGGCTTTGCAGCTATGGGCTCATTTAGGCTTTCAATTTTCCTTTTTTCTGTGAAGAGGAGCTTCATCTTCATCAGTCTCTTCATCATCATCATCATCAAGATCAATTCTTGTGAGACTTTTGCAGCCTTCTTCATTGCCCAGGGATTTGATTTGGCCTTCTTCTTCTTCTTCTTCAGAAGATTCATCAATCCCTTTTACTTGTCTTCTCCTTGGAGCCTTGGTACTCCTTGGAGGTTTATGTGCTCTGGCCCTTGTTGTCATTCCTTGTTCAGGAAGTTGAGTGGTGGCCACTATCTGTAGAGCAGTCTGACTGGAGGAGGGCTCATTTATTCTGAGAGGTGGTTGTTCAGATTTTCTTTTGTTTCCTCTTCCCCCTGAGCCTCTTGATATTCTTCCCCCTTAGTCATTGTTGACTGACTCAGAATCACAAATGATTCTGAAAGGGAGTTAAAGTTCCCTTGCAGATAGTTGTAAGCAGCAACCAACTTTTCCAGATCAGCCTTGAGCTCCTGATTTTGTTTGATAAGACCAGTATCCTTATCAGTAAGCTCTACCAATGGGCCTTAAATAGCATCTGCTTTTCCAGCAGCATAGCAAGCCTCTTCAAAAGCTTTTGTAGCCAAGAGTTGGTCATCATCCCTAACCATGCCTAGATCTTTCTGAGAAATCACCAGAGCGATTGTTCTCTGAGTGATGAGCTCAGTGAATGACTTCAGCTCTGCAGGGACGGATGCAATGGCAGCTTTGTCTTGAGAAGATAACTCCTTTTTCAATTTAGCCAGTACTTGATATCTATTCAAGTATTCATTGGAGTTGACATTTGGCAGCTTACTGAATGTTTCAGGACCAATTAGCTTCCTTTTCAAATGTGAAACCGCCAAGTGTTCATTGCGGTGTTCTGCCAAAGTCTTGTCTTCTTCATCATCTGAGTTATCAGCTCAGTGATCTTCATCCTCTTGGACATTTTCATCAATGTTCTCTAGTCCAGCAACCATCTCAGAGATGGGTTTCTTTCCTTTCAGTGAGGAGGATGGAAAATCTTCTTGGAATGCAGCCTTAGCATCATGCTTGTCATTAGATACTTGTTCAGTATCTAATTCCTCAGCAATTGCTTGAACAGCAAGCTGGAGTTCTTTCATTTCAGCATAAGCTTCCATTTCCTTGATTGTTTGATCTTCAATCTTCTGGAGCTTTGCTCTTGATTTATCTATCTTTTCTTCCAGTTGAAGATGTAGCTGTTGTTCTTCTTCCAACAGTTGTTTGAGTTGAGCAACTCTGGCTTGTGCATCTGTTATTTTCTGAGTTGTTCCCTCAGAGTGCTCAACTACTTGTTCAGTAGTAACTTTGTGTTGGGAAGTTGGATGAGTAGATTTCTGAGGAGATGGAGAAGGGGATTGCTGTGAAGTCCTTTCAGTGTGCTTTTCAGCAGCTGAGGCAATGTGTCCTTGTGAAATTCCTCCCGTCCCTGGTGCAGGGGCATCATCATAATCCTTATTATCATCATCCTTTTTGTGATGGTCAGAGGGAGGTTCATCAAAGTTATTCCCATCTATTTCTTCCTCCTCATCGTCTTCAAATACAAGATTAATTACTTCAGGAATAGTGATCTTCTGCCCATTAACCTCCTCTTGTTCAGAAGGAATAAATTGCAGAGTCTGGGACAGGACTGGCTTGAATGCCATCTGTAATCTTGTCTGACCATTAGCCTGATTAAAGGCTTGAATCAACTTCTGTGCCACTTCTCTGGAGAAATCCTTATGCAATAAGGTCGCAACTTGATACTGTTCCGTGGGAAACATTGCATGGATGTAGTTCTCCAAGTCAAGAGCTCGTGCTCGTCTCGTAGGTTGATCTGTGGTTCTCAATATTTCAGAGATCTGAGCACCTTAACCTCTCCCATTTCTTGAAGCATTGAATGTGCTTTGGAAGGTATGAGCTTTGAAGAAGGGAAGTAGGTCCTTTTTCTCATCATCATGGACCTTCGTGGCACTTGTTTGAGCCTGAAAGAAAGAGTTCTGAGTTAGATTCAAAACTTGTGTAGATATCTGAGTACAAGTGTAGTTAGGTTTCTGAGGTACCTGAATGAGTACATCAGGCTCAGAGACTTGTACTATTGAGACAGGGGTTGCCTCAGATATCTTGTTGTGAGGTGGAGACTTGAAAGTCTGGTCCTCATCAACCTTTCTTTCTGCTTGAACCTGAGAATTAAAACATAACACTTAAAAAATTTTATCAAGAAAATTTTTATTGAAAAATCAGATATCTGAGATGTCAATTACCTCTGTTGGAGGCTCAGATGTTTGTCTCACAGAAACTTGTGCAGTTTTTTGAATCTTTTCTTGTGATGAGGGCCTTGATGCCTCATCAATTTCCATATGTTGTGAGGACTGAGTGGGCAATTCCTCAACAACTTCTACTTCCTTTTTAACCTGTTAAGTGGAAAGTGTTAGTCTAAGAAAAATGATCAGAGATTGCTCTTTGAGGAGTATAAATATCTGAATGAAATACCTTCTCTACAGAAGGTTCAGATACTTGTTCCTCAGAGGCCTTGGAAGCCTCTGGATTCCTCTCTGAAGAGATAGACTTTTCAGTCTCTTCATTTTTCTTCTCAGTTGGAGCCTATTAGAAACAAACACTTACTAGTGAAGTGTATTAACGCATATCTGAAAAATTATTTCTTAAGGAAGTCTTTATCACCTATAGCACAGGCTCAGATTCCTTAAGTTGTGAGGGTGTGGAAGCCTCCTTCTCAGTTACTGAGGCAAGCTTTTCAGCTTCCTCTTGTTCTCGTGTTTCTAAATCAGCCTGTAACAAAGAAATTCTATTAAATAACAAGATTATGGGCATAAAATATCACAAGTAGAGAGTTAAACCATTCAGATATCTTAGTAATGTCAGGCTGATTGGTCTCTGGAACTTGTGACCCTTCTATGCGTTGGTCTTGTTGTTCCATTTCATCTTCTTTGTTTGAAGTTTCAGGTACTTCAGACCTTGCCTGAGTATGCAACTCAGTTGCCTCCCCTGGTTGATCATTCTGAGCAGATGTCTCAGTTTGATCCCTCTCATTGAGTTGGGGAACCTGCTCTTTTGCAGAATTTTCTTCAGCAATGAAAGATGCTGGTATCTGCAGCTCAAGTACCATTTCAGCAGTATTCACATCTGGTTGTTTTGGTTGTTGTGCTTGAGACAGACTGTTGAGTGTTGAGGCAATGGCAGTATCCTCCAACACTAAGCTATCACTCATCAGAGCATCTTCAATATGCTTCAGTCTTTGTTGCTCTGATGGTGTAATTTGTCCAGTTACCTTGGACACTATTGCTTCTTCAGCAACCTTTGTAACAGGTGCTTGTTCAGCAACCTGTGGTGTAGGTTCTTCTTCAGATACCTCTACACCAGTTACTTTTTCAGTAACTTTAGCCCTTTTTAATTTTTCTAGGACTTGAGAAATGACTAATTCATCATCTTCATCGTCAGAGTTCTCATCAGCATTGGGAACTGATTGGTCCATAATTCATGCGGTTTCTACAGATAGGGCTTGGTATCTGTCACTACTTTATTTAGCAGTATTGATGAGTTCATCAGCAAGGCTTTCGGCAATAGTCTTAACATTTCTGAAAGCACTTTCTCTTGCTGAGTCTACTTGTTCAGTAGTTGATACCTCTTTTGCAGCATTGATGAGTTCATCTGCATTTATGAGTTCATCGGCAGACGGCAGTATCCGAATCGACAACCTCAATGGGTGTGCCTTCCGATTTGCCAGACTTCTTTCGTGCGACGGGCTTCTTGGTCGCAACTTTGCCTCGATACCTCTTCGCCTTTCGCTTCTTGGAACCTTTTCCGAGATCCAAGAACCTTTTTCATCATGTTCAGATACTCATATTTGTAGTAGGATTCTTTGGCTATGTCAGCCTTCTCTCTGAGCTCAATGCCAAGCTTTTCCAGCAAGTAGCATATCTTTAGACCATAACTTACTGTGGTCTTTGGCTCAGCAAGTCCCTTAGCGATTGTAGGCTCAAAGCCTTGAATCTTTTTCACAAATTTCATAAAAGCGTACTTTCCCCAATTGAAAGGGTTTTTCGGCCTTTTGTCTTGTTGTTGCAACAAGAACATCATCATCCAGCGTTCTTGGCTTATTTGGTCAGCACCTCCTTGTAGACCATCAAAGCATTTGTGAAGAATGCATGCCAACACATCACTGTACAGTTGTTTTACACCTTCATGGAGATCATCATCCTTGGTGTCTATTTCAAAATCCTTTTCATGATTTTGAAGGTCAAACAACTTGCAGAAAGTTGTTAAGTCCAAAAGGATTTCCTTTCCTTGGACTGAAGTTCTGATAGACACTATTGCGGTTTTCGTAAACACGGATATAATCCGAGTTGTTGTAGAATTCTAACACATCTAATGAAGAGATTCTCGGGTAGAGCCGATAGAAAACCCTTGATTTTGCCTTTTCAAGCATGTCAAGTATCGCTTTACGTGGGCTTGAGTCTCAACAAAGAAGATGAGGTATTCCTCGATCATGGCACCACCCCAAATCATTCTGTGCTTTGAAGTCCAATGATCGGGATTGAAGTTCCCTACCAATCGATTGTTAATAACTACCAACTCTGGTGCTTGCTTTTCAGCAGTACCAGTGGTAGTACTTTGGGATTTCTGGGTAGTTGATCGTTTGGGGGCCATCTCTTTATATATCGTAAGTTTTTCGAAATTTGAAAGAGATTAAGGTGTAAGATTAGTGATTCTTTGCAGAAAAACTAATTTGGGAGCAGAGATTTGCAGAGAGGATAGAATGGTTTTTGCTATTCTTGTGCAAGTCGGAATGTTGGATTAGGCGAAAGTGATTTCTTTTGCCAAAATCCTATATATATAGCAATGAAATCTCAACAGACATATACATACAAATCAATTTTGTGTGTAAGTATACGTATTGCGTATAAAGCGTGGGTAAAAGCTTGTTCGGCATTAAATGCATAGTGGGCCATGCTGGGATTTCAACAGTCCACTATTTACCGAGAATTAATCTCCGCCGTAAAGATCAATCGCCCATTTCATCAAGGGTCACCATTGCTTCTTCAGCAATGATCACAATAAACAATTGTAATTGTGCCCATTTAATGAATGTTGCCTATTAGCTATCTGAATCACGTTTCTGTGTGAATGAGAACACTGTTGAATCTGATTCTATCTTGTACTTGTTGTCTTTTCAAAGTTTTTCACAAAGATAGAAATAATTCAAATTTCAAGATAGTAGTTTACTGCAGACAGTTGTACTATTCTCTTTTGTGTTCCCCTCACTGAGTGACCTAGATATCTGAGTACCCGTTTCAGAGATCTTCAAATAGTCATTTTCCCCTTTAGCCTTTGGTTTCTGGATACCCGTTCCAGATACCTCTTCTCTTGTCTGGATACCCGTTCCAGATTCCTTTCTCTCTCCTTTGATATCTTCTTCAGATATCTGAACTTTTTCAGTTCTTTGGTAGCTCCATTAGTCCAAGACTTTGTCTTAAGGCTAAGAATCTACTTTCTTGTAGTGGCTTAGTGAAGATATCTGCAAGTTGGTCTTCAGTGCCAATCTTGAGTATCTCTATATTGCCTTTTTCAACGTGGTCTCTGATGAAGTGGTGTCTAACATCAATGTGCTTTGTTCTAGCATGAGACTTAGGATTCTGAGTTATGGCAATAGCACTTGTGTTGTCACAGAAAATGGGAGTTTTCTCTTCATTGAATCCATAGTCTCTGAGTTGTTGTTGTATCCACAATATTTGTGAAGCGCAACATCCCGCAGCAATATATTCAGCCTCTGTGGTAGATGTGGCAATTGAGTTCTGTTTCTTGTTGAACCAAGATATCAATCTAGCACCAAGAAATTGACAAGTTCCTGAGGTGCTTTTTCTATCAAGCAATGATCCAGCATAGTCAGCATCTGAATAGCTAACCAAACTCAATCCACTATCTTTTGGATACCACAATCCAACTTCTACAGTACCCTTTACATACCTTAATATCTTCATAGCAATGTTGTAGTGTGACTGCATTGGATTTGTCTGAAATCTGGCACGCACTCCAACTGCATATTGAATATCAGGTCTACTTGCAGTGAGGTATAGTAGAGATCCAATCAATTTCCTATACTTGTGTTCTTCAACACTCTTGTCAGATTCAGTATAGGTCATTTTGGTTCCAATGCTCATAGGTATCTTAGCATTCTTTTCAGAAGGCTTTAGATTGAACTTGTTAAGCATGTCTTTTGCATACTTTGTTTGACTAATGAATATTCCATCATTGAGTTGCTTGACTTGTAGTCCTAGGAAGTAATTCAATTCTCCCATCATGCTCATCTCGAATTTACTTTTCATGAGTTCAGCAAAGTCTTAAAAAAGTTGCTTGTATTTAGATCCAAATATAATGTCATCAACGTATACTTGGACTAAAAGTAGTTTCCCATCATGGTTCAATGTGAAAAGTGTTTTATCAACATCTCCTTTCTTGAAACCACTTTCGAGTAGGTATCTGGCCAATGTATCATACCATGCTCTTGGAGCTTGTTTCAGCCCATGCAGAGCTTTCTGAAGCTTATAGACCATCCTACTTTCTGAGGAAACTTCAAAACCTGGTGGTTGCTCAACATAGACTTCCTCAGGAAGTTCACCATTTAGAAATGCACTCTTGACATCCATTTGATAAATCAGAAGTCATTATGAGCTGCAAAGGCTAGAAAGAGTCTTATTGCATCCAATCTTGCAACTGGTGCATAAGATTCATCAAAATCTAGTCCTTCAGTCTGGGTGAATCCCTTGGCAACCAACCTAGCTTTGTTTCTGGTTATTTCACCAGACTCATTCATTTTGTTTCTGAAAACCCACTTGGTTCCGATTACAGATATTCCGTCATCAAATGGAACCACTTTCCAGACTTTGTTTCGCTCAAATTGATCCAACTCTTCTTGCATTGCAGAGATCCAATCTTGATCCTTTAATGCTTCTTCTATATTCTTTGGTTCAATGTTTGAGATGAAACATCCATAGAGACAATTTGCTTTTTCAGCAATTGCTCTTCTAGTTCTAACTCCTTGGTCTATGGGACCAATCACATCCTTTGCAGGATGATTTCTTATCCATTTCATAATGGGTTTTGAACTAGTAGGATCAATATCATTTTGATTTGTATGTGAATCAATATGATCTTGATGAGATACTTGTGCAGTATCTAAGATATCTGACACATGGGAAATGCCATGGATATCTGACACTTTTTCAATGTTAGAGATATCTGAATCTTGCATTTCAGCAATCTCATTTTCAGATACCTCTCCATGATGAAGGTTCTCAGTAACCTGTTTCATTTCTGGAATTCTCATAGGAAATTCTTCATCATGTCTTAGAGTCATCTGGTTGTTACTAAGCATAGGTTGCTTTTCATCGTCAGACTCATCCTCTATTTGAAAGATAGAATTGTTTTCTTCTGAGGATCCTTTTTCAGAATCTTTAATCATTAGTTCTTTGAACCTATCTGAGAGATCATCATTTAAGAGTACTTTCTTGTTTCCTTCATAGAACACTACATGAACAGATTCTTCGATCTTTTGCGTTCTTTTGTTGTAGATTCTGTAGGCTTTGCTATTCAGAGAATAACCAAGAAATACTCCTTCATCTGCCTTTGGTTGAAATGTTCTCAAGTATTCTTTTCCATTGTTGAGAATGAAACATCTGCAACCAATCACCCTTAGATGTTTGATATTAGGGGGTCTACCAATGAAAAGCTCGTAAGGAGTTTTGTCATGGTGTTTGTTAATCAGACATCTATTTTGAGTGTAGCATGCTGTGTTTACAGCTTCAACCCAATAGATTTCACTTATTTCAGTGCCAACAAGCATTGTTCTTGCTGCTTCCTTCAGGGTCCTATTCTTTCTTTCAGCAACACCATTTTGTTGTGGTGTTCTTACAGAAGATAGTTGATGTTGTATACCTTTGCAGGTACAAAACTCTTTAATGTACTGGTTCACAAACTCAGTACCATGGTCTGTTCTGATTACAGATACCTTGTCATTTTTCATGACTTCGAGCTTATTCAGCAAGTTAGGTATCTCAACCCTTGCATCAGATTTGTGTTTGAGAAAGACAACCCAAGTAAATCTTGAGTAATCATCAACAACAACCATACCATACTTCTTTCCTGCATAACTAGTTACAGAGGATTCAAACAGATCCATATGCAACATTTGCAGTGGCCTTCCACTGGAATGTCTAGTTTTAGTCTTGAAAGATGTTTTGGATTGTTTTCCCATTTGGCAAGCTGAGCAAACACCTTCTTTTCTATATGCCATTTTGGGTAAACCAACCACCAACTCTTTCTTGGCTAGCTTATTCAGAGTTTTGAAATTCAAGTGACTCATTCTTTTATGCCATAGCCAATTTTCTTCAGTGTGGCCAGATTGACTCACCAAGAGACATTCTTCGGTTGTGGCGGATGCCCAATCAGCAACATAAAGATTTCCTTTACGCCTTGCAACTAAGACTGTCTGCTTTGACTCATTGTCAATCACTTTACATAGTTTTGACTTGATCTCGATGGTACCCTTTGTCCACTAGTTGACTCATGCTTAGGAGATTATATTTCAATCCCTTTACATGAAGTACTTGAGATTGTAAGGGCTCCAAACTTCAAATTGCCAAAACCTATGGTTGATTTTCATCTCCTCCAAAGAAACCCGATAATTGGTCCATCATTGCAATTTTGTAGTCAATCGATTTGCTTTGTCCGTCATGTGCTTCCCACACCCACTATCAAAATGCCACTATGAGTTAGTCTATAGAGTGTTCTGCACAAGACAGGAAACAAGAGATTAGTTTCTCATACCAACAATGGAAACATCTGGATTAAAGAATATTCCAAGAGGGAATCCATTTTTGAATGAATTTCTTAGAAACATTCTTTTGTCTAACAGGAACATAAGGAGGAATCCTAGTTAAATGATTTGTATCATTGTTGTTAAGAACTATTTTCTTCCTTGGTGTGTTCCTTGGTGCTCCATTTGGTGCTTTCAGATACCTGTCAGGTTTATGAGTCTGCTTCTCAGCAAACTTAGCTTTCCTAGCCAGATTTCTTCTAGCCCTGGCATTCAGATTTTCAGTGGCTTGATTTATCTTCCACTTCTGATAATTGCTGTGAGCAATTCTAGATTTTAACCATCGTTCTTGCTCTTGTTTGTATTCACGAGCAAGTTATTTCCCGATGGCTTTATAGCCAATACCGTTCCGAGCACCTGGTGCTATCTGAGATCTCTTCTCAGCGGCTTTGCTAGTCTCTGGATAATCTATTTTCTTTCCAGAAAAACGTGATATAGGAGAATTTGTCAGCTCCTGCAATTTTTCCTTTTTGAGAGACATAGCACTGTGGGTGATTACAATTTTCAGTGTTATGTTTCTTTTTAGAGACATTTTCCACATTTTTCCTTTGGACTTGTTTTTCCCACAAAGGCTTGGTCGCAACTGCCTTTCCTTTGTCGACAATCTTAGCTTTCTGATCGATACTATAGATTGTTTGGGAATCACCTTGCTGAGCACTGACAAAAGTTCGTCCTTCATTACTCTTATTTAGAGTGGTGGAACTGTCTGTATGTGTGTCCAGCCCAAGTCCTCTCTTTTCTGAAGGATCTCTTAAATAAGATTGTACTTCAGTAAGAGTGTCACTAGCTTTGGCATAAGATTGAAAAGATAGTTCTTTCTTTTTGAGTTCCTTATTCTCAGAAAGAAGATCTTCACATTTCTTTTGAAGATTGGCCATTGCTTCTTTATGTGACTTTTCAGTCTCAGATATCTGAGCCTTGAGAAATGCATTTTCAAAGATCCTTTTCTCGATATCTTGATTAATTGAGAATTTTCCTTTTCAAGAGAATTCTTTTCTTCTTCAAAACTTTCGGCTCTAGCTCGGATCATTAAAATTCTCTTCAGAGATCAAGTTCTCTTTTGAGTTTTTCGGATCTTTGATTCCCTCTTCATCACTTTCATAAGTATAACAGAAGTATGTGTTACCTCATCACCATTAGACAAGGTTCAATGTTGGAGATATCCGGAAAGATTTCTTCACCATTCCACACACTTCTTTCTTCTTTTGACCAAAGTCAATTACTTCATGAGAGACACCGCATTTACGGGAAGGCGGAATCATCCGAATCCTCATCCTCGAATCGATTCAATATCTAGAGCATCCATTGATTTGAATCTTTTCCTTTCTTCATGAGCATAGCTCTCGACTTCTTTGAAGATTCTTCCGTCTTTCTTGTCACCGCCTTTAGTTTGTTGAGGATGTAATCCTTCTTGAAATGACCAAGTTTCATAATAGAAACCGATATCGCTTCCGATTTCGCTTCCTCAAGATTGATGCTTTCTCGAGCCGATTTGTTCAATGAGCTTTGCATATTTTTGTCTTGGTGGTAGTTTGAGCCTAGATGCTTTTTGACTTTTCTTCGCTTTTCTTCTCTCAATTTCTCGTGACATATTTTCCCATTTGCTTTACAGCAAGAGCATCCTCAGTCACTTCCTTGCCTTTCTTCTTTTCAGAAGTTCCTTGAGCAACTAAAGCGACATTCTGCAACTTCTCAGTTGTTTGTTCTCTTTGAGTTGTCTCATAGTCAACAGTGGCAAGATAAGAGAAAAGTTCTACAGGATTGATATCTGGCATTCCTTGGTTAAAGTAGAAAAACTTTGTGTGTTCCCAGTTATGATTTAGACTCCTCACAATAGTTTTAATCTTTTCTGACTGGGTATATCTATTACTTTCACCAAGTGCAGCCATGTCACTCATAAGTGTTGTAAACCGAAAATCTAGTTCTTCAAGAGTCTCTGTGGGACCTTGTTTAAAGTTTTGGAATTTGAGCTTCAAAACTTCGAACTTGTTTTCCTTTGTTTTCTCAGTCTGGCTGCATTTCTTCAATCAGCCAGCCACTTTCGTCGCTTTTGCACCTACGGTTTAATTGTATGTGCTCTGGAGTAGAACGTATGATGATATTAAGAGCCTGACCATCCAGTCGATTTCTCTTGGCATCTTCCGATGTTCAGAGCTCTCTGGGCTTTGGTTCGTAAATAACTTGACTGGTAGGTCTCCCACTGGTTGATGCATCTGTCTGTGAAGACCCATCGCTTTGTTCTCTGTCTCTACCATTAGAAACATCTATGACTTGCTTGAGTTGTTGAATGACTATTGGTCCATTCTTTATTACTTCAATCATTTCGTCACTGATGGCTTCTAGGTGGAGCAACATGTTATTCTTCCATTTTTCATAATTCTCTGGCTTGAGAATTGGGGCGTCACTTAAAGACATCCTGCAGCAAACACACTAAACAAACGAATCAAGTGTAGGTGAAAATCAGTTAGTGAGCACTTATCTGGGATCTAGGTTCAGTGCTGAAGGCTTGGGAACCTCCAGCTCTGATACCACTTGTTGGTCCAGATAACGGCAAAGTAAAAGACTAGGAGGGGGGGGGGTGAATAGTCTTTTAAAACTTTTGTCGATAAACACAGTTTCTCAGATATCTGTGTAGATATCTGATACTTAATTTCAGAGAGCGGAAGACTTTTATGTGATAAGTGCACGTGCTCAGCAAGATGTGTGTAAGTACTTTGCAAGATAAGTAAAGCAAGTAATAACCGCAGAAAAAGTAAATAACACAAGTCTTTTTATAGTGGTATCTGAAGGTGGCGTAATCCTTCAACTAATCCACTTCGGCCTTTCTCAGACCTAGAATCCACTAAGACAGATAAATGAGTTAACCTTACAAATATCTTCTCTTGATTCCTAAATACATTAGGTTCCCAACCAAGTGTCCCCCCTGAGTTATTCCCCGGCTTTTACAGCCAAGTACTTCCTGTACTCAGAAACCTTTTTAAGCTATTCCTTAGCTTCCCAAGCTAAGTACTTCATGTGCTCAGCAACCTTGGAGTTATTCCTTAGTTTCCCAAACTAAGTACTTCCTATACTCCACGCCGAATATGGTGTTGGTTTTAGGTTTGTTTGTCAGGTGAGCTTCTTAAATAACTTATTCAGTTATTTAGATAGCTCTATGAATCAAGTATACTTAATACACTTTTCAATGTATGGTATCTTGTTCTCTAATGACCCAAGTCTATTGTAAGTGTTCCAGAGAATGAATCTCAGATATGAAATCTTAGTTCAACTCCTTCACAGATAACAATGCCTGTTAAGGATCAGGACACTTAGAACTTTTGTGCTACTTAGAATTAAGAGCTTTGGTCGCAACAGAAAGCTTGAAGTCAAGTAGTTTGCTTGAGAGAGCTTGTGTGTTAGTATTCAATGTAAGTTCAGTGTTCTGTGTGTTCTAAGGTGTGTTCTCAAGCAGTCTAAGTGTTGATATTTATAGATGAATTTGAGTGCCGTTTGAATAGTATCCGTTAGACTTAACTCAATTTCAAACTATTGATATCTGAATATAGTACTGTAGCAGGTTTGTCTTCTTCTTCGGTTACCGCTTTTGTTCGACATTTCATCGCGCATTTAATGACCTATTATATTTTGTCATGTAGTGCCAACGGAACTATGCATGGTATCAGAGATCTTTATACAATCAGAGTTTTCTGAAACTTTGCATGTTCTTTTCCATCGATTATCACAACTCCAGATACCATTTGTTGAAACAACTTTGGTATAAAATATTTCTCTTTAAGAAACATAGTTTATATCCAAGGTATCTGAGTGTAGATATCTGTGGGCACTTTCCTCGTCTCAGAAACCTTTTATTCTCAGATATCTTTTGCAACACTTGTGTTTCGAAACACTTGTTTCTTCAAGATATCTGGACATAGGTATCTGAAAAACCTTTGTCAGCAATCTTGTGCAGTCTTCAAATCTTCAAATCCGTTGAACTTTTCCTGCTGGAAGTCTTCTTCTTGGTCTTCTTTAGAAAATAAAAATTACATTTTGAGACCTAACATCCTATACAAGATTTGCTAGACTATCATACTTAGTGAGTTTCCTCTTTTACAGTGTTCAAGTGAACCAAGAGTATTAATCACCTTTCTGAGCTAAAATAAGTCATTAGGTTGCTGATCAAAATCTAAACAGATATTCCTAACAGTAACATCTTAATATATATTTTACATGTATTAATGTCTTTCTTGTTTATTCACTAATCATTTGCAGGCTGTTTGGCAATCGATTAAATCATTAAAACCAGGTTAAAATAGATGTTTTTAGTTGTTTTTAACCGTGATTTTGATCGCTTGCCAAACAGACACTTGATACTGTGTGAGAATCATCACGATTACATTTGACAATTTATTATACAACTTTTCAATTTTGTTCACATGAATTTGTTCACCTTGATCATGTGTTTGATCTCAATTTATATATCGTTGGTTCTCACTATAATGTTCGCTTTGTTTGTTGTTTTTAATATAGATATTCAGAATTACTAATTCTATTGTGAAAGTACAGCCATAATGTAATTTATGTACCAGAGGTAACTCGTGTTTTTTGTAGAAGATCCAGTGATTTGGGTTAGGTCGATAGGGTATGGTTTTGTGTTGTGTATACGGACTGACTCATGACATTCTAGTAACTACTCTAGCTTCTATATAAACAAAACTCTAAACTTATAACAAATCCGTTGTAGTCTAGTTGGTCAGGATACTCGGCTCTCACCCGAGAGACCCGGGTTCAAGTCCCGGCAACGGAATTATTTTTGGTTTTTCCATCTTTTAATGTTTTCGGAATGAAGAACGATTTAGACATTATCTCATCTTTCAATATCATAAGTTGACAATTTAAAACCTATAAGCTTGTTGCCCGAAGAGTAATAAACTTATCTGGTAGAAATTGTCAAGTACACAATGTTTTTTTCCCAACTCACTAGCAGGTCCAATTCAAAAGTCGATATTGTGATTCATATCTTGACCATAAACATGTTACAAATTCAATGTGGACGAATGCCTACCATTTTGCATAGAAGCATGCTGAATTGAAGTTAAGATAGTATTCCAAAATTATTAAAAAGCAACTACAAGAGCACCAATTCGAATAAGCATCAGCCTTCTCATACATATGATACTAAACAACCAGCTCAAATCTAGCCATTATATCAAGTTTTGAACCTGAGAAAGTGCAGAATTCGGAAAGATGTTAGAAAATAGCAGATTTCATCCTCTCTTCAACAAATGATCAGTTTTTGAACCCCTGCACTTCCAGACTTGGAGTCTGCCAGCAAAGCTAAGAAAAAACTGATTGTCCTCACTGGCTAATTTCTACATTGGCCTTTTCTCTCTTTTTGCCTTTCTTTGTATTATTTGTATCGCCGAATTCTTGTTGTTCAGCTTTCTTTTGAGCACGAATCATAGCTCGCCTAGCACGTGGCCTCATTTCACGCACTTGTCTTGGTGGCATTTCATAGGGTTCGATAGGCCTATCACCGAACGGGTGCTCTCCTCCAGCAAATATCCTGAGTTTTAGGTCTCGGTCCTAAACAGCAGTAAGGACTTTTGTGTCAAACAAAATCAAGTAACACATACAATTCAGCAGTTGGACTTGAAGAGATTCATGTTGCAATTGAGGAATATTCCTGCCTACCAATGCGGTAATACCTCATACTTAAGTATGTTACCACAGTTGTAACATGTGCCTCATGGGTTGCACGGTACAACACATTAAAGTACAGCATACAATAGACCAGCAATTAATCACCAGGACCAGGTAAAACTTGTAAACACTGGACGATAAACTGATTAGCATGACATACATTTATTATATTTCTACGAGTGTTAGCAAAGAACAATGAAAACTCCATGACACGGATTATATCATCAAGATAACCAACTCCTCAGTCCATGCATTCCTTAAAATGAATCATGATCTATTTGGAGCTTGACATAGGAAGTTTTAAGGGATCCGTCATCTAATGACACATCGGGGAATTTTTTTGAATAATAATCAGCCAGGGAAAGAGCAGACAACAAACCATGTGCACTCATGGAATGGAAGCACATAAAGCATGCAATTTGACAAGAGGCATGGAGATGATACAGGAACTCATATCATATCCACAGCTGCAGTGCGATTATATGCATGATTTTAAGATGTGCAATTTCCTAGTGCACAAGTGTGTATTTCATATTATTAATGTTTACTGCTTTATGTGTCCCGTGATATGTAAAGAAGTACAGTGACATAGTACCAAGGCATAGAGACCAAGATAACACTGACAATGGACTTGGCAGATGGACATCTCATTCCAAGAAGAGAATAAATATTAGAGAGCAGCATAGACTCACATCACGCAATTTGTTTTTAGGAAGCATGCGCAAAACAGCTTTGCGAATCACTTCAGTAGGATCCTTGGCCATCTGGTCTCTTAAGGTCCTTTGTTTGAGGTTACCTACATACCTACAGGTCCAAATGTTGACAATCTCAGGATTAAAAATCATGAATGCAAAATGCATACAATAGAACATAAGTTCAGTAGCCTTTAGTAAATACAACAGGATCATAATATGAATAGCAGCAGTACTTGCCCTGTATGCCAGTAGTAAACCTTATCGGTCATCTTCCTACCAGAGACAGATAAATCTTTCGCGTTAATAACAATGCACATATCCCCTTCTTCTTTGTGGGGTGTATATGTAGGCTTGTCCTTTCCTTGAACAACAGTTGCTATTTTCGATGCTAGCCTCCCAAGTACCTACATAGAAACAACAACATGATCACAAAACTGAATCATTCCCACATAGCAATACACTCAAGAAATAGTACCTGGCCTTTTGCATCGAAAAGTCTCCATCTCAGACCTTCCAACTTGATTTTATGGATTCCAGCCAATGCTCTCTATAATACATTTCATTTAATATCTGGTTAGTCATAAGTGCATAAAATTCAACGATAGATTACATTAATGCCACTGCAAATCAACAAATACATCAGTACCATCTCGAAGCATTCTCAGGATGTTTACACTAAAAAAATGTTAAAAATCAGGTTTCGCTTATGCTTTCCACATCACAGTTGATTTACAATCTGGTAAGTTCACAAAATTGAATGATAAACAACGTAGCAGTAAATGAAAATACAGCAAGGCAGCTAATAATCCCAATCGAAATCAGTATCATCTCGAAGCATAAACCCTTAAAAAATACTACTGCCACAACAGAATATGCAAAAAAAGGGAAGAATTCGTGCGAAAAGGAGATAAGAGTGGTACCTTTAGGTTGCCAGTGAAGGCCTGAGCTGCAGGATTTGCCATTTCTGCTCTCAAACGTGTAGGTGAAGAATTCGTGCGAAAAGGATTTGATCTCTATTCTCTCAGGTTATGAAAGTGAAAAATTCAGCTACTGATTTTGGTAGTAGTTGTTATGAGCTGATTATGGGCTAATTGCATATGCAAATTTGGGCCTGGTGTATTACTAGTAAATGTTGGAAAATGGGCTTTGATCTTGGTCACTCTATCCACAACTTTGACCTCAATTCACACTTGAACCAAACTCATTAAATGTGGAAAAAATTCTACTCTAAGATCACTCTTAGCTCTTACACTTAAATTCTGAAAAAGCCTTCAGCTCAAAAAACGGCCAGATGTACAATTTGACTGATAAATGATTCACTTCAAAAAACCGCAATTTGACTTCAGGTACAATCCGACTGTATTTACAAGTAGAAGATATACGATTTTGGTTATATATGTAACGCTATGTTCGCTTCATTCAACATAATCGAACTTATTTCAGTAGAAAACAATTAAGAATCTGAACTTATGATTCGATCCAAATCTGAATTGAAATTAATAATTTTTCAAGAGAACATAGCCTAAATAGAAGATATTCGTAAAAGTAAGTGGACTTTATTTGAATAAAAAGTGTCCAGCAATTTATTGAGCCCGTCTTGCAAGAGACCCCTACATATTGGAGAGTCCTGAAAATCCTCTATAACAGATAAACATAGACAATTTACCCTAAAAAAACTTACTCAGCTCATCAATGTTCATCCAAATCATGATTTCAAGTATGTTACTTGCCCAGAACTGGCATAATCCTTGGCTGCCAGAGTTGTTGTTCAATTAGCTATTGAGCATCAATTACAAAATGTCATAGTGGAAGGGGATAGCTTTAATGTAGTGACGCAACTTCGATTAAGCATGATTTCTTTGTCATCTGCAGGGGGAATTATTGAGGATACCAAGTTTCTTGCTTTTTTTTTATCTTCTTGTGTTTTTACGTTTACTAAAATAGACGGAAATAAGTTGGCTCATTTGTTAAGCCAAAATGTTTTGTTAGACAGCGAAGGTTCCTCAGATTTACCTTGTAGCTATCCTGATTGATGACTTCTTTTTCAGTATGTAATGATATAAAATCATTGTTCTTCTCAAAAAAAAAAAAAAAAAAAAAAAAAATTCATCCAAATCCAAATATGTTATTTTTACATCAAATTGTCTAGATTTATCATCAAATTATCTATGTTTATCGTGAATTGTCTATGTTTGACATGCAAACATTAGTAACAATCTATTTATCCAATCAAAACACAAAAACATGAACTTCAATTTCATTCGTTAACCAATAATTTTCAATACACAAAAATAATTAAAAAAAAATCAAAATTTACAACCTTTAAAAATACACATGTCTTTTAAAAACATTTAGTACATCTTCAAAATAGCTTTCTTCACACTCTTGACTTGTTCATCGACCCCTTCTTCCACAACGTCTCAAATTTTGTGATCAATCAATTTCTTTGTTCGGCCACCCTTTTTACGAAAACCTAATACATACAACAAAAACATCAAAAAACATAGACAATCTATACATAAACATAGACCATTTATACAAAAAAAACTAAACCATTCAAACTAAAACATAACACACAATAACATAGACAATTTATACTAAAAGATAGGCCATTTATACAAAAAAAATTAAACAATATATAACACATTTATCTTTTCACAATAAACAAACAACAAATAACAACATAGACAATTTCTACTAAAACAAGGACATTTATATAAAAAAAAAATAGACAATTTAAACTAAAAACATAGGACACTTATACTAAAACCAGCAACAACAAACAATATAAACAATTTCTATTAAAACATATACCATTTATACAAAAAAACTAGACAATTTATAGCAAATCATAGACAATTTATACAAAAAAATTAAACCAACAACAACGAACAACGAACAACATAGACAATTCCTACTAAAACATAGACAATTTATACAAAAAAAATTAAACCAGCAACAACGAACAACATAGACAATTTCTACTAAAACATAAACCATTAATACAAAAAAAAAACTAGATAATTTATAGTAAAACATAGACAATTTATACAAGAAAACTAAACCAACAATAACGAACAACATAGACAATTTCTACTAAAACATAGACAATTTATACTAAAAACTTAAAAGTTATATAGTAAAACATAGACAATTTATACAAAAAAAACTAAACCAGCAACAACGAACAACATAGACAATTTCAATTAAAACATAGACCATTTATACAAAAAAACTAGTCAATTTATAGTAAATCATAGACAATTTATACAAAAAACTAAACCAGCAACAGCGAACAAGACAATTTCTATTAAAATGAAACGCAAACTTCTTGAGATACACCGTTTCTCCCTAAAGACGGGATCAACATGTTTACCTTACAAACATTGTGTAAAATATATTTTGATTACCCTTATATTACTGGTATGTGATGATGATTATGTATCTCTGAGAGATGGCGCTGCACAAAAGCTGCTAGAAATGAATATGTTAGAACTTAAACTACTCCTTCGGCCATCAGGTATTCAGGTTCAAGTAAGACAACGATCAATGAAGTGGCAAATTAAAAATTCTTATAGAAGCTAAATATTACTACTAACAAACAAACTCTCTACGGGTCTTGTGAGCTGATGCACCAGCTAACATAATCTCATGAGAAAAGACAATAACCATTCCAAAAACTGTGTTCAGATTTGCGCAATTTGCGCAAATGTGCAAGCATAAACAAACTTTAACATGGAACTTTAGCAAATCAACATCTCCTCAATATATAGAGAAATTTTACGAGCAGTTATGTAATACTATGATCAGAGTAGGCCTAGAAATTTGACTGGCAGTTGTGACATGTCCCTGGAACTCCAGTGAGGTCCAACTCCTTCGACAAGGTAATCATTTTGTCACGTATCCGCGAGGCTCCACTCCCTTCACCTGTGCTTTCGCCCGCTACGAATTCAAGTAGTTTCGTGACTACATCCTGACAATCTTGGTATAGATACTCAGCTTTCCTCAAGTGAATCCTCACAACCCCCAGAAGAAGGAAGGCTACTCTATGTGAGATAACCAGAACTTCTTCATTCTTAAATTCATCTGACAAGAAATGAGGATAAGCAAATGAAATATGATGCATCAAATCTCATTATTAATAAGTGATCTGTGTACCAACAGACGAACACAATTCGGTTATGGGTTGAACTCAAGGGGAGGGGGTTTGGCAATTTCACAAATTCTTCCAAAAATATTAACCCATGTAATATAGCAACACAGCAACATATGCCCCCTACGACACATCAAAACCATCCTATCCGATTTTCCTAACATATTCATATGATATCCTTCTCCTATGTGAAATATTCTCATCAAACCCTAAGCGTTGCTTGAATCATTTTACCACCATGCCTGGGGCTAAAATGCACATCACATTTGTGAACTTACTATCACTGTACCTAGAACTTTTTATCACACAGCCTCAAATATGTAAAACTGAAACCAATGATGTACAAGTGCAACAACGAGAGTCCAAAACCATAACTAACACAGAGAAAAACATCACGACAGAATCTGCCAAAGTTTAAGAAGCCAATTCAATTCTACAGAGTAATTCAGGTTAATAGATCTTTCCAGAACAAAGAATTCACATTTAACACAAAGAAACTTTCTTGCCAATGCCAACAAATTCTACACCAACAAGAACTAAAAGAGAACGGGAGCAAAACTGCAATAAAAACATCACATCTTTACCACAAATGAAAATTTTAATCAATTTTTTTCATCGAATTTCTCAAAAAAAGAAAGTCAAAGAATTAGCTAAACATGCAAGGGAGGAGATAGAAATATATACCAACAGAAGCAGAAATGTCTGTCTGCCGAATCTGATCTTTTCTCAGATTCTTGTGACCATGACCTGCAGCCCAAATGGTGTTAAGGTCTCTTCATTTGAGAGAAGAAACTTAGGGTAAAATTTTGGATATCTTGGTTTTGGATTTGAAATTTGGTTTGTTTTCTCTCATGTGCTGAAGGTGAAGCACAGGGTGGTGTTTATAGGTGGCAAAGACAACACTGGTAAAATACTAAACTGTACGCAAACAAAAGAGAAGTAAACTATGCGCAACAAAAGAGTAATAAACTACGCGCAACCAAAGAGCAGTAACTATGTGCAACAAAAGAGTAATAAACTACGCCCGCGCAACCAAAGAGCAGTAACTATGTGCAACAAAAGAGTGATAAACTACGCGCAACCAAAGAGCAGTAACTATGCGCAACCAAATATGAAAATGTCTGTCCACAACCAAAGAAACCAAAGAGCAGTAACTATGCACAACCAAACAGCAAACTATGCACAACCAAAGAGCAGTAAACATTGGGCAACAAAGTGGAGTAAACTATGCGCAACCAAAGAGCAGTAAATTATGCGCGACCGAAGAGATAGAAAAAGTTTGCACAATCAATTTTGTCCCATCGAATT
The DNA here is from genome assembly GCA_026545765.1 of Plantago major. NCBI lineage: Eukaryota > Viridiplantae > Streptophyta > Magnoliopsida > Lamiales > Plantaginaceae > Plantago > Plantago major. The sequence goes on along the minus strand of CM048843.1, from coordinate 2,076,134 downwards.
TCCATATAAAGAAAAGGAAAGTCAAAGAATTAGAAACATTCAAGGGAGGAGATAGAAACATATACCAACAGAAGCAGAAATGTCTGTCTGCTGAATCTGATCTTTTCTCAGATTCTTGTGACCATGACCTGCAGCCCAAATGGTATTATAGGCCTCTTTGTTTGAGAGAAGAAACTTGGAGTAAAACATTCTGGATTTCTTGGTTTTGGACTTGATCTTTGTTTTTTTCCCCCCTCTCTTATGTGTTGAAGGTGAATCTCAGAGTGGTATTTATAGGTGGCAAAGACAAAACTGGTCAAGTACTAAACTTTGCGCAAACAAAAGAGAAGTAAACTATGCGCAACAAAAGAGTAATAAACTATGCTCAACCAAAGAGCAGTAATTGTTCGCAACCAAAAAAACCAAAGAGTGGTAACTAAATCAAATAGCAGTAAACTATGCACAACCAAAGAGCAGTACTAAACATGTTAAGTGTTACACGTACAACCATGCCTCAAATGACCAAAGATTTCTATTGTCCTATTCAGATATTCAAAAAACAATCTATGTAATCCAACGTTTCTGGAGTTAAAGGAAAACAAGACCATGTGTAATCCAACTATACAATTCTGGTTAGTTCACCATTACTGGGGATAAAATCTGTATACTCCCTTTAAAACTTTAAATGAAAATAATAGCACTTATGCTACTCCTTCAGCTTTCAGGTTCAAGTTCAAGAGTTGGCTTCGATTTAGATGTCTCATGCAAGAGAATATCACCATAGGCCTCATCCTGCTGGACATCTAAGTGGCCCTCTGTTTTTAGAACCTGGAAGTAGATATAAAAAGTTAAAAACATCACGAGTAAGCTTAGCACTTCTAAACGCGAAAAAGACATATGCTCTGTTTGAAACAGAGACATTGTTTACTGAATTATAGACGGTGTTCAAGATTCACTTAAAGGAGTATTTTGTGATTATCTAACAAATAGCCACCTTTTGGTATTATCAAATAGTGCTCGAGGCTTTTGGTTTACTGATTTCAAAGCACATTAGGCAAACCCAAGAAATTCAACACACCACCATAGGTGCTTCTATAATGTAAATAATGCAAAACCAGAGTAGTAAACTATGCGCAATCAAAGTGTAGAACATCATGCGCAACCAAATAGTAAAACTATGCGCAAAATGAGAGTGTTACCAATAGGTCATAAAAAAGCCTTGAACTTTCTGTCTTTGTTTTTCCTTGCACTATTTGGGAAAAGTTCAGTGCTTCATCCTCTGTCCCTCCCTTTCTCTGAAGGAGATGCTCATGCAGACACTGTCCACTTATTCTGCACCACAAGAAATAATCAGAAATATGATCGCTTTGGTTAATATCAACTATTAGACGGGTTACAAAATTGACTATACCTTCCTCTTTCTGAAACTATATTATCCGGAACTTGCGAAAGGAACAAAAAGAAGAGTCAGAACAAAAAAAGATACAATTCTCCTAGCAATAGAATGAATCTACTATTATGCAGTACCTATTTCAAGGCTGTGTTCTTCGGGTAAACTTATCTGCTAAGAAACATGTTAACTAATTAGCCATATTGAGTTAAATCAAATAGGCAATAAAAAAATAACATTTCAGTCTTGCAGAACCAAAATTTTAAGTACTGGAGTTTCAGTCTTCTTAACTGGCTTTTCACTTAATACATGAAGCATTCCTCAATAGACACTTCTCATCTACCTAGCAAAATGGATCTGCCTAATGACGAACTGAACACATTCATGTATATTCTAATTAATGTATCTTGCTAATTGAACCGACATTGCAAATTATATTCTGACAAGTGACAAGTAAAATTTGACAAAGGAAAGTATACCTCGTTCCCGAATATATTGTGCAATTCCATCCCTCCACTTGGAGGGGCACGCTCTAAGCTTTCAGCTGAGGAAGTTGGATCATCAGGTTCAGCAACTCCTTCAAATTCATGTGAACTCGAGTGAGCAACAGAAGTTCCCGGAGAAATTAGAATTTGATCACGAGACGGAGTAATAATTGGTTTCATGAGATGCGGCATGTGATCCACCCCGTCGGTCTCAGGAGATCTAACATTGAATATCGTCTTTTCATGTTCAGTGGGGAGGTCCATTGGGATACCTGATCCGGACACAGCAGATACTAAGAAAGGTAAAATTTTATTTCTTGCAGAAGAACTCGAGTGTGAAAGTATACTTACGGTGCTCCAATACACCAGCAGTCATATCATTGTGCCTGTTAGCTTTCCAGACATCTAAACTAGAATAAGAAACTCTCCTCCTTTTACGCCTCAAGTCCGTCGAATCTTGTATCCAATTTTTATACTTACTACAATATGAGAAGCCAGCAAACAACTTTCAAAAAAAGAAATTTCATGCGAAGGGATAGAAGATTATGAATGTGAATGTGTTTGCTCAGGCTTATGTTAAAACCTGAAAAAGTCAAAAAGGAAAGTTGTGATAACATACATGGGGGAAACCTTCATGGTTTCATGATCATCGAGTACAGGAGTCGGAATAGTCACAACTCTAGAGGTAGCAACTTCACCTCCTGCATAAACAAGGAGGGATATAATTATTTATATTATCATAAAGCAAGGCCAATGATTATTTTGGTATAAGATGCATAATGTAATTCCCTTCTGAACATGCAAGAGTTAAAACTGAACATGATTAGGCACACAAGTATTGCACTAGCACTTGGTTTCATGTCAATTTTTTGCAATCGCTCCTGTTAATCATGCACAAAAGATTTGGTACTATATATAACAGTTAGTGCATTCAACTCAGGCACAAGCTACATAGCTAGGACTTAAACTACTTGTTCAAACTGGGATGCACAAGCACAAACATCACCTGCAAACTTTGTGTCTGGCGTTAGGGCCATTGTCATATTTAAGGGTTGCACTTCTACTGCATCTTCATTCCCACCTTGAACCTTTTTGCTCTCAATCAACATGCTGTCTAGGGAATGATCTGAAGAGTAACCAATTTCATTTGGCATTTCCGAATTTGTCTCCGAATCGATCTCCATGTCATCAGTTGGCCATTCAAGAAGACGTGGATTTCCATCACAGAGCAAATTCAGCTGTTCTTCTTCTGCTTCGTCCAACAACATAGGCTCAAGGCACTCCTCTAGGAAAGAACTGGGTTCATAAAGTGACAGTAACGATCAATTAATTGTAAAATCGAATATACTTATAGAAACTAAGGAACAACAAACATACTCCCTAGGGGGGGTCTTCTGAGCTGTTGCACCAGCTAACATTTTCTCCTGAGAAAAGACAATAACCGTTCGAAAAACTGTGTTAATAATTCCGCAAATAGTGCAATCATGGGCATAATGTTACTTTAACATGAACTTTATCGCATCAATATTTCCTCAATCTACAGAATTTTAACTCAGCAATCATTTAATTTGATCGGAGGAGGCCTAGAAGTATGTAGTGCAATTTTTTGCACACATGCAGATCCACATATATATAGACACACACACACACACACACACACACACACACAGAGCACGATTGATTAATTATAAGTTTGATATCTACGCAATGCTCATATAGCTGTGCAAACATTAAAAAATATTCTCTAAATGTTGCACCACATAGTCTATTGGAATATATATATAAAATCATTGGCATACGAAAGTACACAAAAATTGTGCGCAAACACTGTACAAGTACCATATACGGCAAGCCACTTGCACTGCCTTCTTGTAGCAGCCCATCTAAAAAAGAAAATACAAGAGAAAAATTAGTGCAGTGTGCAGGCAGAAAGTTACGGACACAACAGTAAATATATCAAACCTGCAAGCATGGGTTCTTTGCCAAGTCTGATGTTTCCACTGCAATGGCAAGACATTAATAAAGTAGGTAAGGTAGCAAGAAGTTGAATAAACCATGGTCGTAAAACTTACTTCCTGAAGTCTAGGTCTTCCGCTACTCCCAGATCAAATGCATCAAGCTCAAATCTTTGAGGCAAAATGATCTTAGAGTTATGACATGTCCCCGATACTCCAGTGAGTTCCAATTCCTTTGAAAAGGTAATAATTTTGTCACGTATCCGTGAGGCTCCACTCCCTTCACCTGTGCTTTCGCCAGCTATGAATTCAACTAGTTTCTTGACTACATCCTGACAATCTTGGTATAGATACTCAGCTTTCCTCGAGTGAATCCTCACAACCCCCAAAAGAAGGAAGGCTAGGACTCTATGTGACATAACCAGAATTTCATCATTCTTAAATTCATCTGACAAGAAACGAGGATAAGCAAATTAAATGAGATATGATGCATCAAATTTCGGTTATGGGTTGAACTCAAGGGGAAGGGGTTTGGCAATTTCACAAAACCTTCCAAATAATTGACACAGCTTGTTTAGATTCAGGTGAATCCGAGATAATATTCAATAATAAAATGAGTCGTAATAAAAGAGTTAGGGATCATACATTTCCTATTGGTTTTTTAAATAAATGCAAAACACGACATGAAAGGTGAACAAGTGAGACAATGGAAATATTAATGAATTTGGATGTGAGTAGATATTTCCTCAAATAACTCATCATTTTCATGATACCACTAGGGAAGAAGCTTAAAAACGCAGGAAAATACACGTCCATAGGGACAGCATGCATAATACATGCAGAACCCATGTAATATAGAAACACAACAACATATGCCTCCTACAACACATCAAAACCATCCTATCCAATTTTCCTAACATGTTCATATGATATTCTCCTATATGAAATATTCTCATCAAACCCTAAGGGTTTGCTTTAATCATTTTACTACCATGCCCTCAGCTAAAACGCACAGCATATTTTTGCACTTACTATCATTGTACCTTAGAGCTTTTATCACACAGCCTCAAATATGTAAAACTGAAAGCCTGATGTACAAGTACAACAACAAGAGTCCAAAACCATAAATAACTTACAGAAAAACATCACAACAGAATTTGCCAAAGTTTAAGAAGCCAATTCAATTCTACAGAGCAATTCAGGTTAATAGCTCTTTCCAGAACAAAGAATTCACTTTTAACACAAAGAAACTTTCGTGCCAATGCCAACAAATTCTACACCAACAAGAACTAAAAGAGAACGGGAGCAAAACTGCAATAAAAACATCACATCTTTACCAGGAATGAAATTTTTAATCAATTTTGTCCCATTGAATTTCCATAAAAAAAGGAAAGTCAAAGAATTAGCTAAACATGCAAGGGAGGAGATAGAAACATATACCAACAGAAGCAGAAATGTCTGTCTGCTGAATCTGATCTTTTCTCAGATTCTTGTGACCATGAGCTGCAGCCCAAATGGTGTTATAGGCCTCTTTGTTTGAGAGAAGAAACTTGGAGTAAAACATTTTGGATTACTTGGTTTCGGATTTGATCTTTGTTTTTTTGCTTACTCTTATGTGTTGAAGGTGATGCTCAGGGGTATTTATAGGTGCAGAGACAACACTGGTTAAGTGTGAAAGGAGAGGCAGAGACAACACTGCTTAAGGTGAAGCTCAGGTCTTTTGTTTTTTTTTTTTTTTTTTTTTTCATATTTGACGTGAACTTTTCCAAAATTTTAATTTCTAGAAAGAGTTTCTGCACCTGATTAGATGCGGTTCACAATTTTTGCGCTCATTTAAGGTTTGGACGTGGTCGAGTTTCATGAAAAAGCTTCATGTGTCAAGTCATATAAGCTTTCAAATTCAAGTCTTATGCCGGGAAAGTAACATTATTGATTGTGAACCAAAGAGAATAGACATAACTTAAGTAAACAGGGTCTGTTTCGCGCCAATTTTCTAAGTTCAACTTTCACTAGATAATTGAAAACTTATTGAGAACTACGATTAACCCGTGAAATTAATTTTAACTATAGGTTATATAAATTACTCGTAGTATATTGGGTTAATCGATGATATGGTTTTAGAAATGTTAAAAGTTCTACTTTTGCCAAAGTTAGAGAAAATCCCATTACAATGGAAAGAGATTTGAATATCTTGAATTTTCCACCTCTTAATTACAATTATCCATAGAACTTTGAGTATATCCTTTTACTTGACAAAGTTATGGAGAATTACTTGTATTTGCCATCTAAGTATCCTTCATATCTGGTGCCCTGCAATTTGCATGTTTTGGCACATTGTGTTAATTGTTGTTTTTTTTTAATTCCAACTAGTTCATAACTATTTACCAAGGTTCGAAAAAATCACATTACATACATGTTGACTGGAAAAAGATTTTAAATATCTCAAATTTCCTACCTCTTAATTACAATTGTCTATAGAACTTTGAACATATCCTTTATGAAGAATTACTTTTATTTGCCATCTAAATGGCCTTCATATCTGGTGACTTGCAATTTGCATGTTTGCCTTGGCACATTGTATTTTCTTTTTTACCAAAGTTAGAGAAAGGCACATTTCCTACATTTGGACTCGAAAAAAGGTGTTGAATATCTCAAATTTCCCACCTCATAATTACAACTATCCATATAACTTTGAGAATATCCTTTTAAAGTTTTACTTGATAAAGTAATTTATTAAAAGTTACTTTTAGTTGCCATCTAGTAGCCTTCATATATCTAGTGACCTGCAATTTGCATTTATTTGAACATTCTGTTAATTTCTTGTGAAATTCCAACTAGTTCGTTGTATATTTTACCAAAGTCTTTTCCTACCTGTTCATGTTTTCTTCAAAAAGTTTTTGAATATTTCAATTTTTCCACCACTTAATTACAATTATCTATTGAGCTTTGAAAATATCCTTTTACTTGATGAAGTAATTTATGAACCATTGCTATATTTCTCTTCTAAGTAGCCTTCATATCTGGTGACCTGCAATTTGCATGTTTTAGCACATTATGTTTTTAAAAAAAAATTAATTCCATTTAAGTCATATTGTTTTTTTTTACCAAATTAGAGAAAATCACATTTCCTACATTTTGACTAGAAAAAGGTTTTGAACATCTCAAATTTCACCTCTTAATTACGCAATTATACTCCCTCAGTCCCAGGCTCAACTTCCCGCGGGCCTGGGCACAAGTTTTGAGAGTGTAATAAATAATAATGAGAATAATTTAGAAAGTGTAAGGTTGAATGAATAAGTTAGAGAATGAGTGAATACAGTAGGAGAGATATTTTTCATTTAAGGTATGGGAAGCTGAGATTGAGACAGACCAAAATGGAATGCAGGAAGTTGAGATTGGGATGGAGGGAGTATATATAACTTTGAAAATATCCTTTTACTTAATAAAGTAATTTATAAAGAATTATTTTTATTTTCCATCTAAGTAGCCTTCATATCTAGTGACCTACAATTTGCATGTTTTAGCACATTATGTAAATTTATTTTGAAATTCCAACTATTTCACAGCACTTTCATACCAATTTTTGAGAAAATGAAATTTTACTGGAAAAAGGTTTTTGAATATCTTAACATCCCACCTCTTAATTACAATAATCTATAGAACTTTGAATATATACTTTTACTTGATAAAGTGACTTATGAGGAATTACTTTTATTTGCCACCTAAGTAGCCTTCATCTCTAGTCACCTGCAATTTGCATGTTTTTAGCACATTACATTAATTTATTTGAAATTCCAACAATTTCATAGCATTTTTTACCAAGTTTAAAGAAAATAAAATTTTACTGGAAAAAGTTTTTCTTTTGAATATCTTTATAAAAAAAAATTACAATAATCTACAGAAATTTATGAGGAATTACTTTTATTTGCCATCTAAGTTGCCTTCTTATTTTTTTTTAGTTTTTACTTGTAATTTGTGTGTCTAAGTTGCCTTCGTAGCATTATCTCAATTTCTTTGTAATTTCAACTTTCACTTTGCAAATATGATGCTATGTTTGACTTTGACCAAGACGGCTTATTTATAGTAATATCTCACATAAAATAATATTAACAACCTCAGTACTAAATTACATTAGTCAATGATATATTACCACAAATGTTAAAAGTTTCTCTTTTTGCCAAGTTAATTGTAAATATCATTCATTCTCCTACATTTCTTACAAGGAAAAGTTCTCTCAGGTTTCCCACCTCTCAAAAGGAAAAGAAAAGAAAACAAAAGGATCCTTTTAATTACTAAAGTAATTTTAGTTTGAATAATAACATGTACAGGTACAAAGGGTTGCCTTAATATCTTGCGACTCGTAGTTATATTTCACAATTTAATTTGCATCTTTTGACACCGGTTACATTTGTGATTTTCTCAAACATCTAAAAGAAAAATCAGACATTTCCATCAGTTTCAAAATAATTTCACATTTGTACTACGGGAAGTGTACTACAGCAGGTCAGACAAAAAAGAAAAAAGGCTAGCACTATCAGGTGTACTTAAGCTATTGCATTTCATAATCCATATATACAACATCATACAACAAAATTCCACCTCAGTTATGCTTGGAGTACTTCTGTAAAAGCATAACTTGTACAGCAAAACTGGATTACATTCAAATAAAGACTAACATCTTAAGCTATTAAATTAATCTGCCATATTAAACCCCACATGCTAGCTACTAAGATATTTCTGCTTTTTCCTCTCCAAAAGTTGAAGAAAGTCACTCTCAGATAGACTTAACATCTGATTGAGCAGTATCTTCACTTTAGACTGCTTCAAGATCGCATACCTAGGTATGATCCTATCTTTTAAACTATAGCCGAAATACTGAGGAAACTTGATCAATTCTGAGTTCGGGTAAATCATGGTCTGATAAAACTCCCACTTTGGTACCAAATTTGCATGTAGGCTATAAGTATACAAACAGCCATTCCTTGAGGCCATAGTTCCAACATCACCTAAACTGTACCCATTCTCCACGAAAAATTCAGTCACGGGTTTTAGATGTGTTTCAACACTGAGACCAAAAGTCTGTGGGGCACGGTGCAGTAGAACTGCAACATTAACATCCAATGATCGAAAATACTCGGCAGTGGGTCGCAAGTTCTCCTCCACACTGTAACTTATTATATTTGGGCAGCGGGTTAGAATCTTACTGACACTTTCAGCCGAAAGTCCCATTTCATAGAGAAAGTTCACTGTTGATTTAAGTTTCTCTCTGCTGTAAGTGAGAAGGGCGGGAAATCTATGTATCACTCTTGACCATTGCTTTTTATCTACACCCAGGTCCTCAAGAAATGCCATAGTGGGGATCAGATTTTCTTTGAGACTGATTCCGCAAAGCTGAGGCCTTTTGGTTAGGATAGAGCGAATTTCAGCTTGTGAGATACCTAGGTCCAGAAGAAATTCAACAAGCGGCTTGATTTTTCCGTCCAAACTGTAATAAGAAAAAGCAGGGAACTTGCGGATCACTTCCCTGATTGCATCTATTTCCATGCCTAGCTCTAAAAGATACACAATGTGTGGAGGGAGTTTCCCAGAGGGGGTAATGTCACTGACTCGAGACAGAGCTTTTAGCTTCTTCGAATCGAGCGTAGAAGTAACCAAAGGAGAAACAGGAGTGACTGAATTCTCTACAATAGGCTGTCTCGGATCACACTCATCTACTTTTTCCTTCACAGGTGGGTTTGGAAAGTTCTCAACAACGTCAATCAAAATGGGTCCATATTCCTCAAGGAGTATCTCAAGGTACGGAATAAGAGCATCCCTAATCTCAAGAGTCGTGAGTTCTCGACCTACAACAACAAGGGTATATGCAATGAGTGTTTCCAATAGCTTGTGTTTGTAGTGAAATGCTGAGATTTAGAATAAGCCGACATATCTGATTTCAATGCAAATCTATGAGTATTTGACACGTGCTTCAAAAAATCAACTTCAACCAGCTCATTTATGAAAAGCAAAAGCATTAGAGCAGTTTCAATTGCTGAAAAAGCAGATTGTGCTCTTAAGTTTTCCTAAGTAGCACTTTTCACAAACACTCAAGTAATCTTAGCGAATAACTTCAGGAAGTCGGATGTTTAGAAATGCACTTTGTGGGAACTATAGACTTAGAAATCAAACCTACTAAGTAGCGGGACTTGTGAACCGAGTGAAGTCGTGACACTAGATGATCAACAAAAGCATCTGACTTGTTGATAGTTCTTGCAGCTATTGCATTGCTTAAACCTTGTTTCTTCAAGAATAAGGTCAAGACAGCTTTAGCTTCTTCCTTTTCTGCTGCTAACAAGGTGGCGGGTACTAGCCGCAAGCTGATTGATCCATCTAACCCAGATTCAGCTTTCAATCAGAAGAACCCAAAAATGTTAATTCGAAAGATAAATTGTACGCCTGGATGCATTTGTATGGTTTTCCATGTAAAATGCTCCCTCTATTATTCATATCAACAATGATAAATCTCAAGCTTACCATACTTTGCTCGGATATAGAAAACCTTCTGACTAAGAGGTAGGCTAGTCCTGCAGATTAGGGGAAAAACAGAGTAATTAACTCATCCTGGTACAGTTACTGCTATGCTACTAAGCAAATCTCAGAACTACAATATGCTGGCAAAATATTGACCTATAAAAGTTTTTTTATCCCACTTTATCTAATCGTATTTTTATACACACAAAGCTTCAACCGTGAGTTCCTGAGACCCATTAGATTACTCGGAGTCTTAGATGACTTTCCTCTTTCAATTGGGGCAACTACTTCCACTTCTATGAATTTGGCTCCCAACGTCCTAAAACTAGTGGCTTATCTTGTAAAAGGAAACCCACACATACGAACTGCTAAGTGCTAAGCCTTCCAACATGTATAGCTTTATCCGAGTCCTCGTTGATTACCCAAGCAAATGACTACAACTCTACAGGTTAGAACCCGTGTTTCTGCTTCCACGTTGCATGCAATTCACAGTTGCCGTCCCTTAAAATGTCAATTTCCGTACATGTAGCCTGAAATACCTCAATGGACCAAATCTATCCATGGATTTTAATCCCCTGGAAACTTACTAAAAATCCCAAAACCCCTCGGTTTCTCAGTGCACCGAGAGTAGATGGATCTCAACTTTCAAGAAACTCTATTTCCGAATCATTACTATATGTCCGCAAAATACCCAAAACATTTCGGTTTTTCTAGATAAGAAACACTTCCCCAAACCAAGATTTCCATCCACATTCCACACTAAATCCAGTAAAAGTATCTGAGCTAACAAGGGATTATTGCTAAGGCACATAAAAGGCAACGGATCCCTAAACACATAACTAAATTCCTAGTATCAAGAATTACTCTAAACAGTTCATAATTAATTAACATGTCAGCCAATTATTGAAGTTGACATAACCAACAACAAAAAATACCCAATTACACATACATACAGCTAATTGAACTTAAAAAACGAACTCTAGAGTCCACAAGAATCGAGTCCATTTAAACAAAAATGAAATGGAGATGAAGATTATAGTACCTCGTGTGAAGATTATTCGTTGATGGTAGCAGGAGTGTTCTGGAGAAGAGAGGAAGCTGTAACATTGAAGCTTGCAATTTTCTCCGTCTCTCTGAGCTTTTGTAAACCACAGTGAAAATAATGATCCCAAAGGATATGGCTTACAAAATGTTAGTCGCTCTCTATTTTGAACTAAAAACGATTTTACACATGACTAGTTCGTAATTCGCGCTCACCATTCCGTAGTACTTCATTGTAGCAGTGGCCTACACAATAAATATCGAAAGATTGCTATCGGTGACACTCTAGGGTGGAATGTTCCATATTTTGACTTGAATTCATTTTACGGTATTAATTTCAATACTAAGCTATGTTAAGTTTCCTAAAAAGTTCCAAGTATTTGTTCATTGAATCAGAAGAGGCACAACTTATTTTATCCATCTACACACATGTTTTACAGGATTCGATCAGGATAGAATGCTTATTCGGGAGATGTATTTATATGTTTTTGTTTAGCGTGTTGTACATTTTATTTCGATCTTTATTTGTACCTCATCATGTTACATTAACTAAACGAAGGTTGTATGCATGTGTTTTGTTTCATGTTGTTGTATCTTGTATTTTGAACTCAATTTGTACCTCTTTCTCTTTTAAGTGTTCCACAAACTAATTCATACTAATTCTTCCATTAGACTTTCTTGATTAAAAAAAAAAAAAAAACACAGACAAACATTAAGGTTATTACCAACAAATGAGAGCATTTAGTTTAAAATATTAATGCTTCTAATAAACAAAAACTCATCTATTGACAACACATATATTCTTTTTAAGAACTATCACTGTTGTTTAACAGTATCACTCGTCTATCACTATTAAATTAATTATACATAGTCACCAAAAAAATTTTATTTAATATAATCATATTTATTCAGCAAAAAAATACAGTTATATAGTTTTCTCTAAATAGAAAAAAAAACCATTTATTGTCAACTTCTAATTGCTACAAGAATTTATAATTAAAATAGTGAAAACAAACCATCAATCCGTTGTAGTCTAGTTGGTCAGGATACTCGGCTCTCACCCGAGAGACCCGGGTTCAAGTCCCGGCAACGGAATTCCTTTTTGCTTTGGTTCTTTTAAAAAAAAATCTGAATGCAGTATATATAACTTGTGAAGCAACTCAAATGTAACACAAGAAATTCTAAATAAACATACTGTTGTTCACTTTCAACATGACTAGAAAATGTTAGACTGGAGGGCACATATCGATCCCTTTCGGATGCCTATTTACCCGAATCTTCTCAATCTTATGCTGTGATTTCTGGATTTTGTTCTTGCGTTAGCATAAAAAGATCAACGAGAGACTAGTATATCTCCCTCACCGGAAGCCACTTGATCGAATTCGAGCATTCCAACAACAATAGAAGATACTGTATCAATGCTTCTCATGATGCCTACGATGAATCTCCCCCTCAACGGTGCCACTCAAATTCGAATAATCCCTCATCATGATGCCTACCTTGTTGAATGTGTTGAACATTTCCAGCACACATCTTTAAATGTAGTTGCTCATCATATTTGCACAAGTTAGATGTTACTGGAGTTGTAATATAATACTTGTTTGCATGGTTGAATACTCAACTTTGAGACTGACTTTGTAGGACAATGGAAAAATGATATTGTTGAATCAATAAAGAGTGACCAAAATGTAACTAGAGTAAATGAAGAAATGATCTACATAAAAGATCTGACTTTATTCAACAAAGAGTTACTTGTCCGAAACATTAAAGGGGCAACATATGTTGCTCAAACAGCACCCCACAAAACCCTCAACAACAGATAATAACCTAAGACAATGAAGTAAATAACTGCATTTACAGCATCATCTTTTGCAGATAGTCACTCATCCCAAAGCTCCATTTAGAATTCCGCATTTAGCAAAAAAACAGCAGGTGCGGTTTTAGCAGCATGACCGTACTTTGACATAGAGTACTTCTTGTGGACACCGGTTAGCTTTCCTGTTCCAGATTTCTGATGGAATGCCACCATCTGTTTCGCACACTTGCTGCAAAACCAAGTGTACACAAATCATATTATTATTTCAATAATAAAAGGATAGGCAACGTCATCAAACTTGTACTATATACTATTACTCACATAAGCTGTTCTTCAGTATAGCTGGTATGCTTCTCACTTGTCCTGCTCCACTGCGTACACCCGTTGAGAGTGCATTGAGCTGTAAAGATTGCAGCAGCTGCTAGCATTGAAGGTGGGAATTTCAGCATATCATACTCCACGAGGCACAGCTCGATTATGAAGAAGGATAACATCTCCAACTAGTTCAAGTTCACGAAAAATAAAATATCACACAATTAGCATAGTTTCTCAATGAGGTTATATAGTGGCATAAATAGATGTTAGTGAACTGTAAGACACTCTTATTCAGCAATACCTTCTTGTCAGATTGGGCAGCTTTGAGAAAACGCTTCATGAACACATATGGGGTAGGCACAGAAAGATTAAACTGCAAGGTATTCACCATTAATTTTTCCTGCAAGCAAGCAAGCAAACCAACACTTAAGAGAAAGCATAAAAAGAAAAGGAGGAGCACTTGGATTGAATTGAAAATGGAAACAGTCTTAAAAAAAATACCATATCGAGTACTTCTTTCCGACAATAAGCTTTGTCGGAGATCAATATAAGGTCCTCAACCACAGGTACAGAAACTTCTTCATACTTGCATGCAAGAAGCATGGCAGTGACTCCAACTAGTTGAAGCTTCTTTCGTGCAACCGAATGCACAGCCAAAAACCGGTCAATGAGATTGACAGTTAAGTATAAGGTCTCCTCCATGAGCTCGAATTTGTAATGTACCTGTGCACATTTCAGAATTTCATTTTTATGTGTCCAATTGCAAAAAGTTTCTCTAACCTTAACAATAGAAAGCATTTTGATCTGGTGGTTAGTTTACCTCAATAAGCCAATCAATGAGGATTCCTCGCATCCTATCATTGATGTCGCATTGCTGCTCCATATAGTTCGGAGGGACACAACCAAGATTCTGCAGTTTGTATCAAGCGGCATCAAACACAAAGCCGCAAATAGATAGCATTTAGCAAATCATTAACTAGTAAAACTATCTTAATTTGTTCAATTTCTTTGGCTTAGTGATCACATTGTTCAATCACTTAGAAGTTCATAGCAGGTCATGTATGATGCAATGAAATAGTAAAATGCTACAAAAGCCTCTCAAGAACAACAAAGGGATACATAATTAGAAATGTCACCTCTGTCTTCTTATAATGTGCATAGACATCTTCAATATACTCCGTCACAGCTAGTGGATTGTTCTTATCACAGCTATCTATGTCGACAATTGGCTCGTCCTCATCCATGTCTTCCATCTCCGCATCCTACATCAATTATAACATTATCAGATGTGCAATCAACTAAAATAAAAGAACAATTAACAAATATGACGAAGTCCTATACCATTCGGTCAATCTCTTCCAGCATAGCTTCTGTGTGTTGCACAAACATTGGCACATCATGATCCACAGCCTTGGTGTACTCATCCCCCGAGTCGAGAAGAACGCAATCTTCATTACTTGATCCTGATTTCACATGTGGCTTGACATCCTTTAGAAGTGATTGCTTCTGCTCTTTTACAGCCAATTGTGAAGCAAATTTTCTGTACAGTAAAAATCAAGAACATAAGCAAGGTAAACTAAATTACTTCTCTAGAAGTTGAATTGATTTAACCTAGCCCATTCAGTCTACACAAGAACTAAAAAAAAACAAACAAATTGAATGCTTCGTTTCGGTTTGAACCGATTGTCTTGCACTTCCAAGCAGTCATGATATGTCTTAATTTAAAGCAAATATCATAGGAACTAAAAGAAATGAAAGGCTCATATAATCTCTACTATACACTACAGAGTCACCAAGAAATTTATCAGCAGAACCAAATCATTAGGCCACAACCTACTTCCAAATTCTACATATTGAATGGATTACTTTCATTCAGATTACTAATGGTATCTTTCATTAATCAAGTCATGAAAGTGAGCAAATAACACGAAAGCTAAACGACATACCTAGTGACAGGTCGATGAACTGGAACAACAGGAATCTTATTACCACAAACATTTTTCCTAAAATCAAGCAAAATAAAGTATAAGAGACTAAACAACAATGTGACGAAGTATTGAAAAATAAGATTAATAAGGGTTCATGAAAACTCACTCAGACAAAACCCCTCTTTTAGGAGCATCTCCTATTATGTTACTTATTGTACTCAAAGCCCTCCTGTTGTTTCCAACTCCTGTACCCAACTTCCCACCTCCAGGCCTCAACAAACCTATCAAATAATCGTTCCGATATTCAGATTGTGTAGCATTACGTATATGACTTGATCAAATAATCAAACAGCTTATGTGTGAATAACAAGAATCCCATCAAGATTTACAAGACTAGAAATTTCAAATCACCTTGAACTTTTGAAGGCCTGATCACATTCATACCCTGAAAATTCTCCTCTGATCTTGCTCCCATTTTGAATAGACTCTCTCACTAACAGCTACTGCAGATTCAAAATCCAAAAAAAAAAAAAAAAAAGATTTAGCCATAAACCCATAAAAGAAAACAAGACTGAAACACAAGCAAGATTCTGGGATGGGCATAATAAAACCCAGATAACGAAATGAATAGAAACTGAATCAAAATCGAAAATTGATAAAAGAAAAGTAAACAAGACCTTACAATCAAGAAATACTTTGTCAACACACACACACACTCTCTCCTCAAGAAATTGGCAATGGAACAGAACGATTGGTCTCAAAATCGCAAACCCATCACATCGATTGATTGAGCAATCAAGAGTGTGTGATTTCTTGAAGAGATATTTGAAACGAATTAGAGGAAAGGAGAGTGATATTTGTTCTGACAAAACGCTATATGCTATTTCTGGTTTTCTTTCTTGGTTTATGAAGATTTGAAAACAACGGCTAGTAAAATTGGGCCGTACGATGAAACGATGCGTTGTTCCGCGTTTGGCTAACGGTTCTTTTCTTTTCTCTTTGCCTTTGGTACCCCATGTGCTTGCTTTGTTGTTTTTCAAAAGAAATCATTATTTCATTAAATTTCATGCCTATAAAGTCTTGTTTAATTAAGTGCTCTTAATTTTGTTTTATTAGTATTTTGCTGTGACTCGAACGGTAGTTAATGGTAATTAATTTATCGGTTAGGAGATTTATTCAATTCGGTCTATTTTACCACTCGTACATATTTCGTTCTTTCCAAAATAATGATTTATTTGTTACTATGACGGTTTCAGTATATTGTCCATCTGTTCTCAGAGTGCGTGTGATATTGTTATTTTAACTTTTGAATATGGTGCGATGAAATTAAGAAACCAGCTAAAGATGGATGATTTTTAGTCTAAGCAAAATTTACATTTGAGATACTCATGACATACCATTTCTTGACGCAGTTAAAAACTTAAACTGTGTAATGTAGGGTGGTTAATTGAATTAATCCCATGTCTTCTAGTACAACAAATAAGTCGTTAATGCCCATAAATCATGTGATTATCTAAATTTATGTTTATATGAGCTGATAAAGAGGAGAGCTTTGCCAATCCATGTAACATCTTTATTGTAATTCAAAATCACAACCATGATAAATTTGTCAAAGTTGACTCTCTCTGTAACAAGAATTGGTAAGTGACATCGTAATTATTAACAAGTTTATTGTACAACAACATTCAATTAATTTATGTGTGCAACAGACATGTTAGTTTAATATAATTGGAATTACTTATCAATGGATGCACCTAATATAAAATATGGTTTCATAATGTAGTAATAAATCAGTTGTAGGCACTAAATATTACTCCCCCTTCACGGAAATAGTTTTTCATTTACTTTTTTTTGGAGAAAATAAAGTATATATGACTTTTGGATAAAATAGTAGTAGCGGATCCCTGATTTTTGAAGTTGAAAGTTGGATTAAATAAAGTTAGTGGATTTACTTTTGAGTGTATTTAATGTTAAAGTTGGGTGAGTGGTTACCAAAAAAGAAAAATTTTATTTGGGACGCCCAAAATGAAAAGCTATTTCCGAGACGGAGGAAGTAGCACAATTCACATCATATCCATTGCGAAATATGCCATATCTTCTTATCAAATACATATATGTTGGACGAGATTTCATTTATATTAAGAAGATTCATTTTGGGAAAAGCTCAAGTAAAACTGCATAGACACCTTTCCCCTCTATAAAAAAGTTAATCTAATGATGATGGTTTGGTTTGAAATATTGCATGGAGCGTAGACATTATGTTAAAAATTATAGACTACACCAAATAATAACTCCTCACCACATACATTTTTTTAAAAATTATTTTAGTAGTTACTCATGAAATCGTGATGTCGTTTATCCATTAGAAAGTATATGTACGTCTGGATTGGATAGGAATGCAGGAGGGTGTGAAAAATGATAATGGTGAGATGAAAAACAAAAATCCTAATTAATCAATAGAAAAGAAACTTATAAAACTTGAATCATAATGGGGTTCTTAAATATAAAACTTTCAAAAGAGGTATAGTGAGAAGAGCCACGATGGAGATGATCCTTTGCTTGCGAGCCTACTACTTATCCTTTTTATTAAGGATCTTATCTTAACGAACCATTTTATTTTTGCAGTTCAGATACTCTCCAATAAACAAAACTCATTTAAAACATGTTTGGGTCTCCCCGTTCCATTTAGGATTAGTAATAGGCGCAATCGGATCTCATGATTTTTGAGAACCTATTCACCTCTTTGAGCTTCTATTGAATCGAGAAAGAAAATGATTTTGATTCGCCACTTTTTTTATATTTACATAAGACATTCTCCGGATAATGCAAATTGAAGCAATTGGATGTTCTAATTCGGACTTATATCACCAATTCATATAAATGCTCCTAGACAGATCTGTAATCTGTTCATGAACATTTACCACTATTCTTATTTCTCTGAAACTCTCTACCATTCCTTTTGACTACTTTTACTATGCCTAAACATAGTTAATCTTAGCTAATGCGATTGCCACCCAAATAAAGAGCAAGTTTTGCAGTGTTAGATAACAATAATAACATTACAAAATGGGCACTTTTGATGCGAGAATATTCTGCACATTTTGCAACGAATTGACCAGTTTTCCTAAAGGTTCTGTCCTGACTCCTGAATATAAATTAATTATTGCTAATTCATACTATCAGTGATTAGTGACAGTAGATAATTCCAAGAAAATGAAAACAAACACGTTATAATTCTTGATACTAGTACACTGACTCTAGAATTAGTTTTTTTTTTTTTTTTTTTTTTTGTCTAATTGGAATGAAACAGTTGATTTTTGGTCTTCCTTCAACAAAATAACATAAGCTGACAGTGGGTTGGGTGGCTAGCTGTACAATTAATGCAAAATTTGCAGGGCACATTGCCCTAAACAAGAATGCCGTTGCACCGGATAATTAATTTTTCTCACAGGTCCACAAATCATTAAATTTTTTAGTTACGTGACATTATATTTCTTTATTTTGCACAAAGGCTCCCCTAATTAACTTTTTCCTGGGACTATAAAACTGCAGGCCCCTCGAAATGCGTCTTATCGTCGTTTCATTGGCTCAAAACAAGTCCCATTTCATAACTTACTCTGTATGATAAAGACGATAGGTTCTTGGTGTTGAAAATTCATAATCACTATTCGAACCCACGTAATATGTTTAAGCCTTTTTGGAGTTTTTCGTGTTACAAGTGAGTAAAAAATGTAACAATGTAGACTAAGACTGGGGTAACCAGCTACCAAGAAATTAAGCTACTAGATCAGTGTGAGTGTACTATTTTGAATTTTGAGTAGAAACCAAGTCACATATCAGTTGAAATCGATGCTCTCCAGCTTCAGTTTCTGTCTCTTGTGTTTTACTTCAAAAATTATGGTAATTGTGTTGACTTATAAAGTCATGGTTAATGTGAAGGAAACTGATTAACGCCACTATTAGTAGTCAAATTTGAAATTCAAGGCCATTTTACTTGTCACTATATATGAACTTGGTGAAAATTAGGTGATGCACCTAGCCGATTGTCTTTTGGTTGTTTTGATATTTACGGTTTAAAAAGTAAGTTATGATAATATGCCGACTATTACACATAAGTGAATGCAGGGGCGAACGCATAAATTTATGTGAGATGTAGCACAATATCATTTGTGAAATAATAACATAACAAAATGAGAACTTAGTAAAGGACGTAGTCGCATCTTACATAACGGCACAAAATTAAAAGAGAAGGATGAAAAATGAAAAGGATTCTAAAAAATAAAGCAAAAAATGAAAAGGAAAGAAAAAACATGAAAATTGGGGAGTAAAAGAGAAAAATAAGAAATAGTGTAGTTGATTTAAGGAGAAAAGTAAAAAGGGTTCCTGAAAATAAAAAATAAAACCAAAAGAGAAGAGAAATACATGAACTAGGAAAGGAGAAAAAGAAAAAGAAAAAAGAAAACACATTGGTGTTAGGAATTGATCCCCTAGACCCCTACCATCAAAGGAGAGCACTTATGCTCAACTAAGTCACCACACTAAGCCACAACTAGTATTTATCTCTACTGTTGCGTAAAATGTTATTTGTCGTTAAATTCAAATACATTTGTGCAAGAGTATATAGTACTTTCACTTGAAAAATCGAGGGGTAGCACGTGCTACCTCGTGCTCCCCTCTAAATTCGCCCCTGAGTGAATGTAAAAGTGCGATATGGTTCTTTCGAAGATATAAAATCCAACGAGTACACCGTACATCATAACGGCCCATGTTGTTTGTGTGCGGGGAAGCAAACCGAGTTGTAAATCTACGAGTGAAACACCGCATTACTTGAATTTTAGTCTATAGTTGTTATTTATGAAACAGAAAGCCATTTTTAGTACGCATGATTTGAACATTTTGAAATTCTAGTACAAAGTTAGTTATGAAATAAATTGACAAACTAACGACTTTTCTCCCAGAACCGCGAAAATAATCCGTTCAATTCAACCACTCATCTGCAATCAAATCCGAGAAACCTGCAAACAACAGCAAAAATTCACAAAAAGAAAGAATAATCCATCATATCTCAATGTACATGGTTTAGGTTTAGGGTTTTCTTTTCTCCTTCCTATTTTTCAATTTCTTGTTAATCCGTTCAATTGAGCATACAATTGATCTGTGGTGGCAGGAAGAACAAAGAAGGGGATTAAAAACCCATGGAGGACGATCACAAGTCTGTTTCCAACCACGCAAGCCCTACAGCCCGAAGGGATCACCTGGTTGGAGAGATCATTGGCATTATCGAGTCTGTCAAGACGATTGGTGAATTCAGGAAGACTCAGAGGAAGGAATGTTTGAATCTCGTCAGGAGGTTGAAGCTTTTTTCGCCCGTTCTGGATGGAATTAGGGATGCTGATAGGACAATTCCTAATTCCGGGATCGAGTGCTTGAGGAGATTGCACAGGGCGTTTCGTTCGGCTTTGAAATTGTTGAAGATGTGTCATGCTGGCAGCAAAATCTATCTGGTTGTTATTGCAGTGCATTTTATTTCATCTCTATCTTTTTTTCTTTTTCTTAGCAGCTGCTTTTAACTACCTGTTGAGATTTTTGGGGATGTTGATTTGGCTGTTGAATGTGTAGGTATTGGAAAGTGAGGCAATGAAGGTTCGGTTTCATTCGGTTTATGATAAGATAAGTCAAGCTTTGAAGGGGATGCCGTATGATGAGCTTGGAATATCGGATGAAGAGAAAGAACAGGTAGATTTTACCAACCTTGAGTTCATTACTTCAATGCAAGTCCTGTTGTTGTTAGTATTATGTCGTATAATGTGATGGATTCACCAACAACGAATGCAAGTCTTTTTGGTGATAATGTGGTTCGATGTAAAAGAGTCATCGAACAGTATTTGAATCCAGATGAATCCTCAAAGAGTCATCGATGTAAGACTTGAATGTGTTCCGAGATATACCAGAATGCCAGAACAGTACTTGACGCATGTTATCAGCAACTTGTGCCGAATTCCCTGATTCATTTTCTGTTGCAGCCAAATCGAATCTTCACATGTTTTCAGAAACTCTGCACCAAAATCCCTTTCTTTGCAACTGCAGGAAGAGTTTTCTGCACCAGAATGGTGCAGAGTATCTGAAAACATGGGAGGTGTATGTAATCAGGGTAATAATGGTGCGAAGTGATGCCCTTTTTATATATAGATAACTGAGGTTTCATGCACTAAATTGCAGATGGAGTTGCTCCGGGTGCAACTAAAAAGAGCCAGAACAAGAACAGACACACAAGACATGGAACTCGCTATGGATTTAATGGTGGCATTATCCACGAATAATGACCGAAATGCAGATAGTGCAAGTATAGAAAGGCTAGCTAATAAGCTTGCCTTGCGTACAGCTGAGGACCTGAAGATAGAAAGTATAGCTATACAGAAACTTGTGAAAGAGAGACGGGGACACAACGCAGAGAGCACTCAACAGATTCGATATCTTTTAAATAAATTCAAGCAGGTGGCAGGTATTGTGGAAAATGACATCCAAAATGAGGCAGAAGAACCTAAGCCCATTCCAAAGTTGCCTACCGCTATTCCTAATGAATTTTTATGCCCAATCACGTTGGAGATTATGACGGATCCAGTCATTGTTGCAACAGGACAGGTAAATAACTATGTCGAAGAAGAAAATCACTTTAAATCTCATGGACTTTTATCCAAGGATTGCCTCCTAAATATGCAGATTGCATAACTTGACCTAGTAACGATGGGAGTAGCTATGCTGATTTTTCATTTTCTTCTTGATGTAGACGTATGAAAGGGAGAGCATACAACAGTGGTTGGATTCGGATCACCGGACTTGTCCAAAAACTGGACAAGTTTTGGCACACTTGTCATTAGCCCCAAACTTTGCTCTTAAGAACTTGATTCTACATTGGTGTGAGAAGAACAACTTTCCACTTCCTATAAGGGAGAAACTTGTAAGTATAGAAACCCCCTCTCCTGCTACTACTACAGCTAATGATAAAATCTTGGGTTTGGTGCGAAACTTATCTTCAAGTAAATTAGATGAGCAACGAGAAGCTGTAAGAAAGATCCGTTTATTATCAAAAGAAAGCTCTGAAAACAGGATCATGATTGCTAATGCCCAAGGCATCCCACCCCTTGTTCACCTGTTATCTTATCCTGATTCTAAAATCCAAGAACATGCTGTAACTGCTTTATTGAACTTATCCATCAACGAGTCCAACAAGAAACTTATATCTGGAAAGGATCCAATTCCTGCAATAATTGAGATCTTGCATAAAGGTTCTATTGGTGCCAAAGAAAATTCTGCTGCAGCATTGTTCAGCTTGTCTATGCTTGATGAAAACAAGAGTAAAATAGGATTTTTAAATGGGATACCTTTATTGGTGGATCTGTTAAAAACCGGAACAATCAGAGGGAAAAAGGATGCTATAACGGCACTATTCAATTTATGCCTAACACACTCAAACAAGTCCAAGGCTATTGAAGCTGGGATTATTACACCTTTGCTTAAAGTACTCCATGATGAAAAATTGGATATGGTTAATGAGTCTCTATCGTTATTGTTAGTTCTTGCATCGAGTCCAGAAGGGAGACAAGAACTTGCTGACCTTCCATTTATTGACATTTTAGTGAGTTTCATCAGAGAAGGTAGTCCAAAGAATAAGGAATGTGCAACTGCAGTTCTTCTGGAATTAGGATCAAATAATAGTAATCTGATTCTGGCTGCATTACAGTTTGGTGTCTATGAACATTTGGTTGAAGTTTCAAGTAATGGTACAGAGAGAGGACAGAGGAAAGCCAATTCAATGCTGAAGCTGATGAGTGATGCTGAACATTTACCATGATGTTACCTAATTGTAGGAGAGGAAATGGTTACTGTAAATACAACTTGTGTAATCATTCTGCACCAGTTGACATTTCCCATGCATGTCATGTGTTTTACTGTGAATTTAGGTGAGGAAAATGTGTCTTTGTGTTTGTAAGGTTTGTGTCCCGAGTAGGAAAATGTAACATGTTAATGTTCATGTTTTAGAAGTAACATTGATTCATATTGCATTTGCTTCATGCATTGTGTATGAATCCACATTGATTTATGAACTCTGTCAGAACTCAGAAGTCAAAAGCAAACTTGAAAATACAGCAAGACGAACTATATTCGTGTTTTGTTTTGAAAGAACGCACAGTAATTATCAATGTCTACGAGCATGCTCAACAACTAATATTTGAACAGAAAGAAAACATTTAAGGCGATACCTTGTAGGAAAAGAAACTTGTCCCAAGAACATGGTCCAGCACCTGAAATCCAATGTTCCACAATACACAACAACTGGAATAGTTGATGTTTTAAAAGCTCAATGAGTTCTCCTGTATTTCACCCAGAAAAGCATCTGAACCATGAGAATTTGGAATAACTGAAAATTTGAAAGGCGATCAATTATTATAAGAGGCAGAAAAGTGAGACACCTTAGATTTCAGGGTATAAACGTCAAGGAGCTTGTTTCCGCAATCTTTTTGTTCCTCATGTATTTGCATTGCTGAAGCCACCAGTGAAGGGCTAACATTATTCACACAGACTGTTCGAACTGTTGGTTTGTTTCCAATGAGGATATCCCCAAGATTGAACAGCAACATCGGCATCTGGAACCTTGGGAAGTGAGTTCCATGGCTTTCCAGTTCACTAGATTCAATTTTTTTCCCATGTGCTGCATTACTAGGTATGCAAATTCCCCTCCTTTGGACTCACATTCATGATTCATGCTCAGATGGCTTAAATTCTATGCCCCAAAAAGTCTACCAGGTAGATTTGAATTACACCTAAAAGCCAAAGTACCTTTACCAGGCAAATTCTATTCCCCAAAAAGTCTTTCCATAAGGAACACATAAAATTCAATCTGATATACTTAGCACCCTCAAAAATCTTAACCCCAAAAACATGGGAGCTACGTACTGTGAAGCACGATCCCACCCCAGAATGTACCGGCATGGGACATTAATTCCATCCCATTAGAATCTTGAGATGAAATCTCTCTTATCACCCCATTATAGTCTCGATATGAATAACTATTTTTCAAACACCGTTCACCTCTTAGGAAATCGTGGTGAAGACGTGAAGTACATCTTCCCACTAGCTTTCTTCTTGCTAAATTATTTCAAGATACCATGGTCAATGACTTGTCTTTGCCACTTATGATAAAAACACACTCAATAAGACAGAATTATTATTGCAGAAGAAGTTGAGTAAAAAGGACATCTGAGATAAACTCAATCAGGAATTCAGAATATAAACTTCATTAGCCTTCACCATGAATTATAGACAGACAAAGTGACAGTCAAACTTTAAAGAATATAAAACGAATTACATAAGGTTTCTTACTAGACACGTACAGAGGGTGCCTTAGCAATGACATCAAATGTAACACAACAAGAATAGACTGATGGATTCAATTGGCATATATAATAGATCTACTGAATTATCAAGAGGTTCTAAGAAAAAAGAGACGCTTCATTTATACAAGGATGGAAGTATAAACATATCCAGATGACAAAACAGCAATTATATCTCAGAGCTAATACTATTTCCATTCAACTCAACAGAATACTAGACATGAGCAACATATGACTATTACAAACGAAAACTAGCATAAGCAACTTCCCTATTCTTTAGACCACACAGCCACTACAGTGCCAATATAAGATGTGGATTTAATAATTGACTCGAGCACCTTTTGTTGAGCTAGTCCGGCTCTTCACCTTGTAACTGACAGCATTCTTTGCAAGGACTGTATCCCCAAGTATATCAATATAAGGTTCAACATATTTCTCAAAAAACCTCTTGTCAGGCATTTGGGAAAGTGCTGAAATCCTCGGCCATTTGTCAAGCAGATTTCTCCTTGCTAACTCATTTAAAACTTCCAGACGTGGCTTATACCTCTCTTCGACACTGTACGAAAGACAGATAGGGTAGCTAACAATAGTCGACAAGTCATAGTTCCCTGTCTGCAGCAAAACCTCTATAACCTTCTGCATTTTCTCCTCGGATTGCCTGAACACCTGCGGCGAACTCCTTAACATTCTTGCAACGTCGTCTTCCGAAAACCCCAAATTCTCGAAACTCTCCAACTTGCGCTTCCAGGTCTCATTTGAACAAGCCATGAATTTCTCCAATTCAGTATCTGAAAAACCCCTTTCTTTAAGGAATAACAGCATAGAATTAGCTTCTTGACGGCTTGTGAGATCGCTCAAAGAAGCATGTTTTGCTGCTTGAAGAGAGAAATGGTATCTGTGCATCGAAACAGCAGTAGCTATGCTCATGGTTTGCTGATTCTTGGTAGAGGGCAGAGTAAAAAAGGAAGAAACTTTGGGTTGGGAATAGAAAGATGACTTGGGGAGAAGCAAAGAATTTGCCATCATCATAGCCAAGATAAGTTTTTTCTGATTAATTAGGGTTGCCAAGAAGCAAGAAACTGCAAAGAAGAGATGCAAAACAGGGAAAAGGGTATCAGAACAGCAACAGAGAAAGAAACGAAGCAGATTAGATAATAACTTCGAATCACCAAAATCCCTAATACTAGCAGTATACAGTAGTATCTAGAAAGAGGAAATTGAAATCATAGCTGCAAAGAACAATACAATCAACTCGAAGAACTGGAACAGGACAGAAAACCAACCTTTTTAATTGCTAAAAGGGCGAGTCTTTAACCTTAATAAATCGCATATGGTTGATACACAATAGCCATTGTTAGACTCTACTCTTTATTTGATTATGACAGACAGTAAAACCCTAATTGTAATTAGATATGTACCCTCTAACATTTTCGAAAATTACATGTTACTCCCCACAATTTGATCACATCTCTTTCTTAGTCCATCACTCCAAAATTGCAATTACACTTTAGTACTCCATCCATCCTAGGTTCATCTTCCTGCATGTCCGGACACAAGTTCAAAAGAAAATTAAATAAAGTAGGAGAGATGGTGATAAATAGTAAAAGAGTTAATATAGTATGGCAAATAGTGAATAAAATAGGAGAGTGATTTTCCATTTAAAGGATAAAAAGTTGAAATTGACACGTACCAAAATGGAATGCGAAAAGTTAAAATCGGGACGGATGGAGTATTATTTTTCAAACGAACCTTTAATGCAGCGTGTTTAAACTTTTAGGGCGTACACAGTTTAATGAATAACATTACAGGAATGTTAAACGCAAAACACTTTTTACTAAACGCAGAACAAATTTTTACATATTACATATAATACCACTATTATTATAATTTACAAAATTGTTCAATAATTTGAAAAAAATAATACTATTTTACCTAAAAAAATATCAAACAAGTTTATTCGAATTAATTTTATCATTCGAATGAATAAATCGAAAAAACTTAAAAAGAAAAATACGAAGGTGATTTTATCCAAAAAAACACTTTTATTTATGCATTCCAACTCTCTAACATACATTTTGTCTTCAAATCTTCAAACAAACATAATTGAAGAACACGAAGGTGATTATGATCTTCAAACAAATATAATTAAAATTTAAGAGCAAGGTTATAAATAAAAAAATAAATTTAATCAAATTATACACAGTAAAATAATATTTTTAATTAATTAAAAAAATCTAAAAAAACTCACAAAACGGATAAAATTTAATATGATAGACCTCAAGGTCGCAAACGTCAGTATGGCGGCATTGAGGTCGCTTCGTCTGGACCCTCAAGGCAAATTTGGCGACCAAGATACTAGACCACCTTTGGCGACCACATGCACTAATCTGGCAGCCCTCAAGAGTCAAGGTCGCCAGATTTTGGCGACCAAGCTACGGACGGCTATTCGACCTTAAGGGCTACCAAACGTGTTTTTTTTTATTTTTTTTAAATTTTGGTGAAATATTAGTTAATTTAAATATACGAACGCAATAAAATAATTATAAACAATATAAATATCAAATTAAAAAAATTATACTTCTTCATTATCGGCATAATATGGCTAATGATTGTATGGCATTGATTTTTGTTGTGTTATGATACCGTAGTGTATATACGTTTATATATTTTTGAAAATGTGATAATTTGAGAAATTTTCCGGAAAAATGGAACTAATTCTATATTTTTATCAGTTGAAGGGTCTTTTGCAATTATAAAAAAGTGTTCTATGTTTAGTAAAAAATGTTCTGCGTTTAACATACCCCTAACATTATATCTCCGGCATGTTCATATAAAGAAAATAAAAATATACCATCCATTTCTTTAGAACATCCACATTTAAAATGACCCAAAGTTTAAGATACATGAATAGGATATGATTTGTGAAGGTATTATATCGATAAATTTGTTAAGTTCATCATCTCCTCTCAAGCCAAGACCATCGACTCTACACGTGAACTATTAAATGCCAACATATACATCGGCTCAAACCGTCATCGATTTGGATTTTTCCCGATACCATATTGCAAAGGTCATCATCATCCTCCCTTTAGAAGTATTTTCTAAGAGGAGGACGTTATATGTCGAGTTTAGTATCTTCTTTCAAGTGATGTGGTACATTAGATGCGCTCACAGTGGTCTCCATGGGAGACGATTAAGATCAGCATCACTTCTGACAGGACAAAAGGCAGCCGGATTAGGAGCTATAGCTAGAGACGCAACAGGTGATGCATGAGGATGGAAACAAAGGAAGGTAGATTTTATTGTTTGCCCAGAGATTGCAGAGACTATTGATGTTGCGCGAGGGATCGAATTGGCTATACAATCAAGTTGGCTAGATATTATAGTCGAGAGTGATTGCACCACTGTTATTTGTGCCATCAACAAACATGTTGTGTGCCTTGCTGCTGGAGGACACTTTATTGAAGATTTTGAAGGTCATTGATACTAGCAGCACATTTTTGCATATTCTATGTTCAGAGCAAGGCGTGGTTATGAACAAATGTGCTCTTTCTTTTCTTTCTGTTACTCTCTGTGATTTTTGGTAGAAATTGGTGGATTATTGGCACTACTATTATATTGTTCCTTTACTCAATTGTAAATTTGTATAAATTGTAATCAACCCTTTACTAACTCTCTCTCTATGGCAGTCGATATTTCTATGCAGGCAGCTACGATCGAGACGACAAAATGAGGAAAAAGGTTAGAACTCTGATTTAAAATGGCGTGAAAAACAAGCACCGGTCCATGTTTGTCATTGTTGGTGACAACTCACGCGATCAGGTTGTGAATCTGCACGACATGTTGGGCAATTTAGCGGCGAAGTCAAGACCGAAAGTGTTGTGGTGTTACGAGGATAGGCTAGATATCAGCAGTCGTAAAATTAAAAAGAAGCGACAGAACCAAGTAAAGAAGTTGATGAGCCAGGGTATTTTGGACCCAGAAATAGCTGATCCCCTCACGCTTTTTCTTGAACTGGTGGAATAACCTACTGTCACGACCTAAAACCAAAACAATTTGGCGCGACCGATCGTTTATCGTGAGATGGGCTCACGCCAAGATGAAGCCTCAATTTTTATAAATTATTTTGAAAAGAGTGGTACAAAAGTAAGTAGTAGTACATCAGAGCTTCTAACAACCCAAATACAAAAGATGAAAACTACTATTAAACAAACTTCTTATACAAACTACTACTCAAAATACAAAGAATTCGCTACAAACTCAGGCTACTTCAAAAGTCTACCCGCCTTGGCTCCAAGGTACTTCACGAACGCCACTTTACTAAAAGTCTGAAAAGGGGTGTAAGGGTGAGCTCCTGGCACTTTTACCCAGATCAAATACATATAAAAAGTATACACATATATATACACTCCGTTTTATATATCAAACATAGTTGAAAATCATTTGTTTGGAACACATGTCACAACAATAGCGATTCAATTTTAGCTCGAAACAGATATACACTATGACCACACAAACCGTGGAGGCACACATGCCGGCTTTCACATAACATATCCGCTACCATAGGGGTCATACACATAACACTAGGAGTATTCTAAAGCACGACAATCCCTCGAAAGGTCATACACTTCATAGGCATATCGATGAGCTTAAACGTACATATAATCCATGCTTTCACAAAATCGCACACACAACAAATACATTTTATGGGTACATATACTTGATCCTTTTCAAATAGACTATTATATCAAGTCTCATTCCTTAATATAATAACGTTTATCAATTCTTAAAACATATATACATATAACAATAAAAATAGAAATAAAAGTATTAAGAGTTCCCTTACATTGAATCCGTAAATAATTACATTCCACCGTTCAGGCACTAGCTCCGTCCTCAAAAGTATTGCGCCAATAACATTCTGAACCGTAGCACAATTGTCAATTATTGCCCCTTAATTAATTACTCCTAATGACCATGTAATTGAAGATTAATACTCACCTTGAAACCGTGACTTGCATAATGATCTAATCCACTCAAGCCCCACCATGTATATAGGTATCAAATATGCTTCATCTCTTGAACACAATTTTAACAATTGCTGAGATCGACCTGTGCATGCGGCAATAGCAAGTTGCTCAACAATCTACCCTAAACTGTCTTCATAATCTGAAAAGGCCCGAGTGATCTAACAACTCCTTGGCTGCACTATTTTGGCTTTTTACTCCGGTCCAAATCAAATTCAATATATTAACCGTAGCCCGTCTCAGTTTATCAACTTCTAAAAAGTGACTAATAAAATCTCATGCATCATCTCAGATAAAAATAAATTTTCAACTCCACGTATATCAATAGACGGTCCAAATTTTTTTCGGGATTTTACATTACACCCATCTTAAAAGAAATTTTGTCCTCAAAACTAAAATCCACTACGCTTCCGCTGCGCCACTTTGATAAACCTCAATGTTCTAAATCCTCAAATCACATACTTTTCATAATACTTTTTCCACCAATCCAAAAACGTCCAAAACACCTTTTCAAAAATCCAAGAGTCACCAATCCTCGAAAAGTCTAACTAAAGCCCTCAAAGATACTAACCTAAGCACCTCAAAAAGATTAACCTAAGCTTCGACAAATTCTAACATAACTTCTCAATTTTACTCTTCATCCAAACCGACACTTCACATATTCAAACCTAGGCTCACAACATAATCAAACCGACCTCCACAAAAATACTAATCTAAGCTCCTCAAAGATCATAGCCTAGGCTCTGATACCACTTTGATGAGGACGGTTGATGGGGAGAGGCAGTAGTGCGGGTGCTTAATAAGGTCATGGGTAGAGGAAATCTCAAGAATAATATTTTGCTCTTTGTACACAACACCATGCGGCAGATCATAGGAATAAAGAATGGAGCAAAGATGAAGTAAAAGGATTTAGGTATTTCTCCAAAAATATATATGGGCTCGGGCCCTTACCTTGAAAATAGTTTATAAAAATATTAGCAGGTCCAATCAACTAAACAAAATAAAATAAAATAAAATAACAATATTAAAATGTAAAATCGAATTAAAATAAAAAGTACGGGTTATTACATTCCTCCTTCATTAAAAGAAGTTTCCTCCTGGAAACTTAACCCCACTATACACCTCAACCGACCTAATCCTTCACAAACCACTTAAACTCTTCACATCCCAAAACACTCTATACTCGACCATGAAAAATTTAAGACCCACTAGAAATACTCCAGTTAGCACACACACCCCGACAAATTGAAACCTGACACCTAAACCCGACAGATCGAAACCTAGACTTTGATACCACTTTTGTCACGCCCCAAAACCAAAACAATTTGGGGCGACTGGCCGTATATCGTGAGATGGGCTCACGCAAAGACGAAGCCTCAATTTTTATAAATCATTTTGAAAAGAGTGGTACAAATTAAAGTAAGTAGTAGTACATCAGAGCTTCTAGCAACTCAAATACAAAAGATGAAAACTACTAAACAGACTTCCTATACAAACTACTACTAAAATACAAAGAACTCGCTACAAACTCAGGCTACTCCAAAAGTTTACCCGCCTTGGCTCCAAGGTACTTCACGAACGTGACTTTACTAACATCTGAAAAGGGGTGTGAGGGTGAGCTCCTGACAATTTTATCCGGATCAAGTGCATATAAAAAAGTATACATACATACATACATACATACATACATACATACATACATATATATATATACACACACACACACTCCGTTTCAAACATAGTCGAAAATCATTTGCGCCATTTGGTACGGGATCCTGGTAGTGTTTGCTCTCCTACCCATATGAACTAAGAATTGGTCGGACATTAAGTCTGACTGATGTGGGTGATGTGTGTCTTGGTCGGAATTTGTAACAGGGTGATTTTGCAGTTGGCTTCATAGTGTTGAAGGTGATCGGGGTTGGTTTAGGGTGGATTGGGTTGGACCAATAGTATCTACATTAACAGCTTCATGCTCTGGACCAATAGTATCATGAAAAACCTTGATTGAAAGTATTGATGCAGCGGCAGAACTAGCTAACACAATCATGGACAAGCAATTCATGAATGTTCCGACATTATATGTTAAAGACATCGAATCATTGCGCTTGAGGGCTTGGAACATCCTTACCATGTTTAGGGTTTTTTTGGGAGAAAGACCAACATAAACTCTAATATTCCAAGCAGTAGTTTGTGTATCTTAGTCCTTAGTATGGTCTATGCGCTGGGGAAGAGACACGTCGAAGGAGGAGGACTTTTTTAAAATGTTAGAACCAGTTGAAAGTCACGTGTTAGGGTCCAAGTGCAAAACTCAGTAATACATGGGCCTACGGTGTAAGCAATAAAAGAGTATCCCACCTTTGACCAAAAATTGGTCGATTGGTAAGCCATTACATCAATTGGTATGCATAATTTGAGACACCTGAACTTCTTGCTTTTTTTTTTTTTTTTTTTTTTTTTTTTTTTTGTGATTTTAACTCATTAAGGATTCATATGGATTATAGGACACCTAGAATAATGCTCTGACGTTGTTTTTCTAATTTAAAGTTTATATTAATTCCTCAGTCCCATCCGATGTTCTCATTTGATTTTCATTTTTACTACATATGTATTAATTTTACTTTTACAATAAATTAATCTTAAATATTTAAAGAGTACAAAATTGTAGAAGCTGAAATTTTTTGTTGATAAAAAAGTGTTGTTTTCATTCATAACTCGAAAGCTTCACAATTACATAATAATGTGAGGAGGTAAAATGATCTATGTCCGCTAAAATTGTGTGAATTGAATGGGTTAGAGGACTGGAACTAAATAAAATACAATAAAAAAACGAGCAAAGGTTACGAATTTCTTAAACAAAAATCCCCGTCGTTAATAGGTAAGGTGAAGAAGCCTGTAATGCACGAATAATAGTGATAAAATCACCTTCTATAATGACTTTTCTGGCGTGGTCAAGAACAAGTCGTGCAGCCATTGCCTCCGTTATATATGATTCTTCATGGTATATGGTAATCATCTTCGACTCCAAATCGACAAACGGCGGGAATGAGAAACCGAAGCATCAAAATTGATTTTAGTTATCTCGATGTCGGTGGCGACCAGGTAACCACTAAATTATTATAATGTCTGTCGGAGTTGGTAGCGAAGTAGACTGCATCTTCCGGTTCTCTACGCTTCAAGTGTTGTTTCGATTGTGCCATATGCTCCAACAGGTACAGACGAACAACTCGAGTTCCTCCACACTTGTCTTCAACTTGACAACCTGAAACTAATCCCACGAGCATTTTTTTTTTTAAATAAATCCCACAAGCATTTGGAATATATGTAGATAACAACAAATCATATATAGCCCAGACAATCCTCGCAAAATGGTGAACTTTCATAACATAATTTTATCAATTATCATTTTCATATTATTTAAAATTAATTTGTGGTCAAACTAAGGTTTAAAAAAGGAATAAAAATTAAATGGGAAACACCGTACATTGTTCAGAAATTGATCTATGTTCTTACCTGCTCATCTGGTCTTAGTGTGCGGGTAGAGGCTCGACTCGGCTTGTTAAGGCTCAACCTTGACTTGTTCGATAAGGTGTTCGAGCCGAGTTTGAGCCTAACTTGAAGATCGTTTTGTTATCGAGTCGAGTAAGCCTCAACCGTTGATACTCGAGTATACACGTTTAGGCTCAGCTAAATACATACTCCCTCCATTTCAGAAAAAGTGTTACATTTTACTATTCTGCGGTCAACTATCTCCGCGTTTGACCACAATTTACTCTTAAACGATATTAATAAATAAATTATTAAAATTATATAATGAAAATTTAGTAATTAAATTTTTATTATATGATTTTATTAAATTATTTACTATTATCGTTTATGAGTAATTTGTGGTCAAACTCGAAGACAGTTGACCGGTCAAAGTCAAAATGTAACACTTTCTCTGAAATGGAGGGAGTATTTTCTAATATTCTTATGCACTTTCCAGTAACGAGCTCGATTAAAGCTCGAACTTAATAAGTCGAGTTCAATCCCACTTATCGTTACTTAAGCTCAAAAAAAGACCCCGTTCTATAGCTCGATTCGTTACAACTCGAGCCGAGCTCGAGTAATGAAATACTTCGCTCGTTTAACAACACTGAACTCAACCAAATTTAAGTCGTATTATTACTTCCTTCATACCGACAATTGTACACCCTTTAAAAAACGGGAAACTTGATATATGACGGAGGGAGTAGAATTTAAAAATACAATAAATTAAGAATGTGTGAACATAAATGGATCATGTTTTGAATTTATTAATTTAATACAATCATCAATGGATTAAATGACATCTGAAGTGGAAAGACTCACATATTTAATGGTAGAAAAATGTTAAACGCTGAACATATTTTATTAAACATAATATATTTTCAAATTTCATAAGTAAACGCGTAACAATACAATGAACATTGACTTTGACGTGATTAAAATAGTATATAAAATTGATCCAGGCCCGACCAAAAGCAAGCTTTGGATTGTCAATCGCACAGGCTTCCAAATTTTAGTGCCCTTTTTCTTCCGCTACTAATAAATATGATTCGTTTAAGAAAACATAATTGTATTAAATATTATTGAAGACCAATTTAAACAATTCACTCAATATTTGTGCATTTATTTATATTTTAAAATTAAAAATAACAATTATAATGATAAGAAATATTCATAGAAATAATTTTTTATTGCATTATTATCTCATGCCCCATGTATACATTTAACACTAGATTTTTTTTTTTTTTTTTTTATTCGATTAATAAAAAAAGCTATATTAACGAACGTTATGTTCTTAAATCACCAATTTGGTTGAAGTTAACCAAGTTAGATTTTGAAAAAAGAAAAGCTACTTCTTATATTATCATTGCACAAATGTGCCCAGCCTAAAAATAAATAAAATAGCTTCTCAAATCGTTATTATATTTGTCTCATTTTAATTCATCCGCCCCTCTTTGAAATGCACACATGTATATTATACATCCATTATTAATTTTTATTATTATTAAGTTAGAATGCTCACGAATAGTTCAGTCAACTTCTGATAATTTTTATGACGTTATTAAAGTGGCGGTGAAAAATACATTGATAAAGTTTAAAATAAAATAAAAATGAGAGTAATGTACTTATATATAATTTTACAAATACGAGCTAGCTTATCAGCTAATTTGCTAAACATCTATAATAAAATCAGTTAGATTATCAGCTAATTAATCAGTTCGCTTATCAGCTACCTAATCTACCAGCTAGTTAAATCAGCTTGCAGCTAACTCATCAGCTATCAGCTTGTTTTTGTAAAATCTTAAATACAGGCTTGGTATTATTATTTATCAGCTTTGTGGAGTGTAGTGAGACATCACATTTTTCCTTTATTTTTTATTGCTTTATTTCACACAAATTGGGTGGAAAAAAAGAAAAGAAAAATAGCATATCGAGATCATAGTATGAAATCTTTTATCAACTTTTTATGTACAAACTTGTCAATTTAATTTTGGTAACTCAAAGTCCAAAACGTATTATTTAAACACAAAATCTCATAAGAAACGGTCTTTAGTTAATTTAACTAGAAACAGGACTATTTTACAATTTATCATTAAACATGTGTTTTTAACCTATTTTCGCGGATCCTCTCGCGGATCCGGATCAGTACCGTTTTTATCGCGGGGCAGTATAAAAGGTTATTTTCTTTCTTCCTTTTCAGCCAGTTCCTTAGCTTATCACTATTCTCTCCCATTTTCTCTTATGTAATGTAACTACTCTTTTAGATGAGATCTTGATGTTCTCCTGCTCAAATATGTTAGAAACTTATTTGTGAGTATTTTGTTATAGTTATCATTGTGTGATTTCGTTTGTTTACGTTTTTTGTGTTCTAGGGTTTTGTTTGAGTTTTTTGTTTTTGCGATTTTTTGTTGTCTGATGCGTAACGTGCTTGCATATGAATTGAACAATGTTTTCATTCAAAATTCGAACAAAATCATCAACTCAGATCTGAAAAAAAATAATGTATACAACGTTTTTAAATTCTTTCGTATATGTCTATGTTCTCAACAATATTGCCCATGTTCTCTAGATAATGTCCTATGTTTTCATTCATAACCTGACAGTCATTTATGCTCTGTTTTTTTTTAAATATTACCTTGCGTTATGTTTTTACTGTATTTTCGTATGTTCTTACGAATATGCACTATCTTCTCACTAATATACTCTATGTTCTCAGCAATATCCACTATGTTTACGTATATGAACAATATCTTTTTTTTTTACAGTGTGATCCATTCTCTACCACTTAGCCTATATGACTGAGAATATTAAATTCTTTTTTGTTAACATCTGATTTTTCTGTGTGACGTTCTTATAATATTTTGATGAGAAAATATTTGAATTGTCTGGTAACATGAGATATATGATTGAGAACATAGAATAATATGATTGGTAACATCGTTTTTTTTTCTTTGTGTCAATATAATCTTGTGTTTTAGTATCATGGATTAGTATGTTGAAAACATGGATGTAATAGTTGGGAACATATCTGAGGATCTAAGCAACATAGAACATGGTTGTAAATGTATAGAACATGGATGAATATGTTGAGATCATGAATGAATATGTTAAGATCATGGATTAATAAATAACATTGAAATAATATGCCTTTGAGATATTCAAACTCCACGTAGAGAACATGTAATATACTGTATATAAGATTTTCATGTTGACAAAGCGATTACTACACGAAAATCATGGAGTATGAACATAGGTGATTTGGTTGAGAGCATATGTGATTTTGTTGAGAATATAGGTGATTTGGTCAACAATATTAGTCCATGTTCTCAACATAATCATCTATGTTAATTATCAACATATTCATCCATGAACTCAACGATATTCAAAGACCCTAATCTCAACAGATTCAAAAACCATCAAAATGATCTGAAAAACAAGATTATATTCAAACGGAACCTAGATCATTCACAACATATAAAATCATGATCCAAAAAACAAGATTTTATTCAAAACGGAACCTATATAATTCAATTACATGTACTACTGTTCATACAACTGCCAAGAAAAGAACATATAACGCTATTTCTTTTGTCTCTTTCCAAACCTCTTCTTGATCTCTATCTACATAATTTCAAGTTCATCATCTCTTTTTGCTCATCTGTTGCATTTGACTCAACATTCTTCTTCTTCTTCGCCAATGCTCGTGCTCTTTTTCTTCTTCAAGTTGATGAATTTAGTAACCTAATCCTTATGAAAACATGATTACACCTAGTGAATGCATAAAAAACAACATCAATGAGCAATTATTTCATATCAAACATAGTAGATATTGTTGAGAACATATGGCATATTGGTGAGAAGATAGTACATATACGTAAAAACATAG
The DNA here is from genome assembly GCA_026545765.1 of Plantago major. Taxonomy (NCBI): domain Eukaryota; kingdom Viridiplantae; phylum Streptophyta; class Magnoliopsida; order Lamiales; family Plantaginaceae; genus Plantago; species Plantago major. The sequence goes on along the minus strand of CM048843.1, from coordinate 2,038,885 downwards.
GAAATACAGTAAATAAGAAAATTTAACATAATATTGTCGAAAAACATATCACAAACGACTGTCAGGTTTTGAATGGAAACATATGACATGTTCCAGAGAATATATGTAATATTATTGAGAACATATAGCACATACAAGAAAGAACATATAAACGTTGTATACACAAAATGACTATTAGCTTTTGAATGGAAACATACGACATGTTCCAGAGAACATATGTAATATTCTTGAGAACATAGCACATACATGAAAGAACATAGAAACGTTGTATACCTTTTTCTCAAATCTGAGTTGGTGATTGAAAACACCGTCTGATCCTTATGCAAACATGATTAAACCTTGTGAATGCATAAACAACAACAACAATAATATCAATGAGCAACTATTTCATAGCAAACATAGAAGATATTGTTGAGAACATAGGGTATATTGGTGAGAAGATAGTTCATATGCGTAAAAACATAGAAAATACAGTAAAAAACAAAATTCAAAATAATATGTCGAAAAACAGAGCACAAAACGATTGTCAGGTTTTGAATGAAAACACATGACATATTCCAGAGAACATAAGTAATATTCTTGAGAACATAGCACATACATGAATGAACATAGAAACGATGTATACCTTATTTTTCCAGATCTCAGTTGATGATTAATGTCGGATCTTGATTAAAAACACTGTCCGATCCTTATGCAAGCATGATTACACCTTGTGAATGCATAAACAACAACAACAACAACATCAATGAATTACCATCAAAACACGAAAATATAGATGAATAGTTCTAGATCTACAATTTTTCGAACTTGATTTTTTCAGATCTATGTGGATTCAAAGCTATCTTATCATTCGAAACATGAATCAACTATGTATCAGTCTGTAATCAATCATAATATCAACTATATAGCTTGATTTTTCGATCAAATCGATTGAAAACGTTGAAAAAAATTAAAAATTCGTTCGAATCATGTCTAACCTTTTTTGTCGTTCGTTTTTTTCTGCAGATTCATGAAGAAATAGAAGCTAACTTTGCCGATCGATCAAGTTGTTGCGTTTTTCCGATGAATTAACGGTTGAATCGAGCTTTTTTTTGGAGAATTTTAGAGAGAGAAAGTAGTGAGAGAAAGAAGCACATAAATAAATGGCGAATTATGGTTTTTTCAGCTGGTTTGTAGTATATATATACCGACCCGTATCACAGACAGTCCGACCGCCTTCTTGCCTTTGGGTTAAGGTGTTTTTGAAAAGTTGTTTTTTATTGAGATTAATCTCTATCTAGAGTGTGTTTCTTAGGAAACTTACTCGGGGCTTTCTACCGTCAGTCAAGGTGTCGCCCTGGCTAATGACAGTCACCTATTTTGATCCATTAGATTAAAATTTTAACGGTGGAGATCGAATAATCTGTTACCTGTCACACTAAGTGTTGCCATGGGGTATCGATCGTGTCGCACAAGGTGTTGCGCTACGTGTTGCTCCAACCGCCTACGTCGCTTTAAATTATTTAAAAAAAATATTTTTGCTCTAACCGGAAGCTGCCACGAAAGCTTGATCGGAGCTTCCGCCATGGACTGCCGGAGCTCCGGTGGAAGCTCCGATCTGTTTTTTTATTTTTATTTTTATTGAGCTTCTGCTAGAAGCTCAATAAAAAAAAAAAAACTGATCAGATTTCCGCCATGGAAGCTCCGGCAGTGATTTTGGTGGTGGTGTGCGGTGTTGGTGGTGGGGAAGAAGATGGTGGGTGGTGGTGTTGGTGCGGTGGTGGTGGGGATTGGGGAAGGAGAGTTAAAATTTTAATAATTAATTTTTTTTGAAGAAGTTAATAGTTAAAAAAAAAACAAAAATAGCGGTTGAAGACGATATAGAGCAATGGTTGAGGGCGACACAGAGCAACGGTTTATGGCGATATCGAGCAACAAACACGTGTCAGATGTCGATACATTGACTGACAATAGTCAGGGCGACACCTTGACTGACGGTAGAAAACCTGAACTTACTCTTCTTATTTGAAGGGATAATAAAAAAAGGGGTATTTTTGGAAACAAAGTCATACATAACACAACCCAAGCAGGTTTACCTTCTTCACAAATCGCCGCCTCAATTTCGAACCACCAGCAGTAGTAAGTATTACCTTCTTCACATATCGCCGCCTCTCTTCTCTCTGCAACACACCGAACCGAATACACCATATCATCTGGTTCGTTTCTTTCTACCCATTCCAGCTTTTAGTTATTCATCTATCTTCTATCCTATCCTGGATACTTCTTATTTCACCCAATTTTTTACTTGTTGGTTTGGTTATCGGGTATGTATGTTACATGATAAAATTGGAGTGTTTTGAGATAAACTTGCAGCTGTATTTTGCCTCTATAGCGTCCTGTACTGAGCTGCGTACAAGAGTAGCGCAAAGAAAGTCTTCATCTTTTTTATGCACGAATTATACTGCTTAGCACTCGACTGCCCGGGATAGGGATGGATTCTACAAGTATAAAAATAGTTGCTTTTTCTATGTTTGATGGAAAGTCAGATTTTTTTTGTTTGTTCAATAGTTGATTTTTGAAGGTCGTGAACAGATGTGCTCTTTCTTTTCTTTCTTTCTGTTACTCTTTGTGATTTTTTGGTAGAAATTGGTTACCAACACTGTTGCATATTCTACTGTTATTGTTCTTTTACTCATTTTGACAAATGTTCATTTCGAATACAAAATATTCAGAAAAGCATACGTGAAGTAGAACTAAGCACTCAATTATAATGTTGATTCCGACAACTATTTGGAGTTTATGAATCCGAGACAAGACCGAGTTGTACATGTGGCTGCATATTTTTTTTGAGGTATCCTGTAACCTCTCGTGTAGTTCCTTATAACTACACAGTTGTCAGGTTACATAGAGAAGGTGAAGATGGTCTTGAACTTTTTTTCGAGAGTCAGACCTTTGCCTAATAGGTTTCAAAATTGGAAATGGTATATGGCATTTGATTACTCAACCAGATAAAAATCTACAAAAACTTCTTGGTCCCTGGGCAGCCGATATCTGCTTTGATATACGTTAACCTGATGATAAGTCTAAGTTAGCTCCACCAAATAATCATCTAGTGTCACCTGGACGCTGCATAGATTGAAGTTTGTTTTTCCTTTTCTAGTTCAAATGTCATCGGCTTCAATCATTTCATCTCAGTATAAATTTTTCACAACTTATTTAATTATAAAGTCGACTAACCAAATGTAATAGCTAAAAAATTTAGGGGTGACGGAACGTAAAATTTTCAAAATATGTATTTTGTAATAACTTTTTAAAGAACATGATAGATGTCATGTAATGATGTAAACTTCATTATTATTTTTCGGTATGCACCTAACCAGCTAGTTAATCAGCTACCTAACCAGCTAGTTAATCAGCTATTAGCTAGCTTTTCAGCTTGTTTTGTTCAACAATGTCATCGTATTAAGATTATTTTTCTTCTTTCGAGTAATATTTTTTCGGTGTTTGTCTGGCCATTGGAGAGGGACGAGACAATATGTTTTCAATATATTGATATATATATATATATATATATATATATATATATATATATATATATATATATATATATATTTTTGTGCTGATGTCTACTTCTTCAAAGCGTACGGTTAAAGTTAAAGAAAACCCTCCTCCCCTAATTACGACACTGAGTCTCGATGTAGATACTGCCGACTACCTGACTTTTATTGTTCGGAGAGAACACCGAGCTACATAGGTGGTTGCCTCTTAAACATCCATGTAACCTCCCGTAAGGATCCTTATTACTACACTATAATTAGATTATACAGTAGTGAGGACGGTGAAGTTGAAGAGGACGACTCGAATACTGGTCTTAGACTCCTTTTTCAAGAAACGGATATATATTTGATTGGTCTTAAATTTGGAAAAAGTAGTTGGCGTGTGATTGGGCATGAAGATTTTAATCTACTTCCAAATCTTGGTGTTGCAGAGATATTAGATATCAAATTACCTCTAGGTTACCCTGTTACGGGTAAGTTTGCTCCACCAAATAATGTATCGGCGCTGCAACAAATATATCAGGAATCTCAAAAACTTGGTGAAAACGATTGGTCGTTCAAGACGTTATATTACAAATTTGCAATCATATTCGCTGAAGGATTGCGATTTTGGAGTATACGCCAGTTTATATGGAAAAGGTTTAAGGTAGATGGAGATGATGAATTGAATCTTAATCATCTAGTGGACATTCATGCTAGGAATTGGGGGCTATCTTGCATCTATTGCTACAGGATGGGAAGATTGACCCGGAAATAGATGGTAAGAGTAAATATGAGATGACGATGAAAGAGATCGAAGACGGTAAGGGAATACGTGTTAAGAAGATGCCGGACTACTCTCCGGACATTAGCCGCTGTGTCGAACCCACACTCCGCCGTGGCGTCAATCGCAGCATCCACTCGCATCAAACCCCTCTTCCGTTTGTTTGCATGTGCCATTTGTGGCAATTAAAGAAGATATGAAGTGGTGGTTTCATCAAGAGCTAGCTAGTGAAGGATTGTAATGAAGATGAGACTTTTAAAAGTAAATCATTTTCAATGGAGTAGTGAATGCAGCGATCGCCTCTCCTCAGACGTATAAAAGCATTGCTCTCTAACACTGCGTACAAACACTTGGGCGATCGTCCGGATCCTCCTGAGCTCCTATTTTGCCTTCTAGTCCATTTATTGACCCGTTTAGCTTCCCGTGAACTTCCGTAACCACTAGTTGAAGTCTTGGAGCTTGTGTCCTCCGATAACATGCATGAAAATGCATTGTTTTGACTCTATTTATTCACGAAAACGCCTAAAACTTGGATTCAAGGTGAAAACACGCCAAAACATATACACTAGACAAAATATATACAAATAAAGAAAAAACTAAACAAAAAATTAGTAAAAACAAAGTAAAAAGATCGAGATGAGGTGTTCTAAAAATGCCTCATCAGTTGCATTCCCCATTAGTAGTCATACCTTCATAAATTTGCACCAAAACATAATTTTATATATGTATATACACACTAAAATATTCATATTAAAAAACTAAAACCCAAATCAACAATACATGAGTTCCTAACACGATAGAAATCACATAGACATAAGAGTCCCAACTACCAAGTCATCCAGATTACAAACATTAAAGTATTTTATAACATAACATAGTCCCAAAGATCAAGCTCATAAACAATACTAGAGCAAATGAGCAAAATAATAACGGGTACAACTAATACTCAACCTAGCTTAAAATGTACAATAAGTAAGAAGAATATGCAGAAGAAGAAGAAAATGTACAACAAATACTCTACCTAGCTTAAAATCGAGAGATATAGACATAAGAGGCCCAACTTCCAAATATAGATAGCATCAAGTCATTCACATTACAAACATTAAAGTAATTTAAACATCATTTACAATCTTACAACACCATTCAAATAGACATTAAACTCAATTTAAACATATTCTCATACAAGACACCATTCAAACCAATATACCATTCAAATAGACACAATATACACCATATACAACATCAAATCAAATTATCCCAAAATGAGTAGACATCCGAAACAAATAAAATAGATCAAATAAGTATATATACCTAGTCCGCAAAGGAAGAGCAGGAAGAGAGCCAATTGGCAAAGAATACGACGAGAGAGCAGCAACAAAAGAGGAGCAGGCCAAACAGAGGCGGAGCAGTCCGCAGAAGAGCAACAGCGGAGCGGAGCAGAGCAAATAAGAAGCAGGAACTAGATATTCAGTGAACAAGCTTTGCCAAACGTGCTTTAAAAATTCATATCACTTGCAAATTGCAATTAAAAAAACTTTGGGAAAAATCGTTGAAAAGGTTGCTTCAATTTAACAGGCAAATGGAAATGGCCTAATGTGACTGTGCACATGTATAACTATTAATTGAACAATCTTTTCAAATAAAGTGGTGTAGATATGCATCTATTACTTACTACTGAAACTTTAGATAACACATGTATAACTATTACTATGTGTTATCCACTATATAGAATTTTAAAACGAATACTCAAATATGACAGGTTGGGCCTCCGAGCTTGAAAGCTAGCTCCCGAGCTCGGACCATGCACCTAAATTTTATGTACAAACTTAGTGTCATGATGTGCTCAAATATGACAGGTTGAGCCTTTGACGGGTTAAATATGCTATCTACAGCCTCCCTACTCCGGTTATAGATATGATCCTCGTCGGCTATATATATCTACCTTATAATTACATTTTTTCACCAAGCCTTATGCTTCTACAATTGCATGCCAAACACTTTTGTTACTACTCATATCATATGTTCAGTTTAATTCCATCCTTATTTGCTTTATAATTGAATTTTGCATATATACCTTCTATCTGTAGACTGTAGTTATGATTTTACTACTAGCTAGCAAAGAAACTTTCTGATGGATTTGTTCGACATTGATTTTTACCCTAGCTGGTGACTAGGTCATATAATACGGAGGAAAAATACTTACCTAGACTGGGTAATATAATATGTAACCTTTAAGCAGCAACACTTTCTGCCCAAAAGACGGGCTTTCTATAATTCTATATGCTCAACGCTAAGACATGTTACGACGAAAACCCTCATGACAAAATCTATCATATGTTGTATACAAAGTATTATGAGACACCGTAGCTAGAACACATTGTAGTATTGATAAAACCTATAAAGTACATGACATCCAACAACGTAACCATCACCACGGAATTCTAATAGCTGAACCAAACATCAATAAGTTCATTGAATCCAACCATCAAAACTAGAATATAGAAATGGAGAAATTTGGTAGCCCCTTAAAGTGGACTTTGTCACTAATGTAGCATACAATCAAATTACGTAAAGATAGAAGCCAATATATTTACTCCTTCCGGTCCATTAAAAGCTTCCTAGCATGCTATTTTCTCCTAGATTAAGGAGTATGCATTAAAAAAATAATTTGTGTGAGGTATTATATTGATAAAGTTGTAAGTGGATGATAAAGTAAGAGAGAGATTGAATAAAGTGATGATAAAGTAGGAAAGATAAATAATAAAGAATCAGTTAGTAGGGTAAAAATTTTCCATTTATGGGTTAGTAAGTTTCTAATTGTACTCCAAAAAAGGAAAGTTAGGAAGTTATTAATGGAACGGATGGAGTATTAATTAAGATGATAATGGCAATTGTTTCAAAGCTAAAGATGATAACAAAAAACAGATGGCGTCTGTTAAAAATTAAGTAGAAAAATATATTGCTCAGGAAAGGAATTGTGTATTGCTTGAACAAACAATGAGTTATAAAGAGGACATTATACAGAAATTGAAAACGAAAAATTCTTGCTAAACACGTCGAGATTTCTACTACAATACAAAGCTATTGTACTCGATTAATTCCAACTGTAATTCTTATTCATGAAGCTCAAGTTTTCCACCGTTGATTGAAGTTTTTACGGCCTGGATGCAATAGTACCAGATCGTACTCTCTGCAGCCCTAAACGAGCAACTTTGTCTTCTTACTTGAGGAAGAAGACGAACTGTGACCAGCTGGAGAAAACGTAAAACCATTTGACAACTTTGCGTGTGTTTTGCTTTCTTTTCTTTTTCGCTTTTCACAATAGTTCCTCTCTGAAATTTGTTTGTTCGATTGAGTCTCTCTTTCCTTCGTGCCTTCGATTTGGATCTTGAAAATTTCAAATTCTTTGCAATTAACTCTTGTTAAATTGCAATTCTTCCCACTTTTATCCTTAAATTTCCAATATCTCGAATTTAATAACATGCGAGTACGTAGATCATAAAATAACACAATTATAAAAAAGTACGCGCTAATCTAGCTAGCTAGGTTCAAATATCTTCATATAAGTTCCAATTCCATTCATATTGAAATTTCTATTCGATGACCTTTAAACCGATAATAATACATGGAGTAGTAGTAGTTCAAAAATTCTAAATGAGATCAAAATCTAAATAGGATAAAATTCTATCGATACCAACATATACTATGCCATTTTAGAAAAAATCATTCTAATCTAAGTCATGTGTATAGTTGTCGTCCTTTCATTTTTAAGGACCAAGTTAGCTAGAAAATTCTTGATTGTGTCAATCAATTTCATTTTGCTCTAAAAAAACGTGGCAGCCATATGTTTTACTCCTTGTAAAGCTGATAGGTATTAACTGGAATATCTCCTAAATCTTTAGAGTTATTTAAAAATAAAATGGTTAAATTTGTTGCCGAATTAACACCTCTATGTAAGTTATACTCCCTCCATCCCAGATCAAATGTCATGTTGCACTTGGAATAGCATTTGTTGTTTGGTTGTGTGTATTTGTAGTTGTTCTATTAATTCAATCTAAACAAATATAAAATAAAAGAGCATTTAAGCACAAATCATCACTTAAACCATGATAAATCAGTACAATCCGGTAAGTAACATAAATTAGTCTCCGATTAACAACTAATTAAACTAGTAAGGCATATTTAGTCAGTATTAGCACCAAATCATTGCTGCTAATTAGGACATAATTAGCCTGCACAACTTAGGCCTACTTAACAAAGATTAGCCAAACCATGAGCATAAAAACAATGGCAGACATGAACACTGTGAATTTGCTTGGATTTTCTGGATTGGCATTTGGTGCAACGTACTCCATCTTCATACCATTTGACTGAGTGATTGAAGAGATGGCCTCATGCTCCTCGCCTTTGTCATCCAAGTGAGAAACTTCTTCAATTGCATTGCGAATGGAGATTTGTTTTTGCAAAGCAACCATTTTTATGTTGTTTCCTCCAATTCCAAATTCATCCGGCGATTTTCATTCCTCAATCCAAGCACGATAGTTCGGTACCTCTCCGGCAGCTCTGGGTCTACCCAATCCCAAAACTCACATCCTCCAGCCAACTAATTGCGAACGAAATGGTAGTGTTAGCAATCTATTTGAAATACAAACCTATCTTACTATGAATTAGGAGAAAGAACAAAGCATAAACCTTAATCTTTCACATTTGACGAATCTACGATACGGATTTAGGTTGGTGTCGGAGCAGAATTGTCGAATTCCCTTGCCGCAACTCACAAACATGGATTTTTGGCATCTTCTGGTCTGTTTCGTTGATGAGATCAAGAGATGATGCAGAACAAAATTCGAGAATTTGGAGAAGGGCAATGAAGAAGGGTGTGGATGTCCTATTTTATTGGGTAGAATCTCCTAACCCTAGTAGAATTGGTACAGAAGGCGGCAAAATGGCCTGTAAAATGGCGCCATTTTTTTGGGTGAATAACTTGGGAATTATGCCTTAAAAATCGACTAGTAAACACGATAAGTTGATGCTATTCAAACCGACTATTATAAAAAACTACTAGTAAACACGAGAAGTTGATGCTATTCAAATTGACTTATAAAGATCGACTAGTAAACAATACAGTTTGATGTTAGTAAAATCAACTATCATGAAAGTGGACCCGTTTAGACATCAAGTTGATGCTATTCTAATCGACTATTATAAAACTCGACTAGTAAACACGAGATGAAAATGGAATATTGAAATTGACTATTATAAAAATTGACTAGTAAACACGACAAGTTGATGCTAGTCAAAACAACTATTATAAAAGTCGTCTAGTAAACAATACAAGTTGCTTCTATTGAAATCGAGTATTATAAAAACAAATTGGTAAACATGACAAGTTGATGCTACTTAAATTGACTAGTATAAAAAATCAACTTTGTACTATATCCAAAGACTGCTTCAGAGTGAAACAGATTTGGGGTTTATATATGGCCTTTCTAGGGCTGTTCATTTGGGGGTATAATAGTCCATCCATAAAATGTTAGAAATACATTTTCAATCACACATCTCAAACACACCACCCAGCTCATGTATTTCAAAACGCAGCTAGAGGTGTGTTTTGGGCGAATGTGCACAGGCTTTCACGGGCTTCTCCAAATGCATTTGGGCCGAAATACACCTTACCAAACTCCAGTTGACATGCGGTCAACCATTAAATAGCATAACTTCGTATCAAACCAAACTGGCCCACAAGGTAAATTGAGGTGCATTGTGTTGCTATTTAAAAGAAAAGTGAGTCCCATCGAACAAAATGCATCTAAACCAAACATCAAAACTGCTTTCGTAAGTGCATTTCGAAGCTCCGAAATGCACCTGAAACGCATGTCGCAAAAGTCGTACCAAACATCTATTTTCATGGTCAAACTGCATTTCAAACCTCTTAAATGCACACGGACCTCAGAAGTGCTATTTGACCAATCTCAAACGCACATTCAAACCAAAGACACCCTATTTAACCCTATTTAAGAATGAGCCACTGGTCCATCAACAGAAGAATTATACCCTCTTTGACATGTCTTTTATATTATATATATGTAACTGCCTATGTTTTAGCTGCGGCTTGTAGGGTAGGATCTAATTTCATGGAACTGAATTGATATTGTGTGGATATGCCAGCTTGTTGATGAAGTGCTATTTTTATTTTATTTTTATTTTTTGTATACATGAACTTATTGCATACATGACATTGATTAGTTTCAAAAATATTGGCATATGTATAAGGAGGTGCTTTCCTATTGACTTTGATATCGAAGTGTCAAGATATGCAACTACTGATTTAAGTATATATATTTTTGTTTGTTTCCCACTTTTAATCGTGTAGTAATAATAATCAAATGAGAAGAATAATAAAATTTCTCTTTACTTGCTCTTAATTGTATAATAAAGGGGACTGCTCAGACTTTTGGCATATTGTAGAAACATCCTGGACTGGCACGAAGGCCTCACGGATGTTCATTCTTCACCGCTCTTTGGCCATTTACGTTTGCTTCCACTTCTTTATGTGGTACAAGTGCCTTCACCTTGATCAAACTACAAGTACTCATCTAATACCCAAACGATTTTAATTCTCATTTGCTTCCATGTACTCCTCCTGGCAATCTCAATTAACTTTCATATTGTATTCTTCCCGAATATAATAAAAATTGAACAAGTTATCTTTTTGGGAAATAATTTTGTAAAGAGATTTAATGATTTATACGATGTTCGGCTCGCAACTTTTATTTATCGGCTTTTTAACATATATATATATATATATATATATATATATATATATATATATATATATATATATATATATATAATAACTAAATTGTAATTGATTTGTGAAAATTATGTTTAGAATAGAGTTAAAAAATTTTGAATTTTTTAAAGCTAACACGATTAAAATCGAGTTATAATTGCATCCAAAACACTCCATTAACCATTATTGTTTGTGAACTTTGGATGAAGCGTGGGTTTACTAAACTAAAAAATGTATAACTGCAAACCTCGTATCGAGAAAGGAGAAATGTCAGAATAATGTTATATTCTTATATTCATCTTTGTGACGGTGGATGGGAACGCGGTGTTCCAATTCTAGTTTTCTAATACATGTGAATTTTGATGAAGAGTCCGGTACATTTTAACATGCGGGTACATTATTGAGTTGTAGACCTTATAACATCACTGATTGAACATGTCACTCGTGGTCTACATCAAAATTTGGACACAAATGCGACCCGATATCTTTGCAACATTTTGGTTCTTAAATAGGTCTTTTATATAATAACTAGTATCACAATTGAGTCTTGGTATAGCTTTAGGTGAAATGAAATAACTCCGGCACATAGTATGAGATCTGGTGGGTGACACTAGTTGGTAGGCGAAATGGCTCATGGGAGAATTCGAACAACATGGGCGAAAATTCAAATACTACATTATCTTACTTCTAGTCTGGATTTGTATGGATTCACATGAAATTAGCGGCAGTCTGGTTGGTGTAAGCTTGGGAGATCTACAAGATACACAAGAAATTTTGTCATGTAAAATACAAACAAAATGTATGTATGATATACTACATTAGTCATCTTCTTTAATAAACAAGAAGAGCTAGCCGGAATTGGTATATATACTATGTGTCAGTGTCAAAAGATTGAGAGGCTTCCTATGCTTACTTTTTTAGCCAGATAATTCCGAATATAAAAAATTAGCAAAGCTCTTGTTTGTTTGAACTTGAACATATGATGGATGTAGTTAATTATGTAATGTTAATTCAATCCCTCTAGAGTCGGTTTCACGAAAGTGTGTAGAGTTTGAGAATTGGCGATAGCCAACTATTAGTTGTACTAACTTGTAACAATGTAATTGAGTTACTTAACCAAGTGAAGTCTACCACAGGCCGGCTAATGGAATCACAAGAAACTTGGACTATCCTAAAAGCCACACATCTATATCTATGATCAAGCACCAGAGAGTTCTTTCCACATATATGGCAAGGAAACCAATTTTCTGCTAGAAATAGAAGTGAAAGAACAAAGAGAAGCTTATCAGAGGGAGCATAACAAAGGAAGATGAGGAGTTACAAAACTTGTCTCATTCTTCTGTTTCTCACTTATGCCTTATGTTTCCAGCTACCCTGCGGTAAGTTCAGGTCTCCGAGTCGAAAACTTCAATACAGTTCGGTTCCTGAAGTAGACAAATTGAAATCAAAAGATAGCCTAATGAAAGTGCAGTGTTGTCTCAACATTGTTGTCTGCATTTTGCTAATGATTCTGTTTTTCAGGTGTACTTTTGCCTAATACTACATTTCTAACTTTTGACCTGATTTTCTATGTAGATGGGAAGGTGTTTATGGAGTACATTGGAGCCACAGGGGCCCCTATAACATTCGACTCCGTTCCCATCAAAGAAGGCATCGATTTCCACTTCATACTCAGTTTCGCAATCGATGCAGACTCATCAGGCAACTCCCAGAACGGCATTTTCTCACCTTACTGGGCTGACACCCTGACACCAGACGCAGTCTCATCCATCAAATCCCAACACCCTAACGTAAAAGCCCTCGCGAGCCTCTCAGGCTGGAGCCAAGGGACACATGTCCTCTCTTGGTACAATCCACATGATCGTGATCTATGGGTATCAAACGCCGTCTCGTCACTTCAAACAATAATCGAGACCTATCATCTAGATGGAATCGACATAGACTACGAGAGGTTCCCCAAAAACGGCAATGACAGCTTCGCCTATTGCATAGGGGAACTCATAACATCATTGAAGAACGAGAATGTGATCACTGTTGCAACAATCGCGCCATACTACCTCACTGTCCTGCCTTACATTGAACTATACGAAACATACGGGGATGTGATAGATTATGTGAACTACCAGTTCTACACTGATAAAGTGAAGAATCCAAAAGGGTACTTAGAGGCGTTCGGTAACAGGACTGAGCAATTCGACAGGGAGAAAGTCCTGCCTGCGTATGAAGTGAACGGGAGGGGGATTCAGGGGAACGCGTTCTTTACGGCATTGGACCTGTTGGAAGAAAATGGTTTTGATATCAATGGTGCAATGATCTTCTCAGCTGATGCATCTGCTGCAGGTGGTTTTTACTATGAGACTGTTACTCAAGAATTTCTTCTGCTTAATGCTACTGTCTATTAACTTTGTTGATTCATTGTTTACATCTTAATAATGTAACAGTAACATGAAAGATTATTACAGCTTCAAAACTATGTGGCATTACCGCTTCGATACATAACATGAATTGTCATCCCTAGTGTGTAATTTCTTAGCCAATGATTCGATTAATTACTCAGGAATTCAAAACGTTTCATATTAGAAAATAACTGTAACGACCCGGACCACTAACTACCCGGACCACTAACGACCCGGACCATTAACGACCCGGACCACTAATGGTCCGGCGCAGTTATTTATGGGCAGCTCTCCGGGTGATATGTTAGCTCCACTGTACCAACACACATGTCCTTTCCCGCACATTTTGTCCTCACTCGTGAGCGAACTCGGAGACTTCGCAGTTGGTCATCCCAGAGCAAGCACGCTTAACTCTGGAGTTCTTATGGATGGATTCCCGAAAAGAAAGGTGCACCTTGTTTGTATAAGTAGCATTTTCGATCCCTTTAAGGTGTTTGGACTTGACTTGAAACTTGGGGTGTTACATTCACGCCCTTGAATTGTGAGACGTCCCCGCCGCACCATGGCCCGATCAACCGTCCACCCCTTGTGGGTTTTGGGTTGACACGGCTCTGACACCATTTGTAACGACCCGGACCACTAATGGGCCGACGCGGTTACTTATGAGCAGCTCTCCGGGTGATATGCTGGCCCCACTGTACAGAGCATGCACGCTTAACTCTGGAGTTCTTATGGTTGGATTCCTGAATAGAAAGGTGCACCTTGTTTGTATGAGTAGCGTTTTCGATCCCTTTAAGTTGTTTGGACTTGACTTGAAACTTGAGGCGTTACATTCACCCCCCTTGAATTGTGCGACTTCCCCGCCGCACCATGGCCCGGCCAACCGTCCACCCTTTGTACGTTGCCTGAGGAAATCCAGAAAAGTATATGCAAAAAAAAATGTATGCGAAAAGACAATAAAGTGGGGATAACTACGTCCCGAGCTTCATAGGTTAAAATAAATACACAAGACTAATAAGGGTTGTATACAGAAACAGAAGCTGCTTGGGAAAGATAAAGAGAATACAACGTCACCTGTTTCCTACTTGAAAATGCGCATTAACTCAGATCTCATGCATTAATCTCTAGATCTTGTTAATAATCACCACTGGTACTAACCCGTGGCGATGCCACGGTATAGTTTACTTTTAATAATAAATAGAAAGGGAATGACAAATAAATTAATCGAGAAAATAAGGTAGTCAAACTTATGTAAAGAACGTTGATCGTGGTGTCGACGGTAGGCCTTCTTTATCCATGGTTATATTATTGGGTCTTTATTTATGCTAACTATAAGAAATGTAAAAATACGACTACTCATGACATATATGCTTTGAAAGGGGTATGATCCAGTCTTAACCCATTCCGGACCCGACGGATTAACAACATATATTCTAGTAGTAACATACATGTTTTATCTCTCAAACTGAACCAAAATAAAATAGAAAAGTATACAACACAATCAATAGGGTTGTTCCCAACAATCATGTATGTGGTCACCTCACCACACACAAAAAGATTATTATTCTACAAAACATAATTTCACATGTTACAGTTGTTTTTTTCCAACCCCACAGTGGTATGTGTCACATCACCAAAGACACAAAAATTATTATTCTACAACATAATTTCACACCCTACGGTTGTCCCCCCTCCCCACCCACGAGCCCGTTATAGATGAAGAAAGTAGAGAGAGTTTCATGCGTAGAGAATATATGTCAGACCCTTGCCCCCCCCCCCCCCCCTCCGGCATCCATCATGGAGATCAAGAAAGTAGAGATATGATTGAAGAGAGTTTCCCTACCTGGAGAGTATCAGATCCCCCCCCCCCCCCCCGGAAAAATATAGTTTTTTACTTACTTAACATAAAATATTATGGTCGGGTCATGTTACAAAAGTATAGATTGGATTCGAGTACGTATATGCCAGACTTGTCCTAAGAATTTGTGATTTTAAACTAACCTGGGCATAGTATTATAATATCACAAAGTCTTGGAAGGAAATGAGGGGCTTGAAAGTATGGACTGTTGTTCTTACGATGTTACCTATAAATAAAATGTCTTTATTAATATCTATATAATATTTGGAATAATTACATAAAGCCCCCCCAATTAGACAGTCATTTCTCATATCGGTACCAATTAGTCGAACAACTACATCTGGGTCCTTTTTTGATTTTGTTCGTTGACCAGTACTGTAATTCAGCTATTTGAAATCAAACAACCAACATGGCCTTAAGAATAATAAAATTAAAAAAAAAAGATAAATAAATTTCTTGAAGATCCACAATTATCATATATATTCTTCCCTTCCTCCTCCTCCTCCATCTTCCCTCTCTTCTTCTATTTGCTAACAACTCTGGCGGATACGTTCTTCCTCCTCCTCCTCCTTCATTCTCTTCTTCTTTTTGTTATTGTTCTACTTGGTGGAGCAAACAACTCCACCAACAACTCCGGTGCAACAATAATAATTATGCTCTGAAACTCCGATCCATAGCGAAATTCAACTCTATATATGGAGTTGATCGTCTCAATCGAATTATATACTCATCTCAGTCGGATTTTCAGCTTCAATCTTGATGTTCTCAGGATGAATTTCATCTCATTTGAAGTTGGGGAGATTTTACGAATTGAAATAAAAGTTTGAGTGGTTATTTGAGCTTTTTCGAAAAGTTATGGGTGACTATTAGGAAATTAGATATCCACGGACTTGAATTGCAATTTGTCAAAATGCATTATTGTTTGACCATTTACAAAATCTAATAATTTGAGAATGGCAAAATTGACTTTTCCAGTTTTAAATTTGAATTTGGTCAAGTTCGTGGACTTAAATGTAAATATTTTACATCTAATAGGATCCAATCGTTATTATCCGAATAAGTGGTACTAATGTACAATTACAAAATCTAACAGGGGATCTAAATGTAATTTGCCTTGTTTATATAAGTTAACATTTTATGTCATTTTCATATGTGTGTATAGCATCGATTTTCTTAGTAAAATTCCCTAATATATTTTGATTATGACCATAATACTTATAGTTTCAATTTTATCATCTAAAAAGATGGTCAAAGAGAATTACTCTCGTAATGATTATAGTGTTTATGTATATTATGGTAATATTATTCAAAGAAAATTGTAAGTAGAAGAATCATAACAAATTTATGTTGAGTTGTTTAATATAGTTGGATAAAAAAGATAAGCGTAATTACCATAGAGTATCGTTTAGGAACAACAACGCTTCCATACATAGTTAAAAATAAACTTTTGAAAATCCTTTGGAAGCATTTCTTGTTGTTGAAATTGAAAAAAAAACGGAATTTAATATATACTCTAAAATTAATGTATAAAGTTCTGATAAGTTGAAAAATCTTACGAAATGGTAAAACCGGACATGGAACCACCTACGATCATCATAAACATGATGTGCAATTGAACATCAGGAGATACATGAATGAATTGGGCAATGAAGTCCCACGGTTAAAAATAAGTTTACGGGACTTAAATCCGACTGGAAATCTGAACATTTTCCTTACTGTAGTATGCATGATTATCACTTTTTGGTGTAAGAAGATTATGTGATGTAAAGGGATTTCTTAATGCACGACCTAATTTTATAGGTGAATGTTTTTGGATATAAAAATCGTAATGCCGTAATTTGTAACACAATATTTCTTTAGAAAAACAATAAGCGAGATTTATTCCTAAAATATAGGAGATATTCTGCGATGAAAATGAGAATATTGAAATAATTTATTTTTTTTGAAAGATTATGTAGGATATCAATCGAAAATAAATGGTCAGAATTATTCGACAGTTACAATTTATCATTATTCATATATAAGAAATTATATTTTATTTATTATTTTGTTTATACCTTGATTTATTATATATATCGATCAATTTTATTATAAGATTATTTAAAATGTACGGGTTTATCGAACAGTTTTTTTTTACTAAAGTTCACTTGATAATAAAATAAAGAATAAAAATGTAGGGTTTATCACATGAGAAAATTATACAATAAAATATATTAATATTCTTTAAAGAAGTCTAAATAATATCAAATAAAAAATATTTGACAGAATCCGTATAACACAATATTGTTTCAGCAAATTGTGTGTGAAGTATACAACTAATACATATATATCAAAGAAACATATAAATTAGCTATAATAAAATATGGCAGCAGGATGTGGTATTACTATATATACTTCAATGCATTATTATGTTTTCTAAATTCATTTATGCCTTTAACTTTGTAGGTAAGTTAAATATAGAAGGCTTTGAAAAATGAATTTAAATGGTGCTAATTCCACATAATTAGTTGGAGTTGAGAGTGGCTGTGGTTTGAGATAGCCCATCAACTTTAAATATTATATGGATTGACACCAAAGGTAAAAAGGAAAAGAATCAGGGTGTAAGAAGATTCTTATAAACATTATTTTATGGATATGGAAGAGATAAATATGTATTAAAAAAAAAAAAAAAAGGCCTTGATTCATTGATCCGAATGCATGAATGCCACCACCGCACCACCACCACCCTGCCACCACCACTGCCACCACCGCACCACCACTGCCACCACCGCACCACCTTTCTCCTCCCACCACCACCGCACCGTACGAATACAAATTGGATGCGAATATAAAAATTCGAATACAAATTAATCCGTATACGAATACAAATCAATATCTCGTATACGAATACAAATTGGATACGAATTAATCCGTATACGAATATAAAAATTCGAATACGGATTTTATTTTTTAAAAAAAAAATAGAAATGGGGCGACGGATAGATCTATCCGTCGCCACGTGGGACGACGGATAGAATCTATCCGTCGCCCCATTATCAATTTAAAAAAAAAAGGTCAAAACCGTCGTCCAATCCGCGACAGCTCCAGCGGGGCGACGGAATTTCTATCCGTCGCCAGAGCTGGGGCGACGGATAGATGGTCTGTAGCGACGGATCTATCCGTCGCTACAGACCAAATTTTTTGTAGTGTGTACAGAGCATGCACGCTTAACTCTGGAGTTCTTATGGATGGATTCCCGAAAAGA
The DNA here is from genome assembly GCA_026545765.1 of Plantago major. NCBI lineage: Eukaryota > Viridiplantae > Streptophyta > Magnoliopsida > Lamiales > Plantaginaceae > Plantago > Plantago major. Next base: position 2,020,295 of record CM048843.1, on the reverse strand, counting down.
AAGGTGTACCTTGTTGGTATGAGTAGCGTTCTCGATCCCTTTAAGCTGTTTGGGTTTGACTACTTCATCAACAACATAACGTTTTGATTAATAACATGAATTATTTTATTGATAATCTAAATCCGCCTCTAAATAATTTATTTATAAACTATATACCGTTTATTATGAATTTTTGTGTTAAACTATATACGGATAAATAAAAGTAATTTTTATAAGATATTGTTTAAATTCATCATCAAATATTGACTGGAAATGCTAGTAAAACTTCAAGAAGTAAATGTGCATTGGCTTAAACACTACTTGCGAGTTGCGATGGTGTGAGTATGGAGGGCAATGAGTCGGGCTTCAAGATGCCCCGTTTTTTCCCATACCCAAAACTGGCCCATGGTACGGGCCTTAACATAGTGCATAGCCCATCACAATCGGCCTGCGTACCATGCCCGATCCAACCATTGTCTTTTTTACCCCTTTAATATATGTTATACAATTTTTAATGTAACGGTAGAGACATGTCGTATATTGCTCCGAGGCGGGCTTGTTGGACTGAATGTCAGGCCCCTGAACGACTCATGACTAAGTTTAAAACCCAAGCCCGACACATATCTTAACGTGGGCGGGCTGAAGCTCGAGTCCAGGCCGGGTGGGCATAATTGTCATCCCCAATTTGTAATTTTAGGGTGGAAATTGAATACGGGTTAAACTTGAGAGGTAAAAACGATTTTTGTAAAAGAGAAGGGGTGAAAAACTGAATATACTTGCAACACAATTGGACCAATGACGTGCCACTCTTCTCACACAAGCTAACTAAAATCTACCCTTGTTCGATTTAAACCCTAGTCTTCTCCAAGGTTTTGCCCTTCATTCTCACTACTACGAGTTCCAATTCTCTCCTTCTACGCGGTTCTCCATAAGGTTTGTTCCGGACATCCAATTTTCTCCTAGATTCTGCAGCTTCTGCTATATGCAATGTCTTTTGCTTAGCTGGTTGTGCTTTTGTTTCATCTGCAATATAATGTCGAGAAGAAAATGGCTGTGGTTTTAGGATTTTTGTGCTATTGGGTTCTTGCTTTCACTTTCATGTTTTGTATCATAATTGAAAATTGGTTTTGCTGGGTTAATTTTGCTTTTGTTTGGTCTGGTGTGTGATATGTCAAGAGAAGAATTGATTTTGGTAGCTGGGATTTTGTGCTGTAGGGTTTTTGTATTAGAGTTTGTTTGGTGGAAAATTGGGTTTGCTGGGTTGATTTCGTTTCTGTTTGGTCTGGGGTGTGATATGTCAAGAAAAGAATTGATTTTGGTAGCTGGGATTTTGTGCTATAGGGTTTTGCTTGCACTTTCATGTTTTGTATTAGAGTTTGTTTGTTGGAAAATTGGTTTTGATGTGTTAGTTTTTCTTCTGTTTGGTCTGGTGTGTGATATGTCAAGAAAAGAATTGATTTTGGTAGCTGCAATTTTGTTTGGTGGACGATTGGTATTGCTGTGTTGATTTTGCTTCTGTTTGTTCTGGTGTGATGTTAAGAAAAGAATTGATTTTGGTATCTGGGATTTTGGGTTCTAGGTTTACACTTTCACAGTTGATAGATTGTGTTTTTATTTTGTTCTGGTGTGATGTTAAGAAAAGAATTGATTTTGGTATCTGGGATTTTGGGTTCTAGGTTTACACTTTCACAGATGAGGAAAAAGGTAGATGATCGCATTAGAACTCTTATTGAAAATGGTGTGAAGGCCAGGCATCGGTCCATGTTTGTCATTGTTGGTGACAAGTCACGTGATCAGCTTGTGAATCTGCACTACATGTTGGGCAATTCATCGGCGAAGTCAAAACCAAATGTGTTGTGGTGTTACAAGGATAAGCTTGATATCAGCAGTCATAAAAAGAAGCGACAGAACCAAGTAAAGAAGTTGATGAGACAGGGTTTGTTGGACCCAGAGAAGGCTGATCCCCTCACGCTTTTTCTTGAAACTACTGGAATTACTTACTGCTTATATAGAGATTCTGAGAGGATTCTTGGGAACACATTTGGCATGTGTGTTTTACAGGATTTTGAAGCTTTGACACCGAATCTTTTAGCCAGGACTATTGAAACTGTTGAGGGTGGTGGATTGATAGTATTGCTTCTTCGCTCTCTTACCTCACTCAGTAGCCTGTACACTATGGTTATGGATGTTCATGAGAGGTTCCGCACGGAGTCTCATTCTGAGGCTTGTGGGCGCTTTAATGAGCGTTTCTTGCTTTCAATTGCTTCCTGCAGATCTTGTGTTGTTATGGATGATGAGATGAACATTCTACCAATATCTTCCCACATTAAGTCAGTTGCTCCGCTTCCAGCTCGAGAGGATTCTGAGGGGCTCTTGGAAGCTGAAAGAGAGTTGAAGGATTTAAAGGAACAATTGAATGATGATTTTCCTGTTGGTCCTCTTATTAGAAAATGCTGCACAATGGACCAGGGAAAAGCTGTCATTACTTTCCTAGATGCAATTTTGGACAAGAGCCTTAAAAGCACTATTGCACTTCTTGCTGCCCGAGGACGTGGAAAGTCTGCTGCTCTTGGTCTGGCAATAGCTGGAGCTGTTGCTGCTGGGTATTCAAACATATATGTCACTGCACCGAGTCCGGATAATTTGAAAACTCTCTTTGAGTTTGTATGTAAAGGATTTGATATGCTCGAGTATAAGGAGCACTTGGATTATGACGTGGTGAAGAGCACCAACCCTGATTTTAAGAAAGCTACTGTGCGGTTGAATATCTACAAGCAGCACCGACAAACAATTCAGTACATTTTGCCACAGGAGCACGAAAAACTCTCACAGGTTGAATTGTTGGTTATTGATGAAGCAGCAGCTGTACCTTTGCCAATTGTGAAGTCCTTACTTGGTCCTTATCTTGTCTTCCTTTCGTCAACTGTTAATGGATATGAAGGTACAGGGAGGTCCTTGTCTCTAAAGTTGATTCAGCAACTCGAGGAACAAAATCAGAATGCAAGCAAAAGCACAGATGCCACTCTTTCAGGCCGGCTCTTCAAGAAGATCGAACTAAGTGAATCCATTCGATATGCTTCTGCTGATCCTATCGAGTCCTGGCTTAATAATTTACTGTGCTTGGATGTCACAAATTCTGTACCTCGTATCAGCAGGCTACCCCCACCAAGCGAATGCGATCTTTACTATGTGAATCGAGACACACTTTTCTCCTATCACAAGGACAGTGAGGTATTTTTGCAGAGGATGATGGCTCTGTATGTTGCGTCTCACTACAAAAATTCACCAAACGATCTGCAATTGATGGCCGATGCTCCAGCTCACCACTTGTTTGTGCTGCTTGGTCCTGTTGATGAGAGTAAGAACCACCTCCCTGATATTCTCTGTGTAATCCAAATCTGCTTCGAGGGAAAACTTTCACGTAAGTCTGCTCTTAAAAGCTTAAGTGACGGTCATCAACCCTCTGGAGATCAAATTCCATGGAAATTTTGCGAGCAGTTTCGGGACACTGTTTTTCCAAGTCTTTCTGGTGCTCGAATTGTACGCATAGCCACACATCCTAGTGCGATGAGGAGTGGGTATGGTTCTGCAGCTGTTGAACTTTTGGCCAGATACTTTGAGGGTCAACTGGCCCCAATCTCTGAAGTAGATGAAGAAGAAAATAGAGATGATGGCCATGGTAATACTATTGAGGCTGCGGAGAAGGCTTCTCTACTGCAAGAAAATATTAAGCCGAGAACTGACTTGCCTCCCCTGCTCGCACCACTTCGTGAGAGAAAACCAGAAAAGCTCCATTACCTCGGGGTTTCTTTTGGCCTTACTCAGGACCTCTTCCGGTTCTGGAGGAAACATAATTTTGCACCATTCTATATTGGTCAAGTTCCAAGTAAGGTTACTGGTGAATATACTTGCATGGTTCTGAGGCCATTAAATAATGATGACATTGAAACTACTGGATCCGATCAATTGGGATTCCTCAACCCGTTCTATCACATATTTCGGAAGAAGTTCACCAAGTATTTGGCTCGGGCTTTTCGTAACATGGAATACAAGCTTGCCATGAGTGTGTTGGATCCAAAGATCAGTTTCTCTGAGGTGGATCCTACCTCATCCAGTGAATCTTTGAGTTCTATTAGTGAAATCCTATCATCCTCTATGGAAACACTGGAAGCATACACGAACAATCTCGTGGATTATCACATGAGTGAAGATTTTGTGGATGATCTTGCCCGGGCTTACTTTTGGGAGAAGATTCCAGTGCCACTCTCATATGCCCAGGCTTCTGTTTTGCTTTGCATGGGCTTGCAAGGAAAAGATATCGATTCCATTGAGAAAGAGATGAAGCTGGAAAGACAGCAGATATTGGCTTTATATATGAAAGTCATGAGGAAGTTTTACAAGTACTTGAGCCGTGACCCACCTACAGGAACCAATTCAGCAGCTTCTCGTCTAAATGATATAACTATGGAAGCTCATCCTGTTTCTGTGGATGAGGATCTTGAAGCTGCTGCAAAGCAAGTTGAGGATAAAATGCGAGACATTGCAGTTAAAGATGAAGATTTTGAGAAAGCGTTGCAGAATGCTGGTGGAAAAATCATTGCTTCCGGTGGTTTAATTAGTGTAAAATCTGATAGAAGCGCGGAGGGGAAGAAGAAGGGGTGGAAGGAGGGGAAGAAGGAGGATAACAAAAAAAGTGATAAGAAGAGAAGTAAACATGACAGCAATTCCAAATCCAGTAAGAAAAGGAAGTCCTGACTCCTGAATATCCATCTCAGTTTTCATTTTGCATTTTTGGAGGATTGTCATCAGAAATAACTTTTATTTAGCTTTTTATTAACAATTGCCATATTTATTCTTGATTGTTATCTTTTTTGTGCGTCAATGTCCTGACTAGCATCTGGAGATGCACAATTTTGTTACTTGTGGGAGATGTATTATTTAATATGTTATATTATGAGTTTATGGCTTCTCTTTTTTCGTCTCCTTCATTTTGAGCAGAAGTTGGTTTCTAATGCTTGATTGTTATCTTTTTTGTGCCATTGTTGTCCTGGATGGATTTTTGTCTGATTGTTATGAAAAAGCCTCACAAAATTTGCGCTCAATCAAAGGTGTTGCTGCTTTGACTACATTCGAGTTAATTAAATTCAATAGCTGGTCTTGGGTGAATTGCAGGAAATTGGTGAACCCGAATTATAATTTTTCGGATTGGGGAATATGCCCAAAAGGTGTTCTGCATATTGTGTTTTAAGCAGGTGTAGGTGATTCAAGGGAGGGGTAAGTTTAGATCTCAATGTGTTGGTTAGAATCTGGTACTGGTGTTGAATGAAGTTTTGAGTCCTCTGTTAGTAGATGAATATGTTGTGTGATGGGCTTATGTGATCATGTACTCTGTTAATTGTTATTAGCTTCAGGGTGTTTCAATAAAATTATTTAATTCTTCTTCTTCAAAAAAAAAAAAAAGTTCGTAGAATTTTTTTTGAATTCTGCTACTCTACTCCTAGAGGACCCTTGTCTAGATATAGTTGTTACTGCTTGTGGATAGCAATTATTACTGTACCTACATAATACTCAAGTTAAGTCTCAGCTGCAATGCAGGCAAGGCTGAGTTTTTAGAGAGCATCCATAGAAGAAAGGTAAAGATAAAAGAATCAGTAATACACAAGCAATGTTCATATGTTTACATGTTTCAAAGAACTGTCCAATGTGTTAGCAACCTATTAGACTGAAAGATCATGCCCTGTTTGCACGTCTTGCTCATGTTGTTATTCAAATATAATTAATTAGTAATTGATTATCACTTTAACACAAATTCTTATAAAAAAAAGTCTCTAGATAACTTATCTAGAGATACCTATGTTATCAATAAAACTATGCAAGTTAATAATCAAAACGTCTATGTTGTTAACGAAATAAGTCTTGTTGTAATGTGGAAAAAAAACACCAATGTTGAGAACATAGGTGTTTTGATTAATAACATCGATAATTTTCTTGAAAATATAGGTCCATCTCTAGATAAATTATCTAGAGATCGTCTCTCAGGACACTTACTCGTACTACTTTAATTAGATGAGTATAAAAAAAATAGTTAAATATAAGTAGTTAGTAATTAATTAACACTAATGGATGTCAACCGTGTTATTAATTCAAACCCAATACATCGAGAATTTGAAGTCCACTTGATTAGAATTTAGGTCATCAAAAAATATATTGAACTTTTTTGTAAGAGTTTATTAGATTTTAAGGCACAAAAAATAGAATGAACTTTTTTGTAAGAGTTTTATCAAGCTAGCTTTATATGTTAGCACACCACATGTTTATGTAATTTTCTCTTGATTCATTTGGTTGTTTTGACATGTCTGAATCTTTTGATTGACTTGTACTTATGGTTGGAAGGAAATAAAGTTTAATTTCGATTAAAAAAAAAGAGTGAATGAGACTATAATGTAAAGACTCCGGCTACACACACGAGGCTCACCGAGGTAGGACGCTTCCACCTCCTCACGGCCGCACCCCTATTTCCGCAGGAGCAAATATACTAAGCTCCGCTAGGTTAATGATACTATGAGGGGTACTTGAGAAATAAGCTAAATTGAGTTACTGCAATTTATTGTCTAACTAGAATTTGTACATCGCGCGGTGCCGTAACAATTTACAATATACTTATTTCCGTCTCAATCTCAACCCTTTATGTTGACCTTTTTTTATGAATCATTTTCAAATTTCACTTATAAACATTACTTTTAAACGATAATAATTAAATATTAACACAAATTATTATAAATTCTAATTTTTTATTATATGATTTTAGTAAATCATTCACCGTTAGAGTTTGCAAGTAATTTGATCTTAAACTTGAAAATGAAATTTCTGAGTAATTTTCATATCTCAAAAGTAGTTTACACGAGAGAGTGCTGCTGATGCATCAAACCGGACGGCCGGAACTTTTCTATGCTGCATACAAATTAAACTTCCAAGCAGGTGAGTGAGAGCTAATTTTAAATTAAAAGAGAAATGTTTGTTTTAACCATGAGCAACTCAACTCCATAATAACCAGGAGACCATGTTGATCATATAAAAGTCAGTAAGTACTCTTTTGAGTTTATCTTACACCATTTCAAATCTCATGCTTACTCATACCAGGGACATCTGACTATAAAATAGTTACATCTGACTATAAAATGCTGCCAACTTAAAAGACTTTCTAACAGCATAGACATTATTTGATTGATCTATCCAATTAGAAATGCTAGAAATTGGGTAAAAGTTTGAGAAGAACATGAAAACACACAAACTGAGAGCTTAATTTATTATCATATCATCATATCCACCAAGACCAGTCTACCACACTATACATTCATGAGATAGATAGTTGCCAATTTTCAGTTGTTACTAATTGACCAACTGATAGGTTTCTATATTAGCAAATTATACCTGCTATTAACCTGACCATGATACGAAAATATTTCTATTGTACGTTAATAGATAGAACAAAAAACAGCATGAGTAAGACGTGCAAACAGGGCATGATCTTTCAGTCTAATAGGTTGCTAACACATTGGACAGTTCTTTGAAACATGTAAACATATGAACAATGCTTGTGTATTACTGATTCTTTTATCTTTACCTTACTTTTATGGATGCTCTCTAAAAACTCAGCCTTGCACTAACATGAACTTAGCACAATGTGTTTGCAAACGAGTATCTTCCCAAGCTCTATTTATCAAAGTTTCAATTATTCTATCCGCAAGTTTCTGGTCTGTATGCTTTTGCTGAAAGCACACTGCATTCCTCTCTATCCATATTGCATAAATTGTTTCTGCAAAAATACTTTTAAGTAGCTTAGCTTTCCAGCTTTTCCCTCCAAAGCTAGGGCACATCCAATCTAGCTCCGCCGTCCAGCCATATGGGTTTCGACCAATCTTCAACCATCGCAGTACCTGCTTCCAAACACCTTTGTTGTATGTGCATTCGAACGACAAGTGATGTTGTGTATCATCCTGCGGACAATAAACAAGTATGGTCCAGGTTTGGATTCCATCTATCGTGGCAAAGCGTTCGTTCAAAGCCATCCAAGTACATAACATGGCGCAGGGTCTTGCACTGTTGCCGAACCAAAAAAAATCCAGTTCACCTCTTGTTTTTCTGCACGCAATTCCCTGTATAAGTTCTTGGTGGAAAATCTCCGCATTCTCATTGCTAGCTCCCAGGTTCAAGTATCCTTCACTAGAGGTCGTGTCTTCATAATCGCCTTAAGAATTCGAGAGCTATTTTATGTTACTTGAACTCCATCACCTCATGATTTTTGATGTAGTAACAAAGGATCCACTTCACCCAAAGTTCATCTACCTTACAACACACATTCCACAACAACTTTGCAATGGTACATTTATTCCAATCTACAAGAGATGTAGGTTTAGGCCTCCCGCATTTTTCTCATCACAAAGCTTCCCCCAAGCAATTGGTGATTTTCTAGTAATTTCGTTTGTGCCGCTCCATAGGAACGAACGACAAATGGATTCAATATGGTTTAGAATAATCTTCGGCATAGGAAACAGTTGGAGCCAGTAGCTCGTCATGGCATAGAGTACACTACGGATTAGTTGGAACTTACCCACATAGCTCAAGAGCGTTGAAGTCCAATGCCGGATTCTATCTATAATTCGGTCAATTAGCGGGCGGCAAGTGTGCCCAGTCAATTTGCGCGTGGATAATGGGACACCTAGATACTTTATAGGTAGCTTCCTGGTAGCAAAACATGTCTTCTGAAGGATCTGCTCCTTTGCCGAATTGCCCATACCTCCAAAGAAAACCTGGCACTTGCGAGGGTTTACTGTGAGTCCCGTTGATTGGGAGAAAATTTGAAACTGGTCCATGAGTATCTCCACGGATTTCACATCTCCTCGTACAAAAAGCAGGAGATCATTTGCAAAACAAAGGTTGGTGATCCCCAATTTTTCACACCTAGCATGATAGTTGAAGTCCGGGATCTGCTTTAGCTTGCCCAAGACTCTATGTAAGTACTCCATCGGTTGGCCTTTAATAACTGTGGGGTACTCCGTTAATGGCATAGCGATTGAAACTGTCGTCACACATCTCATAATCCAGAAAACAAACTGAGCCGGAAATCCCATCTCTTCCATAATTGTTTTAAGTGCCACCTATTCAACCGTATCAAATGCGTTATGTAGATCCATTTGTATCATACATCTCGGTGATATACCCTGTCTATCATACCCCTTGACTAGTTCACTTGCCAGCAAAATATTGTCATGTATGACTTTTCCTGGTAGAAAAGCGGATTGGCTTTCATCCACAACTGAGTTTATCACCCTAATTAACCGCTTTGTTAAGATTTTAGAGATAATCTTATACATTGTGGTGCAACAGGAGATAGGCCCCATTTCCCTCATCGTACAAGCTCCAGCAGATTTCGGAATTAACGTGACTAAGGTACAGTTCACAGCCGCATAGAGTCTCCCAGAATTGAAAAAATACATAACTGCATTTACTACTTCCTGTCTGACGATATTCCAAGAGGCCTTAAAGAATTTCGCGTTATATCCATCAATTCCCGGTGCTTTGGTATCCCTATGTCGTTCAACGCCTCCAAAATTTCCTTTTCATTCACTGGTTGAACTAACCCCAGTCGTTCATCCCTACACAGCTGTCGGCCTTGTCGTAGCGCCTCAATATCCACTCCGGGCATCTGTGTTGTTGCTGTTCCAACCAAGTTGGAATAGAAACTCAATACCTCTTGCTCCAGCTCCTTTTCAGAAGTTAAAATCCTACCCGTGCTCGTAACAAGTTTTGAAATACCCACCTTTCTATTCTTTTCTTTTACCGTAGCGTGGAAGAAGCATTATTTTCATCTCCAGCCCGAACCCAATTAATCTTCGCTTTTTGTGCCAAAATCATCTCATCAATGTCATTCCACTTGATAACATTCTATGTACACTCTTTTACTTGTTGGATGAGTTGGACATTAAAGCGGTCTTGTAAAAGTTCTTGTTGTACACGTCTAAGCTTAGGTTGTGCTTCTTCTAACTTATGTGGGATTCCGAGATGTTTTATGGTTAGGGGTTTGAGACGGCCTTGCAGAAGTTGAAGTTTCCTCCAAAGTACATACATGGGCTGTCCGCATACTTCTTGCTGCCAAACTGCATTAACAGTGCTAAAAAAATCCGCATGTATTGTCAAGCAATTCATAAAACAGAATTGTTTAGCATATTTCCTCGTGTCTGGGGCATAGTCTTGTACATGAAGCGGTGAGTGATCTGATGCACCAACTTCCAGGACATGAATCTGTATGTTAGGGAATTTCAGAAACCATTCAGGATTACACAACGCCCTATCAATTCGCGAATAGAAAATACGTTGATCTTGTTTATTCGGCCAAGTGAAATAACCCCCTCTGTCTCTTTCTCAACCAAATTTGCTACCACCATCATCTCTTCCAAGTCGGCATATTCAGACACCATCACTTGATTACCTCCTACCTGGTCCGCCATCTTGAGCACATTATTTAAGTCGCCAATCACCATCCAGGGACCAGTCAGGTTAGCAGAAATTTGTTCTATATCCTTCCACAATTCTCTCCGGCATTCCAATGTATTATGGGCATAAACGAATGTGGTCCATTGGATGAGTTTATCCTCCATATCGCAGATGCCACAATGCATATAGTTATATACAAATCTGACATACTATGAATTCTTACGTCTACCTTCTGGTCATTCCGCCCATTCTCATGCTTATCATAGTTATCAAGAAAGCACCATTTAGTTCCAAATCTTTTCCTGATTTTTCCAGCGTTCTTTTCCTTTACTCTAATTTCAAGCAAAGCAGCAATATTCACATTGAGTGTATTGAGGCGGGAGCTAAGCTCACGATGTTTGTTTTGCTACTTTATTCAACCCCCTTGTATTCCAGGCTAACATTGATTTCGGGTTTGAGTTGTTTCAGGGTTTTTTTTTTTTTTTTTTAATTTCTCACTGGTATCCGCTACATGCAACTAATCCAGCCGAGCACTGTCGGGCCCTTTTTGAGGCGTTCTTTTCCTTTACTCTAGTTTCAAGCAAAGCAGCAATATTCACATTGAGTGTACTGAGGCGGGAGCTAAGCTCACGATGTTTTGCTACTTTATTCAACCCCCTTGTATTCCAGGCTAACATTGATTTCTGGTTTGAGTTGTTTCAGAGTCTTTTTTTTTTTTTTTTTTAATTTCACCCAGATATCCGCTATACGCGATTAATCCAAATCTTGTTCACGCCTTTTGAGGCGGCTCTCATACGTCATTAATCCAAAGACCGCCGAGCACTATCGGAGGGGGTGGCTCTCCTAGCGGTGTTTTTTACATCTACAATGCTCGAGACGAGGCCTTTAACTTAAATCACTGGCCAACGACCGTCCGTTGGTGTTTCAGGGTCATCCCAAAACCTCAACTCCGTTCTGCGTGTGAATCCCTGGAGCATGCTCCCCCTGCTGATTACGATTCTCCCTTCCTGTACGCTATCCCCTGGATCAGGAGGCTGTTCCACAGTTTTTTCCTGGTCCTGTGAAGTTAGCGCCTCCTTCGCCTGTCCAATGCGTCGAGCCACTTGATGAGTATGCTGACGACGCTCAGTCTCTGTTAGAATATATGACAAATATATTCTACAACTGTGCATATCTTCTATTTTGTAGGCAATAATCTTGTGAATATTCTTTGCTAATTAGTTCCTAATTTCTAGCCTTAGAATACTCAATGTACATGTATATATTCTGAACGTTTCTAATGAAAACACAAGACATTACATTATCCAAACTATCCCTAACAACCACCTCTCTTTTCCCATCTTTTTCTTCTTCCGCTGCACTCTCCAATGGCTGCATCACCTAAGTTTCATCCAGCTCTCATAACCAATGTCAAATCCCTAATTCCTATCACATTGGATGCGGAGCACGGTATGTATCATTCTTGGGCGGCCTTGTTCAAGGTTCTTGTTAGGGTTCATGATTTGCATCACCACATAATCCCTCCTACGGAGAAGGAGGAAATCACCGCCTTGATGCCGCGGTACTCCAGTGGATTTATGGCACTATCTCCACGGACCTCCTTCATGCTATCTTGCTTAAAGACGACATCGCTCAAGGGGCGTGGTCACGCCTCGAATCAATGTTTCAGGACAACAAGGCTTCTCGGGCTACCCATCTTGAAGAAGAACTTGCGGACCTTGATTTCGGCAATTTCTCGTCAATTGATAGCTACTGTAATCACATCAAATCCTTGGCCGATCGCCTTGCCGATGTTGATGCCCCTCTCTCCAACAGCAGATTGGTTCTCAAACTCACAGCCGGGCTGCCGGAGGCCTATGCCGGAACGGTTGACATAATTCAAAACCAAGAACCTCTGCCCACCTTTGAAAGTTGCCGATCTCGCCTCAAGCTTGCGGAGCGGACCATTAAAAATCGCTTGGCGAAGGAAGGAAGCTCCGGTAGCCAAGCCGCTCTTGTTGCAGGCTCGGATTCCGGCACCTCTGTGCCTTCTCGATAGACCTCTAAAGGAAACAAACAGAAGAAGACGTCTGCTAAGCCGTCTGGGAGAAACAAAACTGGAAATGGGCCTGCGCCATTTAACGGGCAGCAACAGCCATGGGCAGGATGGGCCCCTTGGTTAGCTCAGTGGCCCAACCCGCCTCCAGGCCCATACCCTGCTGCCTCTTGGGCCCCAAATCATAGAAGTTCTGCGCCTACTACTGGGCCACGTGCTCCTCAGGCCTACACTGCAGGGTATCAGTTCGGTCCAGCATATAGCAGCTACGCTCCTACGGACATCGAGGCAGCGATGAATGCTCTCTCCCACTCTCAGCCGGATGGAAATTTCTACATGGACACCGGTGCTACATCTCACATGACTTCGGACCAAGGTATCTTTTCTTCTTATTTCAATTCGAGCATTGAAAATAATAACATTGTTGTGGGTAGTGGACATCTAGTTCCAATCGTTGGTCACGGTAGTACTATTTTGCCTCGCCCTTACCCCCGTTTCACTTGAACAATGTGTTACATGCTCCCAAATTGATCAAAAATTTGATATCTGTCCGTAAATTCACTAAAGATAATTCAGTTTCCGTTGAATTTGATCCCCTTGGTTTTTCTGTTAACTTACAGACAGGAGCCAGACTAGTGAGATGTGACAGTACCGGTGACCTTTATCCTCTTTTCTCCATTAATCAAGCCACTCCTTCAGTCAATAATTCAGCTTTTACTACTATTTCATCTGATATTTGGCATAACCGTCTAGGACATCCCGGTGATGCTATTTTTAGGTCTCTTAGAAGTAAAAATTTTATTGATTGTAATACGACTTGTCACACTTTTTGTTCTTCTTGCCCTCTTGGGAAACTTTCTAAGTTACCGTTTTCTGCTTCTATGTCGCACACTGCTTCTCCTTTTGATATTATTCACCGTGATCTTTGGACTTCGCCTGTCATGAGTACATCTGGCCATTGTTATTATGTTCTTTTTCTTGATGATTACAGTAAATTCTTGTGGACGTTTCCTATTTCTAAGAAATCTCAAGTCAAACACTTGTTCCAATCCTTTCATAATCTAATCCGTACACAATTTACTTGTGATATCAAAACATTTCAATGTGACAATGGCACGGAATATGTTAATAGCACTTTAAAAGAGTTTTTTAATAACCATGGCATGCTCTTCCGTCTTTCTTGTCCTCATACATCACCTCAAAATGGAAAAGCCGAACGCCACATAAAATCCATAAACAATATCATTCGGACCTTACTTGCTCATGCTTCTTTACCTCTTTCGTTTTGGCATCATGCTTTAGAGATGGCTACATATCTCCTAAACATCCTTCCCACCAAAGTTCTAGGATTTAAGTCTCCAACTCAAGTCCTATACCAATGTGATCCCATATACTCGGAATTACGTGTCTTTGGCTGTCTTTGTTTTCCTCTCTTCCCATCCACCTCTATTCATAAATTGCAAGAAAGGTCTACTCCTTGTCTATCTTGGTCCCGCCCCAAGTCACCGAGGTTCGAAGTGCTATAACATGTCAAGTGGACAAATAATTATTTGTCGTCATGTGAAATTTGTTGAACATGAATTTCCCTTCTCTAAACTTCACTCACCCCACAAAAATGCCTATGATTTTTTGGACTATAATCCAATCTTGCATCACTTGGCTCACCAAACTGACCCACCATCTTCTCCTGGGCCTGTGGAGTCCAACCCACTGCAGCCCACACCCTCTGCTGGGCCTACTTCCCTCAACCCACCTTCTCCTCCTCACTCTCAAGCTGGGCCTTCTTCTTCTGGGCCGAATCTCGATACTGCTGCCCTCCCCATCCCAGGCCAGCAGCCTCGATCCCCACCATCCTCACCCATGCGAACTGGGCCAATCCACCAACAAGCCCATCCTCCATCTCCTGATCCACCTACACCCATTACAAACCCTTTTGCTGGTCCAATGACAACAAGAGCTAAAATTGGCATCTCCAAACCAAACCAAAAATATTTTTCTACTTTCTCGGCCATGACTACCACTAATATTTCTCCATTACCTAAGGACCCTATTAGTGCTATTCGTGACCCAAATTGGAAAGAGGCAATGTTAGAAGAATTTAATGCTCTTATTGCTAATAAAACATGGAAATTGGTACCTAGGCCGCCGGATGTGAATGTAATCAGGTCTATGTGGATTTTTCGACATAAAAGAAAATCTGATGGTTCTTTTGAGCGGTATAAAGCTCGTCTTGTAGGTAATGGGAAAACTCAGCAGCAAGGGGTTGATTGTGGTGAGACTTTTAGTCCGGTGGTCAAACCGGCTGCTATTCGTACTGTTCTTAGCATTGCTATTTCGAAATCTTGGCCTATTCACCAGTTAGATGTCAAGAATGCTTTCTTACACGGTTATCTCAACGAAACAGTATATATGCATCAGCCTATGGGCTTTCGCGACAAAAGTCGCCCTGATCATGTGTGTTTACTACAAAAATCTCTTTATGGCCTTAAACAGTTCATGAGCACAGTACCGTGATTCTGATTTTGTTGCCACTATTGGATTTTCTAACAGTAAATCGGATAATTCTTTGTTTATCTACAGTCAGGGCTCGAATATGGCATATATCTTGTTATACGTTGATGACATCATTCTTACAGCCTCATCTGATCAATTGAGAAAGCACTTTATGGCTCTCTTGGGTACTGAATTCACTATGAAGGACTTAGGTCCTCTCAGTTTCTTTTTGGGGATTGCTGTATCTCGCAATGCTAATGGCATGTTCTTACTTCAAAGAATAGACGAATGATATCATTGAAAGAGCTGGTATGGCTAATTGCAGCTCTTCTCCCACTCCTGTTGACACCAAACCGAAACTCAGTGCTTCGAAGGATTCACCTTATGAGGATCCCACAAAGTACCGCAGTTTGGCCGGTGCTCTACAATATCTCACTTTTACTCGACCTGACATATCTTATGCAGTTCAGCAGATTTGTCTTCATATGCATGATCCCAGGAACGAGCATATGAGTGCTCTTAAGCGTATTCTGCGCTACTTGCTGGGCACATTGTCTCATGGTCTACATCTGTATAAATCCTCAATCACCAAGCTCATTTCTTACACTGATGCCGATTGGAGAGGATGCCCGGATACTAGACGTTCTACTTCCGGCTATTGCGTCTTTCTCGGTGACAACTTAATATCTTGGTCGTCTAAACGACAACCAACTTTGTCACGATCTAGTGCTGAGGCCGAGTACCGAGGAGTAGCTAATGTAGTTTCTGATTCTTGTTGGATCCGAAATTTATTACTTGAGCTTCACTGTCCTATTCCTAAAGCCACTCTAGTTTATTGTGACAATGTCAGTGCCATCTATTTATTAGGAAACCCGGTACAACATCAGCGTACCAAACATATTGAGATGGACATTCATTTTGAAAGGTGAAGTACGAGTTCTACATGTTCCTTCCCGTTATCAAATTGCAGATATTTTTACGAAGGGCCTACCTCGTATTTTATTTGAAGACTTTCGGGACAATCTCAGCGTTCGTGAACCTCCCGCTTCGACTGCGGGGGTGTGTTAGAATATATGACAAATATATTCTACAACTGTGCATATATTCTATTTTGTAGGCAATAATCTTGTGAATATTCTTTGCTAATTAGTTCCTAATTTCTAGCCTTAGAATACTCAATGTACATGTATATATTCTGAACGTTTCTAATGAAAACACAAGACATTACATTCTTTCAGTCTCAATCTGTTTTGTGACCCATCTTCCATTGCGATCTGTCATTACTTGCGTTGGGCGTTGTCTCTGTGCAGGTTCCTGCTGTATTGGAGCTTGACGCTGTCTATCTGGTGGTCAGTTTGTATCTTCCTTGTCCCTGCAATTGTGTCCAATTTGCTGGCACGTTTCACAGAATTTCGAGGTCCATTCATATTCAACCGGCTGTGCTATCTTCCTTCCTGTATTATCCTTAATACATGTCGATATATCAGGAGTTTACATGTAGAATACATCAATAATTGCAACTTAAGGATTTTGAATATTGTTCATGAGAAAATTGAAACTCTGCAGGGTATCTGCTATTATACTGAGATTTGAGTTGTTGTACAGCCAGTGTCTAGAGGGAAATTGCAAGTATTTTGACAAACAGGCTTCAAATTGGCTTTTCAGATCAAAGTGCCTATGTTAATAAATAAGTTTAGGGCCGGTATTAAGGAATTTGTTTTATTAATCAGGTTCAGATCTAAACTACATCTGAAAATGCAAAAGTAAATGTTTAATTTTGAAGAAATGGAATGAGCTTTTTACTAATCACTGAATTTTCTCATTAGTTGTAAGTTATTTTTACATTGAAGACCCGTCGGACGTACCTGTGAAACAGTTATCCACTTATCCTGTATCTTTGTTTTGTTAACATTGGTTATGCTGTAAGGATTTACTCGTAAACATTGTAGTTCTTGTGAGTTTTCCTAAATGTTTACTTTCTTTTTTATGAGTTTTCTTGGCTGAATGGACAGTATACTTGTTATTTAATTGATTTCTGAAATGGAGTTGCTTCATATTGTCTTTACATTTCATCCATCTGCTTCATTTTGATAATATTTTAAATTGCATTAAGTATTTCTTTGAGAAGTTTGAGGCAACTATAATGTATTAATTAATGTACATCTGTGATAGAAGATCAAGAAACATTCACTTGTCATAACATTTCTTGGTATTATATATTGGAGCTGCACCTTGGTCTCAGATAGGAAATACTCAAGCCTCAAGGCACTTGAAAAGTGAATGTCTGTACTCTGTAATGAAACTTTAGTTATTGAGTTTATATTTTTCTTTGAGAACCTTGCTTTTTATTAATTAAAGAAAAATTAATGAAACTTTAGTTATTGAGTTTATATTTTTGTACATACTTCTTACTTTTTTAAGAAAATCTTGAAATGTAAAGATGCGATTTCTCAGTTGCAGGGTTGACAGGATTTGCTAAATGCTGATGAGTTTAATATGAGGAAAGCGTATCAACTGCTGTGGCCTAGCCTACCCAAAGCTCCTTGGTGTGATCTTGTGCTTCATAATCTTGCAACTCCACGGGCCAAATTTATACTATGGTTGGCTTTGTGTGGAAGATTGGCAACAAAGGAGCAAGTGCATCGTTATTGTCCAGGCATTGATGTATTATGAACGTTCTGTACTTTGGCTGTCGAGAACCAAGATCATTTGTTCTTTACCTGTTCCGGTATGTGTGGAGCTTGGCAAGCCTTGAAGAATTGGTTTGGTTGGCCTTGTTCCATGGGAAACTGGACTGCTTTAATGCCTGAACTGTCTCGAGCCACTAAAGGCAAGAGAGCAGCTTCACACATTTTTAAGGTGTTATTTACGGAGTTTGTTTATGCACTATGGTTAGAACACAAACGGCGTATTTTTCAGGATTATGTGGAAGATTTGCAACGGATTTTGCGTAGAGTAGTCTAGATTACAGTTTGCCGATGTATGGACCACCCCACTCTAGCCCCTTGTGTAGTTCCTACAATGATTATCCAGTTCTTTAGATTAGTAGACGTAGTTTGTTGCTGTGTTTTGCGTTTGTGGAAGAGTTGTGATGTTATACTTCATTGATTATCTGGAATAAAACGCTATCTTTATTCCAAAAAAATAATAAAAATTAATGATATCATCAAGTAAAAATAATTGTAAAAAACCATCCGCTACGTGTGCCACATACATTCTAGTTGATACCAGTGTATAGTGAGCCCAGTCCTTATGAACCAATACCTAAACGTTTGTACTAACATGATTATAACATAATAATCTAATTGCACACGTATTGTTGGTATGATATTCAGCTTTTGATCATCGTTTTTATTAAGTTCTGTAATCACTCAAAATTCATCGTACTATGTTATAGTGCATGTCTGCTCGTATACGTCTGATTCTACACATAACCATGGTAAAATGTAAATTTTTCTCAAACCTGAAGCCAAGCACCAAGACCAGTTCTACAATCCCAAAAGGTGATATAAATACCAAATACAAGACCAGTTCTACAATCCCAAAAGGTGATATAAATACCAAATACTCATGTCAATTGTTTAAATTAGAAGCCAGAAAAAACAATGTGGAGGAAAATATATAAAAGATGAAGAAATATGCAGGTGTGGGCCCAGAATGGTTAAGGCCCATACTAATCTTATCAACCCAAGAGGCATATTCTAACTAAATCTGCGTTCACACTGGGCCTCGTAATGAGTCCAAGTTGATTTTCTTGAACCATCACACAAATCGAGGCTGCTTGAGATAAACTCCAAAACTTGGATAAGGAGTCCTCACTTTCTCATCTCCTCAATAATCAATTGCACAGAGATAGAACGCCACATTTTTTTTGTTTATTCACTTCATATTATATTATAAAAGGTTTCTTCTCTCTTTTAGATCATTCTAGATTTTGGTTTTCGTGTTACGAATTTCACCGCATAAAACATCTCTAACATCTCATCCAGCATTTAATATTTTAAGGTCGTATCTCAAATGATATGTCATCATTTTTGTAATATCATAGAAAGTGTATTTTTTAAAATAAATAAATACAAACGCTTTACTTAATAGTTAAGGTAGAATCATTCTGATTAAGCCTCTGTTCTTTTCAACTGAAAACTCATTCAATTCAATTCCATTCAGTTCAGTTCTGCTCAGTTGAAAATAATAGAGCCTAATTTTTGCCTAAAATGAAACTTTCCATTGTAATTACTTTATATACTAGTGTCAAATAAGCACGAGGCTCTCAGATGATATTAAACTTTTGAAAATACTAAAATTTGTCAAAAGAACACGTTTTTATGTCTTATTTTCTTAATATCCTATATGTCCGGTCATTAAAGTGAACTGAAAATTTGACCACCAACAATTACTATTTTTCATATAGTTATAAGGTGTTGGTCAAGTTTGAAAATAAGGTGAAGGCAATTTCCATGTTTATAAACCTATCACAGGAAAATCCAAAATAATCAAAGTGAATCAGCCACAACCATGTTTACTCACTACTACGTAGCTTGCTTTCTTCTTTTTTTTTTTTTTTTTTTTTTTTTTTTTTGATAACTACGTAGCTTACTTCCAAAACACATAAATTAAATATTCCAATAAAAACACAATAGATTTTTATTGCTTTAGATAAAATCACGTCCATAAATACCAAGGTAATCTAGAAAAATCAAAAGTTTTTTATGAGATCCAGTATTTCAGAGAGACCGGATAAACATCACATATTTAACTACAAATATTACATATTCCACTTCAAATATTGTGTATTTAATAAATCTGTATTATATTTACATTACCCACGTTTTAAGTATGACGTACAGTATGTAGTTAAAATTGTGAGGTTTGTAATATTGATCTGATTTCTCCTGAAGCGAGTATGACGGAAGTAATCCCAAACACGTCTATACTATATCCTAAGCAAAGACAACTAGGTAGTTATTTCACCAAAATGAAAATTACCACCATGAAAATTACAAAGAATAAAAAAATGGTAGGTAACTAACTATTGCTTACACACCATTCTAAAAAAAACAAGTTATTATTACACATCTAATAGTTGAACATGTACGTTTATGTAATATAGATGTAGAAGATTGCAATTTAAATTTTTAGTCTCCTTTCTTCATTTTTTTATTTCTATTTTATGTAAATTACACGTTAAATTATATATAGCGATCGCGCGGGTATTCGCGTTCGATTCAAGTTTATAGAAAAGGAAAAAAAAATACTGAAACGCAAATATTTCTGGTTCGGATAATATTTTCTTATTTACAGGAATGGTATTTCGATAGAATTGCGAGCCAAATAAATCGTGACCCCACATTCATATTTATCCCTTTTAGTTTTTAAATATAAATAACTAATACAACAGTGATCAGATCATCAACGACACACGCACATCACTTTTCTCCGAAAACCAAAAAAACTCTATCTCCGGCCAATTATCTTTCTCTCGCCATGGATCCTTACAAGGTACCAGCTTTCTCTTCGATTCATCTCCAATTCTTCCAATTTCTCTCTTGAATCGGTTGATCGGTTCTGTTTATTTGAGTTTAAATCGTTTGTTTAATCGAAGCAGATTGAAAAAACTTTGATTTCTAGCTTGGTAGTGTTTATCTAGCTAGGAGAATGTGGGTGTGTTAGATTTGATGACAAATATGCATTTTGTTTATCTGAAGATTGATTGCTTGTGCTTATGCGAGCCAATAGCCAATTTTTGATTGAAGGAGCTTTTGTCTTTAGTTTCATAGTGTTTAAATAGATAGGGAAAAGTAATCGGGTTTGATTTTTTGGAGAATATGCATTGTTTTTGTGTTAAAGTTTGTGTTTTTGGTTGAATTTGGGGTGTTTGACTGTTTGATTGTGGGATTGTGCAGTACCGCCCCTCGAGTGCTTTCAACTCACCTTTTATGACCACGAATTCCGGAGCTCCGGTGTGGAACAATAACAACTCTATGACCGTTGGATCTCGAGGTAATTGCCTTTTGATTATGCCATGTGGTTGATGTAGAAATCTTTGTTGAGGTGAATTTGATATTAACGCCGTCAAGTTTTTTCTAAAGAATGTGTTTTTTTTGGGACATCATGTTGCCTTACTTGAGTATGAATTTTTGTGCTTGTGATAAGAGTATTGGAAATATTGTTACCTATGTCCTGGCATAAACATAAGGTCAGTGTAGTTTGTCCTATCCTTTTTTTTTTTTTTTCCATCGGCAATCATTTGAAAGGCTTTAGCTTCATCTGTGAGTCGTGATCAAGCTGAATTAATTTTGACTCGTATGTTGTACGATATGGTTCGATGGATAACTTTGCTGGTGAAGATCATCATCTTTTGTGTTTGCTTCTTCGAAGTTCTGTTGGTCGGTTGTTTATGTATACGTGGATGGATTTTGAATCGCCAAGAAACATCTTATTCTTTGTTATGTTTACAAACTTGAGGCTATTTAACACCTATTGATCATGTATACGGGAGTTGAATCCACACAATGACAATTAAGAATTGATCTGTTGACCTGGATATCACTACCTTAGTTATTCTTCACTGGAAAGTTTCTCGATTTTATTAATCACAGCATTAACATTATTTATAGGTGTAGCTCGTGCATGACCTAGTATTATTATTGAATGTTATCTTTACTTAACCAAGTTGAGGCTTTGGGTTTCTTATACCAACTGTTACTTGCAGGCCCCATTCTACTTGAAGACTATCATTTGGTGGAGAAACTCGCTAATTTTGACCGTGAGAGAATTCCAGAACGTGTTGTGCATGCCAGAGGTGCTAGTGCCAAGGGTTTCTTTGAGGTCACCCATGATATAAGTCACCTTACATGTGCTGATTTCCTCAGAGCCCCAGGTGTTCAAACACCAGTCATTGTTCGATTTTCCACTGTCATCCATGAACGTGGAAGCCCTGAAACTATCAGGGACCCCAGAGGTTTTGCTGTGAAGTTCTACACCCGAGAGGTAGTTCCATCTCCTTTTCTCTGTTCAAGACTTCAAGTTGCATAATTTTTTTAGTGGCCGTACAACTCCATTAAAAAATAAGCGGGTACTGTTTTAATCATATTTAAGATTTGATTTGATAGCCTATTAGCCTTTACATTTGTATTTGTCTATTTTTATGCGGGTACTTTTTGGAATCATCTTAAAGGTTTTACTCAGTAGCCCTTGCAGTTCATCATTTTGTTTTTCTTCCGTTTCTTGAATCAGAGTGGATTTTTAATGGACGGGCAAGAACATTCAGACATCTAAACCTTTTTTAGTGGTGTAGATATATATTTAGTAAAGACTAATTTATACCTCCTTTTCATGGATGCAGGGAAACTTCGATTTAGTTGGAAACAACTTCCCCGTCTTTTTTGTCCGTGATGGAATGAAGTTCCCTGATATGGTGCATGCCTTGAAGCCAAACCCGAAATCCCACATTCAGGAGAACTGGAGAATTTTGGACTTCTTCTCTCACCATCCAGAAAGTTTGCACATGTTCACTTTCCTCTTTGATGATGTGGGTATTCCACAAGATTACAGACATATGGATGGATCTGGTGTCAACACCTACACTCTAATTAACAAGGCCGGGAAAGTAAACTATGTGAAATTTCACTGGAAGCCAACTTGCGGTGTGAAGTGCCTGCTGGATGAAGAAGCTATTAAGGTTGGAGGAGCTAATCACAGCCATGCTACACAGGATCTCTATGACTCAATTGCAGCAGGGAATTACCCTGAGTGGAAGCTTTTTATTCAAACAATAGATCCTGATCATGAGGACAGATTTGACTTCGACCCACTTGATGTGACCAAGACATGGCCGGAGGACATCTTACCTCTGCAGCCAGTTGGTCGCATGGTTTTGAACAAGAACATTGATAACTTCTTTGCAGAGAATGAACAGCTTGCTTTCTGCCCTGCCATCGTTGTGCCTGGAGTTTATTATTCTGATGACAAGCTGCTCCAAACTAGGATATTTTCTTACTCTGATACTCAGAGGCACCGTCTTGGGCCAAATTATCTGCAGCTCCCAGTTAATGCCCCCAAAAATGCCCACCACAATAATCATCATGATGGTTCCATGAACTTCATGCACAGGGATGAGGAGGTATGCTCTGTTTCTCGTTGAGTTTGTACTTCGCATTCCCATGAAAATCATGTGTTATGAAATTGTCTTTAAACCTGTATATCTTTTTTTTCTTTTCATATGTTTTCAATGTTGCTTCCATACTACTTCGCCCTGATGTTCTAACATGATCTGCATTTTTCCCAGGTAAACTATTTCCCATCAAGGTATGATCCCTGTCGCCATGCTGAGAAGTTCCCGCATCCTCCTGTCACATTGAATGGAAAGCGTGACAGGGTAAGTATCTTGATTTGTTCCTGGAGTCGGCTGGTTCTCAATATGTTTAATTTGAATAAGCAGATGAAGTTTCTTCACAGTTTTTATGTATAAGGAATTAAATGATTCGGTTTCATTTGAAACATTTGAGCCCAGACTAATGTTTAAAATTCGTTCATTAACTTTTACAGATCTGCATTGAGAAGGAAAATAACTTCAAGCAACCTGGCGAGAGGTACCGTTCTTGGGCACCTGACAGGTATGCCACTTCCATCCTCTTTAAAATTTAAGAGCAGTTACTCTCAAATCTCTGCATATCTGTTGTTCTAAAATGCACTTTTGTTTGTTATTCCCCTTCTGCTTCTTCAGGCAGGAAAGATTCATCAAACAATGGATTGATGCTTTGAGCGACCCTCGTCTCACCCATGAGATCCGCAGCATCTGGATTTCATACTGGACTCAGGTAAGACACTCGTTTCTTTCCACTTGATTTCCTCTTGAGGATATCATTGTTCTATCTGGACTCAATTGTTTGTGTATTGTTGCAGGCTGACAAGTCCCTCGGTCAGAAACTTGCTTCTCGCCTCAACGTGAGGCCAACAATGTGAAGATAAGAAGATGGTTAACGTGTAACGGGTCGTGTATGGAAGAGTATTACAAACATGGTTTGTGGAAGTATAAAGTGAGTCTGAGTTCAAGTGTATTTGTTCTCTGTGTTGTGAAACAGATGTTGTGTCATCTACTGTCACAATATTTTGGTCGTATTAAATTAAATAAATAGTATGGTTGTTCGGTTTTGTCTGTACTGCATTTCAGTGTATACTCAGCTAATAAGTGCAATCAAGGGATTTAATGGTGAATGTATATATTTCAGAAAATTTAAATGTCATGTTCTTACTTTTCTATTTAGACTGGTGTCTTTTGTTATTGCACATTCTTTTCTTAATCAGATCACGGTTAAGGTACAAAACAAACCACGGAAATCAAATATCCCAAATATATACGTACTAGGTCGAAAAACAACAGTTGAATGGTGTGGGGGAGAAATCTACGGAGATTTAGAAAACGAAGTCACTTCCAAGCTTCGACAAATGTCAATTGTCTGTCTTCGGCAACATATTTCTAAGGGGCTTGCCATGTTTTACAATCATAAGCATAACGTGAGCTCGTTTGAATTAACACGTGTGCAAGAAGCTGCTAATTGTAATGCTACTGCGGAAAAGAGGATGAAATGAACAAGAAAAATGACCCGGCCCAAGACAATCACAAGAACTTACAAAGTATACTACCATAATGCTATGTTATATCCCGAGTATTTTTATGTACCACATAAACAACATGGTACAATATAACATGCCGCAACAGAAAAATTGGAAGAGTAACTAGTCGATACTTAACTTTCATTGCATTTCTTCACGTTATAAATACAGTGCAACTCTATTTTTTCATTGTTTTGGACTTTCTAAAATCTGTTTAGTTTTAGAATTGATTGTCGAAGTGGACTTTAGCACCATTTTTCCTGGAAGAAAATAAACCCAATTGGGCGGGCCAAAATTCAATGGAGATGGACCTAGTTGTAAGATATACAGGCCTGTAAAAATCAATCTTTTGACAGACAAGATCATTACAGATTCCTAATAGAAATTTGATTGATAATAGCTAGCTAGAATCTTTTGGGGATTCTAGTTGATGTCATGTCAATAATTAATGATCGATCTTAGCTTGCTCCTTGCAATGGCCTTAAGAACCGGTACACATGCTCACGTTCATCTCCACTTCACTTCAAATCTATCTTAATAGTCTTCTACTCCCTCCGTTCCATAGATTTCTTTCCATTTTTCCATTTTGAACGTTCCATTAAAAACTTTCCATTTCCTTTTATGAAAACCCACTATCTCCATTATTAATATTTTAATCTCTCTCTTTCATACTTTTTCAATTCTCTTTCTTACTTTTTACTATACACTTACGACTTCATCTATATAAACCCATTTTTTACTCAAATTTCTTAAAATTTGTGCAAAAGCAAAATGGAAAGAAATTGGTGGAATGGAGGGAGTAATAAGGAGGAAAAAAAGAAAAGTGTATTGTCACACTATTCCAGTTGCATTATGTGCTAAAGATTTGGTATAAAATTAAAATATTGAGTTAAGTAAAAATTTCGGTGTTTTTAACACGATATTTTGAACTTTAGTTCTTGACCAAACAGTTTCTTAAAATCCATGTCACATGACCATAGTATGCAACAAGGAGTAACAAAACTAAAACATAAATATGTTTTATGTCAAATGAAATGCTTAGAAAACATTGTAGTAAGTTGTAACCACCAATAATGAGATTAAATGAGTTGTTATTCTTGAAAAAATGTGCATCTAGTAACTGGTACAAAAGTTGTGAGTAATTTATCGGTCCAGTAGTAGTTTTGGGATGACATATACACTTACCAGTTTTTCTTGTGCGGATGAGAGAGTATAAGATGTGCTGTGAATTATATGTGTTGATCTGTGGTTCAATATATAGAATGGAGTCTCTTACCTATTTGGCTTCATTCGATTCGATTCTTAATTATATTTTATCTACTGATTGATTCGATTCAAGAATTTTAGTTAAAAAGAACAAAGCCTAAATATCAATTGTTGATAAACATTGTAATCGCAGGCAGATAAGCAGGTAGATACAATGAGAGAATATGAAGTCATGTCACAAATTAGGTGCGGTCCAAGTAGGGAACAAATCATAGATATCAAGGAATCAGCTAGCTGTAGAGAATATTCAAACATCATTAAATAATAATCTTTCTTGTATCACTTCTTTTTACAATTTTTTTTAAAACATCAATAAATAATGGTAAAACTGTTCGGTAAAGAAAATGATATAGAATGAAAAAAAACTAATTTCTTCAATCGCAATTTTTAAACCGAATCGAATGATTTTTAGGTTGAAGAAACGAGCTGCTCATTTGGTTTGAGGGAAAATGGAGGAAAATAAAAAAAAAAGGGAAAAATAAAATTTTCCTGGAAAAACAACTTTCCTTATTTAGTTAGATATACATGTTTGATATAGATTTTCATAAATTTTTCAGGATTTCTTCAGAACTACTAAATGGTGGAAAATAATATTTTTCCATATTTTTTTTTCTTTTCTCTCATTTTCCCTCAAACCAAATAAAGCCTAAGAGAATGATATGATAAAGTAGTGATTAGTTAATTTCACCTATTGTTGTTTTAGATATGAGATATTATTAAACGGACGTCGATAAAAGAAGAATGAGATACTAACTAGTATTATATCAATTTATTTTCTTGTCTTTGTTACTTGTAAGTTGTAACTCATTCTAAGACAAAATCTGAATCTGAGAATATCTATCACCAAGAAATTGACATCCACGATGAACATGAATCTCCCAAAGTTTTCTTACATACTACGAGTAGTACAATTATTTATTCATCTAATTTGTAGTCATTGGCACATGTAACTTTGTATAATTGCATACTTGGGTTTCATGATGAATTAATTAATTGATCATCATGATTATTAGTATGATACAGCTGAGAACTAACAAGTAGTACAGGTCTCATCGCTTTTTTTATGGCTAAAATTTGAACACCGTACAATAAAAAGATTGGTCCACTATACACACTATGACAAAGAGGAAGAGGAAATTGTTGCCCGATAACTAATGTTACCTTCACCATATGTTGCCTACTTGCCTCCCAGGTCTTTGTAACATTTCCCACCATGATACTGATGGTTCATCCAAATTGCCCATTTCCTGGCTATTACAAACATTTACATTTTCGAGGCGATTTTTGGAGACTACAGCTTCATATAAATAACTAGATTTTGCACATTGCCGATTTGTTGGCTATTGTGATAGGTTTACATTCTTTAGGCGAACTTTACTATGAATGTATGCCTCTTTCTCGAAACAGTGTGCTCGTTTGTCTAGTTTGTCCATTAAAATTCACATATGAAGTTAATCACGTGAATTAGGCGTGTTTGGTAGTGATGATTGATTTATTCTTAGCTACCATGTAGGTCACTGCCAGGAAGCATGAAGTGTTTGACACGTGGCAAACATTTACAAAACCACCGTGATTCATTAATTAAACCCATTAGCCACCTTAATTAACTCATTAAATCAGGGCTAGCCACTCGCATAGTACTACTAGAGTATTAGTTAGTTTTTCTATTTATTCTTACGAGAACTACTTGTTCCTTGGTGTATAAGATTTTATATATCAGATAAAAAAATTTAAATTTTAATATTGGATCTTACCCAACTTAAATCTTGATTGTTAGATTTGTCACTTTTTTATGAATAATTTATTTACACATATTGCCATAAAGTACAAAAGATAAATAGAAAAACGAATATTAATGTCATTATTTAGAATTTAAGTATAAGGATTTGTATCTTGATATTTTTGCATAAAAATTACAACTTATATGCTATTAAGTGAAAGGGTCTTATATTAATATATTTTTCACATTAAGAGTGAAAGGGTCTTGTATTAATATACTTTTTGAATTAAGAGTGAAAGGGTCTTACATTAATATATTTTTCAGATTATAAAGTGATGCATGTTATATACGTTTATATAAATACTGGTGTTGTGTTTTGGTTCGAACAAATATGGCATGTTTATTTAATTTTCACAAGTACTATAGCAAAACTTATATTTTCTTCGTCCCAAAAATAGCTTATCATTTTATGTCTATTACCAATTTTATACTTTTGTTTGAATCAAAATTAAATGCTAAATCATATAAAAAATAACAACTAAAATTATATTATGAATATATGACCATTACAATTTTATAATAAAAACTATATAATTATTTTTTTTATATGATTCATAATTATTTTGAGTCAATCTAAGTAAAAAAAGTTTAATGAATTTTATTAGGAAGTTATTTCCGAAACAAAGTAAATAATAAATATTTAATTATAAATTATGAAAATGTTAATAAAGAAAGTTGCTTTTACCTTAGTTATTTCCTGTTATACTCTCAAGTCTAGAAAGTTTTTTTTTTTTTTCTATAAAAATTTATAATTAGTAGTACTAGTTTAAGAGCAGTACGTACGGTGTAATTTGTGTTGATATAGGAGTATTGTATAATTCGTAATCATTGTGTTTAGAGTTAATAATGATGTTTTAATTGAAGTAATTAATGAATGATGACGCCAATGTAGGCTTCCTGGCAGTGGCATTATGGGCAGCTAAGAAGTAATCGTGATGATGTTGGGTCTAAAGGTAATTTAGATCTAAGTGGAAATGAAATCTAAGAGTAAGCTAATTATGATTTGTTAATTACAAAATACAGTTGAAAATTCGAATCTTGCTGTCAACTCTGCCCAAAAAAAGCTTGCCTTGGAATAATTAAGGGACCACTACCCCTTTTGTTAACACTAAAAGAAACGCAGTGGACAGCTTCTTCAAGTAAAATGAGCGATTACATCCATAATCTTAATTAATGGGCTAATTAACAATTCATTAAGTCTGAATCTAAAGCGTGTTTTCTTGGATTCATACAATGCAAATGGATAGATAAAAGTATTTAAAAAAGGTGATTTTAGGAATCACTCTGGAGTTAATTTATAAAACAGCTGTTTTCAGCCAATTTTAACCTACTGATGATTTAGGGTCTGTTATTTTCAACTTAAAACTCATTTGGTTCAGTTCAGTTCAGTTCAGTTCCGTTCAGTTCAGTTCAGTTTAGCTTAGTTATATTTTATACTACAATTGATTGATTCGATTCAAGAATTTGATTGAAAAAACGGTCTTGATTGAATAGAACATAGCCTTAGACCCTAAACAGGTTTATGGAATCAATAATTGCATGTTACTTTCCTAACTAGAAACAACAAGGACCGTTTAAAACGGGTGAACTACATAAGGTTACTCCCAAATTAAAAGGGCATTGTTAAACTCAGTACAATTTATAATATATTCCAAAAGGTTATTAAAATAATATAAATATAAAAGTTAGTCCCATATTTATTCTATATTCCGCTAAACCTCACAATATCTTACATTTTTAAAAATATATAATTGTAAACACACTACAATACAGTATGAGAACAAAAAATTATGCCGTACAAGTATTGGTCGGACTATGGCAAATGATGGCAAATCTGAAGAGGTATGAATTGTTTTAATTTGATATTTATAGTTGTTTATAATTATTCTATTGCGTTCGCATATTTAAATTAGCTAAGATTTCACAAAAAAAAATTAAATAAATAAAAAAAATCAAAAAACAACTAAAATATGTTTGGTAACCATACGGCTGACCAAAAGGCTGACCACAACAGCCGCCTGGAAGCCTTGAGGGCTACTAGATTTTGGCAGCCATCAAGGCTGCCAGGCCAGGTGGCAACATCATTCTGGTAGCCATCAGAGCTACCAGAATGTCTTTGGCCCTTTTTTTTATTTTAAAAAAGTAATTAGATCTTTTGTTTTATCGTGTATGGTTTGATTAAATTTGTTTTTATTTATTTCTAACATTGCTCTTATGTTTTAATTTGTCAATGTAATTCATTTATTGATCCGGATAGATATTCAACGTGTAATCCGTTTAGCATTCCTGAAATTAAATAGTAGTATAGCATTTGATTTTAACTTTTAATTCTCACACATCTCAATCATATGTAACATTTAATTTTGAGCACAAAAATTGTTTGTAACATGAAATTAGTGAAATTAAAGTTTGATTTGTAATATCTACTCTCAAATGAGTTAGTGCATATTAATGTACAAATAAAAAACATTGCATTTGTATGTATTAAGATATATAAAAATGAAATATATGAAATTTGCTTAAAAATGAAATATATGAAATTTGCTTAGAAACTGAAGTACTAGTACTCAAAATGAGAGGTTACTCAATTTTTCCTTGATTTTTAAAAATTACTCCCTGTCAAAAAAAAATTTCCTTCTAAGCGGCAAAATTTGAATGAAAAAATAAATAAGTTACAGAGATCATAAGGCATTCTACACCATCTTACAATACCTATCTCTATGTTTTAACACCAATACAATGATTTCAAGTAAACTTCATGGGGACCCTACATGGACGAAAATGTTTCATTTCAGGTGAATTTTTTTTTATCTCATGGAAATAATTTCCCACATGTTTTCGAGACAATTTTTTTTTATCAGGCGGGGTGGGGGGTTGTTGTATGGTACCCCACCCACCCTATTCCGGGTGAAATTTTTTATCTCACGGAAATAATTTTCCACATGTTTTCACAAATTTTATTTTTAGTCGGATAGGGGGTAGGGTCCACCCATCCTACCCCAGTCGAAAAAATGTATCTCACGAAAATAATTCCCCACATGTTTTCGCAAAACTTTTTTTTTTGGGCGAATAATTATTTCACGAAAACAATCTCCCACATGTTTTTATGGTCGGGTGGGAGAGGGGGTAGGTACCCACCCTAACCCCTGACAAAAATTTGGGCAAGATCGAATTCTGGGTGGATCGTGTCAAATTTGGGTATGGGTCGAATTCGGGTTGGGTTCTGTACAGGTTGGGCCCAGATCGGTTTTAGTGCGGGTTGGATTTTGGATAGGGCGAGTTTTGGACGGGTGCGGGTGTAGAACCTAACTCGTACCCGTACATAAATAATTTGTCGGGTTTTAACAGGTTTGGGTTGGGTCCTACCCAATTACAGGCCTATATGATGCGACTACAAATGTTGTATACAAAGAGGTGTTCGACAAACTATAATGTAATTTTAAATTCATCACCTTATAAACCTTGAAGACTGAAATATATAGTTTACAATAACTGATTACTATTAGCACATTGTGTTAGATCTTTTTTAAATTTTAGTTTACAAGTAATGATTGACTGCAATTAATCTTTTTATTATACATGTGTTTGGAATTTTGAATAATGTAATACTTTATATGTTTTTTTGTATATTCTCTTTGAATGATAAGTGTGTTCTTTCGAGACTTATACATGTTTCTCTAATACCCGTCGAATTTCGACGGGCCAGAAACTAATTTAAATGAAAACAAACAAGTTACAAAGATCATAACGCATTCTACACCATCTTACAATACCTCTCTCCCTTAACACCTGATGTGGGGTAAATTCGGTTAAGTCAAATTCGCGGGTCAAGAGCGTAATTCAGAAGAGTCCAGTGATTAGGTCGTGTGGTTGGGATCGTTTTAGTTCGCGGGTCCGGCAAGAGCTTAGTAATTGGGTCCGGCAAACTGGGGTCCGTCAAGAGCAACCTGGCATAGATCTAGAGTCCGTCTTTAGCTCGGTCCGTAGCGCTATGAACCCAGATAAGGCACTCCAAGTCATCAGTTCAGTGATGTTCCGTCTACTGGCAGGGGCCGGCAAAGTTCGATCTGGACATCTCCTGGAAACAAAAGGAAGGGGTTAGACCCTTTTGGGCCGGCCTGCCGTGGGCAGTCCGGACTAAGACTCAACTTGTGTGACGGGCTAATCGAGTTATCTCGGACCCGAAACTTAGAGAGTAGATTTTTTAGTCGTGGTTACGTACCTTAATGAGTAGTAAATGCGGGCTATTTATAGAGGAAGCTTGGGGGACATGCTGTCTGAATTCTCGGGATCTTGTCGGCTTGGCGACAGCGTGCCACGTGGTCTCGGAGGTAGGTGGCGCGTTTATCTCACGTTAGTAATGGCGGACTTCCTGCAGGCGGCCCTTTTGTAGTGACCAAAGTCTGTCAAGACCTTAATGCCGGGCTTTTTGGGTACTTTTCTTTAGGACTTGTAGCGAGGTTTTCTTGTTCTGGAACTCTTTATTGGTGCCGGACTTTATGTTTGGTAAGTTTGTCTTGTGTCAGGCTTTTCTTGGGTGACGGACTCAACTTCTCTGACCGTGGCTAAAAGCGTTTCTCGAGTTTTTGGACGGTGGTAGAAAGGTCTAATTCGTTGGAGGGACTTATATGTCCATATCATAAGTCCCCCCAGTTTCCAAGTATCTTAGTAAAAGATAGTTGTGAAATTCTTTGAATCGCCCGAGATCGGTGTTTTCCGTGGCTACGGGCTTGCGGTGATTTGTCACAAATGAGAGGCCCAAAGGACGCCTGTGCCTGTGCCCAATATGTTGGTGTCATCAGGCTGACGTGGCAAGATTTGATTGGACCTTTCTTTTTATAAATACTCCCTCAGCTCAAAATCTGGCTTTCACCGTTTGTTCCTTTCGTCCCTTCCGTCCGAAAATGGTCCGTGACAATTTTTTAGTTGGTCGGTCCTTCTTCTGGTGCATATGAACCGGGGTCTTTCAAAATTCTTCGGTTTTCAGGGATGGGCCGGCATTATTCGTTTGGTTACTGATACCGGTCCCCAAGTTCGGGCTTGGTAAAAATGCCAGTGGGGACTTGATTAATAACGATCGCCGTGAGAAGCCAATCGTGATCCGGACGCGTTTAAGGCGAATTATTACTGTGTCCCTTAATCTTCCGGGCCGTTGGATGGAGGACACGTGGTACGATCGCAGTGATTTCATGTTACTATATATAGGTGATGTGGTAAATCAGATTTTCTTACTTTTTATCCTCCTTTCTTGTTTTCTAATGTTGGGATCTGCACGTAGGATGGCGGAATCTGCGAGGATAGCTGGCGGGGTAACCTAATCTTGGGTGAATTGACTTGGGGCAATATGAATGTCGTGGAGGACTATGATTTTGCTGAACCGGGTGATCCTGAAATGCAAGCCTTGGATATATTGTGCTTGTGGGGAGAGACATCCGCCGGTCTATTCTGGTTCCGGGACCATGGATGATCCTATTATTCTCGATCCCGAAAGTGATCCTGCTTTGTGCCCGGTGGTGTTTATAAGGTTGGCCGAGGAGAGGAGAAACCAGATTCGGATGAGGCTGCATGCGTGGGCTAAAGCTGCCGGTTCGGAATCTGAAGGCTCGACCTCTGGAAGCCATTGAATGGAGGGGGGGGTATGCCCCGTTTGTTATTTGTAATGTCCAATTTGTAGAAGTATTTTCCCGTTGTATGGGCCTCGGGCCTTAAAAAGTGTACTTTTTATGAATATCGCTGAAATGAAACTTGAATCGTCTGTTGCTGAAGTCGGGCTTTTGCCTGTGGGTTTAATGGTCCGTCATAATTGCGTAAAGACCCGTCATCTGAATTTGCAATGTAATTCGGTTTAAATAATTCGATCCCAATCGTGATTCCGACGTTTTTAGAACGATTTAGGCCGGTTTGATTTGTAATCATTGCGACGGTTGGATCGAGGGCCCATGGGCCTGGTTCGACCGGCCCAGTAACTTCTATAAATACCCCTGATTGTCCGTCATTTTCGCACTTTTTACTTTCGCGAAAATTTACCTAGAGAGATAAAGAGACCGTCGTCCATCTTATGAGAGAAGCCCCTGTGTGCCCGCGAGCTTGTCTGTAGTCCGAGATCCGCTGCTATTTCCTTGAAACAAGTAAGTTCTCCTTTATAATGGCGTTTTATTTCTGTCGGCCCTTATTTCTTTTGTCGGTCCGTAGGTCTGTAGACAAAAAATAGGGTAGAGGACCGAGGTTGGGGCTTAGGTTTATTTAAATCGTTTCTTTTATTCCTGTAGACTCCCCATCTCGGTCCTTTTCGTCGTTATTTCGGTATGTCGAACCATGCTAGCGACTTGGGTGATCTTTTTGCAAATGAGGGGGAAGAAGTTATACAGCCGGCTCCCATAATTAACCTGGACTCTGACCAAAGCTCTGAGGTGGATGAAGGACCGCCGTCCCCATCTGAAGTCGAGCTGGTGGGAGTTATTTCTAGGCGCCCGGAATCGCAAACCTTGGTAGGATCTTCTGGTGCAAGGATTGAGCAGGTGGATCCCGAACCTCGTCCGACAACCGTTATTCCTCCGGGGCCTATTCATCCAAGGAACCCATATCCTCTATTTTCGTACGGTCTAAGTACAATACAATTTAGAGCTACCCCTTATGCAGACGGATCCATTCCTGATTTTGAAGCCGGGAGTTCATCCGCAACTGTGCAGACGGCGCACACTCCGTTGATAGAGGAACCTTTTTCTCGGGAAGGCAGTGAGTCACCGCTGTCTTTTGACTCGAACCCCCCTATGAGGAGTAGGACCGGCCCGAGCGACCCGCCTGCAGATCCCGAGGCTCATTCAGAGGCGGCTGCCTCAGAGGATGATCCGTCTTGTGGTGATTCGTCTTCGTCGGACTCATCAGATGGGAGCTCGTCCGAGGATTCTTGGGGATCGGAATCTGATGAGGAAGGAGTGGCCGGTGAAAGACGCAGATCTGGTGAGCGGGCTAGTTCAAGCGGTGGCGGGGGGAATGAAAACATTAATATCATGGATTCTGATGAAGAAGAGGCCGGAGAGGATGGAGAGGACGAGGAGGAGCCTCAAGGTGTTAATCCTTGTCGGGCTTTGGTGGTGGTAGCCGAAGGTGTAACTCAGCGGCCAAGTAAACCGTCAAGGAGGATGTCGGCCAAGGAGATGAAATCTTACAGGACCGGACCTATTTTGGGACTAAGGCCCGAGGCGGAGCAAAATGATGATGGCTTAATCCCTATTTGTACTTCCAGCCTGAAACCTCGGGACATCGTCAAACTTCGAGCGGTTTACGATATCCAGGAAGATTATGAGATAGTTATCCCGGGACCTAATGATACCTTGTACAATCCGCCCAAGGGTTACATGACCTTTCATGTACAGGCTTTTAAATGTGGATGGAGACTTCCCATGATTGATCCAATAGCGGACTTTTTCCGTTTCACCCAGCTATGCCCGACACAACTTCTGCCGAACGCCCTTGGTACTATTATGTGTATGGGTGTCATTTTGGCTCTAAAGGGCGAGGAGTTCCGTTATGACAAAATGTTGGAGGCCTTCACTCTTGCTGCTTGCCCCGGGATTCCTTTCTATTATTTCAATGCTCGTCGGGGGTATAAATTTTTGGATGGTTACGAGAGTTCACATGGGTACAAATGGTGGCCCAAATATTTATATGTAAAACATCCATCCAAAGGATCGGAATCGCCGAATTTTGAGAGACAAGTTTCGTGCCTGCTCGAAAAAGGTCCCGTGGTTGAAGTCGTTGGAGTTCTTGAGCCATCAAGAGCGGTGATTCGTCATGACCGGAGAAGAACAGGTCGTGACGGAAAAGATATTTCCTCTGATTGGGACCCGGGGCTCAGCAAGTCTTCGTCATGACACTGATCCGGGTCTCAAATATGAAGAGGCCGTCTTTGAGGGGTAGACGGGGATCCCACACTTTTTTACCCGTACGGTTTGGCGGTCCAGCCACATATGTGGCTCGCCAAACTAACTCCCAACCCCGTTTTTTGTAATAATAAAGAAGATTTAAGTAAGCGTTACTCTGTTTTTCTGTAATGTTCAAGTCAGTAGAAGTCGGACTTCTGATACTTATTTTGTCAATGCAGAGTATTGGATAATGTCGTCCGCCAAGAGGATTATAGAGCTGAGAAACAAGGAGAAGGCCGCCGAGCTTGAGAAGCTAAGGCAATGAACCTCCAAGAAAACCCAATACAAGCCCGGGCCCAAAAAATTGCCCGATGTGAACCATGCAAATATCATCAATCCGCAAACTGTTCCGGGCTCCCGGTCTAGTAAGCCAGCTGAGCAGGTAATCGGGCATAAATTTGTTTCAAAAGTAGCCTCCCGTGGCCATGGTTACTCGACCACCATTGGTGGTTCGAGGGTCCATGTTACTTCCCCTGTTCCTCTAACACGTAGCCAGGTGCAGGCTCAAGGTGAAAAGCTGCTGGCGGAAAGTACACGGGCCGCCAGTAAGAGGAGGGGGAAGGAGCCCGAGGAGCCGCCGAAGAGGCAAAAGACCGGTGGTTCCAGCCTTGCCGCACCGGTAGATCAAAATATGTTGCGGGCTCTTTCTCATACCGAGTTGACTGCGAGTTTGGAGACTGCCCTCCGGGCTCATGAGGCCGCGTTCCGGACGTATTTTGACACGGTGAGTTTGCCTTTTTTTTTTTTTTGACACGAGAGCTGACTCCGGTCTTTTGCAGGTGTCGGCCCATGCTGTGGCTTTGAAGGAGGCGGAGGATGATGGCTCTGCCAAATATAAGAAATTGCTGGAGGAGTCTGAGGCCAAGGTGAAGAAGCTAGAGGCCGAGAAGACTGCACTTGAGCGAAGCCTCGAGTCTGAGAAGATGGCCACCAAAAGGGCTGATAAGGGGCTCGATCTTCACGCCCGGGCCCAGAGCAAAATGGCGGAAGCTTTGGTGTCCAAGTGTAAAACGACCAGAGTGGAGGCCGTGACGGACTTTTTGAGGTCTGATGCCTACTATTTTCTGAGCCGGATGGATGCCGGATCTACTCGGACGGAGGCCTTTTTCGATTGTATTGGCCAGCTTCAATCTCTCAGTTTGTTGGATGAGGGTTTTGAAGTTACGGATGATAGGTTGGATATCCAAGCTAATCATGCCGGAGCCACTGTGGACGACCCCAAACTCAAAGAGCCCGAGGATATGGGTGGAGACGAATTTTGGCCCGTCGTGGCATCTTGGTTGGATATGGAGAGTACTCCTACTCCTGTCTACCCGTCTTGGCTGCCAGAGGTGATGGAGGCCGGGATCCTTGAGCATAGGAATTTTAGGGGTAGTAACGCCAGGTTCCTTGATATTCCCGGTCCTATCCAGGATCATGAACAAGTCGAGGCCGACATTGAGATCGAAGGAGGGAAGGTCATAACCACGAAATTTTGGAGAAGTTGGTTCCTCCTCCTACTATCGAAGGTGATGATTTGGCCGAAGGGGGTCCTGCCGGCCAGGGCAATGCTGGGGAACGGGAAAATCCCTCCATTCCGGGAGCTTAAGTAATAAGTAGTATTTTTTGTATATTTTGTATTC
Source organism: Plantago major (assembly GCA_026545765.1). Classification (NCBI taxonomy): domain Eukaryota; kingdom Viridiplantae; phylum Streptophyta; class Magnoliopsida; order Lamiales; family Plantaginaceae; genus Plantago; species Plantago major. The sequence goes on along the minus strand of CM048843.1, from coordinate 1,983,086 downwards.
GGGTTACTCCGGCCTGTGGAGGGTCATATTTTTGGCCTATCCTTTGCAAATATTGTAACATCGGTCATTCCTGGATCTTTGTTAGGACTTGGATGTAATTTTGTAGATCTTTGAATGACCGGGTCAATTGATCAAATGAAATGCATCTTTTCCCGTTATTTTTCCCATGCTTGTTTTTGCCATTATTTTCTTGTGTCGGTGATACTTTATGTCCGGATTTTTGTGAATCATGGCTCTTTTACTCGAGGCTTAGTCTTGTGGCAAATGAGTGTCAGATTTTTTAAGTCCCTGAGGCACTTTGAACAATATCCAGGACTTTGTGGGTCTCGGGTCTTTCGTCACTCGAGGCCTTGGCTCGTAGTGATTGAGTGTCGGACTTTTTTAAGTCCTTGAGACACTTTGAACAATATCCCGGACTTTGTGGGTCTCAGGTCTTTCGTCACTCGAGGCTTTGGCTCGTAGTGAGTGAGTGTCGGACTTTTTAAGTCCTTGAGATACTTTGAACAATATCCCGGACTTTGTGGGTCTCGGGTCTTTCGTCACTCGAGGCTTTGGCTCGTAGTGAGTGAGTGTCGGACTTTTTAAGTCCTTGAGATAATTTGGACAATATCCCGGACTTTGTGGGTCTCGGGTCTTTCGTCACTCGAGGCTTTGGCTCGTAGTGAGTGAGTGTCGGACTTTTTAAGTCCTTGAGATACTTTGGGTCCGAGACAATCCGCACCTCGATCTTTGTTTCTTAGGGAGTTTCTCTCTGACACTCTGGGTCCGAGGAACTTTAAGATAATTTTTTGAGTCGAGCGTCGGTATACTTCGGACACTTTGTGTCCGAGACAACCCGCACCTCGATCTTTGTTTCTTAGGGAGTTTCTCTCTGACACTCTGGGTCCGAGGAACTTTAAGATAATTTTTTACTCGAGCGTCGGTATACCTCGGACACTTTGGGTCCGAGAAAACCCGCACCTCGATCTTTGTTTCTTAGGGAGTTTCTTTCTGACACTCTGGGTCTGAGGAACTTTAAGATAAGGTCTGCCTTCAGTGGCGCGTACGGTTCTTCTTGCAAATAGTTGACAGAAAAATAAACGCTTCATTATAATCTGACGGTAGGATTACATGGTAGACAAAAGATAATATATTTAAAAAGATCCTATTACAATTGATCTAGGCGTAGTACTTCTGCAGATTCTTGGCGTTCCAAGTACGCTTGAGTGGTTTGCCGTCCATGCTTTCCAAAGCGTAGCTCCCATTGATACTTGCCCTTGTGACTCTGTAGGGACCCTCCCAGTTGGGTTCGAGTTTTCCGGTTGGTTTTAGTATATCAGCCTTTCGCAGCACCAAGTCTCCAATCTGGAGGTCCCTACTTTTCACATGTTTGTTGTAGGCCCTTGCCATGATAGCTTGGTATCCTAAGGTTCGAGCTAGGGCCGTACTTCTTTTGGTCTCGAGCATGTTGAGGTCGTACACTCTTTTGTCGTGGTTGTCTGAAGGAACGTACCCTTGGATCCGGAAGGTGTTGATTGAGATTTCGGATGGGATCACAGCTTCGGATCCATACACCAAACTGAACGGAGTTTCCTGTGTGCTCGTTCTTGCCGTGGTACGATAAGCCCATAGTACTCCCTCCAATTCATCTACCCAATCTTTCCTTGCGTCTCCCAGTCTCTTATGAAGATTATCGACGATGGTACGATTGGTTACCTCAGTTTGTCCGTTGGCTTGAGGATACCCAACGGAAGTGAAACGCTGTTCGATCCCCATTTCTTCGCACCAATCTTTGAGCTTGTACCCGGAGAACTGTCGGCCATTGTCCGCAACTAGTATTCGTGTTAGGCCAAATCGACACGATAATTTCCAAAGGAAGTCCATGTCCTTATTCTCTGAAATGGAGGCCGTTGCCTCGGCTTCTACCCATTTCGAGAAGTATTCTACGGCCACAATGAGAAATTTTTTTCCCGCCGGGTCCTACATGGAAAGGTCCTACGATGTCCATACCCCACAGATCGAATGGACATGGGATAGTTGATGGTATCATTGGTATGTCAGGCTGATGGGGGATCCTTGCGAACCTTTGACATTCCGAGCATGATCGTGAGAATCTTCCAGCTTCCTTTTGCATTGCCGACCAATAATAGCCATTTCTCTGAATTTTCTGGGCCAAGGCTCTTCCTCCTGAATGGTTTCCGCAACTTCCTAGATGGATCTCCTTCAACACTGTACTGGCCTCAGACGGACCCAGGCAACGGAGGTGAGTTCCATCATATGACTTTCTATAGGTGCATGCGGAGAGGAAGTAGCGTTGGGATCTTCGTTGGACTCTTCTAGATTCAGTTGAATCACGGGGTAGAATCCCGTTCCGTAGATAGTTCACGATGTCGCTCATCCAAGTGTTGTCGTCAGATATGACGCCTATGTTCATTATGACCTCGTCGGCAGTGAGGGCTGATTCATTGGCAGTCATAAGGACCACCGTACGGGTGTCAACAGCTCCGGAGGCCGTAGCCCATTTTGATAATCCGTCGGCAATGGTGTTTTTTGCTCGGTTGATCTTGATCAGACTAAACATGTCGAATGATTTTTCTAACTCTTTAACTACCTTTAGATATTTGATCATTGAAGCACTCTTTGTCGTAAATTTGCCCGAAATCGTTCCGTGACTAGTCGAGAGTCGAGTAAGCTTTGAGTTTTTGGCCATGACCGACTTGGCCATCTTCATTCCTCGCTATCGAGCCTCATACTCACTTCATTGTTTGTTACCGAAATGTTAAGCGGATAGCATATTCCATCCGGCTCTTTCGGGCTGATTAGTAATAACCCTGTTCCACCAAAGATGCGGTAGATGAAATCCACATAAAGTTCCCATATATCCTTTTCTTCTGGACCGAGTTCTTTTGGGATAAAAGCCACTTGGAGGGTCGGTTTATGTTTTAGGGCGGTCACGGGCGGCTCTCCTTCTGGTGGGGGAGGTAAGCTAGGACTTTCTTTTTCAGCGATAATCCATTATGCCACGGGATCGATTTCCCGACTTTTTTGAATATCCAATCCAGCCACTTCCGTTGTTAATATCAAAACATGGCTTGTTGGTGAAATGTCTTTCGGGGCATCACTTGAGGCTTGCTCATTTTTATCTTTTTGAGGTTCCGTGTTCCCCGGATATTCGGCTAGGAAATCAGCCAGGACCTGGGATTTTTTGGCAGATGGAGCTTGATATTCGATCGTATGATATCCTAACTCAATTGTCCATTTAGCCAACCTTCCTGACTTCGAGGCGTCACCTAAGACCTGTTTCAGCGGCTGGTTCGTGAGGACCACTATCTTGTGGGAACGGAAGTATGGCTTGAGCTTCCTGGAGGCCTCTACTAGGCAATAGACATACTTCTCTATTTCCTTGTAGTTTTTCTCCGCCGCTCCCAGTACTTTACTCAGGTAGTACACCGGAAGGTGTTCGTTCTTCTGTATGCACACCAGGACGGAACTCACCACTTCAGCAGTGATGGCGAGATAGATGTACAATAGCTCTCCTTCTGGTTGGAAAGTAGAGGCGGGGAGGATAAATAGAGCTTCAAGCTCTCAAATGCCTCCTTACACTCATTGTTCCATTCAAACTTGTCCGTTTTTCTTAGGATTTTGAAAAAAGGGAGATTCTTTTCAGCTGATCTGGAAATGAAGCGGCTAAGGGATATAACCTTCCCTATGAGTCTCTGAACGTCCCTGAGTTTCTCCGGATGTGGAAGATCCAATATGGCTTTTATCTTTTCTGGGTTTGCCTCGATCCCTCTCCGTGTCACCATGTACCCCAAGAATTTTCCTCCAGTTACTCCAAATGTGCATTTGGCTGGATTGAGTTTCATTCCGTATTTTCTTACTATGGCAAAACATCTTTCCAGATGGGGGATGTGATCAGATGTCTCCTTGCTTTTTACTAGCATGTCATCTACATAAACCTCCATTGATTTGCCAATCTCTTCTTTGAACATTTGGTTCACCAATCTTTGGTAGGTAGCGCCAGCGTTTCGTAGGCCGAATGGCATGACCTTGAAACAATATACTCCTCCTGCGGTGATAAAAGCGGTCTTTTCGATATCATGCTCAGCCATCTTGATCTGATAGAAGCCTTGAAAAGCATCCATGAAACTTAACAGTGCACATCCGGCAGTTGAATCTACCAATTGATCAATTCTTGGCAGGGGATAGGGATCCTTTGGGCAGAAACGGTTGAGACTGGTGAAGTCATTGCACATCCTCCATTTTCCCGGACTCTTCTCTACTAGGACCACATTGCACATCCAATCAGAGTAATGAACCTCCTCGATGTGTCCTGCCTTGAGTAGTCGTTCTACCTCATCCGCGATGATCTTGTTGTGGACGGGACCATGGTCTCTCTTCTTCTGTCGAATGGGTCGGACATTTGGATCAACGTGGAGTTCGTGTACCATGACTCGAGGATCTATACCGCTCAGATCTTGGGCCCTGTGCAAAACATCGGCATTCTTTCTTAAGAAGGCAATCATTTTGATGGTTGTTTCTGCGTCCATTTCCGAGCCGATTTTCACTGTTTTTTGGGGATATCCTTCTTCAATTGGGATTTCTAAGACGTCTTCATGGGGGGCCATCCGATTCTCATGAAAGAAGCTTTTGGTCGGCGTTTCACCACGTGGTTCAGGGGGAATGACTTGATATTCATCGATTCTATCCTCGCACTCCTTGGCCGTTGCAGCCATTTTCTTTTTCTCTACACCCATTTTCAACCAATTAATTCCTTTCCCGGGAGGTCTTTCTCGCCTCTTCCTTCGGCTTTCTTGTTGGATAAAGAGGCACTGTTTCTTTGTTCTCCGGTCATCTTCTTCTCTCCTTATATCATGTTCACTCCTAAAAGGTCGCGACGCCCTTCTAGTAGAGAGAGTGTAGCATTCCCATGCTCTTCTCCGATCTCCACTAAGGGATCCGATGCCTGCTGCGGTGGGAAGCTTCATCCTTAGGTGGAAGGTTGACACCACTACTTTGAATTGATTTAGAGCTGGTCTCCCCATAATTATGTTGTATTCGCAACCTGCCTCGGTGACAACAAAAGGAACTTGGTGAGTAATCCCGAGGGGAGCTTTTCCCATGGAAACCGAGGGATACAGGATTCCTCTTGGTCTGATCCGGTTTCCTCCAAAGCCAACGAGGCCCGTTGTCACTGGTAACAATCCTCTCAAACTCATTTCCATTTTCCGGACAGTGCTCATGAAGAGGATGTTAGAGGAGGCGCCGGTATCGATTAATACCTTTGTGATCTCATAACCTACTATGTCCATTTCCACCACTAAGGGGACATCCGGGTCATGGACCAATCCTTCTCCCTTGCATGGAGGGGGTGCTTCAGATTCGTCAAAGGTGATCACGTTGGTGCCGGGAGCCACCATATTGACGGATTTCTCATCCGAGTTTCTTAGTGATCTCGCCATGGCTTCTCGGGCATTCCTACTGTCTCCTCCAGTAGGTTCTCCTGCAATGCTAAGTATTCTTCCAAAACGGACCGGGTTATCATCTATGTAAGCTGGTTGAGTTTCGACGTATGCTACCCTCCTGTTCTCTCGTGCCGGACTTGGGGATCTTCTAGTCTCTCGGCGTCCTCTCGGGCTCGGTGGTCCGGGTAACACTGATTGTCTTCTTGGGCTAAACGAGCGTCCCTTGATTGGAGTGGGTCTTTTATCTCCGTTGTGCCTAGGGCTAGACCCTCTGGGAGGAGAACGACGGGGAGATGCATTTCTCCGGTCCCTTGCACCACGCGGATCATTGGACTGGTACCTTTGCCCGACTTCGCGTTGGTCGGTGCCCTCGGGCTTTCTCATGATGTATTCTTGCAAATATCCCATTTCGATCAACCTCTGGATTTCCTGCCTGAGGTGCGTGCATTTTCCAGTGGAGTGTCCCGTCTGTTGGTGGAAGTGACAGTATTCATTCGAGTTCCTGGTGAACCTGGTTTCCCTGTGCTTGGGGGGGCCACTGGATTGGGAAGCCTTGACTTTGCATGATGGTCAAGATTTGTTCCTTGGGGGCTTTTAGATCAGCGTAGTTTATGTAAACTTTTCGGGGAGATCTTCTTCTTTCCTCAACCCTTCCTCTTCTGTCACCTTTCCGCTTTTGCTCGAAATTTTGGTTTCCCAACCTTGTGTTATCTGGTACTGATTTTGCCTTCTTGACCTCGGCTCTCACTACCATTTTGTCGAGGGTTTCGTGTGTGCTTAAGAATTTTTTGATTACCTCATTCAACTCTCGTTCGGTGGTTATTCCTGCATCAACAATCGTGTAGCGGAATGAAGCGTTGTTGGTGTTCTCACCTATTTGGAATACTCGATCTTTGATGGGGTGTGACTCAACGAGGACAGCTGCTTGTTCAAATCTTTTGACAAACGATCTCAAGCTTTCATGTTCCTTTTGCACAATTTCTGCCAGGTAGCTGACTGGACGAGCTATTTCGAGGAAGTTCTCGAATCGCTGAGTGAACTTGGCGATCATCTGGTCCCAGGATGTTATAGAATTGGGCCGGAGGTTCTTCCACCAAGTCATTGCGGGTCCGTAGAGGGTGTTGGGAAATAACTGTGCCTTTACATTGTCCGGTACTCCCATGCCTCCCAGGGATGCCTCAAAACGAATTCGGTGATCTATTGGGCATGTGATTCCCTCATACGTTTCCTTAGAACTCGGGGCACTCCTCCCCGGAGGGAGTTCGGTGTCCCTCATAGCTTGGCAAAGAGGATTCAGGCTCCTTCCATATTTCATGATATCTCTTGCATGGGTAAGTGTTTCTAGCTTTGACCGTTCCAATTCTAGGGCAGCTTCATGGATCCTAACATGTTCTTTAATTTGTTCGGTTTCATCCATGTGCCTGTCCCCCCTATGAGTCCCGGCAGACCTTGACCTGGTTCGGTTTCGATGATGTTCCCTTCCTCTATCTCGGCTCCCCCTTCTATGGTCTCGATAATCATCATTCCTAGTCATCCTGGGTCATGATCGATTCTTTCATTACGGAATCGTCCATGGCGGGGATGGTTTTGGGGTGGAGTGTCGCCCCGGTACCCGTTGAGAGTTTCGTTCTCCTCGCCGTATTGCTCCCCGTGGTCCCTTCTCCCATCATCTTGACGTTGCCAATTTCGCACGGTGGTTCGAGAAGGAGTTGTGTCACGACGTGTTCTCTCGTCGACTCCCATGTTCCCCTCTCTACTTGTCCTCCGATTGTTTCTCAAGTGCAAATTACTCCGAGCCCGACGATTTAGCATGTTTCGTAAGTCTCCCGGGGCTCTATGGCTTGAGGCTCTGAGACTTTCGGACCGATCGGTATTTCGAGAGTTCGGGGGTCCTCTGGATTCTACCACATGATCTGTTGTTACTTGGGGTTGATTGGCAATACGGGAGCGCTTCTTCGTGGTGCGTGGTTAGAGTTGTCTGGGAGGTTCACGCCTGGCCCTAATTGAGGTTGGGTCCTTAGTAACAGGGCGGCTTGCAAAAGTTGAATTTGAGCTTCATTGTATCCGGCCAGTAGACCGTCGGCAGTGACCTGAGGTATAACAGACATTGCGTCTACGGGTGCCGGAGTTGGTGGATTGGGAGGGCGTTGTTGTCCCGTTCGTCGTTTCGTGGTGGAAAGAGAAGCTTCGAGGCCATCCCTATCATCATGTTCATTGATCCGTTGATTTCCTGTGAAAGGATTGACTTCCCGTGGGGTGCGGTTGCGGACTTGACTTCGGGGCCCAACATCAGAAGTTGTTGATCTAAGGATTACTGGAGCTGTCCTTCTAGTACGTCTTCTAGCTGGAGCCATGGCTTTTTGTACTAAGTGATTCCCACAGACGGCGCCAATATGATGTGGGGTAAATTCGGTTAAGTCAAATTCGCGGGTCAAGAGCGTAATTCAGAAGAGTCCAGTGATTAGGTCGTGTGGTTGGGATCGTTTTAGTTCGCGGGTCGGCAAGAGCTTAGTAATTGGGTCCGGTAAACTGGGGTCCATCAAGAGCAACCTGGCATAGATCTAGAGTTTGTCTTTAGCTCGGTCCGTAGAGCTATGAACCCAGATAAGGCACTCCAAGTCGTCAGTTCAGTGATGTTCCGTCTACTGGCAGGGGCCGGCAAAGTTCGATCCGGACATCTCCTGGAAACAAAAGGAAGGGGTTAGACCCTTTTGGGCCGGCCTGCCGTGGGCAGTCCGGACTAAGACTCAACTTGTGTGACGGACTAATCGAGTTATCTCGGACCTGAAACTTAGAGAGTAGATTTTTTAGTCGTGGTTACGTACCTTAATGAGTAGTAAATGCGGGCTATTTATAGAGGAAGCTTGGGGGACAGCCGTGCAATTCCGGGATCTTGTCGGCTTGACAATGTGCCACGTGGTCTCGGAGGTAGGTGGTCTCGGAGCGTTTATCTCACGTTAGTAATGGCGGACTTCTGCAGCGCCCTTTGTAGTGACCAAAGTCTGTCAAGACCTTAATGCCGGGCTTTTTGGGTACTTTTCTTTAGGACTTGTAGCGAGGTTTTCTTGTGCTGGAACTCTTTATTGGTGCCGGACTTTATGTTTGGTAAGTTTGTCTTGTGTCGGGCTTTTCTTCTGGGTGACGGACTCAACTTCTCTGACCGTGGCTAAAAGCGTTTCTCGAGTTTTTGGACGGTGGTAGAAAGGTCTAATTCGTTGGAGGGACTTATATGTCCATATCAACACCAATACAAGATTCAAACTATCTAAAGACTTAACAATGATTTCAAGCAAACTTCATGTTAGAGGTAGATGGATAAAAGCAGAGAAAATTGCCATCCTGTCGTCTAGTGTGTCTAAACATTCATTTTTGCATTTTATGTAGTCAAGAGTGAGAGGTTACAATCAAATCTAACATTAGAGTAATCACGGATTTCTAAATGATTCTTACTTCATCTCGCAAAACATTATACATTTGTTATTTTTAGTTGTTTTAGAGAACTAAATACATTACTAGAAAGGAAAACTATACGACATCCACAAATAATAAAAAAATATCTTACATTTCACACAAATTACACATCTTGGCACATTTTATGTTTTATCACTTATTTTAATTTTTTATTTAAATTACAAGCCAACATTAATGTATAAAATTCTCCAGAACAGATGGACTACCTCAAGAAACTGGCGATTGATGTTCACATTGGTCTCCATACCGGTCTAACATGAATTACCCAAAATCAAGTCTTAATATCCAACACCACAAATCTAAGCTATTATTCCAATACTCTCATATTATAAAGTAATTACCCAAGACAGAGATTATGTACAAACCTAAAACTTTAAGAAATTTAAAATTATATCTCGCTAGTGCAAATCATTAACTTGTTACTTGTTTATAAGTTTCATTAAGGGATGTCCATAACCGCCCTTCATCTACGGTAAAATATCACGAAGTAAGCGGATCTTACTAAGAGTACAAGGTTTCAAACACCAATTATCTAGTAAGACAACACTCCATTTAAAGTCCTAACACTCAAACTGTCACCAACGTTAACAACATAGAGGTTAACAACATAGAGATCAGACGTACCCTGATAATATTTATGAAATCACATAAATATAAAAATATAAATTAATTAAAGTAACGAGTGTCACAAAACAAAACTTAAATTCGACTCGTTAGGATTAGACTCTCATAATAGGTACATATCCACACGGCCACGGACATCCTGCGATTGGTGAATATGAGGATTTGTTTATATGATGGATGTTTGATTAATTTTAGTAGTAGTATTTCGTCAACAAAAGCTACGGGACATAAATTAGAAGACGTCACCATAACATTTTGTAAAGCAATTTCTCAGTGATTGTGATTTGGAACGCAGATTTAAAGGTTCGTCTCTTTTTTCCTTGGTTTCCTCTAGTTGATTGGAGAAAGTTTATCATCCGTTTCGATCTACTTTTTATATCTTAACTGAAAAATTCATCTCATATATTATTTATATCTTAGCTCTTATACTTTTATTCAATATTCAACGTTAGATTTTCACACTTATTCAAGTGTTCGTTTCATTTAATTTTAAAATCCATATTCAACTCAATGAAAAGTTGAGTTGAGTGTAATTCGGAATCAAGTTGCCACGAAGTGGAACTAGTACTTTTTTGCCACTAGACTTTCAATATAAACATTTCGTATGGAAGTGTACTTTGCAAATAAAGTAGACGATTTTTGCAAATGTGGTGTACGCACGCAAATTGCTAAACTTAAATTAGAATTGATGACGTTTGTTTGGCTCTATTTAACCACTACACAATTTGACTTGATTAACTAATTTTATCCGATTATTTTTTTTAATTTCTAATTGGTATCCACTACAAGCGACTAATCAAATTGAAAACTGTCAGTAATTTCATCAGATTATTATTATACATTATTTATTTGGATCAGGTCTACTAATTCATGGTTGACGGGCCTATATTGTAAAAAAAAAAAAAACACCGATATTACTAATCAAAATGTATATGCTCTCAAAAATTGGTGTTTTTCAAATTAAAAAAGACTCATGCATTCCGTTAACATGTTAATAACATGAATGATTTTATTAATAATATAAACAGTATTTAGATAAGTTATATAAATAACGTCTCTAATTGAGAATTTGTGATTTTATTTGAGTACCATACATAAATCCCCAACTATCGTGGAAGATTATCAATAGCCTAATAAACAAGAGCAACTTTTATAAATTAATTTGAATATATAAAACTCAACCTTTAAAGTCAAAAGGACCATTATGTGATACACTTCAAGAAATGACTATCACGAAAAGTTGTGGTATATATTGCGCTTATCGACAACTCTAGCTTAGTGGTCAGTAGTATAAATTATTACAATATTTAAGTTTTCAAATGAGCAATTCATCAACTATATACATGCCTGATATTTGTTTAAGTTGATAATTAGAACACGAGATATGCTTCGAAGGTTTCCAACCCCATCAATATTTTTTGGGCGAATCTCCGTATTAACATTTTTTACATTTATAAAGCTCAAACTCATGACATTTCTTAAGTGGAATTAAACCATTACTACATGAATTGCAATTTGCGGTGATGCTAGACTATTTATGTTATATGTGGCGGAGCTAATAAACTAATTAATAATGACTGATATTAGTTGATCATGTAATACTATAAACTAATAAGGTGTATGATTTTAATGAATACATTTAGTAAATTAAATGATAAGCCGGTTTATTTGCTAATCGAATCTAAAAATGATAGACAATCTTTTTGGTACCAATAAGATAATTGCATTAACTTTTTTATAATCATATGCCTGTACGTAACATACTTATTTTGGTGAAATGATCAGATAAACGTATTTTTGTAATTTTGTTTACAGTGCCATATGTCCACCTTCGTTATAGTTCAGCTGGATAGTATACAAGGACCGTGGAAATCAATACTTATGCTTATGTTAAATAAAATTGCCTTTTTTTCCTTCTTCTAAATACTACAGTTCCATTCAATACCATACGGCTAAGGCACATATAGACTCCAAATTTCATTGGCTATTTTGGAAGATAAAAAGTATAGTGAAATTAAACATATACAAATAAAAGATTCACTAGTAGGGTATGAATGAAGTAAATATGTAAAGTAGTAGTCGATACTTTTAGAAACGAAAGCAATTTTAATTTGACCAACAAAATTGAATATTATATATAAAAAGTGACCAAGTTGCCCTATATATATAAATGTATTTAGGGCACATCACTTTCCGACATGTTTCGTCACTTACGCATAATAATTATTATTATAATCATGATTAAGAAAGTTAATCGAAGGATTAATATTAGTCCAGTATAGTGGAATCTTGATCACTCTCCTCACGAACACATTGCTTTGGATGTGGCTACTAACACTTCGCCCTTGCATTTTATGGCTGCCTTTACTTGCAAACAAGCAATGGATTACAACACTACAAGCATTTTATTAAATAATATGCTAATCGTCCTCGATTGCTCGACTGAATAAGCTGCACGCAGTATAAATACAAGCTTTTAGTTCTCATTTAGCACTAATTTTCTAATCAACTCTTTTGTTTGATCGGGATCATATTTATATGCTACATATATAATCAACTAATACTCATTCGCTACTAACTCGTTTATCAACGGATTATGCTAAACACAATTGATTAAATATAAAATAGTTTTAGAAAATTACGAAAGAGTGAGAGTAGATGAAAGCAAAGATTAAGATAGAAAATTATGTTCTAATTGTTAGATTAATGGGCAATTAAGTTGGCCTTTCCCAGGGTAAGCATCTAATGAAGCAAAAGTGACAAACACCAAATTGGTTTGTACTTGCAACAATTATGAATCCAAGATCCAATCAAACACATTTTTCATATTACCACTTGCACTAATCAATTTACACTGCCAGTCACTTTTTCCTTGGTTTTCACTTCTTTTCTTTTTAATCACTAAATATAAGTAACGCAAGTGGTTGAAAGAACCTGCATTAGTGTAATACCTAAAGAACGGATTAATGTTGTTAAATATTGTATAATGTTTTAAAGAATAATAATAATATTTTAATAGTTACCGTTTTATCTCAAATTTTATGTGTGTATAGTACCGATATGTTTAATAAAAGAACTGTACTAATAATAATGAATAACTTTTGCGAGATACCGTCTCACGAGGAGACCAAATCAAACATCACATATTTTATCACAAACATCACATGTTTAGCTACAAATATCACATGTTAAGAAATGCATGCATATAATGCAAGCATAATGCAGGTTTATTGTACACATGATATTTGAAATTAAACGTATGATGTTTATACGTATATGTGATGTTGAATTGTTCTCTCAGAAATACAGTCTATCATAAAAGTTTGTAAATAATTAATGTGTATAAATTTAATGTCCGTCGGTCCATTTTATACCATTTATAAAAACATTACCAGAATACTTACTTTATGATTAACTATCATATCATTGCTAAGTTCGATTTAATTTATCTTTAATACGACGAATTGTATTATTTCTCTTCTTGGTTTTGCTCGAGTTTTCCGTCACACTTTACCAAGTTTTCCACGATTTAAATCCACTCGAAACTAATGTCGGACTATCCAATCCGCATTAAGGTACTGTTTGCTTCCCAGAAAAGAAAATGATGATAGGAAAAGGACTAAAACAGAAATGCAAAAAAAAAAAAAAAAAAAAAAAAAAAAAAAGGTTATTCTGCCAAACATAAGTAGAGAAAATGGATTTTTCCTTCACTTTGTCGTGTTTGACAATTGACATTATTGTCTATTAGGATGCTTGGATTCACATATCATAGTTATCTCTTTTCTTCTACAAAATTATGTCATATTTTCAATATCATAAAATTTTGAAAAAACTATTGATTTTAAGAAGTACAATATCAGTTTGGTTTTACAACATACCTGAGGGGTTGCGTCACTTAAACATTAGCAAAATGAGTTCCACAGCTTATTTTTACAAACGAATGCATTTTGAATATTGCTTGTAACTTAAAAAGCAAATAACTGGAGTATCAAAACATTTACAGGTTATTTGGCAAGCGATTAAAATTAAGAAAACCAAGTTAAATGTTATTAATCAGGTTTTGATAACTTTAGTTGGCTGCCAATCAACCACTTAAAGACTATGAAATGTTAATTTCCACAAGTTGATAATATGAATCAATTTTAAAATTACCAATCCGATTAGAACCATATCTCATAGTATCATATAATTGGCAATCACACAATTAGAACAATATCGGTCAAAATGAATCTTTTAGATCCGTTCTCACCTTGTTATTACACCTTTTCTTCTTGTTCTAGGCTTCTAGATAAGCACTAATACTACCTCCCAAAGTCCCAATACTAACGACAGAGCAAACACGTCTTTATTTCATACTTTTACAACACATTTATTATATTCTTTAGGCCTATTCTTTATCTTTATAAAATGTTAACAAAAAGTGCTTCGTCTATATCAAAACTGGAAAATTCGACCCGACTCTTCCCTTAATTACAGTTGACCATAGAGGAATCCCAAGATGATGCAATGGAGCCCACATGGTGAAACAAGAATCTTTCCTTTCCTCTTGCTATCACCAACCCAACTACACAAACAAATCAAACCAAACCAAACAAAACAAAACAAAACCAAACAAGCACCAGTATTGTTATAATTAGTGTCATTAAGGGCTTAATTTATTATTATTGACTTCATTTTGCACTAATACTACTGCTTCTATACAATAACCACACAACCATAACTACAACACAATACACTCTTTTTGTTTGCTTTTACAGAGAGAGAGAGAGAGAGAGAAATATGGAGAAAGGGTTGTATCAATCTTGATGATGTTTGCTTGATAATAAATACTTTTCTTTTTCTTTGTGGATGGGATTTGATTTCATTCCACAGAAAGAGAGACAGAAGATTTGTTTGGGTACAAGATTTGTACTTATTGTTATGCTCAGTCCCTACAAAACCATTAGGCACATCCTTCATACACAGGTAACTGGTAGCCACACGAAATTTCAATTCTTTGCTAAATTCTTAGCTGGAATTTTGGAATATCCAAGAATCTTATATGGAGGTTCTGATTTTACTTGTCTATTTTGCATATCTTTGCTAGATTTTTCTCCCCCTCCTTCTCCTTCTTCTCCTTCTTTGTTCTTGTGGTCACCAAACATCTTTTACAAGTCCTTTTCTGTGTCCTGTACTGATGAAAAGTTCTCTGATTTTTTGTGTAGGTTGATTTTCTCCACTCTCTTTTATGGAAGTGATAAGAATCTTTTGTAAAAAAGTTCTTGTTTTGCTGATGTTTGATTACTATTTGGATTTGACATTAGTAATCATTTGCTTGATCTGGGTAGGATTATTAGCTCCAAATTGTGAATCCCACTTGGCCGAATCAATCGAGCTTTCTTCTTTTGGCACTTTTTTCCTTTCTTTTGTTCGTTATGAGCAATTTGGTCAACTAAAGTTGGTTTCTTTTTCAGATTATATTCTGTAAGATTAGAAGCTCATGTTTGGTTGCTTCTACAGGCTGTGTTCTGTTTGGTAGATTGACAGTGAGGCTGATTTATTCAATTTTGGATCTGAAAGAAATTTGGGTTTTGGCATTTCTTGGTAAAATCAACAATGGAGGAAGCTGTACTTCCTCAGAGTACAGTTCTTGGTACATCATCTGATACATTTATGGATGATTTGGATTTTATGGATGAGCTTTTGTTAGAAGGGTGTTGGGTAGAGCCTAATGGATCTGAGTTCTCACAGTTTGATGCTTCAGCCCCATTCTCGCCCTTTTCGCCTTCTATTATGTGGCCTAATCTTGTGGAACCGAATCATGGCGAATCGGGTGGGAGCCCAAATTCGAAGAGCAATCAAGAAGAGAGGCAAAGGTCATCTTTCCCTGAGAATCTGTCCATCAGTCAGTCTCAAGGGCCATTTCAGAATTATTTAAGATCTCAATCGCAGAATCTTGGAAGTAATGCTGGAAATTCGTTTGGTCTATCGGATAACTATCTGCTCGAAAGCTCTGAACAGAATAAAAGGTGGTGGATTGGGCCAAAAGCTTCAACCTCTGTAGCAGACCGGTTAAGTCGGGCAATCAGTTACATAAAAGATCGTACGAAGGATAAGAATGTATTGATCCAAGTTTGGGTACCAGTTAACAGAGGAGGCAAACGGGTGTTGGTTACAAATGATCAGCCTGTTATGTTTGACCTTAACTCTCCACAGCTTGCTCATTATAGGGATATCTCTGTGAATTACCAGTTTTCGGCTGAAGAAGGAGATGCGGAGGAGGCTGTGGGATTGCCTGGAAGGGTGTTTAGGAGTAAGGTTCCTGAATGGACTCCTGATGTGCAATTTTTTTCAAGGGACGAGTACCCGAGGGTTGGTCATGCTCAGCAGTATGACGTTAGAGGTACCCTTGCAGTACCTGTTCTTGAACGGGGAAGTCGGAGTTGTTTGGGTGTTATCGAAGTTGTCTTGACCAAACAGAAGATCAAATACCGTCCGGAACTTGAAAACGTTTGCAAAGCACTCGAGGTGTGATTTTTACATTAATTTTTTAATTCTTTCATTTTGCAAGGTTTTTGTATACTCGATAATCTATCTTTGTACCATAGTCTTCTAGATTCCGCATATAAACTTTATCACATTAATCAAAATAATTGTTCATAAGACTATCCGAATCCTTTTTAGTCAATCAAAGATTCATAATCGGCATATGCCAATAATATATGTTTTTCCAATGGAATCATGGTACGATTAAACATCTTGTATATCGCATTCAAGCTTCTTAGAAATCTTGGTATTGTTATCTAAACCAAATCAGAACATCTCCATGCTCTAGAGAAACACGTTAACTTTAGTGTCTAATGAGATACAGCTTGGTTTTTTGCATAGGCTGTTGATCTGAGTACTTCTGAAGTATCAAGAGCTGAAGAGAATATTCAGGTAATTCAACAATCTCTATGCCATTTCTCTGTGACAGGTTCCATTTCTCACAGCATCCATGTTTTCTCTTTTCAGACGCTCGATATATCTTACCAAGCTGCATTACCAGAAATTCTAAATGTCCTGAAATCTGCATGTCAAGCTCATGCACTTCCATTAGCTCAAACTTGGGTTTCTTGCCCCTTGCAAGGTAAAGGAGGATGTCGACATTCTGAAGAAAACTTCAAAAACTGCATTGCGCCTGTGGAGTACGCTTGCTACATAAATGATCCCCAAATTCAAGGATTCCACGAAGCATGCACTGAGTACCACTTGTTGAAGGATCAAGGAATTGTTGGGAAAGCTTTTAATACTAATCAGCCTTGTTTCTCGGCTGATGTAACCGCTTGTAGTAAGACGGAGTACCCACTTTCCCACCATGCAAGGATGTTTGGACTAAAAGCTGCAGTTGCTATACGCCTAAGGAGTATTTCCACTGGTTCGGCTGACTTTGTGTTGGAGTTCTTTTTGCCGGTTAAGTGTGTAGATCCTGAAGATCAGAGGATAATGCTTAATTCTTTGTCGACTATCATACAGAACACTTGCCAAACTTTGACAGTGGTCACAGAAGAAGAATTGCGAGAAGAATCCAATTTGGTGAATCCGGTGGAGAATACTTTGGAGGCAGATCAAATGCAATCACGGAGGCCGTATTCCTTACAAACGGACAAGGAAAATGTCAGTGATGCTTCACCGTTCCAAAATGAGAGATCTAGAGAAATGCCAGCCAAAGCCTCGGAAGTTGGGCTGAGTCAACCTGAATCTAATTCAAGGGAAGGCATCACATTTACAACAAATCCTTCTACTTCGGGTGATGGTAGCTCACTGTATTCAAGCAAAGCGGGAGAAAAAAGACGTGTCAAAGCTGAGAAAACTATCACCTTGCAAGTTCTTCGGCAACACTTTGCTGGTAGCCTCAAGGACGCTGCAAAGAATCTTGGCGGTAAGCAGTGTTTTCTTTCTTTCTTTCTTTCTTTCCTTTCTTCTATATGGATGAACACCTCTGGTGATATGTAAGTTACTCGAAATTTCCCCGTGCCTTTTCTACTGCATATAATCTCCTTGTTTCGAACAGTCTGCACTAAAACTTATTTTTTCCCCATAGTCTGATATTTGAGGTGCAAAAGCTAAAGGGACTATTGTGTGTTGAATTAGTTTTTGTTGCTAGAACGATTTGTGTCTTCAAAATCCTGTTCCTGCAGGATCTTTCTGTTCTAGAATCTGTTACTCACAATGTATAGATATTTCTTTTCTCATGCATTGCAGTTTGTCCCACCACTTTGAAAAGGATATGCAGGCATCATGGGATACAGCGTTGGCCTTCTCGAAAGATCAAGAAAGTTGGTCACTCCCTACAAAAAATCCAACGTGTGATTGATTCAGTCGAAGGTGCCTCTGGTGTTCTCCAAATTGGCTCCTTTTACTCCAACTTTCCTGAACTGGCATCTCCCGATGCATCAAAAACCACCCAATTTTCAAAATCCAGCCCCACACATCTTGTAAAGCCGTTAGATGGTCAACCTGAGAATAGCACATTAAGCCCCCATGCTGCAGCATCACTCTCACCTTCCTCTTCGTGCAGTCAAACTTCTGGCTCAAGTCAATGTTATTCCAGCGGAAAGCCGCCAAAGTTGAGTACAAGTGCCGGAGGTTTTGAAGATCTAACGGTTAAGGAGGAACTAGATGAACCAACACTCAAAAGGGCAAGAAGTGATGCTAATTTGCATTTGTCAAGTAATGGAACAAAACCTCTTCATCAATCCCAGAGTGATGTATCTTTCTGGGATCTTGCAGAGAAACCCGAAAATCCCCCTGTTGCAGCAAATCAGCAAGGTGTCAAAACATCTGCAGAAAACGACGCACCTAGAATAAAAGTCACTTTCGGGGAGGATGCAATTAGGTTCCGCATGCAAAGTAAGTGGAGATACAAGGATTTATTGGAAGAAATCTCTAGACGATTTGGGATACGTGATTCGAGTGGCTTTCATCTCAAATACTTAGATGATGACTCAGAATGGGTACTTTTGACGTGTGATGCTGATCTTGAGGAGTGTATCGATGTATGTCATTCATCAGCAAACAACACGATCAAGCTCTCCTTTAGCTACGATCCCCGATCACAGTTCAGTCGGCCTTTCTCTAGTGTTAGAGGTTCTTTTTTACCATAGTAGGAAAAATAAGCAACATGCACAGCTTTGGCGATTGTTTTCATGAAGAACAGTCTGAAGAGTTTTTGTGTTTAAGTTGAGTGTGTTGGTTCTTGGACAATGTAGATGAAGTATAGAACAATGTCAATGTTGTTCCTATTTTAATGGCACATTCTTTAATATATGATCTTGTTCATGCTGCAGCATTTGAATCTGTAGGCACAATATTGGCTGGTATTTTTGCTTTTCCTGTTTTCAGTTCATATTTTTCAGCCATTATAACGAAAGGCTTGTATCTGATTAGGATTGATATTGGCATTCTTATAGGATGTTTTGAAGCATTCGAACTTCTTGAAGATTTGCCAAGTTGGGATCTTGTAGACTTGTGTGGATGCAAAATATTTCATTCACTGGGAGTTTTGCTAAACCAGACGAAAATTACAGAACTGGTATAACCCGGTTAGGATAATCTATCAAGTTTAAAGTATGAATCAAAGGGTTCCAACTTCCAACTTCATTTTTGGATTTTTTCTACCCTACAGCATGTTCCACTACATCCTGGTGTTTTAATATGTTGTACAGTATAAAATTTAATACATATGGTACAACTTGTAAAGCACCAGGAGGTAATTTTTTGTGGTTCCCTACCACTGCCACTTGTGCTGGATCGGTGTGTACTGTAATAACCCCTTTTCTTCCGGCTTCTCTTTCTTGTATGTTGAAAGAAATGAAAGTTCTCGGGATCGTGTTAGCGAACAACTTGCATTGTGTTCAAACAAGAAGTAATCATTTAAAAGTTAAAACCAAGCATTTCATAGCCATTTGATGATAAATTCTCCAGAAGTCTTATTCAGTTTGACAGTTTGGTTCTACCTAGTACCTACGGTCTACCCAATAACGACCTGTAGATATTTGTACAATTTTTACTAAATAATGCACTAAATAACATATTATAGGCTGTTTTGCAATAAATCTACTGTTAAATTTGTCAATTGGTATTTAACCTTTTAGGGACAGTAGGATTCTTCAGCCGATCAAAATCATTACCACTGTAACAGCATAACATGGCTGGATTTCATAAAATTATGCCAAAGTTTTGGAAAAGGTAAGATTTTTCTAAAAGATAGAAAAGTCAAAGTTTTTTCTGGTTTTTCCGGTTTTTGGATTTTAATAGTCTGACCGGCCGGGTTTCTTAAAAAAATGCCGAGACAACCATTTTTCATTATACTTTTAATAGATTATGTTATGGTTTTAATTTGTTAACATTGAAAGTTTCAGTTACAGTTTTAAAGTATTTTGTTAATGTTCTAAGAGATGATATGATAGTTTTAATGCGTCGGTATTGCATGTTTCAATTATAGTTTTAACATTTTTATTAAATTTTTAACAGATTGTATCATGGTTTTAAGAACCTACATGATATTTTTATAATGGCTTGTTATAGTATTAAGTGACAATCTAATATCATTAAACCACCATTAAAAAAGTCTAAAAGTCCCAGAAAAGCCATTAAAAAAATAATAAACAAGCTTAAAATAAGCACTTGAACATTCAGTCATCCAAATATATGAAAACATCTATTCTCATAAAAAAAATTACAATATATGTTCATTCGGTGTTTTTTATGCAAATGCAACTGAGTTGTCAAAATAGGCTTTTTTCGATTAAACTTGTTGGTGAACTTCGGACTCCTGCCTTTTGTTGCTTGTGCTTGTTGCTTCAATACTGCATCGACACATTTGAGAGACCCATCATCAAACTCCGTATCATCATCTGCACCTGCTTAAAACATTCACTAACTGGATTAAAATCATAACAACTCTCATCAAAACTATCACATGGGTGCTTAAAAACAAAGAATAAACATGCAACAGAAGCTAAAAACAGTTATATTGATCCTTAAAACCATAACAGTGCATCTTAAAACTATAACAAAGTAGGAACATGCAACACAAGCTAAAGACAGTACAATTGATACATAAAATCATAACAGTGCCTCTTAAATCTATAACAAAACATTTGCAAAAAATCAAATAATAAATATTTCACAAAAGCTAAAACACTAACGTTGATGCTTAAAACTACAACATTAGGTTTTAAAACTATAACGTATGCGCTAAAAACAATAACAAACAGAAATATTCAATAAACTAAATATAATAACATTAATGTTTAAAATCATTACAGTGCATCTTAAAACTATAACAAAGCACAAACATGCAACACAAGCTAAAACGGTAATATTGATACATTGATCCTTAAAACCATAACAGTGCATCTTAAAACTATAACAAAGTAGGAACATGCAATGCAAGCTAAAGACAGTAACATTGATACATAAAATCATAACAGTGCCTCTTAAATCTATAACAAAACATTTGCAAAAAATCAAATCATAAATATTTCACAAAAGCTAAAACACTAACGTTGATGGTTAAAACTACAACATTAGGTTTTAAAATTAGAACGTATGCGCTAAAAACAATAACAAACATAAATATTCAATAAACTAAATATAATAACATTAATGTTTAAAATCATTACAGTGCATCTTAAAACTATAACAAAGCACGAACATGCAACACAAGCTAAAACGGTAATATTTGTACTTAAAACCATAATAGTACATCTTAAAACTATAACAATGCCTTTTAAAACTATGATAAAACATTTGTAAAAATTTAGACTAAAAATATTTCACCAGAGGCTAAAAACACTAACATTGCTTAAAACAACAATAATAGGTTTTGAAACTATAACATATGCGCTAAAACAATAACAGACCGAGACATTAAACACAAGCTAAAACCATAACAACGATACATAAAACTATAACACCGGCTCTTAAAATCATAATAAAGCACCAGATTACGAAATTCGATTTTCACTGTATGGATTTCAGATCTGAAACCAGATCTAGAAACATGAGATCGTAAAATCAGCGAAAAACGACAATAAAAGGTCAAATTTCATTTTCAATTGAGAATTTAACGAAAAAAACAAGATGAATTTGTTGATTTGAACATTTTAGTAATTGAAACTGAAAATTCGGTGGAAATCCGGCAAGATCCGACATAAATCCGGCGAAACTAGAGAGAGAGAGAGAGAGAGAGAGAGAGAGAGAGAGAGAGAGAGATTGAGCACCATAATTTACGGCGGAGGATATGGATCCGACGGTGGTTCCGGCGGAGGGAGAGGGCGGCGACGGTTCCGGCGGAGGGAGGAAGGGAGAGAGATAAATGGATTTGAATGTTTCTCTCTCTAGGGTTTTTGTAGAGAGAGAAAGATTGTTGAGTTTTGTGAATTTTGTGAGAGAGTGTGTTATTATTTGGGTATTTATATTAAAGCTATTAACCGGTTTGTAGTGTTTCTGACCGGTTCTTTATTGTAAAAATCGAATTTTCCTATAGATTAGGAAAATCTTCCCTTTTACTATACTTACTCTAAAATTATATACTTTCTCTGTATCACAGAATTAAAAATTAGTATGATATTATTATTATTATTTCTGTTATGCCATTGTCACCCACCTTCGCAAACTTATACAACTGTTAAAACTTGAACGTTTGGTGTTTAAATGAATATGTTCTAACGGTATGTCCACTTCAAGAAAAAAAAGATACAAGTTAGAGCATTTGGTACAAAACTAGGATTTATGTTGATTCAATATTCATTATATTATTATATTTTAGGTTTGTTACAGTTAAAAAATTCTATTAAGTCTCTATTCCATTAACGTAAAATCTCACTTCATCTGTTAAAGTATTATGCCAAACAATCCAAAGAAGTTTTGTATTCCTTTCCAATCCATTGAATGAATTTCATACACTAAACCACCACCTCCAAATCACTTCTTCCTCACAAAACCACCACCTCCGACCACCACTCACCGAAGCAACAATTTTGCAGCTCCATTGGAGCTGTGATTCGAGCTCGTCGGAGTTGCAATTTGCAGCTAAGACAAGCTGCAAATTGCAGCTCCGACAAGCTACCATTACAGCTCGTCGTAGGTGGTGGAGGAGTTTTTTTTTTTCCAGCGAGGTGGTGGAGAAGAGAGTTTTTTTTCCTTTTCTTTTTTAAATAAAAAATTATTTTGTGGGTTAATTATAAGACTTGTGAAATTATGGGGTTATTTATAAATATTGTTAGGTTGTTTTTGTGAATTATAAAACATTTGTGTCAAATGTGTAGTAAAATGAAACTTGTAAATTGCAATTGAGTTCAATTAATATTCTTATTCATTAATTTTTAGTTGGTCAACTCAGAAAATAGGCTTTGGACTTTAATGTAATTGTTGCCAATCGGAGTTGAATCTGTAATTAGCCCAAATTTAAGGGGTAAGAACAATGTAAACTAATCTACTTTACAATTGGATGGTTATCAATCTAACCCATTCTTTACAAGCAACTATGCAATCTAAAAGAAAAACGTTAGGAAATAAAAAGTTTTGAAGGCTATATTTACTTCTACCAAAAAAATCTAGATCTATAAATGACCCAAAGTAGATTAAAATTGTGAAGATGTAGATGGCCGATCATCTTGTTTCTCTATCAAAACGCACCTTGAAGGCGGCCCGAATAAGCTTAATAATACCTGCAGAATGGAACCCACTAGTCGAGCGCGTTTTCTAGTAAATCTAAATCTCCAAACACCATATCATTGTTTCTTCAAAGAAAATTCAAAAGCTTGCATTACGGAAAAGAAGCAGAGAGAAGGATCTTACGGGTAAGAAGACGAGTCCATGCAAGAAACCGATGAGAACCAAGCTAAGATACATTTGGAAATAGTAAACCTGAAAAGCACAGAAGCAGAGTTAGTACAAGAACAAACTGTGTATGTGTCTCTGTCTGTCTGAATGAGCTTTAGTGAGCAGGATCAGAGACCACAAAGATTTCACTCCTCGAAAAAGCTAGAACAATCACTCCGACTAGCTTCGTAAGTGTGATGCCACTGTCCAAGAGAAAGTAAAGAACAGTTAGTGAAGGCTCCTCAAGTCCAATAGTCCACATCCACAAGTAAAGTGAGAATCTATACTAAATGAAATGTAACTGTAATTTGCAAATCTTAACATGCAAGTTATTGTTTGAGCTTGACTTATGGGGATGATATTGTGTTGACATGTTGGCAGTCTCAAATCCCGCACCTTAGCCACGTTAATGCTTTCTTTTTTTGAAACCACGATAATGCTTACTATTGGTGAACGTGTCCAGTTAATGCATACTATTGGTGAAGTACTATGAAAAAGCTTTGAATGTTGGTTTAGCATTGAAATCTCCAAATTCCATAGTACAATCAGCCTTATAATGCAAGTTGACTGATCATGAAAAGCTATTGATCAAGTTCAAGGGTGCAAATATTAAATCTGAACTACTTGAACCATTAAGAAATTCTAAAATCAATCTAAACACCAGAAACCTAAGATGGGTACACGAGAGTGCTGCAAGATGAAACATAGCAAGGTAACCACCTATCTGAGATGGACAATAACTTATTTGCACATACACCTTAAATTTTACTAGAGTATTAACCACACCGCTACTGACACGTTCCTCAAATTTGCACCCATCTAACAATTTAACACAATTTATTACTTTAATTATCTTTATGAAGGCATTATGATTGTTAAAGCATTAGAAGTACATGGTTCTTCGACCAACTTAACAAAAGGAAGAAGAAAAGCAAAAGCCAAACCTGAATACAGAAGCACCCATTGTCGCCAACGCATCTTGCATGCGTTGATTCCTATCTCCACTACTCACCTGGAATAATATAAATGGGCTTGTCGGATTCAATGGGAACAATATATTACATGAAGTAGATAGCACTCTGTTTACTGAGACAAATTTTACAAACTTATATATTTTCTGATTTTATCGAAAAAACCTGCTTTCGGAGGTATTATAATGAAGGTCTGAGATCTCATTAGGTTGGCTCAATCATTTTCCAAGATAATTCACGGGTTCCTTTTGATGTTTGTTTCAATTCACTTGTGCAAATTGGTTTTACTGATTTATGTGACAAAATTATTGTCACCGAAATCAGTCGAGATATGAAACAAGTACACGTGGCTTAGCTGATTCTCATAATTGCTAATGCAGTACTACGTATTTCATCAGATTATGTAAAAAGTTTCATTCCTATGCATCAGTAGGCCTCTAAACGGGAAAAGAAAAAAAAAAAAAGAATCATACAGCAGTAGACACACAAATTGAACCATAGAAATGAGAAGAGAATCTAACCAGGAATGCATGCGTTATATGTACACAAAATTCAACAGCAATACCAACAGCCATGACAAGGTTCACAACAGATACTGCATTCAGTTGTATGTTCAGGATTGCCATCATACCCTGAAAAGTTGCAAATGAGTAAAAACTAGAATCATGTAAGCATTTTTAAAACGGGTACGCAATAACTTCAAACTATTAGATTTAAAAGAAGAAAAAAAGAGAGAAAAAGATTCACGTACCATAACATCCACAATGATCATGACCAAAACAAGGAGAATTATGGCTGATGTCCAGAAGCTACACATGGAGATGAAGTTATAAACTATACAAAGTAAAATGAAAGGGGAAAAAAATACACGAGCAAACAATCATACTGACCTGCATGAGATAATTAAGCAAACAATGAATACAGCACCTGCCAATGTGAAGAAACAAACTCCATTACTTGAGATTAAACAAGAAAATGGGACATGTAACTGCAAGTCTGCGTCTGAAAAACTGGTTCCATAAGATCATTAAATCAAAGAGACCCTGGTAGAAATAAATCTTTCTTTATTGAGGAGTCGGCTCTCAATGTAAGAAAATCCAACTGCTTCAAATTAAGCCAACAAGGCAAGTTTCATGTGGATGGGAAAAAGTATTTCACTTTCCAACTACAGAATGTTTGATGTGCATGATAAGGAGATTTATCTGTGTGAAGATATTTTCAAACAAAGTAATAGTAGCATTCACTATCCTATTACTTCTCCAGAAATTACAAGATGGTGGCGGAATGAAATCTTAATGAACATTTAGATTAATACCCATGATCGACAATTACCAAAACGCAATAAGAAGAGAGTATGTAAATATGAAGCTAAAATACATACCGATGGCTATTGCAAGGTTAATCAGTGCCATCTTCCATATATCAAGGTATTGTTCAAAGAAAATGTAAGACACAGCATAGGGAAACACATCCATCTGCAAAGAGAATTTAGTGCAGAGAAAATTAGCGTAAGAATAACGGAATAGCATGAAAAGTAGACAAGTATTGTAATTATAATCTTTGTAAAAGATGCAGCAGTATGTAAAGGATAACAGTGCAATTGAAAGAAGATATGCATAATACAAAGTGAAAAGATATAGAATTATATTGGGTTTGTGTGTGTTTGTTTTGTCGCTCAAATGAAACTCAACAGATTTTAACCATGCAGGAGTTGAATATTGCAATTAACAATAGCCACAAAAGTTATATTTCACAGACGATTCAGCTTGATTATAATTTATAGGACTATATATGCAGTAAAGCTCTAACACTCCTCACCAATTACCTTCAATGAATGAGACATCTTCGAACTAAAATCTCTTGCAGCTCTCATTGAATTGACATAATCACTCTGATAGCAATATACAAGGTCAAAACATTGTGTACTTAAATAACATAAGGGATTTGAGAAGATGGCCATCTAACTTTGGAAGCAAATACCTGTTTATTTAGGGGTGTGTGATATGTACGAAAAGCTGAAGCCCGAATAGTTCCGTCCTCATAGCCTGGTGACATTTGCAAAGTTTCCAAGTTCAAAGAAAAGGCCAATAATAATGGTATTAAAAGGCAACTACTTAAAACTTGGGTCTCTTTAATACCATAATTCTGTGATACTTACCATTGAGATCAACAAGGCTTGTATAAGCCCCATTTCCACCTTTTGCACAATTTGCAGAAGGTAAAGCATTGAGGAACCATGGAAGCTTTTCCCTGAATTGTTGTGTGGACGGACGATCACTTTGTAAATCCGAGTGGCGGAAGCACTACAAAGGTCCAATATTAGTCACCGAAGATCCTTTATTAAACAGATAACTAATGGATTTCACTCTGTATTTTCAACACATAGGACAACATCCTAAATTGGAAAATGAAACCTAAAAGGCTAAAACTATACTGACACAAACTGATAGAGCAGAGGTATTAGGATAGCGAAAGATAGGATTTTGGTGTAGCAATAGCTACTTTTTCTGAAGTTCTATTGAAAGAACATAAGTAAATTAAACACACCAGTCTCCTAAGAGACAAACCACCCTAAAGAGTGGAATCAACTCTATTGAGCGAAATAGACTAATTCCTGACGATTCCGTTTCGTTAAAAGTGATACAATTTTCCGTTTCGGGCGTTTCACAGAAAGTGTTACAATTCCTTTTATGGAAACTATTTTTGGGGCCACATGTACTTTGCCACTCAATTAATATATTTTATACTCATTTTTTACCACACAATTTTGGGGCCACATGTACTTTTATGATTTTTCCTACAAAATTGTGTCCAACACAATTGTAACACTTTTAATGAAACGGAGGGAGTAACTCTTATATGGAGCAACTTCCTAATTTGAATTGGACTCTATTTACGCAATAAATTAATAATTTCCTAATTAGACTGGAACTCTATGGCTCTGTTTACCACTAGCTTTTCAGCTCCATGAGTTTTTCCTGACCACTGACTAATAAAAAAGCTCATTACGTGAACGCGCAGCTTCTTAAATCAGCTTCTGATCAGCTAGCTGATTGAGAAGCTACCCAAGTTAGTTTTTTTTTTAAAGGCTCATTCTTATCTTTTTCATTCCGAAAATATCCCTAACCTAAATTAGAAAAAAGGAAAACCACCCGTTTATTATTATTTACTCTGCCGACTCTGCCAATATTCTGTGTTCCATCGCCATTGTTGTATCTCCTTGCGCAACATACATGTAGTACACAACAATTGCTGATTTTTTTTCCTTACTAAGTTGGAATGCTCAACGAATATTTCTTTCAACTTCTGATAATTTTTAATGATGTTATTAAAGTGGCGGTGAAAAGTACATTGAATATATATTAGAATAATTAGACAAAAATGTGATGTACTATTATTTAAAAAAAATATAAACTAATAATACGATCAGAAAGGTTAAAGAAAATAAAAATAAGAGTGATGCCCTTTTATGTCATTTTACAAAATACCAGCTAGCTTATCAGCTAATTTGCTAAACACCTACATTAAAATCAGCTAGCTTTTCAGCTAGTTAATCAGTTACCAGCTAGCTTTTCAGCTGGTTTTGCTAAACAGAGCCTATAAGGTAACTTCCCAATCAATACCAAGACCTTTATAAGAATAATAATACGTATTAATCTAAATAATAATTTAGGACTCTGAGTACACTAACAAATGAGTAACTTTTTAGCTTAAGATTATGCATATTTGACAAGCGTCCCATTCGGTAACTGTATTATGAAGACAAAAAAGAAATCTAGAGAGTATTTGTTACCGTGGTACAATCTCTGCAAACTGCACTTATGCTGCTACAGGAACCATCTGGGCAACAAGGAGGCTGAAAGGATTGTTTTATCAGATCGTACGAACTCTTCATATATTAAGCAAAGGGTACTAGAAGGATGTAATAACAGAAATGTAAACAACAAAAGACCAAGAACTGCAATATCTCGAAGTTGCACAAGGGTAGTATAAAAATACAACTTGTCAGAGATAACTAAAATGGGACATCACGGGGTGCAGGATGGTGAAAATATAAATTCCGAAGACTTCACCGTCTTCATTATTTTACACGAAACCAACACAACCAACATATTTCCACTTCTTCTATATAGCCTCAGTTTCAAATAATATTACATATAAACCCACCAGGAAAAGTTCTTTCGGCCAGGAGAAAAGAATTTCTTAACTGATAAACTTGTAGGGTTTTAAAAAGAAAATTAAATTAAGTTTAAGGCATATTATAGAGGCAGTTATGTTATCCGCTGATGGCATAAGCCCCGTGACATGTAGTAGTACTGTGTCTTAAATATGTTATTCCAGTTAGTGGAAAGTGAGATTGTGTCTTATCGGTAAACAACAATGCGAGGTTAAGACGTACCTGATCATCGGGCGGACAAAAACTACCATTAGTGAATTTCCTACAGCAGCCGAAAGCTTCAGGAGAAAGCCACACAAGAAAATCGTCTAGCCAAGAAGCAGCGGGTTTAGCTATATAACTAGACTCTGGTACTAGAGATGCTCTTGCAATCTGAAGCACATATAAGTTTTTGAGTTAGAACATAAATTGGTTACCAGACAAGATTACATGACAGCCATATACAAAGTACAAGGCAAATATGCTAAAATATTTTCACCTGAATAGAGTCTAATGGTTTTATATTAGGGAAAAAAGGAAAGGAAAATCTTTCCGGAGATGGAAATCTCATTTCTGAACATGTTATGACAATGAATAGCTGGAATTAGTAATGAAAATGGAAAACCACATAAGTTGAGTATAGGATATAATATACTGGTTGTAAACTACTTCAGCTAAACAAGCATTACAGGGCATAAGCAATTATCTACAACCGCAAGTTCAGAGCTACTCAAACTCTTTTACTTGGGGGTAGGTGGTTTATCCTATGCTACATCACATTGTAGTGCCTCACAATGCTTTATGTGCTGTACAGTGCAAAACTAAAAGCACTTAGATTAAAGGGTAATGGGTCCAACCATATAGAAAAGGGTAAAAAGGGGCAACCCTTGCAAGAACTCATTATGCGTGGATTAAAGTGGACTAAAAAATGGTTATCATTATCCACATTGTTTTACTTTTACGCAATCATTCACATGCATGCACAGCGAGGGATCTAAATTCTAAAATCAACTGTGTCCCATTCCCGAATGAGACAATACTGACAAGAACAGAAAGCTCTCTTAATGGTCAAAGATAAAAGGGTACTCATCAGCAAAAAAATGATCTTCAGACAACATCCAGATCATATGCACCTAATATTGTTGGCTGTATTGAATCCGATGAAAATGATTTTACCTCATTTAGAAGAGAATTAGAATCACAGTGGCTGATGGAACACAGTTGATTTGTCTGTCTTGATTCTGAACTGTAAGACCAAAATGCAAGAAGATAATAGTAAGTTTTTCAATGGCGTGATGATCCAAGTAGTAACTGAACTTTATGCTTGAACAGTTAACAACGGAGCACCATAACCAACATTGAGATTTTACATTTTAAACTCTGCCTCAAAAGGCATAATTACAAGTCTAATCCATTGATACTCTTCCAACGAATAATCTTATTACCTCAGACAGACAAACCTCTTTAACAGGGATAATAATAAAATAAACTGAATAACAATAACCAGTTTATGATTTGCTCTTATCTGGTCTTGTTTGGATATATGAATTGAGTGAATGTGCATGTAATAAATGAGGCAAGATTTATAAGTTCTCGCAAGTTCCCTAAGAGATGAAGATGAATGAATCACACGAAGCACTGAGTAAGCAAGCTCAAAGCACAATCAGTATACAGGCTGGCATTAAATAGCCAGTATTTGAGAAATTACCTGAAATTATAGTTCTTCACCACGAAATAAAGTGGTGGTCCTATTCTGAGGTATTCTGAGATATTGCTAAAGTAACCCTGCAAGAAGGAAGATACAAGTATAAAGAATCAAGTTTTAAAACAATCGAAAAGAATCCAAAAACAGAAACTGTGTCATAAGAGTGGGGAGAATTATGACCTGAAGGTATGAGTCTCGAGGAAGAACAATTTGCTGTTCTAAACCAGGTTCAATTCTTGTACACAATGCCTTACAGGGATGATAACATAAATATCAACTTTTTGGTCATAAACAAAAGGAAGTAATTGAAAGAACCCCAGAGGAACTTACTATGCTTGCCAACGCTAGAGCAAGGAAAATAGCCACAACAACTATTTTTACACCCCAAAGCTTCAGAATTGGAGCATGAATTTCCTAGGGAAAGAAGATCAAATTCGTTATTTGAGAAAAGAAACCAAATAGATCATCACTACGCAGACGTCAAAAAACACTGGAAAGTGGATTTCATGATTTATCTTATGCCATAAAAATATAATGCACCATTGGATTTTAGCACTCACTCGCAGCCAGGTAAATATGTCTCAAAATATAACAGTGTACAAGCGTTCCATATACTTTCCTAAAGATGATGAAATTCTGAGTAACAAACAGGAGTGAAACTTATAAATTTTCCATAGTTTGAACATTTTCCAAGTGTCGGGTTTTTCAACTCGGTCATCTCACTTGTCTTAGCTTGAGACCGTATATAGGTGAAAAGATTATAAAAAAGAAAACTGCTTTAGTGTGGATGGAATACCCAATTTACACTAAAATAATTTTCAAGTCAATTGTTTTCACACGCTCAACATAGCTGTTGAAATTACTTCTAAATAAATTATTTCATACTTTTTGTGCACCGCTAAAATATGAGCCATCTGATTTATACACCCTCCGTCCTGCTAATCTATAGACGGTTCTTTTTTTTTTTTTTTTTTTGGGGGGAGGGGGGGGGGGGGTTCTAAGGAATATGAATAAATAATGATAAAGTCGTTTACTGGGTATTGAAGTAGGACAGAGAAATGATAAAATAATGGAAAAAGTATTGAGAGATAGATAATAAAGTCAGAAGAAGAGTGGTTAGTGGGGTTTGCATTTTTGCTATTCTTTTGTATGGGTAATTATTAACTGGACGCCCATAAATGGAATACAGGCATTGATTAGAAGGACAGAGGAAGTAACAGTTAACAAGAACAGGCACATAGCTGAAAATCAGCCATGGTTTTTACCTTCATATATCGAGTCAGAAAACCAGGTTTCTGCTGTTGAGTTCCTGTATGTCATGTAAATACTCAGTGATTAAACTTTAAGCATAGCTTGCAGTGAAGAAATTCATTAAAATATTATGTATAATCTTATTGTAGAAAGGAAAAAGAAGAAAAAAGGTAAAGGGACTTCAATGTATACCTTTGTCCCCATCAGCACTTGAACTAGACATTTTAATGCAAGGGAAACAATCGATTCTATTGTCCTCAGCTCGCAGAAAGTCAAAGGCAATCAGAGCAACAAATGCAGTGATTTGAAGGAGAAAATCCAACAAAATAGCAAGTGCTGCAAACCAAGTTGATATATAGATTAAACAACAATCCAAAATCATGTATCTAAAGAATAAAAAAAGAGAGGACAGACTAGATTTAAGACCATAGATACTAACCTGCAAACATGGAAAACACTCGGCAAGCTGGTACAGGCATAAAACTTCCAACTGCAAATGCCAACACCTCAGAAAGACTAGCTAATGTGATAGATGGTCCGACTTCTACAAGTGCATTACTAATTCTCCCTTCAATGGGCAACTCTAGTTGTTGCCGTTTAACAGCATGAACTAATATGCACATGTTGTCGACCCCAACCTGATTAAAAAAAGGCGAAGATCCAGTTATGTATTTATTCATGGGAAAAAAAATCATAGAGGCAGCAGCAACCTAATTTCAGACGTTGTTGAATGACAAGATGTTGAAGTCAAGTTTCTATCCAGCCCACGTTGGTCTCGTGTGGGGGTACAAGTTTCACTAGTGAACCTTAAAATGTATCAAAATTGACCATCTAGCGATGAAGTAGAAGGTCTACGCACTCGGTAATAACATTCAGATACATACTATATATTTCTCAAGTCTATGGGCTACTATGCTTCCTTGTTGTTAATGCACATTCTAGTCATTAAGATTATAATGGTAATATGTTCAAGGGAAGACAATTTTCCTCGCAGGCAGGGTACAGTGATCTGCTAGCCAGTTCTATATTTTGTTACCAGTTCTGCACTAACTTGAGCAATATGAAAATGATTAGGGGTGTATATTTTTTATAGTACAGAACTGTGTTAATTCATCTTATTTAGGCCACTGTCAGTAGTGGAATTACTCCGGATTGTGCTAAATTGGATAATAACCAGATGCCATGTGCACCAGTAACACCAAAGGAACAGGGAAATCCCGGTAAGTCCTTGGCTTGCATTGTCACATACTGATAACACATCAACCAAATGAAGGCTGATTGTTAATCTCCACAGAACTATCCAGTTTCCCCTGTGAACATGGCCTTAAAGTAACATGTTTCAGGTTTTAACTTCAACAGCCAATTGCCTACTATCTAAAGTTACTTATGAGCATTTTGCTTGGCAGAATAATCCTGTTGAAGCAACAGCTTTAAGCTCATGAATAAGGTATCCCATTTTACAGAAACTTCCTCACAGAAGAGTGCACATTTAAGTAAGTGTAACACACTATGCACTTTAACATACTACCAGTTCAAGAATACACGAACCTAAAGAAGTTAATCCTTTTAATAGAAAAGGAATGGGTAAACAAAGAGAGCATGAAGTTTAGAGTTTCGAGGGTGCATAAACACCGCTACTTACAGCTAAAACGAGGAAAGGAATGACTTCCATGATTATAAGTGTTGATTTTACTCCAAGTGCACTGAAAAATCCTACTGATCCAAGTACAGAAAGCATGACAAGCACAACTCCTGAAAGGCCAAGTAACACCTGCAATACAAGCATACCCAACACAAACAATTAGAAGATAATGGATGAATGCTTGGTCAAACATTATCACATCATGCAAATTAAGTGAGTAGTAGCAAATAGAAATGTGCCACTTCTATAAGCAAATATAATAGGATGCCATGCGTACAAGATAACATACTAAATAAGACTGATGTAAAATCTAACTCTTCGATATTTAATAACAGAAATAGGCATAGACCAAGATAGAGCATTATTCATTTATTCTGAAATATGAGCCCTCCAAAGTCAATGAATCATGTCCTATATATAGATACTCGTAAACCAGTTAGGTCTTTCACTTCAGAATAATTATTTTAAATACTGAATTCATGTAATGTAATTCTATATTTGTGACTGACTCGCAATGAAATCAAAACTACAAGCAGATGATTACCGTAATGGTTTTGAAAATGTATGAATTTTCTGTCTAATGATAATTTCCCCATGCAACTGAAGCTATTAGGCTAATCCCAAAGGAACTTCAGAATTAATAGGGTAAAATATTAAGAATATACATTTATAGTGGGAACCAGCTAGCCAATAAGATGCTGTAAAGAATCAAACAAGTTATAAATTTTTTTCTTCCTGGAAGAGATACAAGTGAATTAGCCAATTTCAAATATGCAGTAAAAAAGGAAAGAACAAATAACAGGCACTTAATGAGTTAATGTTTCTAACAGGAGGATACCAAATATGCAGTAAAAAAGGAAAGAACAGATAACAGGCACTTAATGAGTTAATGTTTCTAACAGGAGGATACCTTGGAGGAGATATAACATGAGGAGAATCGAGGAGTATCCCCAAGAGTCAAGGATATGTAAGCAAACATTACAAGATAGCTTATCTGAAACAGAAGAGATTGTAAGTATAACATGACCAGCAAGATAGCTTATCTTATTGAGAATATCTAACATGGTACTGTGCAGGAGAGAGAGTCAATCCTATTACCAAGATTGTAATAATGTCAGCAGTACTTTCTCTTTTTAGTTCTTCCTCGATAGAGCTTTCAGCTGAAAATGCAAGTGATAAATTCCTAGACTGCACCAGTGGTAGGAGTTCTTCCTGCATGAAGCAACTAATTAGGATCCTTGGCATAGCATATGAAGAAATGTGTCAATGGAGGTTGCACATTCATCTTCATAAATTGCAATATAAAAAATTTAAACACTTAATCTCAAAATTATCTTTCATTGGTAACTAAAATTAGATAACAAAAGCTAGAATATTTTTATTAAGCAGGAGACATGGATAGATAAATCCTACAGATCTTCCTTGTAGCTAAGAATTAATACGGACATGACAGTGTCAATGAGGCCTTCTAACACTTAAAAAATTATGCATGACAACAGCTACCTACAGAATCAGAGACTAAGAAATCTCTGCTCGATGCAACTATCCTAAACCCTGAGAAATCAAGAAAATTTAAAACAGGATATCCAATCGCAAACAATGAAATCATGCTTTCAACTTCACACCTTTGCTAGCTGAACAAATGCTTTCTCCCATGCAATAGCTCTCTTGGTATAATTCCCTTCTTTGTCAACAGCGTTGTTGACAGGGTAAGTCACAATGAATGCGGAAGCCTGTTCCAATCAAAAGGCATACTTTATATAGATGTCTCAATTTCACAACAATGAAGAAAAGGCGATATATTACCTCCGAATAGTTATTTCCAGAATAACCACCAACAGCTGTGCTCGGATCCAGCGGTGCTGTAAAAGCACTCAAGCATGAATCTGCTGACGTATAATGCTAAACAATATATCCATATTAGATCAACATCAGAAGTGTAGACCAAAGATAGATAAAAAAAATTATAGAGATGTAGATCACTAAATATACCTGAAAACAATAACCAACATGATCAAGGCCCCCAAAGGTGTCATAATTTCCAGAATCCATCTTGAAGTACTGTTATGAACAAAGCTTTGTCAGTTGTAAAGCCTCAAACTACAATATCTAAAGAAATCAACTACCAGTTGCTAGCCGAACAGAAAGCTTGAATAGCCGAACAAACAAAAAGATTGAAAGCTGTGAGCTAATACATGACCGGGCTATCCCGGTTGAGCCAATGACAGGCTGTTTCCCTGGTCATTTTGCCAAAATCTCGCTTTTGCTCGGATTGACCAGTTTTATTAGCATTTTAAATCATTAATTCTTTTGATTAGATTATAAAATCAATATTTTATAATTAACACTAATTATTATACGTGAAAAATATATGTAATTCTTTTCAAGTACCTTGTATTAATTTTACTTTTAATAATACAGATATATGACATAACTTAATTATGAGGTCATCCAGGTCAACCCGGTGAGATGACCAAGTTGAATCTTGCCCTGATAGGTGACCGGGTAGATTACCGGCCCCGGTTTCAGAACAGAGGCTGTGAAGAAGGATCAAAACATTAAACACCCAAGGGGCTAGGAGAAATTGAGATTCAAAAACTGTTGTTTAATAAACGGCGAACTAACTGCTGCAGATAGCATAATTCTAGCAACTTTTAGGCTGAAAAGAATATAAATGTCACACGAAGCCCCTAAACAAACTTGAAAGGATCAAACATCGTTATTGAAAGAACCCTTTAGTACAGAATAAGATTCATAGAGAACCAAGGAAAACCAAATTTTTTGTGAAGATTCTACATCCGACTCTTATTCACCAACTTAGGTTAGCCGGTCCAAGTTTATATTTTCAGCCGAAAAGGCTAGATTTTTATTTTTTTATTAATAGAACCTAGATCCTGTTCACTGGATTGTTTCATCAATAGAGGAACACTAAACAGAAATTGCAAGAAAAAAATTGAATTTAATTTAAGACATGTATGTCTTTTCATTTCAAGGAAACTCCTTTAGCCATTTACCTCCTGTAGATACCTGGATATATTTCATGAACATGACCATTCCTCTCCACTTTCATCAACTAAATGCAGGGCAGAACTTAAGTACTTAATACATATTTACAGCACTTAAATAAATAGCTCTAGATGACAGCGACAAGGTACAGAAGAGGATTTTCTTTAACCTCCGCTGATATAAAATTGTGAAGGATACTTGAGCTTATTTGTCACTTGAACCAAAAATCAAAAAATCAAAAGAGGCATTTGCAGGAACTGTGAAGAATACCTGAAGAACACTTTGAGTTGCACAAGCTGTGCCAAGGGGCTTCAAGCAAATATCTGTCAGAGATACCACTGTACCAGAATAATTAGCTCTGATAGCATCTACCTACAAAATCAATAGTATATAGCCTCTGTCAATCAGCAGTATTATAAGTACTCAATCATAAAGTCAATATACTAATTACTCCAAGGACAACACAAGCACAGAGATGAAGGTCATTTGCTAACAACTAAGGGAAGGGAACAGGATTTTACCTTTTTCTGAATATCAAATAGTAATTTGATATTGCTATCTGTCACAATGCTTGGTGCTTTTCCACGCATAGTATCTGGAATTGTTGATATTATGAGCTGAAAATTGTATGTGTTAGATTCTTTATCTAAGTACACTTTGTGAATGGGGGATGAATATCACAGAATCACAATATACCATACCTGTTCGATTCTGTAAAAAGGAGCTAGGTGGCTGTCAAAGAATTGTTTCTCTTCAGCAGCTCTACTTCCTGGACCCACCCATAACTAAGAACAGAGGAATACGTATCGGGGTGAGTTTTTGAATTGATCAATAATTTTTTTAGGATGTCTAATGAATATGACAATATATCTATTTGTAATTTCAGCAATGTATACATTTGCAGCAACAGGAAACTTGATTCCAGGTGAATTCACAGTAATCTCTATTTTGGTATAGCCATGACCCATGAATGAATGTTTCTAAGTTATTGAAATAGATTAAAAATATTAAGAACTGAAGTTGGACGGCACATATGGGTTATTCATACTTATACTTGACAAGTTGTATTGGCCAAGGATATTGAGAATTATCAGCTCAAAAACATGGTATGTTTTGAGAAAATGTCAGCAAGAAGGTACAGTTTCACTATAGATAAGTTTTAGTGCGGCTTCATACCTTTTCAGGTCTTGTTTCAACACGGAAGCGAATGAGACCTAAGCAAAGCACAAGAACAATAAACACTGACGAACATAATACAAGTAATGGATTTCTAGCCACCCATGTGCCGTATCTCCTGAAATAGAGATGCCATCGATAATTTTGAAGGTCAATATTCAGCAGAAAAGGATCTCTCAAAATCATGAAAAACACAATGGCATGGTAAATGACCTGTAAAATTTTGACATGTATCCTTGAACAATGGAAAGTTGTACGCCGTTTATCACTCGAGGAACATCCTCAAGCATCTGATAAACAGAAAAGTGTCATAAGGATAAAGCACTGAGGTACAGAAAAACTATCACCAAATATGATAACGCAGTAAGCCTATGGCATTGTTATTATTATTGACAACTTACCTGCATAGGCACATTGTCATCTTTTTGGCTGTTTACACGGCGAACAATGCCACTGTTGGGGACATTAACCAATGGTTTAGTTCTAGACATGGGACTAGTTTTTCTTTTCCTTTGGAAGAAACCCCAGCCAAGAAAGATAGAGACCAGGATAATGTACAATACTGCAACTGAAACTTCAACACATTTAGCCTGCAATAGTCAGGATTGAATTTTCTTTAGTTTTATAATGGTCGCCTCAACTAAAAGTCTAAAAGTTTTTGAAAGCTATAGCTACTTCAAAATTATTTCACTCACTATGAGCGTAATAATTTAGAGGAACTTTCTTCTCACCTTTAGAGACCCTATTTTGACTGAACATGAACCTTCCTCAGGAACAGGAGGAAGGGCAGAATTTGAACAGGCGGCAGATGAAGGACAGTCACCACATGAACAGCCTAATGATGTATCACCACATGAAAAGGTGGAAACATTCATGGGTCTCATTCCAGATGACTCGGGGGCACTAGGCAAAAAATTAATAGCATAGGGGGATCCTGGCACGCCGGGAGCTGCCCGCCTACCAAGAAATGCATACCAGTCTGCCACAAATGTGATCAAGTATCAGCAAGAACTCTAGGCCAACTGTGAGTGACAGATGTATACCTTTTACAGTCATGCAATGAGCAGGAAAAGATCAAACCAAGAGTCATATACAATAGTGAGTCAACAAAACTTTGTGCTTTGCCACCCCCGGTATGAGGAAAGGAAGATGTGGATCAACTTACCAGTGAAATTGTTAGCACCAGCACCGATAAAATCTATTGCTCGAGTATTCATGGTACCAAATTTTACATCCTTACAGGATTCAAACATCCCTCCACCGAAATTGTCACTTATGTAGAAATCAATTCCATTGACTGTAGCATTGCCTCCAACCTGAAGAACATGCAGATCATAAGGAACAGGAGTCAGCACTCAGCAGGTCTAAAAATATACTTCCTCCGACCCAGGACAAGGTTCCCGTTTACTTTTGTGGTCAACAAGATAGGTCATGTATTGCTTTTGGATAAAGTAATGCTTTTTGTTTGGGATGCCAAAAGTGGCAAAAGGAGAAGCTTGTTCCAGGATGGAGGAAGTAATAAAGTAAACTTAAGTCCCATATAATAATGAGTATGCCATTCTTACACAAAACAATTGCAGTGGAGAAAAAAGAAACTTGCAAATGAAAAATTACGTGGGTTGCAACAAAATTAGAACTTTGAGCAAACAGATAATTTTCTATTTTTTTTTTTTTTTTTTTTTATTTCCTTCTGTGAGTTCAACATAATAGTCTGGGACCAAATATTTTAGTAACATAGAAAGGGTTAATCTGCAGTGAAGAAAAACGAATTATTTGATGACATGTGCACATCATCATGAAGTTAATTGACTGACCGTGCCAACAGAGGTCACATTAATAAACTGGCTCTGATTTGGCGAGCATGTTAGTTCGCAGAATAGATTCAGAAAGTTTCTTAAGCATGCTGGACAACCTACAAGGAAGGGAACTGCCTGCGAAAAATATTATTATGACAACATAAGTATATTGACTTGCATTAAGTTGAAGAAAAGTAGAAGTTGGTATATAACACCAGAGTGAGCATCACGTAAAGTCAAATGTAAAACTAACTTCTAAAGACAGGGTAAACATGCACCATTATCTAGATGTTATCTCAATATTAAACAGGGACCTTATAATGCTGTTACACTATCAGAGTTCGGAGAACTTTTGCTAATATAATCTCTGGGACATAGGGTTTCACTGATGACACAGAACCAAGACCTTCTTCCTAAAACTTGAGGGCCCGAATGTCCATGGATTATCACACCCACCAAGTACGTCTCACTTTATTCATGTCAATGTCTTTTACATAAGTAGAAGACATCATACAGAGTTACAGACTGAATATGATTTTGATAACTAACTTACATCATAATTATTTTAGAAATTCTCTTTGTATCAAAACTTTACATTACAAAAAGATGCTCCGGTTTGTTGGCATTGGCACCTAGGTGACAATGTCCTCTAATTCATGTATGATGTGAGACCTTTACTCTTGTAGAATGAAAGTATGAAACAAGAGTCCAAATAGAGGTAGGTAGATTAAGGCACTAGGTAGTATAATCAATTCAACTGAAAATCATGAACACTCTTGAAACTTTTACGTCTGTTGAAATGGAGCTGGCCAAGGAACAAGAATTGTTGGATGTGAAATCATTTAACAATAAACATCAGCTCTTACTTGCTGGACTTGCCCCCGCAAAGTGTTGAACTGCCTCTCTGTACAGCACACATTTCCAGTAATAGTAGGGCACAGACTCTGAATCTTGGCCGATAGCAATTCATCAGGCTGTAAAAAAAAAAAGTGAATAAGGAATTATAGTTTGGACAAGATCAGAAAACACAATACAACTATTGCAGACTTGCAGTAACTAACTAATACAACTGGACTATAATAAAACAAATTTATTTTCAATGATTGATTTTATCAAACAAATTCTAGTTGGAATAGGTGCAATAGTCTCAAGTCTCAACAACAAGTTTATTCAAGGGAGTACCTACCCTGACAGCAGGCGAACCAACCGGACAATTCAGCACTTTCCCATCACTTCGCGTTCCACAAATGTCATACATTGCACAGTAACCTTCTGAATGTCTGGAGTAAAAAAAAAAAAAAAAAAACAGAAACACCGGTTAGTGTCAAAATCAGCAATCATAAGAAATTCATCTCATAAATAAATAACCAATGAATGAACAAATATTCAATTCAGCAGCAGCTATATCTAACAAAAGAAAAAGGAAATATAAAAATAAATTCAGCAGGTGAGAGATAGAAGAAGCTCTAACATTCCATTTTCACATGGGAAATTCTACAAACACCTGGTAGCTAGAATGTTGTTTTCAAAATAAATCAAATCATACAAATAAGAAACACTGTCCAATCACAGGTTCTTTAATTATCTTCCCCTATTGCATAGTATTAGTCAAACTTTTCAGCTCTTGTTAGTCAAAACTTCTCAAAGCTAATTCAAC
The DNA here is from genome assembly GCA_026545765.1 of Plantago major. NCBI lineage: Eukaryota > Viridiplantae > Streptophyta > Magnoliopsida > Lamiales > Plantaginaceae > Plantago > Plantago major. The sequence continues at coordinate 1,942,336 of CM048843.1, read as the reverse complement.
CACTAGTCCTACAAACTTCTCATAACCCAAAAACTTGTCCACAAATCAAAAGCTCCATTTGAACGATCACGAAAACAAACAAAATTGACGAAATGGCGATCAGAAATCAAATCCTACACACAAAAAGGAATGTAACATTACCGCTCAGTGGCATTATCCGCTAACAAAGACCTTTTCCCTATCCACTCAGAATTCACAACGAAACACACCTGCAACCAATTCAAATCACCATGAGTGAATTCCAGCGCCAATAAAAACGAAATAGACTGAAAAATGACACTCCGAGTGAACACAATCACGCACCGAAAGCAGAAAACACAGTAAGAATCTCATTTCTGAACGTGAGGAGTCCATTGCCGCTGAGGATTCCAAATTCAAACAAGAGAGACCGAGTGAGTATTGAGTAGACGCTACTACGCTAGTACTGTGTTGGTGTGTGAGAATTAATTAGTGTGTGAATAGAATAGGTGTTGAAAGAGGTTGGAATCAGCCATTAATGAGGAGTAGAGGTTTGAAATGGTAACAGAGTCGATATGTACTGTAGAGAGAAGGTGTATGTATATATATATATATATATATATGTGAAATGGGTGGTATATATATCTACTGGTTTTTAGGAGGAAAAAACGAATTCAGAGGCGAATTTATACTGTGTCAGTTCTTGGTTGTTTGGGATGGGACGATAGTGCCCTTGCTTTCGGCTATGTTTGTCGGGTACGTTGTAAATTGTAGGTCATGGGATTATGAGTGTCAATATGATTATGTGGGTCGGTTTCGAAGAAAATTTACTAATGTTTGACATGGGTTTTCTATAATCATTACCATGACTCCATGACTACCAAGGGTAGGGATAAAGAGTTGCAACAATCGAATTCTGTTAACGTTTATGACTAGAATTATAATAATAGTGAGTCGGTTTTACTCACTCTGTAAAGATGGTTATTACTTTTAATATATTTATGTAGTAGTCTAGGAAAAGGATGGTTAAATAAAATTCAATCTTGAATTTTCACAATCAAAGTTGAATGTACTGAGGTCAAAATGATTATAGATATTAAGCTTCATTGGCATGGCAAAAATATCAAATTTAAAGAATGCACGTGTTCTACATGTGTTTTCTTTTTTTTCCGTGTGAGTGTATATATGAATATATGATAATGTATAACGAATTACTCTCTTTCAAGATGCCCACGAAAACTTAATGAATGTTTGGCTCATGTTCAAGTATGCCCGTGAGCATTTTCAAGTCATTTCCAAACGAGTTTTATGTTGCGTTGGGATATAGTCAAGACTGTAATGTTTACAAAAAAAAAAAAATAACTTAAGTTAATGAAATGTTGTGTCTCATGCTCGAGTTCTAAACAAGCTGAGCAACTAATTGTTAAGGGGACAAACTCGACTCGACTCGTTGACATCCATATATTACCACCTCAATGAAGTGTACACTTGCGCGGGTTTACTTTCTACTACTACATCAATACATCATGTTGATTTGTTGTAATGCACCGTAAATCACGGTACATATATAGTAGTAGTATATATTATAACATATGGGCTAATAATTGGTTAAGCTTCGACCATTTGACTGGTGAGGTTATCACGTAGTCCTAGCTTTCAATGTGTGAAGATTAAAGTTTGATTAAACGGAATTTAAAAAGAATAAATGGAAAAATTAATTGGAGAGTAAGTATAGTATAGGGCCTGATTTTTCATTAGGATATAGAAAGGTCGGATTTTTTACATTAAATCGTTCGCGGTCAGTTTCTCCAGCTGCCCGAAAATCTCGGTCACATTATAAAAAACCCTAAATCAGATCCAAAACCACGTTCTTCGTCTCCCCACCTCCACGGACCTTCTCCGCTTCCGTTCCGTATGCTCCGCCATCCAGCCACCGCCCTCCACCTCCTACCGCTACCCGATCCTCCCAAATTCCGGCATTTTACACCACTGGGGTTACGCCTCCAGCGCCACCACGTTCTACAATCACCGGTTCCAGAGAAATCCTCATGGATCATCAAGCTCGAGAGGGACAACAACAATCACATGCATCTGTTCCACCCACTCACCGGATCGGAGATCAAGCTGTTGCCCCACACTTTTCCGGAAATTTTCGATTTCATGAATGTTACGATTAAGGAATTGGGGGAAGAGTACACGCTTCAGTATATTAATCTTAAGCCTACGGCTAATTCAATTGGTCAGGCAGGGAATCTGTATATGGAATTGATGTAGCTCTGTGATATTTTGCATATGTGAGATTTATATCATGACTGGGGGATTTTATGTCGTGTTTGTGGGATTTTGCAACTGTGAGATTTTTGCTGTGTCTGTGGGATTTTTGCATCTGTGAGATTTATCTTGTATCTGGGATATTTATTTTATGTATGTGATATATATCATGTGTCTGTGAGATTTTAAAACTGGTGGATTTATCTTCTGTCTGTTAGTTTTTGCATCTGTAAGATTTATCTTATGTCTATGAGTTTTTGCATCTGTCTGTGGGTTTTTGCATCTGTGAGATTTAATGTCTGTGAGTTTTTGCATCTGTGAGTTTTTAAAATTGGAAATTTATGTTGTGTCTGTGAGTTTTTATAACTGAGTGAATTAATGTTGTGTTGTGTCTGTGAGTTTTTATAACTGGAGAATTAATGTTGTGTCTGTGAGTTTTTATAACTGGGTGAATTAATGTTGTGTCTGTGAGTTTTTATAACTGGGAAATTAATGTTGTATCTGTGAGTTTTTATAACTGGGGAAAGTTCGGTCTGACCGCGTGCTGATTTGATCACTGGAGCAACTTAAAAAACTGACTTTTTCTATTCTATTGGAAATTCAGACCCTTTTATATAATTTTGTGTTAATTGGAAGGAAGTCATTGCCAATATGTATATATGTCTATCTAGCCGACTCGGAAAACCTGGATAATATGTTACGATGCTATGTTCGGAGGAACTAAAAAATAAAACCGACAAGTACAAAATAGAAAGAGAAAAAGAAGATAATGTGAATAGGATGGGAAAAAATCAGCTGCAGGAATCATCAGAATTGAATATGATGCAGTGGATTGCATTTGGGAATAGTTTTCTTGTTGGATGAAATCAAAACAATACAATCCCAGAACTTATCTGTCCCTGTTTACTCGTATCATACACCTATTGTCAATTACTCCAGCACTGCACCAAAACCTAATAGTTCCACTTAATTCTGCCACAAACCTATCCCAATACAATCTTCTTCTTCTTTTCTCCCTCAATTTTCCACTCGTATCTGCTACATTCGACTCATTCAATCGAGTAATATAAGCTCCCAATGATGTTTCTTCATACCATATTTATTGCAAAATATATTGAGCATGTTTTGCTACGAGATTGTGATAATTATCTCATGTTACAAGATCTTTTAAAGGTGGTTGAGTCAATTTTTACGTAGTATTATCATCTCAAGTTCATGTTAGGTCTTATAATGATCTTTTCCATGTATGCTTGTCTTGTATTTGCCTCTATATAGACACGTGTTGAGTGCAGGTGTACCGACTCTCACATGATGGACTTCTTGACAATCCTACATTGTTCGATAATCATTAGTATTTTAATATGGGAAGACTATAATATTGCAAGGGATTGTAAGGTGTAAGGGGCCTTTTCTATAATATGCCAGCTTCTCAGTCGAGACTAATTTTACATGATTTTAAAATATTTAAGTGGATCTTTTCATGATATGTCAAGTAAATTCGATTACAAGCCAATTGTGGAACTCGTCCAAAACTCTCTTTATCACCTTACATCCGAACAATCATAGAACTCAACCCCGGGTTTGGATGATTTTGTAAATGTTCAAGTGAATATTTTCATGAGCCATTAAGTCAGTGTAACTGCAAGCCAATTGTCGAACTCGTCCAAACGTCTCTTTTATCACCTTGCATTCCAACAATTGTATAACTCATCCCGATTTTAGGTGATTTTGTAAATTTTTAAGTGGATTAATTTATTTCATGAGTTAACTGCAAGTCAATTGTAGAACTTGTCCCAAACTGGTTGTATCACCTTACATTCAAACTCGTCCCAATATTAGGTACTTTAATGGCATGAATTACATGGAATAACCATTATAAATGGTAATTCACAAATGATGAAAATTGAAATATTTAGTTTAGTGGCTGTCAAGTGCCGTGTAGATAAATCTATTAAAAAAATAACGGAAATTTTTAAAGTGAGAAGAATGTAACACGTTACTATTGTTATTTAAATACGCAAGGACCATAAAAGTAGTGGAATGGAACTCTCAATCATGCGTAGGTGATGGTGAAGTCCATTGGAAAAATAGTTAAATAGAAAGATGATAAGTTATTTGCCTATGTATCTCAATCAAGAATGAACTAGAACCCGAAATTGGTTGCTTCAAACTTCATTGTATTGTGGTTTTCTGTCAGAGTTTGTTTGAAAATTGACTCATGAAATCCTCGCTACAGATATGTTCAATGTGAAAGGAATTGAATAAATACCATGAAACGCAATGAGAGTACAATATACATTATATTTATGTAAACGCTTCAATGACAAAAAAGTAATATTTTTTAAGATACACATCTTGTGACATAATTTTGACCTCCAAATTTAATAAATTTTTGTAACCGCTTCATTGACCAAAAAATGTAATACTCCCTCCGTTTAAAAACAAATGACACATTTGCTTTTGGACAGTAAAATTAATGTGCAGTGTAAATGATAGTGGAAACAAATGCACATTGAATTGTAAATGTTGCCAAAAAATTAAATGTGACATTTGTAGTGGGGCATATATAAATGAAATATGTATAATTTGTTGTGGGACGAAATAAGCACTTTTTAAGATACAAATCTTGTGAGAATATTTTGACACTCCAAATTTAATAAATGTATCCGCTATGATTATATTCATGTAAGTGGACCCCCAGTTTCCTTATCAATAGACCACCATATATATCCGTGACTGCTAGTGTATCTGTAATGCCTCGAAGTTTCAAAGAGTTTAAAATGATTGAGAACATTGCTCATACCAATAATGTGCACCTTTATTTTCGGGAACACGTCAACAAAAACACCATAGTTAAATTTGCTTTGCTGAATTGCTCCGAGGCAATCATATCATGGTTGACTAGTTATGAAGTTTTCCAGACGCAGACGTGGTGAAAAGGCAAAGTAAAAGACACGTTGTTGTCACAAATGATCAACATATCATCCAAACATCAATCTACAAGTATTCACACAGGTCTAAAAGATCAGGTTTAGATGAATTAGTGGTCCAACGTTATATTATCAGTATCATATGACGAATCATCATAAAAATTTTGAAGTAAAAGATTTTCCAACATGACTGGGACAGTGGACTTGTCTATTTTAGACTAACAACCACCGCACCAAATTAATGGTATGGTATCAACTTCCACGTAACAGGATCCTTCAGAAAGCCGAGAAGAGAAGTTGCGCATTTCAAGTTTCAACCACACCATTAATTAATAGTAGTACCTTTTAATTAGAAGAATATTAGTAGAAAACTTTAGTCATAATATTGCAATCATTTCATTAATCATCAAACTAGTATCAATTTTCACTCCACTAAATTTGTAAGCTCCGCCATTACACCTAGAGAAGAGGAAACCCACTTGAGGGCCATTTTTGTGACATCGACATTTAATAATTTTAGTACTACCAACATGTGTGATCAGCTGACATTGTTCACTTCACGAATTGTAGCATTTGATTCATGGTCATTGAATACAATTGCAGTTTGTGGTTACCTTGGAAATGGTTGTTGTACAATTAATTATGTGTTGTTCTTGTTGTTGACTTGTTACATTTAATTTCATTTCGAATTCACAGACACCCAATTTAATACGTTCAGAATAAACCAAGATTATACGTTCGGTGTTCGGTTCTGGACACAATAATCTACTCCATCCCTGAATGTATAACATTTCCTTAACTGGAAGTGACTTGGAACCTGAAACTTGGTAGTACTAGTAGCATGAAATTGGATGATGACTGAATGAGGGATTAATCAACTACCAGTATCTTACGAGTATGATCCAAATATCTAATAGTCAATTTATCAGGTCGTTTTGATGCACACATGTCATTGATTTTCTTTCTCAAAATTATGAGTAATTTAGATGCTAGGGGTATACGTAACTATTAGTACACCATCTAATATAATGGGCTACCATTTAAGACAAATTATTTGGCCATTTTTTATCATTTAATTTTATTTTCGTAATAAGTTCTCTTACGTAACACGAATTTCAGAAATTGATAAAATTGATCTGATAAGGTTGTCCAGGAAGTTTAACAAAAAAATAAGCTAGCTGGTTTGTTTTAACATACCATATTTAGCAAATCAGCTAGCTTTTAGCAAATCAGCTGATTTACTAAACATTTTTATGAAAACCAACTAGATTATCAACTATCAACTACCAGCTAGCTTATCAACTAATTTTGCCAGAGCCAATGTATGATATCGGATACCCATATGTAAAGTAGAGTTCACCTGCTATGTGATATAGTGTATCAGTAACTATTATCGTAACATCCGATAAACCGTTATTGTGATAGAGTCGAAAAGGGCAAGAAGGGAAGAAGAGATGTGGAGAAATAAAATAGAGAGATGGTTGGGAAGTGAGTGGAATTAATGATGATGAGATTGGGCATTTGGACAAAGGACGAATGAGATGATCTGTTAGTTCTCGTTCACATTCGAAATTCTAATGATGCTACAGATCACAGATCAAATAAACCTTAGATACTGGAACGTCTTTTCTTCCACAAATGATGAAGCTTATCCCTTCACAATCTAATTTCACAATCTCACCAAAACTAAACTAAACTGATGTTCTGTTTCTTCCTTTCTTCTTTCCACACGTGATTAGTGCAAAACAATTGTCCTTTGCGAATTACGATCACTATTACACAAAACAGACACGACACAACACTTGTTTACTGAAACCCACCTAAACGGCTTCCGTCTGTCTGTTTCTCTTGGAGAATGACGGAAACCGGCTCATCACATTTCGCGTGCTTAGACTACTTTCAGCCGCATATTATGAGTAATAATACGATACTGTGTTACTATTAAGGAAGTTGATTACTAATACCTCATCTAGTTATGGAGATATTGTAGTATTTTACTACTAGGATACTAACTGGTGTATTTATATATATAGATGCTTATATCAGATAATAATATAACTAAATTTTACTAACTTTTCATATATTCAATTTTTCTATAATTACTTAATTGAAAATCTAATTAAAATAATTATATTAGTTTCAGAAGCTTAAAATGATAAAAGTAAACAATCAATTTTAATAAATTCCTATCTTAAATCTTAAGTATTTGGCATAATTTACATTCTATTTTTGGATTCCTAGCATCCACAGGGTATTGCAATATTCTCTTCATAAACCGATAAACCGGTCTATGTAAGACTCAATTCATGAGTAGCCATGTTGAATCAGATAATCAAGCTTCAAATTATTAGGGGTCGGGTCATTATACATGGTATCATAATTCATCAGGGCCCACCCTAAAACCACGAGAGATCGTCTAGGACGTCAATCATTTAAGGTGGTATACTATGATATGCTGCATGTGGTTCATGTATATTCGAAGAGACATACTGTAACATGGTATGTTGTCTTTAGTTGATTTTAATATGTAAAGTTTTCCAACTTAAAGTGGACAATATCATACCAACAAGATGTATGTGACTCAGCTGTTGATCATTTGTGATGTTCCAATAGTAGATATCGACCGATTAGTAATCGGGTTGTTACACGTTGATAACTTCGCGAATTTGAAGTATTTGACATCAACAATTAGTTATATGATCTCCACACATTGGTAATCACATCGGGCTAAAAGATCAGATCTATATCGATTAGTTGTTTGGTTATTATATTTCATTGACATGTTTCGGTACTCTTCCCCATTACCTAGAAAAAATGAGACACCGGTTCAATCATGGACGTGGCCTGATCCATGATTTGAAGTATGAAGGATCAATTTCTTAAATTTCGAAAATATTAGACCATCCACTATGGTGACCAAAAAATTGGTCGAGTCGCCGGCCGACCTCTCCCGCGACCAAAAACTGCCATTGTGGTAGCGGTCGTGGGGTTGGTCGCCGGAATTTTTTTTATTTTTTTTATTATTTTTAATAGTTATATTAGTTGGAATATTGAATTGGAATGAAGATTTGGAGTTTAAAATTGTGTTTTTTGTTTAAATCAAGCAACAAAACCGAACGACATAAATCGCTCATAAAAATGGTGAATTGTGAAGTGTGAGAAAATATGTCTTCACTGATCTCTATTTATAGATCTCGAAAAAATATGACCGTCGGTATAATTTTTATATTCGCATTTTAGTCCCTCCTGGATCCGACACTAGTCACGGATAGGATATTCACATACCAGACACTACTGTCCGTTTAAAAGCCTAATGAGGGGGGAGGGGGTTGGCGTCATGATTGGGAGTAACCTGACACAATGTCATCGTCATCATGATTCTCTCCTTTTACACTTTTGGCCACGCCTCGATCATGCAGAAAGGAAATTAAGCCCCCAAAAGCACTTCCTTTTCAAGACCAAACTAATAAAACGAAAAATAAAGTAAATTTCACTTTTGTACTAGTTCTAAAGCCTTAAAATGTCTTGCAGAAGCCAGGTGTGTGACTCTGAGTCATCATCTTCCTCCATTACAACGATCCAACTGCGCTTCAAAGATTGATTTTAATCACTTTCCTACATCGCTGTCTGAGTACAAAATAACATTGGCGATCGATATCACATTAAGTTGACCATTGATCGAGTTCACTTTTATGTACATATACATCTCGTTTCTAATTTCTGATTGTTAATTCTACAATTTAGTTATCTAATTGTACAGTCGGATTCTAAAATATGAAAGTGATTGTCCTGATATTAATCATAATTTGAAACTTGAATTTGATATCCATGACTCATACGGGATGTTCTCTTCAACTGAAAACTCATTCAGTTCAGTTCAGTTAAGTTCTACTTAATTATATTTTATACTACTGATTCGATTCGATTTAAAATCAGAATCGATTATAATGGTTCTTAGTATATATATTCTGGACCATAACAAAGATCAGAGGTTGCACTATATTATTGTCTAAGAAACTCATTTATGATCACTGGGTTTATTCTATGATATACTGTATTTTGACGTCTCACGTTGTTTGAATGTGTTGCTTAGCGTAACACATTAACACATTAGTCACAATATAACATGTACAATATACTCCCTGTGTCCCATGACAGTCGTCCAGTTTGCACTAATTCGCGGTCAACAAAATTGAACTTTGACGTCGAATAATTCTCAAACGGTAATAGATTTTTTTTTTTAATTGAACTATATAATGAAAGCTTAGGTTTAAATTTTCATTATATAGTTCAATAGAAGATTTTACTATTACCGTTTGAAAATTATTCGCACAAAGCTCAATTTCATAACCGCAAATTAAATGAAACCTGATAACCTGCATTTTAAGGGTATAAAATATTTAATATATCATGCTGCAATATAAAGTGATTTGTGTCAACTATGTTCTCTCCTAGAATATGGAGTAAATATATATATGGCAAATTACATATAGGTCCCCTGTTAGATTCAAAAGTTGCAGATGGCTACCACTTAGATCACAATTACATGCAAGTCATGTTCGATATAAATCAATTACATCCAGGTCCACGACTTTGACTTTTGGCGAATTTAAACCAGGAAAGGCCATTTTTTCCCCTGTTCAAATTTCAGCTTTTGAAATTGGTCAAACAGCCTTAACTTATTACTGTCACGTGCGAATCACGAGGACCTGAATGTAATTGAATTTGTTTTATCTGGTAGTCACTCGTAATTATTTTGTTACCGTTATTTTTAAAAACCTAGCCGTTGGAACTGAATTTTGGAGTGAATTTTGTCCTATATTTACACAAAAAACAGTCCACTTTTACTCCTCATTTCAGATTTTTCCAACTTACAATTGTCTACGTTTATTATGCATTCATCGAGTGGTGATTCGTCGAGTGGTGTTATTCGTCCTATTTGTAAGAATTCAAATTGTAGTAAGCGAACGGTTCTATCTGTTAAAAAGTCTCAACCGCACGAGGAAAGATTTTATTGGGGTTGTCCAAAGCATGGGTGGTCGGAATGGTGTCATCAGCAAGAAAATGTGCAAACACAAGTTCGAGGAGATTTCATCCATGCCGAACTGTCATGTGAATTTGTACTACCACAACACATAGCTACAAGAAGACAACAAGACACGATAGTTCAAAGACAACAACAAGCCACAAGAGATCTACCTATGGAAGAACCTGAGGATACAATGGTGCAAAGAAGACAGAAGAAGAGAGTACACCCAAATGAAGACAAGTATGGTATAATTAGGCAACTCATTTGCCTAAACCTGTTGTTGTTTGCTGTGTACCTAATTGTGCAAATTTGTAAAGCATTCAACTATAATAGTAAGTATAGAAGTATATTAGGAACTAGTAATTTGTATTGAACTTAATTTTCCAATGAAAGTTTCAATACAAATGAGCAATGGAGCTCTAACCAAACTGTTTCAAGTACTCCAAATCAATCCAATAAAACAAACCCAAAAACACCAACTAAACTATATCAAGAACTCCAAATCCATCCAACAAAACAAACCCAAAAAACCAAAAACTCTTCTCAGACCCTCCAATCCACAGAACATCCTTTGGAATTGTGATGGCCTATCAATGGCAGGTTTTACAAAGATCTCAAATACAGAACCTAAATTTGTTCTAAGTACCATCTCTCTGTACTTAGGTGCCAACTTGAAAGCCTCTTCAGGGTTGCCTCCCATTATCTCTTCAGCTTTAATCTTTGCCCTGTAAACACTACAAGAAAATCAGAAAAAACGACGTTATGGGGCGACGGATCCATAACGACGGATCGCTAATTGGGGCGACGGATAATAATTATCCGTCGCCCAAGTTTGACTTTTATTAAAAAAAAAAAAAAGAAATAATTTTTTTTTAAAAACTGGGCGAGGATAGATTATCCGTCGCTATAAGGCGACGGATACCTATCCGTCGCCCAAAATGGCGACGGATCGACAACTCTGGGCCGACGGATACGTGTCTGTCGGCCCAGAGTTTCATATTTCCGGGCAGAGAGGCAGAATGTCCTCATTTTCTTCATCTTCTTCATTCTTTCATCCTCATTTTCTTCTTCTCCTCAATCCGTTTTCCGGCCAATCATCCGTTATTCCGGCCAATCTTGGTGCCTAATCGAAGCTCGTGTGACAAGGAGTTTGGTTCTTCGATCAATTTCATATTTCTACCGATTAATCAAGGTATTTTGGCTAAAACCCTAGTTTTTAAAATTTTGGGGATTTTGTTTATTTTGATTAATTTGAGCAATTATATGTATATATGATAAGTATGTAGTAGTTAGTTTAGTTAATTTGATCAATTATATGTAATTTGTTCAATTTGATAGTTAGTTTAATTAATGATATGAATGTATGTAGTATGTTAAGTTTGGTATGTATGAATGTATGTAGTTAGTTTGATTTGTGTGTTAAGTATATATAGTTAGTTTAGTTAATTTGATATGTTTGTTAAGTATAGAAGTATGTAGTTTTGATTTGATAAATTTGACTTGGTTAAGTATGTAATTTGATATGAATATATGTAGTAATTCGATATGTATAGAGTAATTAGTTAATTTGATATGTATGTTAAGTATATAATATATGTACTAAGAGGTTGAAATGGTTAAATTATATGCCCAATTTTGTAACATATCGAACACTTAATTAATAATTAATTTATAAGCAACATATAATATATAATTAACAATTAACCTCTACAATCTTCCTATCCGAATTGGAATCGATCTAATAAATTAAATACGATCTAATCAATTGGAACGTCTCAGGTTAAAAATAAAGTATACTATGAATTCCGACCGTTCATGGATGTACGATTGTACGGTGGTAAATGGCAGAGTTTCTAGGAGTTTTGTAGAAGGGGTTAAAAGTTTCATCTCGTTTGCCATGGGACGTCCGGTTTGTGCAATTGGGGGTTGATAAAGTGTCCTTGCACATTGAAAACCTGCAGAAACAAGCAATTTATGACGCCTACAACAGTATTCGAGCACTTGCGACGTTATGGATTCATGCCTGAGTATCATGTATGGATTCATCACGGTGAGGAAGCACCGTCCATGGCATACCTCCAGTGGAGGGAGAGGCGGGGTTTGGGGCCGCCTATTGAGTGCCTTTCTACTTGTCGGAACATGTGCATGGTGTATTGGGAGGAGGATGTAGATGCATTGGAATGCAAGTTACGTGGTAGGGGCGTCACAAGTGATGAGGAGGGGGTGCATGAGAATGAGGAGTTTCATCCGTTTGTCTCTAGGCTTGTATAACTAGTAATCATTAGTTGATATATATATGAAACCAAATATTATGGTAAAATTTTGAAGTGATGTAACTTATATTATGTAATGCCTTATGATTGGTTGAAGCTAATATAACTTATATTACGTAGCAATTGATTGAATTATTGTGAAATTGATTTATTACCGTAAATGAAAGACCTCGATCTAATGAATTCAAACGTGTCGTTATTATCTAATTATTCAATGAATACCGATCGTTCATGGATGTATTGTACTCTCAATGGCGAGTTCAATGGAGTTTTACGAAAGGGTTGAAGGTTTCATTGCATTTGCAATCTCAAATCCGGCTTGTTAAGGATGGGTTGATAAAGTGTCCTTGTGCAATGAAACAAGGCGAAGCAATACGTGACTCCTAAAGTGGTAGTCCGACTTGAGGAAAAATGGATTCTACTGCGTATCGGTATGGAATCATCATGGTGAGGAAGCAAGACCGTCCAATAAATATGACCAATCTGAAGGCGTGGAAGGAAGAGAAAAATGAACAAGTCGGGAACAAAGTACATCTGAAGGCGATGCTATTCGAGCTCGAGTCGAACAAATGGTGTACGATGCTGCAGGGGCGGAGTTCAGGGACACAACCAACACTGAAACCGAGGTGGAGGTGGAGGAACCACCGAATCCCGAGGATCAGTTGTTCTTTGACTTGTTAGAATCATCAAGGAAGCCGGTTTACCCGGGGTGTAAGCTCACTGAGTTGTCTTTGTTAGCTCGGCTAATGAGTTGTAAGGCTAATGGCCAGCAATCTGAAACGAGCTTCAATGAATGGGTTGACGTAATGTCGGACCTTTGTCCTGAAGAAAACCTAGTTCCCACCAACTTTTACCAAGCGAAGAAAAAGATGCGGGATTAGAAATGTGTAACCATGGTATTGTCCCAAAATGTGCATGATATATTGGGAGGAGGATGCGGATCTAATAGAATGTAAGTTACGTGGTAAGGAAGCAGTACAAGCGTTACAAGGAGGGGCCGCAAAAACGACAAAAGAAAAATCTCTCACATAAGAAAATGTGGTACTTCCCTCTAGCACCTCGTTTGAAAAGATTGTATGCTTCAAGTGCTTCTGCAGATAAAATGCGGTGGCACAAGGAGCGAGTAATCTCGGATAATGCAGAAGGTGGTAGAATGGACAATCCAGCGGACTCACCCGCATGGAAATCGTTTGACAAGACATATCCAGAGTTTGCAGCCGAATCTAGAAATGTACGTTTGGGACTTTGTACGGATGGTTTTAACCCGTTCGGTAGTGAACGTAAATACTCTTGTTGGCCAGTTATGCTCACATCGTACAATCTGCCCCCCGGTGAGTGCATGAAGGAGCCATTCATGTTTCTGACTGCATTGGTGCCTGGGCCGAAAGATCCTGGACTGACGTTGGATGTTTTCTTGCAACCCCTAATCAAGGAGCTGATCGAATTGTGGACGGATGGTATCCCTGCATATGATGTGTCGACAAAAAAGAACTTCACCTTGAGAGCAGCTCTTCTTTGGACCGTGACTGACTTCCCTGCGTACTCCATGCTATCTGGAAGGAAAACTGCAGGGAAATATGCATGTCCACATTGCTTGGAGGATACAGATGCATTTAGACTGAAGGGTAGTGGAAAATTTTGTTGGTTTGATTGTCATCGTAGGTTGCTAGAAAGTCACCATCCGTTCAGGAAGAACAAGGATCAATTCTTGAAAAATAAAGTCGTCAACAAAAAAGCCCCGACAAGACTTACTGGTGCACAAATTCTTGCGGAGATTGATAGATTGGGTCTTATGAAGGTGACTGAACTTGGGTGGATGAAGCATAACGAAAAAATTGGTAAAAAATGTGGTTGGAGGAAGAGAAGCATTTTCTGGGACTTGCCTTACTGGAGCAGTCTTCTTATCCGTCACAACTTAGATTTCATGCACATTGAGAAGAACGTGTTCGAGAACTTATTCAATACACTTTGCAACATTGAGGGAAAAACAAAGGACCATTCGATGGATGTATCCATTCGAGAGGTACTTGGGGAAATTGAAGAAGTATGTCAACAACAAAGGTAAACCTGAAGGTTCGATTGCCAATGCCTACATTCGAGAGGAAACTGCAACCTTCTGCTCTTATTACTTTGATGAACACGCTCTCTGAAGACAAAGAAGGCGGCTCAAACGCAGACACATTCGTAGTTCAAGCGGATGATGAGTTTTCCCTATCTGTCTTCAGGGTATCAGGGAGACCTCTTGGTGTAGCTAAGAAAGAATATCTTACGGATAAAGAGTTGAAAGCAGCTCAATATTATGTCCTCACGAATTGTGCTGAGGTTGACCAGTATATGGTACTATTTGCGAGGTGAGGAACCATTTATTTAAATTTTAATATAGCTACGCAAGTCTCTACTTCAATTATAGACTTATCATCGAATCAATGTTTGCAGTTTTTTCAAAAAGCATTGTTTGGAAGAAAATCCTCAGATGATAGAGGATACACTAGAGGAACTACTTGACTCAAAAATTCCTACAGAATTTCCAGATTGGTTCCGAGAGTATGTCCGGAATCCTATTAACAACGTCACATGCATATATTTAAAGGCTCTCGCAGAGGGTCCATTCAAAAAGGTCTACACATTCCCAGGTTATATAGTCAATGGCCTTAGGTTCCACACGACTGAATGTAACACGGCCATGGCGACAAGCAACTCCGGGGTGTGTGTTAATGGTGCAGAAGATTATAGAGACGCTACTTTGTTTGATTTCCACGGCAAGCTAAAACGAATTGTGAGGATTGAATATTCTGGATTGCCATTTAAACGAACCTTCTTGTTTGACGTTGAGTGGTATGATCCTAATCCAGGAGGTACGGGGAAGAACGAGCGGTATGAAATGGTTGATGTGAACCAAAAGAAGAGGTACCGAACCAAGTATGAACCATTTATTCTGGCTACTCAAGCACGACAAGTGGTGTTTCTTGAATATCCAAGCAGAAAACGCGATAAGGGGGAATGGTTAGCTGCGGTACCTATCCGTGCTCGCTCGAAAGTGGAGTACATTGAGAAAGACGACTCAATTACCAACTCGTACCAACAAGAGGATGTCGATAAACAAGCAGAAGATCCCATAGAAGCAGATGATGAGTTGTTTGATCTGCACGAGGACCAATATGTAGCCTTAGAGGACGACGATAACGGTATATTATGTGTGTTATAAATAGTTAGTAGTTCATAACATTTGAGTAATTATATTTGTTATTATAATCTGTTATGTATTATAACTCGTACTAACACATTTTTATTGTATTTATTACATTTTTTTGCAGATGCCGCGACAGAGGCCGTCCACCTATCGTCCCCCACGCAGCGGCCGCATGATAGTGGTGGGTCGGGGCAGTCGACATGAGGAGGGCTCCGATGATCGTGACAAAGGTCTCGGATTCTGAGACCCCAGGCGAGAGAAGCGTGGCTCTACCGGTCGGCCGGACACATCTTTGGAGGACGACCACGACGATTGTCCCTACCTCGTGTTCGATCCAAACCATCCCAACGTCACATGGGACGGCTTGCCTGTGATTTTCCCTATTGGTCCTGCCAAGTAAGTATTATACATTCTTCTTAAATATGTAAAACATAACTGATAATGATAGTTGACAAGTATAAATTGTTGTACTAAAGTAATATATATTCGTTTCCTGTATCTTATACATTGACAATGACTTATGGCCTGGAGGTGCACAACAAACTAGGTGACATCTTAGGAGCGGGAGAAACCAAGGCGGTGGTGAGTGTTGGAGCCACATCTCGGGCGCATGAGGGCGAGTACTTGATGGTGAGGGTAAGTTAAAATATGACATTCATTTGTTTGTAATTATAATCGTTTTAATATGAGTGGTATGTTAGCCTTGTATGTGAGTGGTATGTTAGCCACTTTATTTGGGTGATATGTTAGTCACCATTGTGTTAGTAAATTTTAGGACAATGTGAGTGGTATGTTAGCCATGTATGTGAGTGGTATGTTAGCCACTTTATTTGGGTGATATGTTAGTCACCATTGTGTTAGTAAATTTTAGGACAATGTGAGTGGTATGTTAGCCACTGTATGTGAGTGGTATGTTAGCCACTTTATTTGGGTGATATGTTAGTCACCATATACATTATGTTGTTAGGACATGTATTGACTTTGGATGTTGTATGAAATTGGGAATGTAGAAGGTACTTCATACCAGTGAGTTGATCCCAGATCTGGCGCGTTCTGAGGTATGGGATCCAAAGCTGAGGATATGGTGCAGACGTTGAAGGCCATTCGGGATCGGGTGGCCCAATCCCTCCACAGTTGATGCATCGGAGTGGGCCCTTTGGGATGCTACTGGCGCGAGCGATGTCCGGGCGTTGCTTGGACCAACAGCGTAACCGGGCATCCCGATCGTCTGGCGAAGGGCCGTTCACCACCTTGGGAGGCGATCTCATCACCGATTATTATCAATCGTATATATGTATTTTTGCAATCTAGCATTACGTGTATGTATAAAGTCTCTCGCTCTATTACTTGTAGATGATAAATTGTTGACTAGATCTGGTTTGATTCGGTGTACGGGGAGGTGACATACAGTATGCCATCTTCAAGAAGGCCAAGAAGGGGGTATGGACCATTGCCGGGCCTCGTCTATTCGTGTGTTTATGTTGCTTAAAGTTCATATTTGTACACTATTACAAGTTACTTTTTAAAAACAGTAACTGATCATGATATCTGCTATTTACGATTTCAGGCTGAGGTTGATGCTCAGGTGGCGAAGGGCGAGGACGGGTGATGTGTTGTCAGCGAACAAGTTGACAACATCTTCCTAGAGGTCAACAAACCGGACAAGAAAGGGCGAATATATGGACTCGAGCCTCGGTTTGCATCTGGCTAGTCCGGGTGCTCCTCATCATCATCCCAAGATCGGACATCCGGTTTACACAGGACTGTGTCTCGGAAATGGTGCGATCAGAGTCGAGAACAGTTGCTCGGCTAACTCAAGAGATGGAGCAACAAAGGGACGCGATGGAGCGACACGCCAGAGAACAAAGGAGGAGAACGAGCGCCTTCGGTTACAGATGGAGCAGTTCATGTCCCAGTTCCGCCATCACCCACACCCACCCCCGTCTGATAGCTAGTTATGTATCTGTATGTTCGGATTTTTTTTTCATATTTACACTTGTTTGGATAATTTCTCCAGCTCTGAATATTACTTTTTTATTCATTGAAACATTTTTCGTATTATTGATTTATTATCGAACATTATATTGATTAAATAGGTGAACTACGAAAAATAGGGATTAATATGAAATAAATAGTGACGGAATTCACAGTGACGGAATTAGTGACGGAATTTCAAATTCCGTCACTAGTCCAATTAAAATATTTAGCGACGGATAGATTCTATCCGTCGCTAAATATGACGACGGATAGAATCTATCCGTCGTTATATTTCGGAATTTAAAAAAAAAAATTGGTCAAACATATTATCCGTCGTCAAATCCGTCGCGAATTGGACGACGGATTATTATTCGCCACGGCTCCGTGAGGAGCGGATTTTCTATCCGCCCAGGCTGAGGCGGGATGGATACTGGTCAGCGGATCTATCCGTCGCTTCTGATGCAATTTTTTGTAGTGAAACCCTCATATAAGGCACAACAATCCCTAGCTTATTATTCACCCATGGTAGTAGTTTCCTGGCACTGATTCCAGGATTCTTCTTCAACGGTTCAATCAACTTGGCAGCCAGCCAATTAGAGTCTACCTGTCTTTGATCCACCTTCCTTACACACTTGTGGGTACCATTATAAGTCCTAATCATGAATGATGTTTCATCATCCAAAACACCTGCAATTAGTCAAGTGAAAGTTAGTATGGTCCCTTATAAAACAATGTAAATTAAGTACTCAATGTAGACTAGTCTTACATGCATGCAGTCTCCATGGGTAACCTTTTTCACCACAGTGTACAGTGAATCTGGATGTATCATTCTTCTTCCTAATCAACATGAAGCCAACTTTCAAGACATACTCTTTCACCCTCAATCTCAAGTCTTTTATATTACAAAAGACATCTCCTTCTTTAAACTCTTTGTCCCAGTTTTCAATATTATCTTGGAACTCATCTCCAATCCATTCTGCATCACTTAACTCATTTTGTTCATCACTTTCATAATGAAAGTCAGCATCATCATCATCATTAATTTCACGTGCATTGTCATTATCCCCATGTCCAGTTGCAGTTTGATTCTCAGTTGCATTCTCATTATCATGACCAGTTGCAGTTTGATTCTCAATTGCATCTAGCTCATCCTCATCTTGATCTGATTCAGAATGCACCACCTAGTGAAGCCAATTTGCTCATCCTCACTTCCACACAAATACTGACTACTAGGTGCATCATTTTCCCAACCAAACACTTCCCTATCACCATCACTGTCATTGCCATTTTGTGCTTCATTCTGGGTTCCCATGCCACTCTCATTTCCAGTTACTGCATGCTCATTCTCATAATCATATTTCCCAGTATCAGATTCACTTCCACCACTTTGCCCATCATCATGGAAATCACTATCATCACTATCAGTACCTTCAGAACCATTTTCATTGATCATCTTACCTTTCAGTATCTCATCTTTAAGCTTCTCTCTTTTCAGTATCTCAGCTTTAAGCTTCTCTATTTCTGCAATAATATCATCCTCATCATCAACCCAATCCTCAACTAAGGCCTCCTCCACTGGCTTATCCCTACTCCCTTCACCAGTTTCAACTCTACTCCATTCACCAGTTTCCACCCTACTCCCTCCACCTTGGTTTTGCGTCAATATGTTTTCCAATAATTCCTCAAACTCATCATCATTTACAACAAACTCAGTGCCAACAGACTTAAAAGGAGTAGACTTAACTACTTTAGGAATGTAAGGAGTTTGTGGAGTTGGTTCATGAGGTTGTGCAGTAGGAGGAGTTTGTGGAGTTGGTTCAGTTGGTTTATCAAAGTGTGGAGCGGGAGGAGACTGTGGTTGTTGAGTATTCTGTGTTTCTTGAGTGGCAGGTGGTGGTTCATCTTCAGACATGGGATCATCAGTCAAGTCAATGATTTCAGGGGGGTTCTGGGGTTGAGTGTTTGGTGGTCTAGGCTTACAATATCTTCTAAACAATCTTCTTCTAGAACCTGATTCAGTCTGAACTTTGGTGGGAGGGGGGTACATATTCAACATCAAAATCAGCAAATTCATATGCATTTCCTCTCATTTTTTTAGTACATGAACTGTCTATAGCTAGAGGCTGAATATCTGAAGTTTCTAAGTGTAATTCTACTTCTTTGTTTGTCATGTTCAGTTCAAACATTAACTTAACACTGTGATCACTTAAAATCTCAATTTGATCAAATGTGTTCTCAATGTCAGCCATCAAACTAAAAAACAGAGAACCCTGAGTTGACACATCACTTAAACCTGTGAATCAACATCTTTCAACAGTTTTGCGTATGTGTACCTTGAAGAATCGATATTGGCAATAATTTATTGATCCTTCAAGTAATGAAGCCTAATGTTGAACAACGGCCCCATTGTCACTGAAACAACACAAATAAACCACAAAACAAAGTAAACTATGAATACAATTTTGAAAAAATAAAAACCCTAGCTTTGAACTAAGACGATGTCCAGTGAAATCGAACAACAATTACGCATCCCAGAGGTTTATGAACATGATCAACATGTAAAATTCAAAAAAAAAAAAAAATTGAATTCAAAATAATCCATTACCTCACTGTCTTCGTCGATTCTTCACCAGGTAGAACAACAATGAAGAATTGCAGTGTAAAACGTCGAATAATGACCGGTATTTGTGTGAATTTCGCTTTCACAGTGGAGGTTTAGTCGTTAATGGCGGAAGAGGTTAGTGAGGAAGAAGACGTAAGGTTTTGGCGGGTGGAGTGTGTTTTTTGGAAAGGGAATTAACCCTAGTAAAGTGTAAGAAAATTACTAAGGCCACGTTCGGTTTGCAAATAAGCTGAAGGACGAATTAATCTGGTCAACGCAAAACCGGATTAATGGACCTGTATGTAATTGTTGATCTCAGTGGTAGTCAGATGTGAGAAGGGCATCTAAGAGGGGGGTGTATGTAATTTTCCCATATATATATATATATATATATATATATATATATATATATATATATATATATTTATATATAAAAATATATATATATATATATATATATATATATATATATATATATATATATACACTGTGTTGAAAAATGAGATTCACTATAAGAATTCTGTTATTTAGCGACGGAAAGGGGGGACGGATTCCTATCCGTCGCCCCTTAACGACGGATCGCTCATTTTAGCGACGGATAGGGCGAAACGCTAATCCGTCGTTATATCCGTCGCTAGCTTTGTTGACTTTTAAAAAAAATAAAAAAGGAAAATAGAAATTTAACGACAGATAGATTATCCGTCATTAAAAGTAATAAAAAAATTTAAAAAAAATAAAACCAGCGACGGATAGCTTATGCAGATAGCTATCCATATAGCGACAGATAGCTATCCGTCGCTAACTGTTATATATAATAACGGGACAGACGGCCATTTCCCCCATTTTCATTCTGCTTCACTTCTTCTCCTCTTCTTCACCATTTTCGGCCCTTCTCCAAGTCCGACCAAAACTCAACCATTCCGGCCAATCTTGGACTCTTTTCGAAGCTCTTTCAACAAGGAACTCGGATGGCCCTTCAATTTCATCATTCTTCGGCTATTTTTCCCGTAATTGAAGGTATTAGTCTAAAACCCTTACTTTTCTAAATTTTGAATTTTTGCTAATTTGATCAATTGTATGTTTTTAAACTCATCTACTAGCTAGTAGATAGCTTATATTAAGTAGTGGGTTAAGCTTGAGATTGTGCAATTGATTGATTTATTGTGAAATTGATTTGTTAGTATGATGTTTATAAGTATGTATGGTATTTAGTTTGATGTTTTCGTATATATATGTATTAGGATTAATGGTTGTAGTATATTGATGTTTGTGGGATTTGGTTGAGTATTTGGAGACCATTTAGATTTAGTGATTTTGGTGGTTGTAGTATAATTGGCTCGTATAATTCGTAAAATGCATGTAATTTATAATTTATAATTCGTATAAAAAATTGGTAATTGTAATGGGAATATAATTCGTAAATTGGTAATCCGTATAAAAATTGGTAATTCGTATAAAAAATTTGGTAATTCGTATAATTCGATGGGAATATAAATTGGTAATTCGTATAAAAAATTGGTAATTCATAATTTATAATTTATAATTTATAATTCGTATAATTGAAATGCTTTTAATTTATAATTTGGTAATTGTAATGGGAATATAAAAAAATTGCATGAAAAAAACTTTAAATGTAAAATGCATATAATTCATGAAATTTGGAACGTATTATAATTAACAATGCAATTATAGCCAGGAATTGGAATTGAGTTGAAATTCAATACAATCTAATAAATTCAGACGTGTCAGGTTATATAATCATCCAATGAATCCCGATCGTTCATGGATGTACTGTCGTACTGTTAATGGCAGAGTTCAATCTAGTTTTGTGGAAGGGGTTGAAGCCTTCATCGCATTTGCGATGACACATCCGACATGTGTAGGGGGGTTGATAAAGTGCCCTTGCAAATTGAAAAAATCCAGAAACAAGCAATATTTGACTCCTACAGTGCACTACAAGAATTTCCGGTTTTAGAGACGGAATTTAGCGACGGATTTTATCCGTCGCTAAATAGCGACGAATCGCTAGGCTTAGAGACAAAAAATTTTCCGTCTCTAAATTTAGCGACGGATAAATCTATCCGTCGCTAAATAGCGACGGATAGATTTATCCGTCCCTAATTAGAGACGAATAAATCTATCCGTCTCTAAATTCGTTGACCAAAAAAATAAAAAAAAACAAAAAACTTAAAATTTGGTATCCGTCGCTATTTAGCGACGGATATGGTATCCGTCGCTAAACTACGCAGAAACCCTAATTTATACTCTCTTCCTCCCATCACTCACTAACCCTTCCTCTTCCTCTCTCCTTCTCTCCCACCACCACCCCACCAACTCCACCACCCCACCACCCCCACCACCTCCACCCCCACTCGCCTTCCACCACCACTGCCCCTCCCACCACTCCACCCGCCACCACCACCACTCACGGATCCGGCCTTCCACCACCGCCTCTGCCCCACCACCACGACATCTCCACTGTCAGCCCACCAAACCACACCACCACCATGAGATCCGTCCACCACCATCTCCGATAAAGAAGAAAATGACGCTCCGATCTCTCTCTCTCTCTCCCACCACGAGATCTCTCCGTCCACCACCATCTCCGACCAGATCCGACGTCATCCAAGATCCAACAAGATCCAGATCCAGATTGTATATTGTATTATTGTAATTTCTTATTAATTTTGTAATTTCTTATTTGTATTAATTATTATTAAATGTTATATATTGTATTATCGAATATTGTATGAAATTGTCGATTTATCCGTATTGAATAAAATTATCATTTTATCCGTATTGAATAATTGTATACAATTGTCGGTTTATCCGTATTGAATATTCGTATATAATTGTTGGTTTATCCGATAAAATTATCGATTTATCCGTATTGAATATTCGTATAAAATTGTCGAAATATTCGTATTAAAAATAAAAACACAAAAAAAAAATACTATTTAGCGACGGATAGTTATCCGTCGCTAAATAGTGCTAATGTTTGTTTCAGACGGTCAACACTTTATCCATCGCTAATGCCGTCGCTAATTAGCGACGGAATTTCTATCCATCGCCAATAAAAATTGTGACGGCTGTTTTGGAGACGGAGGGTTATCCGTCGCTAAGGATTTAGCGACGGATCGGCCCGGTTTTAGCGACGGATAATTCCGTCGCTAAAACTCGTTTTTTTTGTAGTGGTGGTAGTCGAGCACTTGAAACGTAATGGATTCCTGCCTGAGTATGAGGTATGGAATCATCATGGTGAGGATGCAACACCGTCCATGACATATGAGCAATTTAGGAAGCGTGGAAGGAAGAGAAAAAATGAGCAACTTGGGGGGTCAAAGTACATCTAAATCTCATGCTTTTCATGATCAGGTCGAAGAAATGGTGTTTAATGTTGCCTGGACAGAGTTTATGGACACTAGTACCACTGGAACCAAGGGTGATGTGGAGGAGCCACAGAATCCCGAGGATCATGCATTCTTTGACTTGTTGGAATTAGCGAAGAAGCCGATTTATTACTGGTGCACAAATTCTTGCGGAGATTAATAGGTTGGGTCTTATGAAAGTGACTAAACTTGGGTGGGAGAAGCATAACAAGAAAATTAGCAACAAATGTGGATGGAAGAAGAGAAGCATCTTCTGGGACTTGCCTTATTGGAGCAGTCTTCTTATACGTCACAACCTAGATTTCATGCACATTGAGAAGAACGTGTTCGAGAACTGCTTCAACACAATTTGCAACATTCCCGGAAAAACAAAGGATAATGTCAAATTTAGAGCCGAGTTGGATACATGGTGTAAAAGGCCGGAGTTGATAAAGAGGAATGATGAAGGTAAGTTGCCCAAGACATGCTACACAATTGACAATGAATCTAGGTCAATACTGTTTGATTGGGTGAAGGCATTGAAGTTCCTCGACAATTACGCCTCAAAATTGGAGCGGTGTGTGGATTTGAAGAAGACAAAGATGTTTGGGATGAAGAGCCACGACTGTCATGTGTTCATGGAGAGGCTTATCCCGGTTGCATTTCGAGAACTGCTACCTAAACCTATCTGGATCGCTATCACCGAACTGAGCTTATTTTTCAAGAATTTATGCACAAGGGTGGTTCACGACCAAGTGTTAGCAAATCTTGAAAGCAACATACCATTGATTCTATGCAAGCTCGAGCGTATCTTTCCACCGAGCTTCTTTGATTCTATGGAGCACTTGCCGGTTCACCTTCCACATGAAGCGAGACTTGCTGGACCAGTTCAGTATCGATGGATGTATCCATTCGAGAGGTGTGAAATAATTGCAATCATGTACTTAAAATGTCTGAATTTCCCCTTGTTACACTTTCTTACCTGAATATGTATTACAGGTACTTGGGAAAATTGAAGAAATATGTCAAGAACAAAGGTAAATCTGAAGGATCGATTGCCAATGCGTACGTTCGAGAGGAAACTGCAACCTTCTGCTCCTATTACTTTGAGGACCACGTCCCGATAAAGGCATCTAGGCCGTCTCGAAACGCAGACAAATTCGAAATTCAAGAGGATGATGATGTTTCCCTATCTGTTTTTAGGGTCACAGGGAGACCTATGGGACAGAGTAAGAAAGAATATCTGACGGATAAGGAGCTGAAGGTAGCTCAATATTATGTCCTCACGAATTATGCTGAGGTTGACAAGTATATGGTGATATTTGCTGGGTGAGTACATTTCTTATCAAAAGCAGCTAAAATTGAACTTTTAACTAAAATCCTAGCTAGTATGTAGACTTATAATCATGTCAATGTCCACAGCGTTTTCAAAGAGCATTGTCTGGAGAAGAATCCTCAGCTGGCAGAGGATACGCTTGAAGAACTCCTTGACTCAAAGATGGAATCAGAATTTCCAGATTGGTTCAAGGAGTATTTCCGAGATCCTGTCAACAACGTCACATGCCCTTACTTGAGTGATCTAGCAGAAGGACCATTCAAAAAGGTCTACACATTCCCATCTTACATAGTCAATGGCCTTAGGTTCCACACGATTGACTCTAACACGGCCATGGCTATAAGCAATTCTGGGGTGTGTGTCAGGGGGCAAGATTTAGGACCAGTTGATTTGTATGATTTTCACGGGAAGCTGAAACGAATAGTGCGCCTTGAATATCCCAGTATGCCCTTGAAAAGAACCTTTATGTTTGATGTTGACTGGTATGATCCTAATCCACTTGGTACGAAGAAGAATTAGCAGTATGAAATGGTTGACATAAACAATAGGAAGAGGTACAAAACTAAGTACGAACCATTTATCTTGGCGACTCAAGCACGGCAAGTGGTGTTTCTTGAATATCCAAGCAGGAAACGCGACAAGGCGGACTGGTTAGCTGCGATACCTATAGTTGTCCACTCCGAAGTGGACTACGTTGAGAAAGACGACTCAATTACCAACTCATACCAAGAAGAGGTTGTCGATGAACAAGCAAAAACTCCTATACAGGCTCGTGATGAGTTGACAGATCTGCACGAGGACCAGTATGTAGCCTTAGACGAGGACGCCCAGGGTATGTGAGAAGGGTAGATTATGTATATAACTAGTTAGTTGTTGATAATATCAAGTATTTGTGATTTACATGCTTTTCAAAATGTATGTAGTTGTATACTAACACATTTTTCATGTATTTGTTGCATGTTTTTTGCAGATGCCGCGACAGAGGCGACCCACCTACCGTCCTCCCCCATGCAGCCAGTCGGGGGGTAGTCGAGGAGGGGGGTCATACTCAGAGGAGCAGGTCGGCCTTGGTAGTCAGAGCAGCCGGTATGCGGTTCCTGAGACCCCACCTGGTTTGAGCAGGGGCTCAAATCCGATCTTCGAAAACTTAGAGGATGATGATTGTCCCACCGAGCTTGAGGTCGGGGCTCAGTGGAAAGAGAAGCATGTGTTGTTCCCACTGGGTAGAGACAAGTAAGTATTATGCATTCCTTGTATCTTA
The DNA here is from genome assembly GCA_026545765.1 of Plantago major. NCBI lineage: Eukaryota > Viridiplantae > Streptophyta > Magnoliopsida > Lamiales > Plantaginaceae > Plantago > Plantago major. The sequence goes on along the minus strand of CM048843.1, from coordinate 1,916,141 downwards.
TATATTGATAACATGTTATGGCCTTCAGATGCAGCCGCTAAACTCGGTGACATCTTTCGAAGCAAGAGGGAGCCCCCGGGGGAGGGGGCGAGAAGTGGTCGTGCATCTCGGACCGGATGAGAGGCGAGTACTTTGATGAGTTGCGGGTAAGTTTAAATCTGACATTCCTTTATTTGTTGTTATAATCGTTATTTTAATGTGAGTGGTATGTTAGCCGCTGAACTTGGGTGATATGTTAGTCACCACTGTATTAGTAAATTTTAGGACAATGTGAGTGGTATGTTAGCCGCTAAACTTGGGTGATATGTTAGTCACCATTGAATATGTTATGTTGTGTTATCTTATTAAATTGATGTCTCGGTTTACATTATGTAATTTGGATGTTGTCTGGAATTGGGAATGTAGAAAAAGTACTTCATTCCCAAGAAGTTGCTCCACCTGACATGGCCTTGTTTCAAGGCACTGGGGTCAGCCCGATACAAGGATATGGTTTGCACTATGAAAAAGATGTGGCGACAAAACAAAAGGCCTGCATGGTGTGATGAGGAGGAGTGGGAGATTTGGGAGGCCTACTGGACTCGTCCTAATGTCCAGCAGATTGCGGACCAGAACAGAGAGAACCGGCTGACTGAGCCGTCTGAGGGTAAAGGGGTGGCCATTCACCACTATGGGTAGCAAGCTGTTCTTACGCATCACGTGAAATCGGTAAGTGTACATCTAATTTGTCAGTTTATTCGTGCATGTGTTTTTTGTTTAATTTATACACCTTTAATGAGTTACTAGCTAGCTAAATGTTTGCATATATATGTTCTTCAAGTGTCTTTAGGGGAGAAGAATACCGCATTCGAGTACTTTAAAAGAGCCAAGTTGAAGAACGGCAGATGGGTTGACAACAAGTCCGAGGCTATTGCGGTACGTTAATTTTGGTTAAAGTTCATATGTGTGTAGTACAAGTTATTTTGAAAAAACTGTAACTCATGATATCTGCATTTTACAGTTTCAGGCTGAGGTGGAGGCTCAGATCGAGAGGCAGCAGGCCGAAGCGGGTGAGTCGCTGACAATTGAACAACAAAACAACATCTTCTTAGAGGTCAACCCAATAATGGACAGCAAAGGCCGAGTATATGGAGTGGGGAGTCTCGGCCCTTGCTTGGCTACTCCTAGCTACTCAGCATCCCAGCAATCTATACATCAGGTTTTCACACAGGAGCAGGTCTCGGAGTTGGTGCAGTCACAGGTTTCAGAACATGTTGCACGGCTAACAGAGGATATGGAGCGGCGAGATAGAGCACTACGGGAGGAAAACGAGCGTCTTCGGGAACAGATGCAGGCTTTCATGTCCAGGTTCGAGCAGCAGCCACCCCCGTCTGGTAGTTAGATTTGGACTTGTGTTTTTCTGATTTCTTACTTTAGACTATGTACGGATATTTCATTTCATTACGGATGGTTTGTTGACTTTTGTCGAATGATTTCTGTTTAATTAAAACAATTTCATTATTCTAGATTTACTATCGAACATTATAACTGTGAAACAGGTGAAATATGAAAACAGGCTGCAAAATTATAAAAAAAATCAAATCTGCTCAATTTAGCGAACGAATAGTTTATCCGTCGCTAAATTGTGACGGAATTAGTGACGGATGTTTTTCCGTCACTAATTCCGTCACAATTTAGCGACTGATGGATAAAATATCGTCGCTAAAAATCCAGTAAATTTATAATTTGAAAAAAATAAAATGGCCTGTCGTTCAATTGGTCGCTAAATAGCGACAAATTGTTTATTCGTCGCTAAATATCGCATCTTTTGTTTTTTAAAAAATGAAAAATCAGCTTTTTAGCAACGGATAATATCCATCGCTAAAAAGTCAATGGTTTATCCGTCGCGATTTAGTGACGGATAAACTATCCGTCGTTAATTAAGCTTCCCATGGGACGATGACTTTTTTATCCGTCGCTAAGGACTTAGCGACGGATCGGCACTGTTTTAGCGACGGATCCGTCGCTAAAACACGATAATTTTGTAGTGATTGAAAACATATTTTTAGAAACTCCGTGTATATTGATTTTCACTTCATAATTGGATACAAACTATGAACCCTAGTGAGAGTATTTATAGACTAGAAATTACTCCTAGCTAAGGTACATGACAAAAAACACGAGTGTTTGTGATTTTTCTGCTTAATAAACCCTAATTGTACGAATTCGGTACAATTAGTGATTCCGTATGCATGATAGGTCTGTGTTAACCATTTCAAATTGAATTCTGTTCATCTGGGTTTGGATTGGATTTGGCAATTTCATGTGTTATGCCGCTTTCATACGAACGGACGAAACCGGGTATGGGAAGGCCAAACTGCAATTCTTTCATCTTTTCTTCATTCTTTAATTTCACGCTTTCCGGTTACATTCCATGACCGTGCTTGTCTTATTCAATATATTGTGACCATACATTTTTTTGTATTTATAACTAGTACTAACCCGTAACAATGCTACAATATAGTTTACTTTTAATAACTAATATAATCGCGGGTCAAAATAAATTAATTAAAAAATAAGATAGTCAAACTTTCTTGTAAGCAACTTTGGAGGTGGTGGCAACGGGTACTGGGTAGTCCTTCTTCATGAAATACTATATCACCGAGTCTTTTTATGGTAACTATAGAAAATATAAAATACGACTCATCATGACGAATATACTCTTAAAGGTTATGATCCAACCCAACCCGTTCAGGACCTGACGGGTTGATAACATATACTTTTATATCGGGTCATGTATCCGTCCCAAACTCGTTAACTAGTAACTCATACATATTCTTAACAAAATTTGTATCCCTCAAACTCGAGCAAAAAAATAAAACACAAATGTGTATAACGCAATTAACATAAAACTTGTTCTGCTTCCTTGCTATCATGTTCCAATCAAGAAAATCTCTGGTGTTATTAATTAAAGCGTTTATGTTGTTAACAAAATGTATTTTTTTTTAGATGGAAAAATACAAATGTTGACGACATAAACGTGCCGATTAATATTAACATTGATGATTTTTTTGATAATATAGATCTGTTTTTTTAGATAAGTTATCTAGTAACTAACAAATTAGGAGATTTACTCTATAGAAGCACATTTTGATATAATCATATAACGGACCATGTTTGGATCGAATTTTGTATTCACGGGTGCATTTCTTTTACTCCATATATCTTGTTCAATAATTAATATAAGTGGAAATGTGAAGTGGAACGAATGCGACAAATTATAATTATCTGGAGTATTATTTATGGGCAATGAAAATATCTAATGGTGCCAAATAGGCATAGTAAAGCCAATAAGAAAGTCTCATATTTCCAACTCATTAAATGAGTTGACAGCCTTTAGAATGGCTGAAATGATTTTTTAATAATATATAGATAAATCTTTTAGACACCGAAATTAACATTAATTAACTTCCCTATTAGGGTTTCCCCATATATATACACCACCATAACTTCCTATCCAGCCTCCACGGGTTTCCCCCATATATATACACCACCATTTTGCAGATTGTTGTGTTTTAGGTGAAAATCAGAGTAAAAATGATATTTTAGAAATTTTGTGAAAAATCTAGAGCTTTGAAAGTTGAGCAAAATAGCGAAAACGAAAGTGGATTCGGAGTTCGGGCGAATATTTTAGAGTCACGGAGCAACCTAGCCATTTTGGTCATAACTCTCTCATACGATGACCGATTGACCTGATTTCAGCGGCCACTCTTAGATAATTCAAAGGGCTATTCATGAAGGAAGCATGGCCAAATTCGGCCTCTAGATTCGTGCAGAGCATTTTTAAGGACACCGGAATCTGGTACGCGTCTCAGACATTTCCAGGACGCGTCCCAGTTCGGCGCAATTTGGGACGTGTCCCAGATAATACCCGGACGCATAACGACGTCAGTATTTTGGAGATTTTAGTCGATTTTAAACATATCATTTTGATTCCTATCTCTTTTTTCCCCTTTGGAAGCACACAATAACCCTAATACTTTTTATTTTGCTTTGATTAGCATCAATTTGGTTTGTATTCTCGTACGATTACATCGAATTCTCATATTGTGGTTAGAATCATTAATTCAATTAATCTTTTCTCTCGCAATCTTATCTCTTGTGATTGATTCGTATATTGTATGAATTGTTCTTCTTATCGTATGCTTAATTCAATTGTGATGATGATATCATATGTTGTTATGCCAAACATGAGTAGCTAAATCGCGTAGTGAATACGGTAGTGATGTAGGATTCTTCGTGCTAGGGCTCTAACCTTAGAATTGTTCATACGTGTTACGCTAATTCAAACTCTTCGTAATTAAAAACCTTTGAATTCGATCTTCTAGTTTAATATTCTTCAAAGCGTTTGGTTTAGGATTATTCGTCTGGCAATCGAATAATTTATCTCGTACAAAACATTCGAAAACGCATTGGTTAAAGTCAAATTCAAGTTTCCTGGACAAATAACTATGACAAGCGTATGCACATTGGGCTGAATCCGTGCACGATTTATCTGAATTACTACCGTTTTTATTGTTTTCCATCGTCAAGTACAAAAGAATATTTGTGCACTTAGTTTAATTTACTTTTTCCAGCAAAAATCACCAACTACTCTTTCAAACTTCTGCAAACTCTTATGTTTTACACTTCAAAACGCTAGGTTGCCTTGTTAACTCCTTTAGAACGATCTCGTAGTTAAAGCTTGTTACACAACACTGCTTTAGTTACTTTTTGTTTTTTAAGAAGTACTAATTTGAGTACATCACCCACTGCCGCCCGACCAACCATCCACTCCCACGGAATCATCCATTCCACCCGCACCCACTGTCAGCACTCCCACTGCCGCCGACCAACCATCCACTCCCACTGAATCATCCATTCACCCGCACCCACTGCCGCCTACCAAGCATCCACTCCCACTGAATCATCCATTCCACCCACACCCAGTCCCCCTGCCGGCACTTTCCCGGCCGCCAACCATCCACACTCCCACTGAATCATCCATTCCATCCACACCCATTACCCCTGCCAGCACTTTCCCGACCGCCAACCACCAACATCTCGCACCCACACCCATTCTCCAAGTATCCCACCCACAAGCCCCCCACACCTCACTGACAATCTTGCAACCACAACCCCCAGACCTCCTGACCCTTACTCAACCAACCCCGACCTTTTCTCAGAGAACCCCACCGGATGATCCATTCATCGGGGTGGGGTCAAATCTCTCTAAGTTAGGCCAGTCTTTTACGGTACATTTATCGTAGAGCTTCCGCCTGGAAGCTCCGATTGGAGCTCCAGCGAGGTGGGGGAAGGGAGTTTTTTTTTTTAAATAAAAAATTATTTTGTAGTTTAATTATGTGAGTTATGAAATTATGGGGTTATTTGAAAATACGTTGGGCTATTTTTGTAAGTTATAAAATAATTGAGTCCAGCGTGTAGTAAAATGAAACTTGTAAATTGCAACTAAGTCCAATTAATATACTTTTCCATTTAATTTTTTAGTTGGTTAACTAAAAAAAAGGTTTTGGACTTGAATGTAATAGTTGTCAATCCAGGGTTGAATATGTAATTAGGCAAAATTTAAGGGGTACTTTTTAGTAATTCGCCCAAGTAATTATATGCATGTTTTTCATTATATGAAATTAAAAAAGGCAAAATATTTAACTAAAGTTGTACAATATGATAGTGAGTTAACCTGTTTAGTTCTAATCGTATATTTTAGCTTTCGTGTGTTTATTAGCTTATGTATATGTGAATCTTCTTGTTGAATTCAAAACATCTCTAACCTTTTAACATAAAACTTGTTGTACTTCCTTGCTATCATATTCCAATCAAGAAAGTCACTGGTGTTATTAATCAAAACGTCTATGTTGTTAACAAAAGATGAAAAACACAAATGTTAACTACATAAACGTGTTGATTAATAATATTGATAATTTTCTTAACAATATAGATCTGTTTTTTAGATAAGTTATTTAATAACAACAAATTAGGAGATTTACTCTATAGGAGCACATTTGATATAACGGACCATGTTTGGATCGACCTTTGTATTCACGGGTGTATTTCTTTTACTCCATATATCTTGTTCTATAACTAATATAAGTAGGGAATGTAAATAGTAAGTCCTGAGTGACCGTCTCTAAATAATTTATTTAGGGGTCGACCTATGTTGTTATAAAAATGATTTATGATACTAATTAAAACGTTTATGTTCTAAACAAAATACATGAAAAAACATCAATGTTAACAATATAGGTCTTTTTATTATTAACAACATAGGCCGGTCTCTAAATAAGTTATCTAGATACGATCTTTCAAAAATACTTTATGATTTTTCTAGGACCCGTTTCCATCCATAAGAAGAGTAAGTCTCCTAGGATGATCCCTAAAACATGCGGTAGTACATCTTGATGCTTAAAATGTTGTACAATGGTTATACTACGCGCAATATATTTTGTATTGTACAACACATTTAAGCACCAGGAGAAACTATAACATGCGGTATCAAGAAAACCCCCAACCTAATATAAGTATAGATATTCAACTGATTATCTACAAGTGAATTAGAAAAAATAAATATTTCATGAGAATTGGTGTTAATCGGATCTGACTCGATATAAATAAATTCAAAGATTCCTAACATGATTAAAACCCAGAAAAATGGCACAATGAATCTTTAAAAGTGACAATGTATAGCTGCTAGGGGCGTGCAAGCATGCATCTGTTACTAAATTAGCTAACTATACTTGATCATTTTAAATTTTAGATTATATATATTCCATAGTACTTAATATACTCCATAAAATATCTTTTAGGCTTTAGATCCGCTCTTTTTCTATGCATGTTTTGGTGGTACAAGATTCCACGGGTGTAGGTTTATAAAAAGACATAAAACCATGGTCTTTTCCCTAAGCTAGCAATCCCTCATGAGTCATGTCTATGGATCAAATGGCTTTGTCTACTTTCCTGTTATTTCAGATCATCTTATATAGTAAATTTTACAGGGGACTATTATTAGATTTGGACTAAAATAGAACGAAAAACATTATAGTTATAACGATAACCATTTTGGGAATTTTACTAAAAGCATATATAAACATTAGTACATCGATCATTAGATCTTCTACATCAAGAATTTGTTTCTCTAAAATTGTTTGCATATATATATTTATTTGTTTCTCTGAAATTGTTTGCATATTTATTTATTGAATGTGAATTGTTTGGCAATGATAATGTTTGAAGAATGGAGGTGATAAAATAGTTTAAGGTCAGTATGTATGGAATGATAACTTGAACATGCTTAGGGATTTGAGTCTTAATCATTATTGTTCTCCATCACAAAGCCTCTTTGCAGGCCACAAAAGACTTGCTTTAAATTAAACTATAAGAATGACCAAATTATTACTTAAACCAACTGTTCAACAGCTTACCACAAATGGCTGCTAAAGGATGTAGGCCAACCTCCAAAAGCAAGTGCATTGGATTTGCCTTTCAAGTATGTTTAAAGGCTAAAGTCCGCTCTCTAAAAAAAAAAAAAAAAAAAAAAAAAAAGTAAAGAAATTAAAACGGTCGATCTTCAATCCGATTGAGCATAAGTTTACTCCTCTACAATGAGATTTTTTTATACTTTATATAATATAATAGTAATTTTCTATTACGCCATCTTTATAAAGGAATTAAAATAGATCGATAAACGTTAATATATATAATTATAGTCATAAACATTAGGATTTACTCATAACACCGCTATTATACATACACATAAAAAAGTGGAATAATATTGATATGTTTTAAAACATGAATTGCACTTGAGGTTCTTCAGGTCCCTCGTTAATGCAAGCCCTTCTATTACGCCGTGAATATATTTTTTTGAAACAACCAAAAGTTTTATTAATACAAAAAAATGAGCACCTCAACAAAAAATACAATCAACAAGTTCTTGACCTCTCGACCTCTCATCACACTAATACGAAAGAAACTTATCCAAACTTTACATAATACTACGAACCAAAAACTTATCCAAAGTGCTTCCATATACCCCCTTTGTCACACGACAAATGACACATTTGACATTTAATTAATTTTTTGGATAGGCTCTAACTACAAATTACTCTTTAAGTTATACTAAAAATGTTTATAAACTTATGTTGTGAAAGCACACTTACAAACTTTATTAATATAATTTTTTCGACGTAAATATAAGTAATTTTTGTAAAAGTTAATCCCTAAAATACCTCAAAAGTTAAATGTGTCATTTGTTGTAAATAGAGTAAGTATGTAATTATATTACCACCGGTTCGATCCGAATTGACCTAAATTTGGGAGGTGACCGAGCTAACTTCCGACTACGTTTCTAAGTGAAATGGAGAAAGGGGGAGCGCGGCCGGCAACACTGGTGATGTTGCGCATGCTAATGCAGAGAGTGAAGTGGCACGTTAATACCGAACTAGAATTATTACTTGGTATGCGTAAAACCAAAGCCAAAATGAAATTTTTGTCACGTTTGCACACACTACAGAAATACGTCAATTTATTCCTTTATATTATAGGACATTGACTACACTTTTTGTCAGTTATTATCACTTTGCCCTTTTCCTAAATCATGCTATCTCATCGTTATCGAGATTTTCATCACCATAAGTCATCAAAACATTACTACTTGATCACCAATTATTGCTTACTTTCATTTTGTTTTGCTTATGATCAACATGAAATTGTCATTTCATTTCAAAACAAAATATTATACATTAACCGTGTCATGTGATTAGGGCTTGTAAAAGCTCATGTAGTCGAGATCTTTTCTGGACCTCCACAACAGTAAATGTATAGTTGTACAAATATGATACGATATTTATAACATGATAAAACGATATCATACAACATTATATTATAATAAGAAGGAATTCTCTTCAACACAAAATTGATAGTGATGATTCACTCCATCCTAATGATAACAATTAACAAGGCATAAACTATATAGTTATTCAATATAGATTTACAAGGTGTGGAAAAATTGATGATTGGACTATCTATGAGTGGGCTTGGAACATACTGCATTTGATGTAGATCAATGAGCTGGGCTGTATTGGGCTGGCTCGAAATAAAACATTGAGCCTAAACTAAAAATTCACAAGCTACCACAATCCATTATCCACAATAATTGTGAGTCTCAAGCAATGGTACTATGATCACCTGTCCAGGTCCGCCGTATCGGGTGCTCACAATTCAACGATACGTGTGGAGGGGTGAACGATGATTATAATGGTTTTGAGTACTTTGGTGATGGTTGGGCCTGGATTTCAACTCCTTGGGCCTCTTTTGAATGGTAATAATTTGTTCCAACTTCACTAATACGTCCTCCATATTTGGTCGGTTCTTGGGATCGGGCTCGATACAACTCAATACCAGTGCTGCCGTTTGGTATGCGCTTTCGGAAGGGTATTGGCCCTCAAGGCGTGGATCAATTAGTTTCCTTATCTTCTTTCTGTGAGGAAGGGAAGGCCTGGCCCAATCAACCAGGTTAACTTGACCATTGGGCCGGTTGAGATCATGGACTCTCAGGCCCGTTAGAAGCTCCAGCAATACCACTCCGAAGCCATATACATCACTCTTCACATACAAATGACCTGCAGCAATTAACATTCTAAATGAATAAACTTTATGTACAAAAGAAGCAAAACTTTACCTTTTTTCTTTTCATTTTACTTATTTTCATTTATTAGAAATTACCTGTAGCCATGTATTCGGGAGCAGCATAGCCGTAAGTGCCAACAACCTTGGTACTGACGTGCGAATCTCCATTTACGGGGCCTAATTTCGCTAGGCCAAAATCGGAAAGCTTTGCATTGTAGTCCTACAAAAGATAGGGAATTGTATTCAGTGACCGGGAAAAGAAACGCTGGCACATGGACGTTGCTCTGGCATTATCGCTAGGGTTAAATATTTCACATCGGCTCCAACAAGAATAGCTAGTGGTTTTCAATAATGACGACTTACTGAATCAAGTAAGATGTTAGAGGCCTTGAAGTCTCTATAAATGACTTGTTTTTCAGTAGAATGCAACATAGCAAGTCCTCGAGCCGCTCCTATTGCTATTTTTAACCTTAGGTCCCATGATATTGCTTCTCCCGCAGTTTCTGCAATCAAATGGATCGCGAAAAAGCAACTGAGAATTGTATATTTTGCATATATTATTTCAAATCAAATATAAAGAAAATAAAATCTCAAACATATATATATGTATATATATCAAAGTACGTAGCTAATTACTTCTGAAAAGGTGAGTTTCCAAGCTTCCTTTCTGCATATATTCATAGACAAGAAGAAATTGTTTTTCTTCCCAACAGTACCCCAATAGTCTTACAAGATTTGGGTGTCTGAATTTTCCCAAGAATTTTACCTCTGCCTGTACACAGAACAACAGTAGAAAGGTAAATCAGGTCGGTCGGTGAAATCAGTTTTACACAAATTGCTATAAAATTAAATGCTGTCTGTCTGCAGTAAGTAAGGATCGTGAAATGAAATCTTGTTGAATCTCTTTTACATTCATCCGATACTGAACATACTATATATAATTAGGATATGGTTCATATCCTAGCTAGTCTTAGCCGAGTTCCAAAACAGGTACGTACTAGCCATAACGATCGAGGAAGCTCGATTTTCCTTAGTATCTAATAAAATGTTCAATCTCGATTCGAATAAACATGAAGGTAGGTAGGTATTAACTTAGGCGCACCATCACTTAGGCAGATTTATACATCATCCATATCTATGCAGTTTTAGTTCGCGCGTATCAAACGCTCAAACTCGATTTCAATCCGCTCGAACGATTATTAATTAATTACCTCAAAGAAAATTTCAATTTTTTAAATCAAATTGAACTCACAAAGTATGATATGTGTTTGACCCGATCATGGCCCTACTATTTAAATTAATTAGACATGCATTGAACTAATCGAACTTCAAATTAAAACCAACAACTGTCCTCCTCGTTTGACTTGTAGTATAAACAGATTGGTCATTATTCTTCGTATAAATTTTTATAAAAAAATAGTAGTAATACTTATACATCTAGAAGCAAATTTATAATGTCAAGGGTGTTTGAAAAGATGTGTTCGTTAAGTTGACATACATATGTAGTGACGTGGGTATTTAGCTCTGACATTGACAATTCAATCAAAATTTTATTAATTCAATTTTTGTTGATCATTATAAGGACAATTAAATTTAGTCTGTTTCACACCGGGTTTGAATGTGCATGATTTCCAATTACGTACCCATTCAGTTTAATGTCTCTTAAAAGTATAAATTTGTCATCAGGCGGACCCAAAGAAACACATCACCCGGGACTAAATGCGTACTCCCTCCACCCCGGATCACTTTATAAATTAAGTTGACGCGTAGGTTTCGTTGAAAAATTAAAATAATAATAGTAATAGATTAAAAGGTGGGAAAAATTGCAATTCTAAGTAAGAAAATGTGCAATTTGTGTGTAAAGTATTGATTGTTTATTAGTATTTGTTAGGTGGGTTCCTTTTCTAAATATGTACGAAAAATGTATCAAGTTTTGCTAGGTAGTATGGTATGAAAATCGGAATGTTAGTGACTCACATATTCATACCATACTGCATATGCATTATTCCATAAATACATGTTTAAAATGTGTTGCATCTTATAACGGAATTTTGGAAGAAATTGACCGCGGTTGCTCTACAAAATAAAATATCTTGGCTTCATTCACATTGGGCACAAAATGGATCCTAAGCCATACATTGTTTCGATTTTGTATATGAAATCTAAATGGTATCATATATACCACAATACCTGTTTGAAATTTTAATATAAAAATAAATAGATTATTCACATGTTTACAAGTTTGAACCTGTAGATTAAATGAAATGAGCAAGACTGATCAGCGCAAATATTCAAATGCCATCATCAACTTACATTTTAGTGATTGTACGAATTGCCAAGTGTGGTTTTGACTATTTCTTCGTGTCTTAAACGGGAACAGGAAGTATATAATCTGGTCCCCGTTTTTTTCATTATTTTCCATAATTTAAAGAATAATTTCATAAATTACGTAAGTATATTCGTCAGGCATATGTTCAACAGAGATTTTAACTTTTAAAAGCATGAATGAAAAAGAACAAAAATAATTCTACAATGTGAAAGCAAAAAGTCCATAACCAAACAAAATACCACAATTTCAAAATATTATTCTAATTAATTAATATCTAGCAAAACCGGCCGGCCAACTACTCTAATTGTACAGCATGTGCAAAATGAATAATTTAGTAACATAAACACATTTGATTTTACTACGTCACTAATTACTCAAGATTATCGTCATCATAATCATGATTATAATCCTAAACTATAACGAGAAATAGAAGGTGGGTTCGTTAATTAACGAGCTAGGTTCGTATAGCTAGATAGCCGTTGACCATTTCCACATGATCATAATGCAAACAAACAACAAATCATCTTTCAACTTAATCAAATCCAATCAATTAATGTTAACGTAAAATTGGGATCAATTTTTGTTATGTCGATAATCAATATAAATCGTGTTTATATGAAGAAAAGATTAACGAAATCGCTAAACATGATTGAATTACCTGCCATTCTTTAAGACCTTGTTCACTATCTGGATTAGACTTCTTGACAGCTACAGGCATTCCAACTCCAACTTTTGATGGTGCATAAGTCTTCTCATCAATCCAACCCTTAAAAACCCTCCCAAAACCGCCTTCTCCGAGCACGGTGTCCGGTCGGAAATTCCTCGTGGCACTCTTTAGCTCCGCTAGGGTAAACATCTTCAAGTTTGGCGTCATGATCTGTCCGCTAGACGGCACAATCCCTTCGTCGTTGCCGCCTTGTTCATCGACCCGTGGCTTAGGGTTGTCGTTGTTGCTCTTATTAACCTTGTGGTTCTCATGAGCTAAAGAACAAGTAACAAAGTTGGTTAGTGCAGGTATCTTGATCACTTCTTATTATTAGCCATAAGGATACACGTATCACTTATGCAAGTACAAGTTTAGAACTAGTCGATTTGACACGAAAGATAATAAGTCTGTGACGTGAATACCTAGACTGGAAGGTTTGGTGTTGCTCGCAAGGGGAATATTATCGACGGAAACCGGAGTTGGCCAACAATTTCCCATTTCTTCTTGTCTATTCAAGAATTTAGCATAGGGAGGAAATGGTTAGAGCATAAAAGGAAAGATGAACCTTTTCGGGTTTATTCAAGGAAGAAGGAAGGAAAGAAGAAGGAAAAGAGAAGAGAAAGTGATTGGTATTGTTTGGCACGAAGAGATGATGTGAGTCTTGAACTTATTTCACAAGCCACTTTATATAGTACTATATATTTATAAAAATGGGGAGAGATTTTTTTTTCCCATTTTTTTTCTTCTTCAAGGTTGACTTTTTCCAATTGCAATGTTTCTAGTCTCATTAATCATTTTGATATTAGAATATGAGAACACGCTACGTGTATTATTGTGACACCTACTTATAAATAATTGATGAAATATATGCAAATAAGTAATAGCGTTGTTTTTTATAATGGATTGCCGTTTTTGTAAAGTTGAATTAGGGTTTATGTAAGTGCGAATTGATATGTTTTAATTTAATTGAAGAAGATGGAGAATAAAAATTGGTTATCGTTATTTTTTACTATGATCGATTTTGTTGGGTTGAATTAGGACTTGGAATTTAATTGGAGAATACATATTGAGTTTTTTTAAATCATGAATTTGTTTTGTTGGAGTTGCATAAGGAGGAAACATATTGTTTTTTTGTAATTAAAGTCTAATTTACATATATATTACGAATGAGTTCAATTTAACTTAAATTAAGTACGCAATTGCACAACTTCAATACTTGTCCACTTATATATATACTAGAAACACGACACACGCTACGCGTGTGAAGCATATTCTAGATGTACACTATGTTGCTAACTTTATACTATAATAATATATATTCTTATATGTTTACAAGTTAGTACTATATTTTAGTAGTTATATGCATTCTTATTAGAATATCCGAGGGAGCTTTTTACAATCGTGTTCCAAGTTTGTACTATATGTTTGCTAAACTCTACAATACCATAATATCATTCTTATATATTTATAAGTTAGTCCTATATTTAAGTTGTGTATAAACATAAAGCTTCTTATAAAGATGCATTCTTAATAGAGTAATTATCGGGGGAACATCTTTACAATGGTACTAAAAGGGACATACCAACATCTTAATTTTACTAAGAAGATTGGTGTTGGATGGAAGTGAAAATTAGGATTTACTACTATTTTTGTTTCTTGTGTGAAGAAACAAAAATTGTTATGAAACTCAAGTTTAATGTATCTTTAACAATTCTAGCAAACTTCCCAATTCAAAACAGCTGGGAGTGGTGTTTGCATATACTCCCTCCTATTTTTAATGTAAGATTTTTGAGTTATTTTCTATTTGACAAATATAAGATGTTTTAGGAGATTCTGCTACGTAATTCCGTATTTTCACAATTTATTAGGATCAAACTCATTGATTTTATTGTTTTTCATTTATTTTGTCTTGGACACTACAAAAGCTAAGCACATTCCTCATCTTTTATTGGTGGATTTATTTGTTCAAGATACTAACATTTTTGTTCTAAATCATTTACCAAGACTATTGATGAAAATAGATTTGTCTTAATTTGTGTGAAATACCCAAAACATTTTATATTAAAAATAGGAGGGAGTAGTATATTGAGGACATTTTCTATAAATTGATGAAACTTGAAAATTACACCACAAGTCCTATGGCCTCTTTACTCAAATAGAAGTCATTTAGGTTTCTAAAGGTTCAATTTGCAGCCCCTGCAACTCAAAGCAAGAGAACTGATCGCAGAGAGACAAAAGACTCATGAATAGAAGAGCTCCGACGAATTACACTTTCGGGTTGAATCTCCTGCCATGAAAACCAACGAGCCTTGGAACAGAGAGAGAAGAAGAAGGAGAAAGAGACAGAACGAAAAGAAGGGAACAACTTCGCAAATCTGGGACAAATTCGAACACCCTTAACAGATTGACGATGCAGAAAATGCAAATCTAGAAAATGGATTCAAACACGGAAGAAGAAGCAGGAAGAAAGAAGTTTCTGAAGAAAGAAGAAAGTGGTGCTGAACTGCCGATTGAGGTTAACCAAATACTATGTCCCTGTGGTGATTGATATACACGCACTATTCATGTGAGGCTGGGTATTTTTATTTGTTGACAACGATGGACGGTCATAATTAAGTAAGCAGTTAGATTGATTGCAATTTTTGGACGGTCAAGATCATGCAATTACTTCAATTACAATTTTCCCCACGCTCCATTTCTTTGGTTATATGTGTGTGTGTGTGGGGGGGGGGGGGCACACACACACTAGAAAGAGCGTCACACCCTACGCGTGTGAAGCGTATTCCATTTCCATATATACACTATTTATGCCCACCATCTCAGAGAACTTCGCACAACGAATAGAGAAAAGGTAAAAGTTCAGTTTTCATTGTTCACCGACAACTCTGGACAGATGTAAATAAACAAACCATATTTGTGCAAGTTGACATGAGATTCATATACGTACATACTAACTGAGTATGAATGTTACATTAATACCTCAAATTGACATAAAAAGTAAAATTTAGAGGCTTATACAATTTTGCATTCATCAACAAAACAATGACCAAATGGACTACTCATATAATCAGCTAATCTATCGACGAACTATGATTGAGTAGTAAAATTCCATGCAAGTTTAGTAAGAGTGCCTACCTACATTCTGAAAATAAATATTCGGAGGTGCAAATAACATATCTTGCATAATAAATCCAACATTTCCCACCCTTATATGTGGTCACATCATGTCGTCCCTACATATATAGAGCAATCATATGAAGAAAAACTGACGGAACCCACCTGAAGATAATGGTGAACTTGGTAACTTATCAACAACACTGATATTACCATCCCCTCCAACTTCTTGAGTAGAATCACCAGCAGTTTAATGATGAAGTCGGACACTTCTTAAAGAAGTAGAGGATGTGTGCATTAACTTCATCAGGTTTCTCTTCTTGCGCAAAGTGAACAACCCCTTCCAATACGACTACTTCCTTCAGTAAAGGCACATCCTTCTTCATATCGCCTTTGTGTATATAGTCCTTAGCCCCGGATGCTGAAGGATTGTAGGTCAGGTCCATGTCACCCACAATGAACTTCATTGGAACCATAATATGAACCAGGACAAACTTTAATATTTGAAACTTAACACTTGATGAATATAGGGAGTTTAAATAGACATAATTTTTGCCAAATGAAAAATCACAAGTGAGTTAATTCTTGTGATCCACAATACTTTTACTCTGTTGGTAACAAAACTGCACTCTGTTTATATCTATTATAGGGAATTGAGGGGAACTAAATGAGACTATGAGAGCTTACGTGTCACTGGCACAATAGTAGTTCAAGGCCCCGGTGAATCCAGACTCCAGAGGCCTCGTACTTGCTGGTATAGTCCATATCTTCTTTGGATAACGACGATGGTAGAGAGATTAGAGTATCTAGGAATGGTTTCTCTTCCGGGAGTTGGAGCGCATAAGGCCTCTGTCTTTCAAATTGAAAACCGCAAAGCAAGAAAACCTCGAATTCACATTCAAGAGCCATAATTTTTCATGTTCTTGAAACCATGTTGAGCCTGTCACAAACAACCAAACTCATGGACCCTCAACGAATCGAAAACCCGGTTGCTCTCCTTGAGCGAATCAATAACCCAACTCCATTCGAGATTTTACAACTTTGAGAAATCACCAGGAACATAGCAGCAGACATACATAACCCCTTTCTTAAACACACTTTTCACTTGGTTTAAACTTTAAACACTACCAACTTTAAGCAACTACCTAAATTTTGAATTTAAAGCAAAAGAGTCAGAGTAGAAGGTAAGATAAATGCATATATCAACCATGGAAGGCAATAGGCATCGTGTATAATTCACCTTTACATGTTTCCATCATATTACATCATTAATCTAGTGCATACAGACAAAAGTAGGCTCGTGTTGGCCAGGATTAAATTTATAGCTAGTAAATTTATAACAATTGAAAAGTAGCAAATAGTTGAGATTGAATATCAATTTTGATGTCCACAAACAAAGCTATCAAAGCATCACATGGTAGGGAATGGATCATTCTCGCCTAATTCTGAGAATGGATATGATGAGCTAGAAAATTTCGAAACTCAACTGAGAAAACAACATGAGGAACAAAGAATGCCAATTCCATCTCGTTGTTGTGAATCACATCAGATTGTCTTTGAGTCTTACCCTTCGAATCCTTCCAAAACAAGCCTTATTTGAGCAAGATCCGTGAAGGCAGAGATGGATCCCGTTACGATCCAATGGTGGTGGTATGATATTGTTGAGAATTAGGCTTGGTGAAGAAGAAAGAGGGATTATATTGGAAAGTAAACATGTGATGTTAATCTGGTTTATTCAAGATATGGCCACTCGAAAAACTTACGAATTAGTTTAGTACTATTTCAATGATTTAAACGTGCATGATTGTTTCCCAGATAAAAGTGTTGTGACAAAACAAAAAAGAAATTACAAGTTGCATAATAAGTTGATGACTAGAGTACACATTAGCTGAATAAAACATGCAATCATAAAGAATCATGACTACTTGCGAAATCAGACTAACTAAACCCAACAATTATTTTTTCTTTTTTAAGTAGTAATAATTAATCTACTAATATACACATAAAAATATATAATGGAACACGTCCATTAATAAATTTCAAACCTTTTTTCTTGTTCTATTCATTTTTTTAAAACCATAAATGAAATTCTTTTCATCCAACTTATTAATTATTTATTATTTATTTTTTCTACTTTATCATCACGTTATTCAATCTATTCTTTACCTTAGTACTCACTTACACCATTATCAATGTAATACCACTCACAAACTAATATTTAAATATGTTTCCTTCATTTTTTTATGTATACTAGAAAAATTGGCACGCGGTACTCTCACATGCTAATTTTCACCTTATTGTTGAAGAAACTATAAATTAATAATTAACAATATCGTAGAGTTACAAATTTTCAATTTTAATGTAGTGTGTGAGGGAAAAAAGTTAAAACGAAAAATATTACTTTTGATATGCTAATTACCCTGATCATTCCTTCCAAAATAGAATTATAGATTTAAATTAAGAAAAGGTTGTAGCTTAGTAGGGCGGGGCGGGGAGGGAATATGAACATCATCAATCACTAAAGAAAGAAATCTAGACGTGAATATTCACGTAGAACGACTTTTAATTGTCTTATTCTCTGATTATTGACCATCATGGACGTGATAGATATTTAGAAATTAAAATCAATATAAAAATATATGTTACGAGGCAACAGCTAGTTAGTATATAGTATTTTTTAATTTTATTATTTAACCATATCATATTACTAGAATGTGAGAACACGCTACGCGTGTTATCATGGCACCTACTGACAAGTAATTGATGAAATATTATATGAAAGTAAGTAATATCGTTGTTTCTGATAATATATTGCCTTTTCGAGTTGTATTAGGGTTTAGGTTAGTGCGAATTGATCTGTTTTAATTCAATTGTAGAAGATGGAGAATAAAGATTGGTTATCGTTATTTTTTACTATGATTGATTTTGTTGGGATTGAATTAGAGCTTGAAATTTAATTGGTGAAAACATATTAATTTTTTTAATTATGAATTGGTTTTGATGAAGTTGCATTAGGGCTTGTAATTTAAAAGGATAAAATACATTATTTTTAATAATTAAAGTCTAATTTACATATATATATATATATATATATATATATATATATATATATATATATATATATATATATATATATATATATATATATATATATATATATATTACAAATGAGTCCAATTTAACTTAAATTAAGTATTCAATTGCACAATTCCAATAGTTGTCGATATACTGTAAAATATGTTAGCATGGCATATAGGTTATCGACTAGTTTATAAGTTACAACCATGAACTCTAACTGATATCTTAATTATAAGCTTACCCAATCTTATTGTTGAGTAGCTTACTGAAATAATAAGCTGACTGGTTCTTTATATATATTATATTTAATAAAATTAGCTAATTGATTTACTAAACACTTCGTAAAAACCAACAATGTTATCAATTGATTTTTTCTACACATAGCTTAAGTACGCCATCATAAGAAAAACATGACTTCGTTTTTGAGAAATAATATTACATTTTGAATAAAATCAGAGGGGCTCGAGCCCAACACCTTATATTTATACCTTTCCAATATTCTCACCGTCTAATCACTTTTATAAGTTTCACCCTGATTAAATTAACCGACTAAAGCTCTGTTCTCTTCGTCTGAATAGAACAGAGCTGAACTGATCTGAACATAACTGAACTGAATGGAACTGAACTAAACTGAACTGAATTGTAGTATAAAAAATAATTAAGCAGAACTGAACTAAACTGAATCAAATTGTAGTATAAAAAACAACTAAGCAGAACTGAACTGAACTGAACTGAAATTAATGAGTTTTCAGATGAAAATAACAAATCCTAACAATATAATTTAGTTGGTTTAATGTTTCTTAATATACATTCTAATTTGTAGTAGTTTTTTTTAGTAAATGTACGTCATTGTCGACTATTTTAATTATTTCTTGGACAGCTGATCTCTCTCAAATCCAACTCAATTCAAGATAACCCACATAGTCTAATTAGAACTCCATCCCAATCCCATCTACTTAAGTGGTAAGTAACAAGTCTCTAGATTTAATTTCCAGAAATACTGATAGAGACAAATAATAGTAGTACCTGGTCCAACAAGAAAAAGAGGACAAATAATCCAATTTTTAGTGTATGTTTCACAAAACGAACTTTTAAATCGATTATCAATATCAGTCTTTTATTATCCGTTATTTTCACCTGCGTGATAAAGTCACTCATAATAAATCAAATTAGCACGGGAGCACCTGACTTTCGTTACCTACTATTTTTCAATTTTACTGTTGACAAATATCCGATACCACAAAAAGAAAGATCTTATACAAGAAAATGTTCTCCGTATAGATTGTTACTTTGGAAACTCAAAATCTATAATACTAGTACTACATCAGCGGATGATCCGGAACGAAAGGGCAATGTTGAGCAAATCAATAAACGATCGATGCAAAGTGTATGTGAATGTGAGCATGTGACTGAGTCGTTAAGCTTGGCCTTCGTTTTCATATAGTATGTACATTTCAAGTACCAATAAACAAACAAATAAGAAGTCGTTGGAAAAAGACTATATTAATGTTACTCGGTTACGTTACAAGTCATACTATAGTGAGCACCTGACGAATTTATGATGCTTTCCATGTCCATGTACCATGTACGTACTAACTTAACCCCAATCCGTTTATAGACCCAGTCCGATCCAAATCCAACGGGTTATATTATGGTCCCACCGAGAATCCGAACAAGATGTCCAGACAACCATAGGGGAGCTACCTTATACAACAAGTACGAACTGTAGTTGCCTCGGACCAAAGAGGAGACATGTCCCCAGGCGATAAAGATTCCCAAAAGGAAGAGTGTATCTAGTCTGAGGCAACCCAGGAGGGAGCCAACTCCACCTCGTTATATCCGACCAAGAGACAGTGTCCGGACTTGCCCTTCCAAATGAAATGGCCACAAGTTCACTATTTCGGGCATCATAGCGGATACAATAGAAGGGAAAACAGGCAAGAGATGCATCATAGCGGATACAATCAGGGCCGGGCCGGGTATATATATTTATTTATATTAAAAGAAATAATAAAAATGGTAAAGTATTTGATTGAAGCAAACAAAATATGAAAAACTATAGTGTCTGAGTAGCAAGGTGTGTTTAGTTTTATCAATCAGACATTTTACCATTTCCCCATCCTTTAATTCATTTTATGCTTCTCCTGATTTTTTTCAGGGGGCCCATTTTAAAAAATTCGCATGGGGACTCAATATTTAATGGCACGGCCTGGATACAATAGAAAGCAAAATCAACACCGTCTATATGTAATCATGAAGTAGTAGAAGTAGTAGGAACTTGGGGATTGGATTAGCAATGAGTATACTATAACAGCCATTTACAGTATCTTAGAAACAAAAGATGAAAGCTTCTGTATGTATCTGAACGAGCAAGAAGAAAGAAACATGTCAAGTTTAAAGCACCACTTCTAGACTTTCTCAGATGTTGTTACTCTAACAAGAATATATAATACATCAAAACTTGTGTTAAAAAAGTTTTGAGACTCAACTGTAATTATTAAAGAGTTGATTAAAGTAATCAAGGAGAGGTGGTGGACTTAATTGAAGACACCAAGACCACAAGGACTGCCGTGCAAAGTTTCTCAACTAATTCATTATTAGAGTTGTACTGTAGGCTTTCTTTCTTGTACTCTTGATTAGATGTTAGTTATAAATACTAATCAGAGAGATTAGTTTACTGCTTCTTCTACAATTTCTTTTCATTGAATTCTTTATGTAACAATTCTATTTTGATTCAATTCGACAATATACAATTTGATTTCGATTCTATGGAATTGTGAGAATTCTTATATGGTATCATTCGCTCCGGTGATCCTGGTTTTTCGCATTTTTATTTTCAGATTGATTGTTCGGTCATTTGTTCTCTGATTTATGTTAATCAAATTGTTCGATTATTGTGTTTTCTTCATCAATGACAGCGACTACAACTACTGTGCCTAGTTTGTGGGATAGTTCAAAGTTCGCGAGTCCTTCTGAAGATCCTAGTTCCGTTTTCTTCTTGCCGCCTGGTGATCATCCTGGTTTGAAGGTAATCGTCGAAACCTTTAATGGGGATAATTTTGAGGCTTGGAAGAAATCAATTGTTATGGGATTGACTACTAAGAATAAGATGGGATTTCTGGATGGTACTGTTAAGATTTCTGATGTTTCTGATGTCCCATTGTTACTTGCTTGGCATCGTGTCAATGCGTTGTTGCTTGGTTGGTTAATGTACTCAGTTGATCCTGATATTAGGGCTACTATGATTAATGTTACTGAAGTAAAGGGGTTTTGGGATGAAATTCATATGCGTTACATCAAGAGTGATGGTCCCCGTGTTTTTCAACTTGAGAAGGCTTTGAGCAATATTTATCAAGGTTCACAATCTCTAGTAACCTACTACAATGGTTTTAAACTTCTTTGGGATGGAAATTTAAATTACAGAGCTGCTCCACAATGTGTTTGTAAGAAATGTACTTGTAATTCTGTTATTGGTGTGCTTGAAGATAGGCAGAGAGATGAAGTGTTGAAATTCTTGGTTGGACTTAATGACAGTTATCTTAGTTTGAGAAGCCAGATCATTATGATGACTCCTATCCCTGATATTAATAAGGTTTATCAGTTGTTGATCCAAGAGGAGAGTTGGAGAAGTCTTCAATCTGATCCAATGACCGTGATGTCTCTTAAGGGTAATAATGATAAATCTGATGATTCAATGGCTATGTTAGCTAAGTTTGTTGCTTATAACAAAGATAAGAAGAAGGGAGGGATGAAGTGTGCTAACTGTGGTGTTAGTGGTCACACTAAGGATCGTTGTTATCAAATCATTGGTTATCCACCTAACTGGAAGGGCTAAGGTGTTCAAGGGTCAATCTCATGACAGGCAAACTTACACAAGACACACTAATACCAGTTCTGCACATATGGTCACGACTGTGCCTGAGAATGATGACAGTACTAATTTGTGTAGTCCTGATCTTTATGATAAATTTGTTTCTTTCATGCATACTCAGAATCAGGTTCCATCTGTTGCCCATGCTAATGCTGCTGTAGCTGTTCCACCTACTACAGGTGAAGGAGGTAAAATGAGAGGTATAATAGCACTTATGTCTATTAAAACCTTCAAAGATATTTGGGTTATTGATACTGGTGCTTCTGATCCTATGACTTGTTCTATGAATGCTTATACTTCTGTGCCTATACCTATTCATGTTAATGTGCAACTTCCTACTGGTGCTTATACTGTGGCTAAATTTGTTGGTGATATTGCTCTTACACCTGATTTTGTTCTTAAGAATGTTCTGTTTGTGCCTAATTTTAGTTTTAATCTTTTATCTGTGTCTAGTTTGACTGCTAAGACAGGTGTTTGTTTAAATTTTTTGCTCTCCTATTGTCTTTTGCAGGATCTCAGGTCCAACAAAATCATTGGATGGTCTGAGAATAGAAATGGTTTATATCACTTGAATTTGGATGTGACTACTTTGCCTGCTATCTTGACAACTCTGAGAAGATCTTTATTTGATATTTTGAATATTGTACCTTGTACTCATGCTTGTAATAGTGTTTCAACTCATGTAATAGATCAATCTTCTTCGGTATTGAACAATTCTTGTGATTTGTCTGATGTAATTTCTCATTCTACTATAACTGAAAATTCTGTTGGTATTAATAGAGAGTTGATTTTGTGGCACAAAAGATTGGGTCATGTACCTTTTCTTAAAATGTCTTTATTATCTCATTTAAGTCATGCTAAAGTTTGTTCTAATGTTCCTTGTGATGTTTGTAAATTTGCTAAATTTAAAAAGTTGAAATTCTCTGATAGTACTAACATTGCTAGTGCTAGTTTTGATTTAATCATATGGATATATGGGGTGCTTTTTCTGTTCCTTCTTATAATGGTTACAGGTATTTTTTTTACTATTGTTGATGATCATTCAAGGTGTACATTGGTTTATCTCATGAAAGCTAAGTCTGAAACAAGGTATTCTATTCAAGTTTTCTATAATATGATTTTGACTCAGTTTAATGCTAAAATTAAAGTAATCAGGACTGATAATGGTGCGGAGTTTCTGTATGATATTTTCTTTGCAGAGAAAGGTATAATTCATCAGGGATCCTGTGTTGAGAGGCCACAACAAAATGCAAGAGTTGAGAGAAAGCATCAACATATCTTACAAGTTGCCAGGGCTTTACTTTTTCAGTCTTGTTTACCTATTCAATTTTGGTCTGATTGTGTTACTACTGCAGTTCATATCATAAATAGATTGCCTACTATTGTTTTGCAGAATAAAAGTCCTTTTCAGGTTCTTTTCAATACTATGCCTGATTATTCTCATATGAAGTCATTTGGTTGTTTAGCTTATGCTTCTACTTTATCTGTCAATAGGAAGAAATTTGATTCTAGAGCTGATACATGTATTTTTATTGGTTATCCTACTGGTTTTAAGGCTTATAAGTTGTACAATTTGTCTTCTCATAAGATTATAATATCTAGAGATGTGGTGTTTATGAAGATATATTTCCTTATCATTCTTCTCAAACTCCTCAGTCTGATGTTCCTTCTGTTACTGACACAATGTATGATATGGGTTATACTGCTCCTAAAGCCATATTGCAAAATTATGTTGCTAATCCTACTGACTCTGCTATTAATGATATTTTACCAGATATTGCTGATTAAGATACGGATTCTTATGATCATTCAATGCCAGCTGAATCAGATATGAGTAACAATATTCAAGATGCATAAATTGATATTGAGAATGTTGAGAATATACCTGCACAGCCTGATATTGTATCTGCAGTCTCAACCAATGATAATGCAGCAGTTTTATCTGACATCACTGAACAAAGAAGATCTTCAAGAACAAGAACTCATCCAGCTCATTTGAATGTGTACAAGTATTCTCTTCCACCTTCTTTACAGATTACTAATAATGATAATGACACTGACAATACCAATTCAACTGCTTTATGTTCTTCTAATGTTAAGTATCACTATCCTATTAGTGATTATTTGTCTGTTGAGCATTTATCTTCTACTCTAAAGTATTTTACTGCAAGTTTAACTTATATACCTGAGCCTAAGAATTTTAAAAATGCAAATCAATTCCCTGAATGGAAATAAGCTATGGCTGATGAAATTAAAGCATTAGAGAAAAACCATACATGGGAGTTGGTTAGTTTACCACCTGGTAAACATACTATTGGATGTAAATGGGTATATAAGGTCAAACTTAGATCTGATGGCACTTTAGAGAGTTATAAAGCTAGATTAGTTGCTAAAGGTTATACTCAAGAGGAGGGATTGGATTATTATGACACTTTTGCTCATGTTGCAAAGTTAACTACTGTGAAAGTCTTGTTGGCTGTTGCAGTGAGTAGAAATTGGTATTTGCATCAACTTGATGTTAACAATGCTTTCTTGCATGGTGATCTGCATGAAGAGGTTTATATGTCTCCACCTCCAGGATATGACACTAAAGGACAGGTTTGCAAGCTTGTTAAAAGTCTTTATGGACTAAAAACAAGCTAGTAGATAATGGTTTTGCAAGTTTAGCTATTTCTTTACAAGCTTTTGGTTATATTCAATCTGCAGCTGATTTTTCTCTCTTTACTAAGTACAGTAATAATAATTTTACTGTTCTTTTAGTTTATGTTGATGATATTATTTTATCTGGCCATGATTTAGATGAGATTGTTCCAGTTAAACAATATCTCCACCAACAGTTCAGTATTAAAGATTTAGGTGAACTCATGTATATTCTTGGTATTGAAGTAGCTAGATCTGAGAAAGGTCTTGTTTTAACTCAAAGAAAGTATACTTTAGATATCTTGACAGATACTGGTTATTTGGGAAACAAACCTGCAAATACTCCTATGGACTCTACTTTGAAATTATCTAAAGATAAAGGTTCACCTCTCTCAGATCCTAATCAGTATAGGAAATTGGTTGGTAGATTATTGTACTTAACTGTAACAAGGCCTGACATATCTTATAGTGTGCAATGTTTAAGCCAGTTCATGCAAAGTCCTACTGATATTCATATGTCTGCAGCTCACATAATTCTTAGATATCTCAAGGCAACACCTGGTGAAGGTCTTCTGTATACATCTACTAGTGATCTTAGCTTGAAAGGATATACTGATTCAGATTGGGCTGGCTGTGCAGACACTAGGAGAGGAGTGTTTCTGGTTTTGCTTTCTATCTTGGAGACTCATTGGTGTCATGGAAGTCAAAGAAGCAACATGTTGTTTCAAGAAGAGCTGCTGCAAATGCATCTTGTAAAGCTCAATGGATTCTCTTTATTCTTAAAGATCTCAAAGTTGATCATTCTCAGCCAGTCTTGTTACATACAGATAACAAGTCAACATTTCATCTTGCATATAATCCCATACAACATCAAAGAACCAAACATATAGAACTTGATTATCATCTTATAAGAGACAAGATAGTGAATGGGATGTTGAAGTTGGTTCATATCAAGAAGGATTATCAAGCTGCTGATATCTATACCAAACCTCTTGCCTTACCCCTATTTCAGAAGTTCAAATCCAAGATGAATATGATCAACATCCATATTCATCTTGAGGGAGGGTAACAAGAATATATAAGAGATCAAAACTTGTGTAACTTGTGTTAAACAAGTTTTGAGACTTAACTGCAATTATTAAAGAGTTGATTGAAGTAATCAAGGAGAGGTGGTGGACTTAATTGAAGATACTCAAGACCACAAGGACTGCCGTGCAAAGTTTCTCAACTAATTCATTATTAGAGTTGTACTGTAGGCTTTCTTTCTTGTACTCTCTTGATTAGATGTTAGTTATAAATACTAATCAGAGAGATTAGTTTACTGCTTCTTCTACAATTTCTTTTCATTGAATTCTTTATGTAACAATTCTATTTTGATTCAATTCGACAATATACAATTTGATTTCGATTCTATGGAATTGTGAGAATTCTTATACACTCAAGAAAACAACAAATACCCAAAAATTCTCAACCTACACACAAAACAACACTTTCACCCGCAGCAGCCATGGCAGAAGATCATACCACCACAAAACAAGAAAACCCCATCATTTCCTTCTTCGTCAACTTACTCGATTCAATCAAGCTCCCTTTTCCATCTTAACTAGTAAATTGTCTTTTATAATTTTTTTTTTTATCTCCAACTCAATCGATCCAAAAAGGAGTCATGTTCGGGCTTATTAATGGTGTATAATTTCGAACTCGCATATTGGCTCATTTAGTTACCAAGCTCGGACTCGAGTACCGTTTAGCTTGATTTGACTTACTCAACTCTAATAACAACACCACGTCATCTTCTATGCTTGACATGATCAACAAGCTCTCGTCATGCAATACTAACATTCTTAGGCTCTTTTTAGCACGAGCTTATCAAATGTTTTTCAAAATAAGTCTATTACATGAATGCTTAGCTGGTACTAACTGATAAGCTAACTAATCCCATAAGCTTGTCTAGGATGCTTATGAAAAAGACATATTATTTGTGTTTACCACCTATCATATTTAGCAAATCAGCTAATTAATTTACTACTAAATAATTTCATAAAAATCAACTAAACCATCATAAGCGACCCCACGAGCCAAGCCAACGAGGTTATAAACTAGTTTTACTAAACAAGACACTGCTAGTTGTCTATTTAGCATTCCATCATCCTCTTTCCGAATACTTTGGTCTGTAGTCGCAGGCCCAATTGGCAAGAGGCCTAGTGGTATTGGCAGAACATGATAGTTGAAAGCCAATTGGTTGTCCATAACTCGAAACCCAGTCCAAAAGTACAAGTAGTCCAGAGCAGTCAGTAGCTCGAAAACGCCACAAAAATCTCAAAAGAAGAAGAAGAAGAAGAAGAAGAAGAAGAAAAGCGCAAAGAAGCTCAACTCAACTTCTGTCCACTCCAGCCAGCCTCCCTGCCCTCTATTCTATATCTATTCTCACCAGATTGATTCTTCACAACTTTACCAGATTCAATCACCAGATTGTAATGTGGATTTTCATTGTTTGTGTTATGCAATTAGCCTAGGGAATTTGTTAGATTGTTTTTTCATTTCCAATTTCTTAATGGCATTGTTCAAGGTTTGATTTTGGGGAGGATTTTTTTTTTATTTGTTTTTTGCTTTGCGTCAGTTATAGAAATGAAACGCTGCTTTGATGTATTATATTATGCACCTGGAATTAACTGCTACTGATGCATATTGTCATATTCACATTGTTGAAGGTGTGATTTGTAATGTGTGTTGTTTTGCTTATCGAATTATGTAGATACTATGTTGTTTTGATGTTTCATTGTAGTATTACATTCAATTCAATGCATGATGATTTGGCTAATTGGCTAAATGGTTAAGCAGAAGCTATAGAGGATCCCTTCAATGACAGACATGGGAAAAAAAAGGAAGAGAGATTCCAAAGCAGATAACAAACATGCGGACAGGAGGTTGAACAAAGGGACCTGAGAGTTTGGATAATCTGAATTCATCGTTTGTTAGTCATTTTAGTTTCATGGGTCCCCAGATTGTGGTCAATCGGGGAAACGGGCATGCAAGATCATCAAGAGCCAGGGTTCCACCTGTTCGGTTAAAAAATGTGATTTTCTGGATAATACAGAGGGCCCATCCAAGTTTTTGCTCATGTGCCTGAATTCAATTCAAGGTACGAATGGGGGTTTGAGTTCTGGAATAGTTTTACGAATGGAAAAGATATTCTGGAAAGTGATGGGGTTGATCCTGAAATGCAAAAAATTGCTTGGATGGAGGAGGCAGAAGGTGTATCATTTGCTGGTCCGTTTCTATTGTATCTTGTGCCATCACAAGAAAAAGCACACAAGGTACGTGAGATGCTTTTCGCAAATGACTGTTGTCTTGAATCTCTACACTCTTCCAATTTGCTTTACCCTAGCTTGCTTGTGGAACTTGTGCCTGTATGGTTCAATTTGTTCTATAAGACTTGTGACCATTATATTGCCTATATTTTGTTGCCTGAGTTCGTTCTAGTTTTCCTTGTTATCTTCAGCAATGCAAAATCTAATTATATGTTCGTTTTGGATGGATGTGCATTATATTTAGGTAAGGGAAGTATGCAAGGCTTTGAAAACAACTGGGATACATTCGCAGGGGTTAGTATCATTAGTATTATTTTTCCTCAAAAATTCAATTTTATTCATATTGCTGATATGTTAGCACACTGCTTAAATGGTTCACACGATTATTCTTTGTCAATAATGTTTCTGACTGACAATCCCACCAGTAGTAATCGATGAGTATTCTCAGTAACACGCAAAGTTTAAATATATACCCTGGTGAGGAGATGATAGAAGCCTTTTCTGTGACCTTGTTAAGCAGGCAGTTTCTTCTTATTCAATTCCTGAATTACAGTTTAAAGAGTTGTGAGCCAGAGTTTCTCATCTCCACTCCTGACAGACTGCTGGATGTTGGAGCTTCTGGGCAAAAAGGCTATTTGACATATCAGATACTTCCCTGCTGGTAATCTGTTCGCATTTTCTTTTTTATTATTAATATTTTTTAAATCTCTATATACTTGTCCAAAAAAATTAGACCATTTCTTTTTCCTGATCTACTCCTCTCATAGGATATCATACACTCTCTGTTGTAGTAATAACATGGTCGTTGATACTTGATAGCGTTTGTAGATGGCCTGTTTGTGGCAATAGATAGGAAACCCCACATATTACCAAAAGAGCATTGCATTTGGATATATTTTAGACTGTCTATCTTTGCATCCAGTTGAGCTTGTGAGTAAGATATAATGTGGGTTATTGTCAACTTAACCATTCAAGCTTCTAAAAATGACTAATCACCTTATAATATTTAGCATCCTACTTCTCTATTCATAACATCAAATCCTAGGTCGAATATATGTATCTTGTAAAGCTCTGGCTCCGTAGATGATCTGTATTTATTACTGTAAAAGCATAGTCTGGTTGTTTTCCATCTTGGGATGCTTATTTATTTACTTTTTTGATGAATATAGATTATTGATGGACTGGAAGCTCCATTTAAGGGCGATTATTTTGAAGCAGTCAAATCGATAAGACAGTTCATTATTGGGGATCTGCGAACTGTTGTTTTCTGTGACTCCATGAATGTGAATTCCAATTCTATTGTCCAAAAGCTGGAAGGAAAAGATTGGTCCAATTTGAAAAGATCCACTGGGGCTTCTATCAGCAGTTGAATTTCCTACGTCTGTAAATGCAAAGAGCAATGGTTGATGGCTTTCATAGGTGTGTTCTGTTGCATGGAAATCTTGTTATTACACTCTTAATATATTTATTATATAAGATCCCTGTACTTCTATAATTATGATATTGACGAATTCAGTACTTTGCTATAAATTGTGTTGGTGAGTTGGGGGCACTTAGTAATCCGGCTTCTAAACAATGTAAACTGTATTAAAGCATCCTCACTATACCGAACTAAGCATTTTAAAATGGATAACTATGGCATACTTTCTCATTCCTTAATCTAGCTAATGATCCTTGTTGATGTATTACTTAAATTTCACTACATCCAAATTAAAGCTTTGCTCCTTTGAAGCTCGTGCTAAGATGCAGTTTTTCTATGTGGCTGGTAATCAATGTCTTAGTTATATAAGCTGTTTTGGGCATATTTACTTTAATAAGCAGTTACTTCCAGATCATATGTAATGGGATCTGTAATTTATCCATTGAAAACTCCTTCATTTCTTTGTTACTAATACGATTTATCTTTAACAATGTTACAGGACTTTGACATCCATCTGTAGAGCTTGCAGCTACAAAAATTTTGCACATTGCCTTGAGTAGATACAGTTTTGCATACTGAAGTGATTACTTGCTGGAAAATCTGCCTACTTCATACTCTGTCATTGGAAAAGGTTCGGTAGATCATCCTGTGGATGCTTGGTTACACGCAGCTGATAATTGACGTTGATCCTGTGGCTATGAATGTGATTGTGTATTACTAGGAACCCTTTTCTTTCTTTAACGCACTTGTAACATGATACTAGCTGCAGAAGTTTAGCTTTCTCTATTCGTTCGTTTTGCAAAAGCAAAAAATGCAGACACTATATTGCTTCTCAGCTTTGCTTGATTCTCAGTTTGCTTATTTCGGTAGAATGTATTGTCCATGAACTTTTGTTGCCCAAATTTCTTTTTTTCTCCAGTCATGGACAAACCAATTTCAATATTTTGGTTGTTATATACTGTATAGTTGTAGCAGTAATGTGAACTTTGCAATGCAAAATTTTGAAGGGAAAAAAAGCTATATGGAAATAATTGATATCCAATCATGTGGAAGTATGCATCTCAATTAAATGTGAATGTGACATTCAACCAACTTTTTTAGATAGTGTAGCAAGGAGGTTGTGCTGTGTCATATCTGCACTGTGAATAATTGTTTGCTCGAAATGGTTCACAAAGATTTTTTGGATATCTTATAAAGTTTAGGCTAAAGCTTCTAGTATTAGTTTTAAATTTTTATCCTTTATGTTTAACTAGAGGTAAATGAATATTGTCACAGTCCAATTTGGAGCCGTTACACGTGATATGTACACGTAAAGATATAAACGATGAACAACCCAGACATGTTGGACTTGTGTCGTCACCAGAATTAATCCATAGCAAGTTGGATCATTCGGCATTTGTATCTCACGCGCAAAATTGGTCAGAGAATGCAAATTGAAGATATAGCTATTTTAATGATTTCAAATTGCACGCTGACAATATTTAGCAACTCGAGTTTATATATTGACAAATCTAAGGGATAGCTAATTAATTGCCCGATAAGTTAATTATTAGGACAAATTCTTATAAAAGTTGAGAATGTAATATAAAGAACAATCACACCTCCCACTCAAGTTTATGACATAGTACTATTCTTTATTTATACTAATGTGATGCGATTACCGTACCGTTTAAAAAAATTAAGTCTTGCAAACTTGCTCAATTATTAACTACTTGAATTAATAATTTATAAGGTAGCCAAGTTAATATACATGTCTAGCTATTTAATTGAGAAGTTAGTTGATTTGATAAGTATAATATGTATTGTTTTGTTTAATATGATGTAGTTTATCAAATTATTTAGCTTATTAACTACCAGTGAGGCAGAGTTAATTGATAAGAAATAATTAACTCTAACTTATAAGCTACAGTAGTTGATGAACTAACATACTCCGGGATCTGGGACGGGAAAATTCATATATTATATTGACGTGTAACTTTAAGTGAAAATTTAAATGAAATGATCAAAAGGTGACAATGGTATTATTTTAGTGGCAAAAAGTATAACTTTAGTATAAAAGTAACATTTTAATTGTTAACGTTTAATTATTAATAAAAGATTAATTTCCAAAACCAATAATATTTTAATTATTTATCATGTGTTGGGATAGTTTCCATTTTTTTATAATTTGATGGAAGAAGGGATTACTATACATAAATATAAACAAAAATACAATTCAAACTAACCAAATAACAAGTTGGCTCGTGCTTCAACTTACAAATACCAAATGGCCAAGTAGCTAATTGGCCTGTCCTTCATATTCATTTCATTTCATTTCATTTATATGCATACAACATAAGCAAACGTAGTACTCAGATAGCTAGGGACGTGATATATTGGCCAAGCAATGGATCTGACCTTAATGATAATATCTCTAATGTGCTTCAACATTTTTGAATTTGACTACGATTTATCAGCTATAACTATGACAATTAGGAAGGAAGACACTGTTTAATTTTATACTACTACAATTAGGAAGTAGTACTTTTGGGGTGGAATCGAAAATGAAATTCAAAAGGTGCTCGAATGTTGTTTTAACATTTTTAAAGGTGAAATATGTGAATTTGAAAATTTAAGAGTTGCGGTTTCTCCCGCCACCTCCAATCTCCGTCCATGTTTGAGCATCAAATCCCTAAAACCATTCCCAATGGGTCGTGGCGATGACCGTGAATAGTTGCGGCCGTGAGCGACGGCTGAAACGACGACTGAATCTGAAAAATTCATGTCCAATGGGTCGTCGTGATTTTTATTTATTTTTTATTTTCTTTAACATGCTTAACATATTATAAGAGTGTTTAGAAGTTGATATTAATGAAATTGCATTTATAAATATATATTTTTAGTTAAGAGTTTAAAAAATCGTAAAATTTATAATGGTCGAAATATAATCAAGACTGATCTCTATTTGTAGAGGACGAAAAAACATGAAAATGGGTATAACATTTATATTTTTATATTCTATATTTTATTAATTATGAAGAAAAGAAAAGAAAAAAGAAAAAAAGTAAATAGGTAAAACAAAAAAAAAGAATCGGACGACGGAACCCAGATCTCATCTAAGGTACGCCATCACCACGGTGCCGTGGTGCCTCTCTTGGAGGCAGCACGGCGGCACCGGCGACCACTTCCATTGGGAGTGGTCTGACAAACGTCTAGATATATCCTAATTCCTAAAGTATCTATATTGATCTACAAAACCGATGGACCAAGTTTATTACTTGCAACGTCCGTATTGATTTGGTCCTTCAGAAACAATAATTATACTCCACTATCCTTTTTTATTTGGCCAATTATTATACCTTGTTAAGAATAGTATTTTGAGGTTGGTGAGAGACTTGGATGTACGGAAATGTCGTTGGATGGTTACAAAAAAATAAATCATTAAAATTTGATATTGATTAATCATCTTTTGCAATATACGGTGTCTCAGATGGACAAAGTATAAGATTACATATTTTACTTGTTTTGCTTGGATAGCCTTTAAACATCGTAGATTTAACTACAAAAATGAAGGAAATGGATCATATTGGATTTTTGGTTAATTACGTGATGTCGATCCAGTCTCTTTAAAGACGGTCTATTACTCTATTGTACTTTTCCCGTTCCAAAAATATATTAAAAAAATAAATTCACTAAGATCAATTTATCTTACTTCCAAATTTGCAAATCAATTTGGAGTACCCACTAACATCACTTTATTCAAAATTAATTATACCTTATTTTTTCAAATAAAAATGTAAACGAGAATCTATTTCTAAAACGGAGGAGGAAGTAAAAGTTTGGAATATTCAATCAGATACATGTTGGTACGAATTTTGCAAGTAGTACTGGTGTTTAACAGAAAGGAAGAGAAAAATGTGAGTGGCGAAAATTAGATACGCGTGTTGACCAATGACATTTTAGACATGTTAGCATTTATACAATGAATGATATTATACTTATTCTCATCTTTTAACTCCAATTATGTTCCAAATCATGCATATAATATTAAACTTTATAAACTTGTTACTCGATCTAATTATTAATTACTAGTATTTACGTAACACACTACGTGCGTTAGAGATTTTTATATAAAAAGATGAATTTGTTATTGAAAAAAGAGAAAACATGAGGAAAAAAATGAAAAGAAATCACGATAAGATTGACTACTGCACCTCTTAAACAAATGACGTATACATATTCAAATTGAATAATTAAGATGAACGGATGAAATTTAAATTGAATTACAAACTTAGTGACATTTTGTGAATTATTATACTACTTTAAATTATGATGAATTTAAATTGAAGTTTCTTTTGGAATAAAGAAGCAGATTATGACATCACTTATTTAAAATAATAATAATGGTACGTATAAATCATTGTTCATGACATGTACTTTCGAAACATCCGATCAAATTGGAACGATATTATAGTATCATGGACCCTAACTATCCAATCTTTTAAAAGTAGATTATGTAAAATTGACTGGGGCATGACTACTTGGACTATTACTAGAACTTTATTTAGAAATTCGCTAAAAAAGTCTGGTTGGCCGTTTTAAAATTCCAATTCACTTTGACAGTGTCCTCACTAAATGTTTTACTTTATTTTGCACATCCTTTAAAATTTATCTGTCTCCATAAGCTTGAATCACACGTTCAAATCGTTGTATAATTTATTTCTATTTGAATATGTAATTAAAGACAAGTTTAACTCGACTATTGGACGGTTAGATTGGCGCCTGGCAAGGGTATTTTAGCCTTGGTCTACAACAGCTTTCCATTATATTTAATGAATGCAATTTCTATTTCAAGAAAAGTAAAAGTGAAATTGCAGAACTAGAATCTATAAAGGGGGGGTCATTTCCGACATAAATGAAGTATTAAACAATTTAATCGAGAAATTTGATGAAAAGTGACTGCCGCCAAATACTCCAGGTAGGACTGATTCCTTGAGTTGATGTGAATTGTGAGGTTTCATGAGCCTATCATTGTTTATTATTTTATTCTTTTAACGATGTTGGTGACACCAACCATACACCCCTTTGTTTATCTCCACGTTTGAGTTCAGTTTCACTAAATTTTGGGGTTTATTCTCCACTCAATAGTCAATACCAATATACTCGAATTTAGTTACTATTCATCTATTTTAATTTCATAACTCGAATATATTTATGATTTTCCCATTTTAATAATACAAACTTCAAACTCTTGTTTACTCACTATTTGTCAACTCCCCAGCTCAACTAAAATTGAGTTTGGAGTTTGCTACCAAACACCATACCAATAGTTGCGTGTTAGGAATCCCCAAACATATGATAAATTTCAAATGATAGAAAATTAAATCAAACCACATCAAATACAAATACAATGTACTTAAAAATCATATTCCATCAAGAAATTACTAAGTAGCTATTTTATAAGAATAGTAATAAAAAAATATTACGTGGATGGAGTCGTATGTTGATCAAGTGGTAATTAAATGATAAAGTATTTAATATAGAGTAAATTATTGATAGAGTATGAAATGGAACTAATAAAAAGTGGTTATATGTGAAAAATTATGCAATTGATTGAATTTTTTTCATTTTAAATTAGAGTGCAATAGATTGAGTACTCCCCGTCTCGTAAAATTTATATATATGTGTATGTGCGTGCGTGCGCGATAAATTACAAATGTTATCATTAAAAACACTGTTTACCAATTTCTCATGAGTAAGTTTCCTGAGAGACGGTCTCTAGATAATTTATCTAGAGACGGACCTATATTGTCAAGAAAATCATCGATGTTATTAATCAAAACACTTATGTTTTCAACACTGGTATTTTTTCATATTACAACAATAATTATCTCGTTAATAACATAGATATTTTGATTAATAACATGGAAAGTTTTAATGATAACGTAGTCCGTCTCTAGATAAGTTATCTAGAGACTGTCTCTCATAACTTTGTGATTTCTCATGCTTTGGCTCTGTTTAGCAAGAGCTTATCAGATCGATGAGCTTATTTTCATAATAAGCTTGTTACGTGAACGCCTAGCTTATAGCTGATTATAAGCTAGCTGATCTGATAAGTTTGTTCAAGAAGCTTATAAAAAAATAAGCTAGCTGATTTGCTCTTACATACCGTATTTAGCAAATCAGCTAGCTTATCAGCTAATTGATTTGCCAAACACACTACAAAAAAGCAGAGTTCCATCGCTGAAACTGGAAATGGCGACGAATAAATAATCGTCGCCATTTTGGGCGTCTCTAACCTTTTAGCGACGGATAAATTATATGTCACTAAATTAGCGACGGATTGGGACGGATTAAAACGTTGACCAGTACGTTGGAAATTAGCGACGTATCATTTATCCGTCGCTAATAAAGGTGTTTTTTTTTATTTTTATTTTTAATCTGCAGATTTGGAGACGCATCGGATAAATCGACAATGATACAATAAATCGACAATTTTATACGGATATACAATAAATCGACAATTTTATACAATATTCAATAATACAAAGAAGAAATTATACAAAATTAATAAGAAAAATGAAAAAAATATAGATCTTCATTGCTCTTGATCGATCTTCACGAATTTCAACGGATCTTGACGAAATCTTGGACGGTGTGAGGGAGGCAGTGGTGGATAGACGGTGGTGTGGGGGTGAAGGCAGTGGTGGCGGCGGCGTGGTGCAGGTAGTGGAAAAAGGGTGGTGGTGGAAGGGAGGTGGTGGTGGTGGAAGGGTGGTGGGAGGAGGCAGTGGTGGAGAACGGTGGTGTGAGGGCCAGAGGCAGTGGTGGAGTACGGTGGTGTGGTGGTGGAGGCAGTGGTGGTGGAAGGGTGGTGGTGGTGGTGGAAGGGAGGTGCGTGGTGGAAGGGTGGTGGGAGGAAGGAGAGAAGGAATTGTGAGTGATGAGAGGAAGAGGAAGGAGTATATTAGGGTTTCTGCTGAACTTAGCGACGGATAAACCTATCCGTCGCTAAAACCTTTTTCTTTTTTTTTTTCCTTATTATTTGGTCATCCTAATTAGCGGCGGATACATTATCCATCACTAATTAGCGACGGATTGAGTGCTGATTCGTCGCTAAGTAGAGACGTCGCCTATATCCATCGCTATTTAGTTGTTTTCTTGTAGTGACACTTTTATAAAAACCAACTAGCTTATCAGTAAAACCCGAGAATTTTATTTTGCCCTACTATTTATTTTATTTACTTTTATTCTTTTTGTTAAAAAAGTAGTGGGCAAGAGTGGTTACCTTCATTTAGGTTTTTCCAAAACCTTTTTTTTTAATACAATATTACAATTACAATGCTTAACCTAGGATAAATTTTATCATCAATAAATCCTTTATCAATATTTCAATCATTCTCTATACAGAGAGATAAATCACCCATTTCGGGGATCGAACCCGTAACCTCTTGGGTACGGGGTGTCTCAGCTTAATTGCCACTCGGCTACAAACGTTTTGACGGTTTTTCAAAAACTACACAAGCCTCATTTAAAGAAACCTAATTGTCGATTTTATTCTCTCCTTTGCCGTCTGGAACCATAACTGAGACTACTACTAGTTTGCCTTTTTGTTCACCGCCATCTTTAGTTTCAAGGTCAGTCGCCAACCTCTTTCTCTCGCTAGAATGTTGCATGTTATCATTGTTTCCTTTCTGAACGGATCAAGATAAGATTTCACCATAATATGTTAAACTTTTCTTGGAAACTGTGAAAAGTGTTAACTAATTTTGAAAATGCGACTTTATCGGACGACTGGGATTGTTTCTGGATGTTGGACGTCTACGATTGAATCTGGAAACAGATTTCTATTAGTACGGTTAAAAACAGGGGAAAAGTTTGTTGGATTAAATTCGAGACGGTTACTTCACGGATTCAGTATATAACAGCCTTGATCGATTCGTCATCATCATCAGATTACTAACCCTTTTATCAATTCTCTGTAATTTTACTCTTTCGTTGTGAGATTGAGCGGTTAGGGTTATAGTTGCGAGAAGAGCAGAATTGGTGTTTCATAGCTGAGAATCTGTGTAAAGCTTCTTGTTGAAGCAACTATTGTAATCGTTGTTATCGAGCAATAATAGATCTCTTTGGCCTCCGTGGATGTAGGTGAATCTTCACCGAACCACGTAAATCTTGTGTGTTTCGTTTGCAATTGTGTTTTCTGTTTTCGCCATTGTTGTACGATTGTTCAAGCTTGAATCTCAACAAGTGGCGCCGTCTGTGGGAAAGTAACAATCGGCAATGGCGTCGTTAAGGTTTGATATCGAGAAGTTAACAGAGAGGAGTGATTTTGCACTTTGGAAAGTAAAAATGAAGGCTCTATTGGTCCAACAGGGTGTGATCGAAGCACTCACCGAAGAAATTCCTTCAACCGTTTTTGCTACTGTGAAGAAGGTGATTCTACAGAAGCACACAGTGCTTTGATACTATCATTGGGAGATAATGCTCTCAGGGAAATCGAAGACTTAAGCACTACTAAAGCTGTGTGGGAAAAGCTCGAAAGCTTGTACAATGTCAAGACTGCTGCGAACAAAATCTACACCAAACAACGGTTGTTTCATTTCAGAATGGTGGAGGATAGATCAATTTCAAGCCAAATTGATGAGTTCAAGAGAATTGTTAACAATCTTGACAATCTTGAGACTGAGGCCTCAAATCGTATGAAGAGCGAGGACAAGGCTATCCTATTATTAAACTCTTTGCCTAAATCACTTACACCATTCAAAGATGTATTGGTGTATGGTAGGAGCACTCCTCTGTCAATGGATGCTATTGAAGCAGCTCTAAGATCAAGAGAGCTTGAACAAGCAAGTGAATCAAAGCTCAACAATACAGGAGAAGGCCTTAATGTGAGATACCAACATCGGAAAAGGCCAAACAAATGGAAGAACAAGTTTGAAAGAAAGAAGGAGCCCAGACAACAAACTGATGCAGTAGAAAGGCGCAAGTGTTTCCATTGTCACAAAAAAGGGCATCTTAAGAAGGATTGTCCATCCCTTAATTAGTCAAACCACATACCTGGTCAGATTGCAGCTCAAGGTGGAGCTGGTGCAGCTGATATAGCTGAGGCACACATTGGATATGAGACAGCTGAGGTACTTAATGTCTCTGAATTTGCTATAGATAATTCTTGGGTGCTTAACTCAGGTTGTTCCTTTCATATGAGTCCAATTAGAGATTGGTTTATTGACTTTAAACATGTGAATTGTGGTACTGTATTGTTGGGAAATGACATGGTGTGTAAAGTGAAAGGTTATGGTAGCATCAAGCTGAAGTTAGATGATGGAAACATAAGAATTCTCACAAATGTGAGGTACATACCTGATATGAAAAGAAATCTTATATCTCTAGGTGTCATGGATTCTCTGGGATACAGTTTTGGATCTAAACATGGTGTTTTGAGAGTAATGAGTGATGGCACATAGATTTTAAGGGGTGTTAAAGTTAATGGTCTGTATCTTCTGTGTGGTACTACAATAGTTGGGAGTTCAGATTACACACAATGTACATAAAATTCTTCATTGTGGCATAAGAGACTTGGTCATTTAGGAGAGAAGGTTCTTATGGAGTTATCAAAGCAAGGTTTGCTAAATGGAGAAAATATATCAAAGCTTCCTTTCAGTGAGACCCGTGTCATGGGGAAGGCACACAAATTCAGTTTTGACACAGGAAAACACACAACTGCGTCTATACTTGCATATGTGCATTTTGATCTCTAGGGGCCTGCAGACACTCAAACAATGGTGGCAGGTATTTCATATCTATCATAGATGATTTCTCAAGAAAATCACGGGTTTTTGTTCTGAAATCAAAAGATCAAGCATTTGCTAAGTTCAACGAGTGGCTCACTGAGGTTGAAAATAAAACTGAAAGAGTTTAAAGTATCTGAGAACTGATAATGGAATGGAATTCTTATCAGATGAGTTCAACAATTTCTGTAAAGGAAAAGGGATCACTAAACACAGGACAGTTGCCAGAACACCTCAGCAAAATGGAATAGCTGAGAGATTGAACAGGACTCTATTGGAAAGAGTGAGGTGCATGTTACTTAGTTCTGGTTTAAGTAAAATGTTCTGGGGAGATGCTGTGACTACTGCCTCACTATTGATCAACAAATGTCCAACTGCTCCCTTAAATTTCAAAATCCCTGATCAAGTCTGGTATGGATCTCCAGGTGATTATTCAAATCTTAAGGTGTTTGGATGTCTGGCTTATGCGCACCTAAAGCAGGACAAACTTGAAGCAAGAGCTCTTAAGTGTGTGTTTATTGGTTATCCAGTTGGTGTTAAAGGCTTCAAGCTATGGTTTATTGAATCAGGAAAGGGGAAGTGTATTGTAAGCAGCGATGTGGTATTTAAGGAAGATGTTTTTCCTTTATACAAGAGTGATCATCAGATCAGTAAAGTTCATGATAATTCAACTAGTGTTAATGTTGAGGTGGAGCATACCAACACTATTGATGCAACTGAATATCATACTGCTCAAGCTATTGGTCCAAATCATGATGATCTACCTAGCTCAGAAGATGAAATTGACAATTATCAATACTTCAATCAACATCAAGAGAATGAGCTTAATAATTTTCAGCTGGCTAGAGACAGATCCAGGAGGAGTAGTAGAACTGCACCAGATCTGTATGGTTTTGAAAAAATAAGCAAAAGCTATCTGGTTGCATATGCTTTGAATATTGCAGTTGAAAGTACATCTTCTGAACCCAGAGCTATCAGGAAGCTATATCTTGCAGTGAAAGTGCTCAATGGGTTTCATCAATTGAAGAAGAGTTTCTATCACTAGAAAAGAATTCTACATGGGAAATAGTGAGCTTGCCCAAGAATAAGAAGTTAGTGACCTGTAAGTGGTTATTCAGGAAGAAGATTGAATTCAAGGATGTTGAGCATATCAGGTACAAAGCAAGACTAGTGGCAAGGGGATTCACTCAAAAAGAAGGCATTGACTACAATGAGATTTTTTTTCCTGTAGTCAAACACACTTCAATAAGGATTCTGTTAGCTCTTGTTGTTCAGTTTGACATGCATCTTCAACAAATGGATGTGAAGACTGTTTTCTTACATGGTGAATTAGAAGAGACCATTCACATGACCATTCCTGAAGGACTCACTATTAGTAACAGGTATGATAAGGCTTGTTTACTTAAGAAATCTTTATATGGTTTGAAGCAGAGTCCTAGACAATGGTATCCGAGATTTGACAAGTATATGATGGATATTGGCTATAGTAGAAGTGAGTATGATAACTGTATTTACATGACAAACAATGGGCCTGAGAATGGTGTATTTCTTCTACTTTATGTGGATGACATGTTAATTGCTAGCAAATCTGTGTCAGCTATTGAGTCTTTAAAGAATAAGCTAAAGGATGAATTTGAGATGAAGGAATGGGTAAGGCTCAGAGGATTCTTGGTATGGACATAATCAGGGATCACAAATTGAAGAATTTGTATTTATCTCAGTCTAGCTATCTGAAGAAGGTTTTAGCAAGGTTTAACATGTTGGATTGCTCTTTTGTCAGCACACCTCTTACACCAGGTTTAAAACTTTCATCTACTCAGTGTCCTCAATCTCTTAAAGAGTCTTTGCACATGTCAAAAGTCCTTTATTGTAATGCAATTGGAAGCATCATGTATAACATGATATGTTGTAGACCTGACTTGGCTTTTTCCATGAGTATTATTAGTAGATATATGGTTAATCCAGGTGTTGC
The DNA here is from genome assembly GCA_026545765.1 of Plantago major. NCBI lineage: Eukaryota > Viridiplantae > Streptophyta > Magnoliopsida > Lamiales > Plantaginaceae > Plantago > Plantago major. Next base: position 1,874,273 of record CM048843.1, on the reverse strand, counting down.
TCACTGGGAAGATGTGAAGCATGTCATGAGATATATTAAGGGTTCAACTGACAATGGTTTATTGTATAAACAAGGCACTAACTCTCAGTTTCCTATAGTAGGATATGTGGATGCAGATTTTGCTTCAAATGAAGACAACAGGAAATCTATTACTGGTTTTGTATTTACCATATTTGGTACTGCTATAATCTGGAAATCTTTCTAACAATCAGTGGTTGCTCTTTCTACAACTGAGGTAGAATTTATGGCTCTTACAGAAGCTGTTAAAGAGGCTATTTGGTTGGTAGGATTGCTGAGAGAGAGATTGGAGTGTTGCAAGAGTGTGTTACTATATACTGTGATAACCAGAGTGCTATACTTCTGGCTAAACATCAAGCTCATCATGAACGAACAAAGCACATTGATGTGCGGTTCTTCTTCATCAGAGATATCATTGCAAAGGGGCTCATAAAGGTTAAGAAGGTTCACACTTCTCTAAATGCTGCAGATTGTTTGACTAAATCTTTGCCAGGTTCTAAGTTCCATTTTTTACTTGATATTTTTGGTGTTACTGACAAGGGTGTCAAGGTAAAGCCTTAGAAATGGCTTTGAGGCCATTGAGATTGATCAGAATGAGTTAAAGGTGGAGATTTGTGAAAAGTGTTAACTAATTCTGAAAATGCAACTTTATCGGACGACTAGGATTGTTTCTAGATATTGGACGTCTACGATTGAATCTGGAAACAGATTTCTGTTAGTACGGTTAAAAACAGGGGAAAAGTTTGTTGGACTAAATTCGAGACGGTTACTTCACGGATTCAGTATATAACAGCCTTGATCGATTCGTCATCATCATCATCATCATCAGATTACTCACCCTTTATCAATTCTCTGAAATTTTTACTCTTTCATTGTGAGATTGAGCGGTTAGGGTTATAATTGCGAGAAGAGCAGAATTGGTGTTTCATAGCTGAGATTCTGTGTAAAGCTTCTCGTTGTAATCGTTGTTATTGAGCAATAATAGATCTCTTTGGCCTTCGTGGATGTAGGTGAATCTTCACCGAACCACGTAAATCTTGTGTGTTTCATTTGCATTGCGTTTTATATTTTCGCCATTGTTGTACGATTGTTCAAGCTTGAATCTCAACAGAAACAGTATCCATTCTCTTTTCTTTAAATTATTATTTCGCTTTTGTTCACTTTCGATTTAATTTAGGTGAGGTTAGACCATCCGAGTAACAAGTATACCTGATTTCTGAGCAATCGAGTTAGGTTGTTCGAGGTAAGGGGGACTCTTGACACTTTTGTTTTATTTTATTGTTATAGTATATATATGTATTGTTTTAAAGTTTGACAAATAACTTATGATTATTATATCAAGTAATGGGACTTAATATAATAGTCTATTCGAAAAATGAACAAGTATGTCTATCTTAAAATGTTTTATCTGTGTATGCGATTTGTAAAAGTGATTTGATAAAGCATTGATTATGTGTACATTTAAACTCATCGATATGCCTACGAAGTGTGTGACCCTTTCGAGGGATTGTCATGCTTTGGAGCACTCCTAGTGTTATGTGTATGTGACCCCTATGGTAGGGGATATGTTATGTGAAAAAAGTCGGCCTGTGTGCCAACACGGTTTTTGTGTTCACAATGTATATCTTATTCGAGCTAAGAGTGTGAATTGCTATTGTTGTGGCATGTGTTCCATGCAAATGATTTTCGACTATGTTTGATATAAAACGGAGTGTATATATATGTCTAAACTTTTTATATGTACTTGATCCGGGTAAAAGTGCCAGGAGCTCACTCTTACACATTTTTTCCCAGGGACGCAAGATCTTTTAAGGAAGGACGCTTTGGAGTTTCAAGTGTTTAGTTTGTGTAGGATTTCTTTTCTTTAGACCTTTGGTGTTTGTGCAATTTGTTTTGACTTTTGGACGAGTCGTTAGTGTTTTGAGATTTATTGTGGTTCTTTCTTTTAATTATAAAAAGCTCTGGGTTACTGTGTACCACTATTTCAAACTGTTTTGTTACTTAAAAGTAGGCTTCGTTTTGGCATGAGTCCATCTCACGGTAGACTGCCGGTCACGCCAAAGTATTTTGGTTTTGGGGCGTGACATTATCAACTATCCAATCAACTACCAGCTAGTTTATTAGCTTTTATTAGCTACTAGCTTACTTATCAGCTAGTTTTGCTAAACAGAGCCTTTATCATTTAATTTAATATTTCTCGAAAGAGTAAGTCTCTGGAAAGACGTTGTTATAAAAGACTAAAAAAATGTACAAACATTTCAGTTATAACCGAAAACATTGCACATTTTATTAAGAACATCGGTGATATACATTTACATAAAAAAATGATATAAAATATTCAATTATAAAACATTACTGATATAGTTTGAAACATTACACATATACTTAAAAATATCAATCTGTCTCTCAGATATTTCATTAATATACGTTATTTCAAGAATTTGTGTTATTGAAAAACTACGTTACAATTTTTATGTATGAAGGACGGGCCGGTGCGTATTACTATTAGTGTAAAGCTAATTAAGTAGATGTGGTTTTATATAGGAGTATTTACTTTATTATTTTAATATTTTCATGTCAAGTGGACACGTGATGCTAACTTTAGTAGTACTATGTTTTATTTCATATATTTCCGAGCCTAAATTTTATTCCAATCACATGATTAGTGTATGAGTATTTTCTCGTTCTTATATGTCCCACTTCACTAATCTACTTTTATTTAACTAACTATTATCACTAAACCCAAGTCCGATTAATGCGTTACAAACTAATCCTCACATAACAAAACTAACGTCTACTTGTACTATCCTGCCATCTGGCTCATAATTAATTGCGACTCTCTTTCTGTCCCTAAACTTATCTTAAAATTTTTGCAGGCCACTTTTAACACAACATTTATCATCACAAAAGTCGGTTAGATATATTGGTGATTGGTCACATATAGTATTATTAATCAAGAAATAATGTGAGTTATGCTTATGGCAGCAAAAAAAGCCAAACAACTATAATAAACTATAAAGTAGATACGATGGCGATGTTAAATATTACCGGCTCTTTTAGATTTTATGGTCCTATAAATTCGAATTTGATGTATATTAAAAAGTGTACATTTTCTCCTTTGGTCCAATTGATTAGAATGGTGTGACATAACTTTTGGTCAATGTTAATAGTATCTTTGAACATTGTTGGTCAATAGTGCATTATAATATTCATCGATAAGTAATCATTTCATAAAATACGTACTTAATCACACGTACATCTTTATGAAAGATTAATTTAGTTCATATTTGTCACTTGAGCATATACTATGTATGTCAAGGCACATACGACTATAAATTAGATACGATAGTGACATGTGATATATAGTTGCATCTTTTAGATTTTGTGCTCTTGTAAATTCGAACCAGTAGTTTATCAGTTTATAATATTAGTTGTGAATGAATGTGATTTTTAGTTATATCTAGTCAATTGGAATGATGAATAGTGACATGAATTTAGCTTATTAAAAGAATTAGAATATCTCCCAGAAGTTATGTAGTAATAAACATTATGAAATTAGACGTTATACTCAATATATATTTTGATTATGGCCAAAGGCAACAAAAAGAACACAAGTTGAAGAAGAATAGAAAGAATGGAAAAAAAAGAAGCATATGATAGTGATATGAGAAATATGCTATGAGTATGTTAGATTTTATGGTCCCACAAGTTCGAACTTTTAGATTGATACTTAAATTGATGATTGCGACATGACAAGTATATTTTTCAACTTCAAGACAAATCAAGCTTTAACATAATACTTTTGTATATAAACACTTTCTACTGTATGATGATGTCATCAATTTCATATCAAATACTAAATTAAATTTAACCATAATAAAATATGTTCCATTTGGATAAACCAGATAAAAAAATAGCTAAAATAATTAATTTTGATAAATATTAGTATCTATTCAATTCATAAACATAGAATTAATTACTGGAATAGGTTGTTTAGCTAATAACGTGTCATTCAAATTAATTTATGTAAGAAGCAACATCAATTGATAAAGAAATATAAACTATCTGATGACAAACATTTTATATATATATATATATATATATATATATATATATATATGTATATGTATATATATATATATATATTTATATGTATATGTATATATATATATATACATATATATATATACATATATACATATACATATATATATATATATATACATATACATATATATACATATATATGTCACAAGTGTAAGAAATATATAGACACGCATTAAACAAAAATAGTTTTTATAAGAAAAAAGAAAGATTTTATAAAAAAGAAAGAGTCCCTCTAGACAAAATAATATGTCACAAGTGTAGGACACCTGGACATTATGCCAACACTTGCAATATATATATATCACCCAAAAACTATTTGAGATACTCCCGGCGCGTGTAATACCATCACCAAACTCGAGAAAAAAAATGACCGGAGTATATATATCTTCTGGACAAGTAGTCATTGTGTAATATACAAAAAATAGTTAGTCATTGTGTAGTATATAAAATGGATGTGTCTCACTCTGTGGTATATTTTAAAAAAAATTCCCTAAGAACGCAAATGGAAACGAGCCAAGAAGTTGACGTGCCCATTTTATGTATAACTAAGAGCTAAGGATGCTAATGTTATTTTTACAATATGTATGCTTAAATTTGTTTAACTACTCTATACAATGAATTGAAATTAGATGTCATGTCTAGTTCCATAATAAGAATTAACATTCGGTTAACAAGTTTGCGATAATATGATATATATCATTAATATTTTTTTCTTTGTCTAATAAACACTCCCTACTTTAATAGAAATTTATTTAATTCTTTAACAAACATGGTACATGTAATAAAGATGTTGAAAGAAATATAGGTGCATTCACTCTCACTTACTCAGCATGCTTGACCATGATGTCATAAATTACTTAATTGTATTAGTAGGATTGTTTGTCACATTAATTAACGTAGTAAGAGTAATAAGTTTTATCAACATAAGTTGTTTTTTATTCACTTACCATAACTCAAAAGAGTAGATTCATTGCATGATAATGTAAACCGACCCATACAAGAAGTTAAATAAATAAGTTACCATACTAGCCATAACACATGCATGAAATGATAATATCTCACCTCATTTTTTGGCTTTGCTTGTAAATGATTTGTGTTTGTTCATTGAATCTTAAATGAATCATGTTTCTCACATTTTGTGCTGATTTTTGTTAATTTTTACTATAACCGATGAGGTTGAAATGAGTAGATAAGTTTATTACATAATTGAAATGGTCACACACAATAAGTGTATTAATTATATATTGTGAGTTCTAAATTTTTCTCATATTCTTAAAATCAAAATCAAAATCAAAACGTGTATTAGTAAAGTTGTCTTATTTATGGTTGGATCGGCGAAAACATTGCAATGATATTTTCTCGATTACCTCCCCCATCCCCCGTGTCAACGATATAGATAATAATATATTGACTTTTATAAATTTTATTACTCGATATTATTCAATCCTATTTATATCATTTTTTCGTTGAACAGTTAGTAGATCTCATTAAACGCTGCAACCAATATTATAAGTCTCGGAAAAGGTAAGATTTTCCTTAAAAATAAGAAAGTCAAGGGTTTTTTTGTGGTTTTTTGCGGTTTTTGGGTTTTACTGGTCTGACCGGCCGAGTTTCTTAGAAAACCGCTGAGACACATATTTTTCGTTATGCTTTTAATAAATTATGTTATGATTTTAATTTGTTAGCATTTAAAGTTTTAGTTACAGTTTTAACGTTTTTTGTTAATGTTTAAGAGAGGATGTGATGGTTTTAATGCGTCAGTATTGTATGTTTCAATCATAATTTTAACCTCTTTTATTAATTTTTAAGAGATGTGTGATGGTGTTAAGGAGCTACATGATAATTTTTAAGATGATTTGTTATAGTTTTAAATGTCAATCTAATATCATTAAACCACTATTAAACAAGTATAAAAGTTTCAGGAATGCCATTAAAACATCAATAAACAAGCTTAAAATAAGCTCTACTTGAAACATCTGTCATTACAATATTGAAACATTCAATCATCAAAATGTTTTAAAACATCTATTCTCATAGAAAAAAAATTACAATAAATATTCATTCGGTATTTTTTATGCAAATACAAACTGAGTTGTTAAAATAGTCTTTTTTCGATTAAACTTGTTGGTGAACTTCAACTTCCTGCCTTTTGTTGTTTGTACTTGTTGCTTCAATAGTGCAATGACATCTTTGAGACCTATCATCAAACTAGATGTTATCATCAGCATCTGTTTAAAACATTCATTAACTGAGTTAAAACCATATCAACTCTCAATAAAATTATCACATTGGTGCTTTAAACAAAAAAAGAAACATGCAAAACAAGCTAAAAATAGTAACATTGATGCTTAAAACCATATCAATGCCTATTAAAACTATAACAATGCCTCTTAAAACTATAACAAAGCAGGAATATACAACACAAGCTAAAAACAGTAACATTGATGCTTAAAAACCATAGCGATGCCATGTAAAACTATAACAATGCCTCTTAAAACTATAACAAAGCATTTGCAAACAATCAAATAATGAATATTTCATCAGAAGCTAAAAAAAACTAATGTTGATGCTTAAAACTACATCAATAGATCTTAAAACTATAACATTTGCGCTAAAAATAATAACAGTAATATTCAACACAAGCTAAAAATAGTAACATTGAAGATTAAAACCATAACAGTGCATCTTCAAACTATAGCAAGTTCTTTTAAAACTATAACAAAGCAAAAACATACACAACCTAAAAACAATAACATTGATGCTTAAATCCACAACAGTGACTCATAAAACTATAACAATGAATTTTAAAACTATAACAAAGTATCTGCAAAAAATCAAATCATAAATATTTCATCAGAAGCTAAAAACATTTTTAACGTTGTTGCTGCTTAAAACAACAATGATAGGTCTTAAAACTATAACATATGCATTAAAACAGTAGCAGACAGAAACATTCAACACTAGCTAAAAACATAATGCTTAAAACAATACCACCAGCTATAAAAACAACATCACAATTCTCCACACCGCAACAACAAAAACACCAAACGCCACAAACAAAAACAACAATACAGCCAGAGAAGAACTAGAATAGGCCACAATTCTCTACACTACAATAACTAGAACATGAGACACCACAAACCGAAACAGCAATACAGCCAGAGCAGAATACAATCTAGCTACATTTCATAATCACCCACACATTTCCTCAAATTACATAATATATATATATATATATATATATATATATATATATATATATATATATATATATATATATATATATATATATAGAGAGAGAGAGAGAGAGAGAGAGAGAGACTTGCAATTTTGAATGTTGTTGCAGATGTACTCAGTGAGCTGAATGATAGATCCATTACGGGAGACCAGTTCGTTGAGCTAGATCATCGCCTGCTGAGTGGTGACGGAATCAGAGATGATGAGGTGGAACCGCTCCTGGTTGGGGTTAACCCGTCTAATGTCCACCACCGGCACTAGCGACTTCAGGTTGACCTCGCCGGCCGATATGGCATTCGCGGTGAGACTCCAACCAGGACGCAATCATCGGACGCCTCCTGCTCCCAAATCGTCGGATCGCCGATATGGGATATATGGGAATTGAAATCACCGGACGCCTCCAACGCGCAATCTATCACGGCGCGCGGTTCCTCTCTCCAACTCTGGGCGCACCGCACCTTGCTCCACTTTACATCGCGTCCGGCATGCCTCTGCTTTCCGACCATTGCACCTTGCTCCAGTCCACCGGTTTGCGTACACCACGCACCGCACTGCTCTCTCCACTGCGAGACTCTCCATCTAGGGTTTGGGGTTTGGAAATGAATTTGTGAGAGTGTAAAATTGAAATCATGTTGGAGAAGTTGAAATGAGAGAGAGAATGTTTCTCATTCTAGGGCTTGTAGAGAGAGAATGATGATTGAGTGTTGTGAATTTTGCGTTGTTTGTTTGTGATATTTATATAAAATCTATTGATCGGTTTATAGTGTTTCTGACCGATTCTTATTGTGAAAACCGGATTTTCCAATAGAATAGGAAAATCTTCCCTTCTACTATACTTACTCCTCAATAATTATAATAAGCTCTCTTTCTTTCGTCAACACTCGGGATAATATTTTCTAAATTTCCTTTTCCTTTCGTCAACGATTCATATAATACCCCCCCCCCCCCTAATTGTGTATTCATAGCACATATTGTTGATGTTTATAAATTTGTTTTTCCTTCATCAAGATTGCACATACTTTTTCCCCGTAATTCATAGCAACCTTTTCCTCTCCGTCAACATACACTACATAAAAAAGCACAGTTTAGCAACGGATGGGGCCGATCCGTCGCTAAATCCGTAGCACCGGATAGTAACCCCGTCGCCTTTTTTGGCATCACAAGCCATTTAGAGACGGATAATTTATCCGTTTCTAATTTAGTGACGGATAAATCCGTTGACCGTCATTGCCCTTTTTTGTGACGGATACTTATCCGTCGCTATTTAGCCACGGAAAGGGTTTTTTTTAAATTTTTTTTTAAATGCATAATTCTGTGCATATTGAGACGGATAATCTACCCGTCGCTAAATAACGACGGATTTAGCGACGAATAGTCTAATTTTTTTTAATTGAATTATATCCAGATTTAGAGATAGATAATTTATCCGTCTCTAAATTTGCAAATTATTTAATTTTTTTAAAAAATTTTGATGCATGTTTTCATATTTCACCTGTTTCACAAATATAATCTACGATAATAAATCCAAAATAATTAAATTATATTAATTAACAGAAAGCATTCGACGAATACAAATTATCCACACTGAAATTAAATATCCGTACATAAGCAAAAATAAGAAGTCAAGTGGCAGAAAAACACAAGTCCAAACTAACTATCTTGGAGCGGGGGCGGTGGTGGGTACATGGCCATGAAATCCTCCATCCTCCGCTGCATCGCCGCCTGGGACTCCTGGAGTTGCCGGTAATCCTCCTGTTGGAGAATTGGTTGATTGAGCAACCATTTATACATACTAAAGCCGTAAAATGTGCAACTTAACTTGAAAGTTGAAATGTCAAGTGGACATATCTTTGAGCAAATTTTATGTGTCGTCAACTCTTTGTTTTGACATGTTTTATAGTTGATCACGTAGTGGGTTGCGCAAGCTACGTGATAATGTATTATATGGGCGAAAACCAATTCTCGGTGTGCATAAAAGTTGGCTCGAAGTAGTGAGGTACAAATTGGAAGTATGAATATTATGTGAATATTCTAGAAGAAGTCTTTTACACTTCTTCCATGTTATTACTCCAATTTTACCAATTAATTCTTTAATTTTCGGAATTAAGATGAGTTACAATTGTAACTCATGGTCTTGCACCTCTAATGAGGTTTTATGATAGCTTTAGTGCATAGGTTGAATTGTGACCTTTGAAGTACCTTTTCTTGGCTATAAAAGGTGGTTTTCTCCACCACTTTGGAGTACACAACAACATAACACATTCTTCTCCTCTCCCTCTCATTCATTGGCATCATCATCCAAATTTCATTATAGAGATTTGCATAGTAGGCATACACTTGAGCATCAAGAGAGTTCTAACACTTGAAAGGTTCGAAGGAACTAATTTAGTTTTGTGATTGGGCGTTGTACCTTGGGAGCACATTGTTCAAGTAGGCCTGAAGCATAGAAAGGCGGGCAAATTGTGCTTAAGGGGAAGCGGTCACACCGCTGTCTCGTACAGGATTCAATCCGAATATTTTAGTGTTTGTTCAACACCTTATTTCCATGAACCGAAGAATGTAGTGTTGTTAATATTATTTTTTTACACTTGTTGAGATTTATAGATATGATTTGTATAATAATATACTAATCATATTGTTATTCTTTTGTTGGCATGTCATGCGGAGGAAAATCAACCGGGAACCAACACCTCCTTGGCTTTAGCTAACTCATGTTCCAAAGGATCGACCTTTTCGCTCAACTTTTCCTACAACAACTCCTGGACCTGCTCCTGTGTGAAAACAGGTGCTCTGGATTACTGGGATGTTGAGGAGCTAGGACTAGTCAGTTCAGGGCCGAAACTTCCCAATCCATATACTCAGCCCTTGTCGTCCATTGGGTTGACGACTAAGAAGATGCTGTTTTCTTCTTCAACTGTCAGCTCCCGACCGGCGATCCTCTTCTCCACCTCAGCTGAAATCGTAAAGTGCATACCATCAGTTACAATTTTCAAAATAACTTATACTACACAAATATGAACCTTAACAAAAGAAATGTACCGCAATAGCCTCGGACCGTCTGTCCACCCATATGCCGTCCTTCAGCTTGGCTCTTTTAAAGTGCTGTAGCGCGGTCTTCTCCTCCCCAGCCTCCGCATGAAGAACATATATATGCAAACAGTTAGCTAGTAAGTGTGTAAAAATTAAACACAAAACACATGTACGAATAAACGGACAAATAAGATGGACGCTAACTGCTATACAGTGATCCGTAACCACAACTCGCGGCCCATAGTGGTGTCTGGCCACCTCGGTACCATCGTATTTACGACTCGGCCGGTTCTCTACATTCGGGGCATAACACGAATGTTATCCTTCCTTTTCCAGTACTCCACCCAATGCCCCCACTCCTCCTCTCCAATCCATGTTGGCCTCTTGCCTGAGCCTTTTACCTTGTTCATCATCTTCCTATACAAATATGACCCCCAGAGTCTCGAAGATAGGCCACAATCGGGGAACCAAGGCGTTGGGAATGAAGTAGATTTTCTACAACAATTCCACACAACATCCAAATTACATAACGTAAATAAAGACAACAATTTAATAAGATAACACAACAGATTCAATGGTGACTAACATATCACCCAAGTTCAGTGGCTAACATACCACTCACATTAAAACAACGATTAAAACAACAAATACAGCAATGTGAAATTTAAACTTACCCACAACTCATCAAAATACTCTGCCTTATGCCGGCCCGAGATCTTCTACCACTTCTCGCCACTCGGGATCTCCCTCTTGGCCCGTACTGCGTCACCTAGTTTTGAAGAAGCACCGGCAGGCCAAAACCTGTTATCAATGTATAAGATACAAGAAATGAAAATTAATTAGTATGGTACAATAATGATGTGACATAAATTATCTTAAGTTATGTTCTATATACAAATGCATAATACTTACTTCGATGGGTCGTTCGGGAACAACACAGGCTTCCCCTGCCACATCGCTCCGGGTGTATACTCGATGTAGGGACACCCGTCATCTCGTAAGTTACCCTAGCCACGTGTCGAGCCCCAGCTCGAACTCGGTGGGGTCTCAGGAACCGTAGACTGGCTGCTCTGACCCTCATACTCCATAGAATCGGATGAAACTCCTGCTCCACTACCCTCCGCCTGGCTACCACTAGGCAACCCACTCCATGAGGGAGGAACGTATGTAAGTTTCCTATGTCGCGACATCTACAAAAACATGCAATAAATACAGAAAAAATGTGTTAGTATACAACTGCATGTAAAACATATACATTTGACTCGAATGTATGTGTGTGTGTGTGTGTGTGTGTGTAATCTACATTTGTTCGCATTGCAAGGGCACTTTATCATCCTCTCGCTCAAACAAGCAGTCTGTGTCTGAGCAAATGCGATGAAGGCTTCAACCCCTTTCACAAAACTAGACTGAATTATGCTATTAACAGTGCGACGTTACATCTATGAACGATCGAGATTCATTGGATGATTAACCTGACACGTCTGAATTTATTAGATTTATAACTATATGCATTACGTATTGAATTTCATTACAATTGCAATTCCTGGTCTATAATTACATTGTTAATTATACTACGTTTAAAATTTTATGAATTACATGCATTTTATGTTTAAAATTTAATTTTATAAATTTTAAATTTCCATTTAACTATTAAAATTACAAATTGTAGATTAAAATAGTAGTAATTCTTTCTAAGTTAATACGAGCCAATTATACTACAACTACCAAAATCACTAACTCCAAACACTCAACCAAATCTTCATAATCCTACTACATGTACGAAAATATCAAATTAAATACCCTACATACTTACAAACATCCTAACATGATACTAACAATTCAATTTAACAATAAATCTATCAATTGCACAACCTCAAGCTTAACCAACTACTTAATATAAGCTAAACTAGCTAGTAGAGACCTCCCATAAACATACAATTGCTCAAATTAGTCGAAATTAACAAAAATCCCAAATTTAACAAAGTAAGGGCTTTAGACTAATACCTTCAATCACGGAATAAATAGCCGAAGAAGAATGAAATTGACTGGCCACCCGAGTTCCTTGTTCAACGAGCTTCGAAAATAGTCCAAGATTGGCCGGAATGGTGGAGTTTTGATCGGAGTTGGGCAATTCGCGAAAATGGCGAAGAGAAGAAGAAAGAAGAAGCAGAATAGAAATGGGGAAGAAGAAAGCTTTCTGCCCATTTGTTAACAGGCTTAGCGACAGATAACCCTATCCGTCGCTAAATTTAGCGACGGATAGGGCTACCCGTCGCTAAATCCTTTACCTTTTCTTTTAATTGGTCAACCTAATTAGAGACGGATTAATCTATCCGTCTCTAATTAGCGACGGATTAATTAATCCGTCTCTAATTAGAGACAGATAATTTATCCGTCGCTAATTAGCAACGTATTAGAGACGGATTGAGCAAAGCCATAACAATTCGTCGCTAATTTTATCCGTCGCAATTTAGCAGATTTCTTGTAGTGATATTAGATACAATTTTATTATATTACATTAAAAATATAGAAATTAATAATAAGGTAATTCTTGATATTTATAAATTTCTTTTTCTCTTCGTCAAGATTGCAAATACTATTTTCTCGTACTTTATAATAAGTTTTTCCGTGTTCGTCAAATACTACATAAAACTTTATTAATATTACGTAAAAAAAACATAGTAGACAATAATCTTTATCTTCATAAATTCCATTTCCCCTTTCATCAAAATTGTACATGCCATTTTCTCACAATTTAATGACTTTTTATCGCCCGTCCAAGTAGTATACAAAACTTTGTCAATATTACGGTAATAATATAGCACTCGATAATATTTATAAATTCACAAAGTCTCATGAGAGACGATCTCTAAATAATTTATCTTGAGACGGCCTATGCTATCAATAAAATCATTAATGTCATTAATCAATACGTCTATGTTGTTAACGAAATAAGTCTTGTTGTAATATGAAAAAATACCAATGTTGAGAAAATAAGTATTTTGATTAATATCATCGATGATTTTCTTGATAATATAGGTGCGTCTCTAGATAAATTATCTGGAGACCGCTTATCAGGAGACTTACTCTTATAAATTTCATTTTCCCTCTTGTCAAAATTGAAAATAACATTTTTCCGCCCGTTAAAGTAGTATATAAAACTTTATCAATATTACGTTAATAATATAGTACTCAATAATGTTCATAAATTCCATTTTCCATTTCGTCAAAATTGCCCATACCATTTTCTCATAATTTAATAACTTTTTCTGCCCGTCAAAGTAGTATACAAAACTTTATTAATATTATGTTAATAATATAGTGCTCAATAATGTTCATAAATTTTATTTTCCATTGGTCAAAATTCCATATACCACTTTCTTGTAATTTAATAACTTTTTTCTCTCCGTCAAACGTCAAAGTAGTATACAAAACTTTATTATTTATATTACGTCAACAACAAAAAAATAAAGTAACAATCATAAATTCATTTTCCCCTTTCGTCAAATTGCACATGCCATTTCTTGGTAAATTATCATAACTTTACCCCAGTCGTCAAAGTAGTAGATAAAATTATGAGGATATTACATGAAAGTAGGGCATTAATAAAGAAGGAATAAAAAAGGAAATAGAAATATTATAATAGTGTTTTGTGTACGTTGGGTGAGAAATTAGATTTGGTAACCATGCAAATTTGGTTGTTGGTATGTATATAAAGAATGGTTTAACTGTTCCTTGTTGTGTGCAATGTGTAGTGTATGTGTCATTTCCTTCTCACTGTAGTATTAGTATTTCTCTCTCTCTCTCTCTTGTTTTGTTGTGTTGTGTTGTGTTTCTCTCTCTCTCTCTGTATTGTCTGTATTTCTCTCTCTCTCTCTCTCTAAAAACTCTCCTTCTTTCTTCTTCTTCTTCTCTTTCTTCTGTTATAACAAAATCTCCGGCATTGACCAGTTCACAAGAATATTTAATTCTTCCAATTCTAACGAGCTGAGCTGACCTGACTGATAACAAGTGAGTTTTTTTTTTCTGATAAACGAGCGAGCGACTGAGCATTGCGTGCTCACCGTCCGATTTCATCCACACCGATATCTCTCCGGATCCAATTTCCATATCATCTCCTGTAAGCTATCCTCTCTCTCTGTTTTAATTCTTCTTCTTCTTCTTCCAAAACCTCAATTTAAACCATTATGTCATGCTTTTGCTTTTAATTTCAACCCATATCAAATTCTACTATTTCTCACATGACCAAATCGATTGATTGTTTTTTTTGGTATGTATGTATGTATGTACGTACACACCAGCCACAAATACAATCTCATTCATTTACAATTCCATTTAATTACTCCGATTTACTCTTGATTCTTCCTTAATTCCATCGTTTTCTACTCTAACCTGCTGCATTTCATTTCCTACCTGGGTTTTGCTCAATTTGTTATTTTTTATGAAATTGCACTGCTTTCAGCAATTGGCATTCATTAGGTTGGATTTTGTTCCAACATATATTTTATTTCACATCATTTGCTATCTCTTCACTTTTTATTTCTGATTTCTTATTCTCCTTGTTATTTTCACCAGCAGGTCAGGTTTTGTGCTGCTCATCTTCAGCTGGTGCCAATTCAGATTGCTTCTGTGAGTGCCTCATTTACGATTCATTTACATGATTGATAACGTAGCTGTGCTCAGTAGTTTCATCACTCTGATTTGTAGTGAGTCTGTGTGAGTTTGATCATTCTTTATGAATTATGGAAAGTTTCCTTTTTTTTTTTTTTTAGCTGCTAGACGCTTGCACTTATCCAAAATGATATCTTGGTATAATTTGTGGGAAATGTAGTTTCTATCACTCTCACTCTGATTTGTAGTGAGTCTTTGTAAGTTTGATCATTCTCTATGAATTATGGAAAGTTTCCTTTTTTTAGCTGCTAGACACTCACACTTATCCAAAATGATATCTTGGTACGATTTGTGGAAAATGTAGTTTCCTTGCTGCTGTACGTGACTTAATGTTGTATTCTGGAAGAGAAGAACAAAGGAATCAATAAATTTGGGTTAATTGTGAGAGCATTAAGTCCTGTTCTAGCTGCCAAGCATCAAATGCTTTGTTTAGTAGTAAATTGGTTTTAGTTCTTGGTATACAATTCAAGATATATCTTAGGCTCTATGGGTGATGTATAAGCCAACTATCTAACTTAGTTGGTAGAGTAAGGACATTATTGACCAAGAGGTCATGGGTTCGATTCCTGAAACGGGGTTTACTCGGAGGTTATAGGTTCAATTCCCGAGATGGGCTTAGTTTCAATTTCTCCCAATAGACAGGTCATGGGTTCGATTCCCAAGATGGGCTTAGTTTCAATTTTCTCCCAATAGACAGGTCATGCGTTCGATTCATGAAATGTGGTTTATTTCCAATATTCTATGGATGAGAGGTTATGGTTCGATTCCCGAGATGGACTTATTTTCAATTTTCTCCCAATAGAGTGAGTAGCTGTTATTGTTTTATAATCTCATGAAATATTGTAATTCTCAAAAAGAAAAAAGTAAAGAAAAAGAAAAAAAGAACCTCTATGGTTATTGTTAAAGATGCTAGTGCTTTGCCTTTTGGAATGCTATAACCTTGGCACTGTGCTAGAAGGAATGGGCATAGTGAAAAGGTGAGAGTGGGACACGCCGAATGACGTATAGTTTTATGTCGTCCTCTTCAACTGCTTGTTTCATTAAATATAATCCGTGAAATGTTTCTTTACATCTTATAACCAGCATCTCTAAAATGCTGGCACTCTGCTGGAGTGCGTGATGGTAATGAAAAAGAGAGAGTAGGACACGCCGAATGACATAGAGTTTTATGGCATCTTCTTCAACTACTTGTCAATTGTCATTAATTTATAAACCGTGAGATGTTTCCTTACATGGAAAAACAGCACCTTTTTGACGTGAACACGGTTTTAGCACCTATGCATAATTTTTACACAATTTCTCTTTTTGGTTTCTGCATTTCCACAATAAACATGCTTATATGCATCTCACTATATTGAGTAGCCTGTTTTTGGAATTGAGGCAATATAAACATGCTTATATGCATCTCACTATATTTCTGTCAGGAATATTGAGGCAATATCTTATGAAGCAATTTATTTACTAGACATCAATGGTGGGAATCACTGTAACACAAAATTGATTGGAAAGTTCTGGTTTGAAGAAGGTAAGAAAAAATTGATGGATCGATTGGAGGTGTGAGTGAGTGCTGAAGGGGGAAAGAAGAGTCAGTTATGAACCTAGGGAGGGGATATCCAGTTCCCCAGGAGAAGCAAATCACACAGAATGGCAATTTCTGGACTCCAGTGACACCAGGGAAACCAATTGCGGAAAGACCAAATTATCCACAGGCTGAAATGCAACAGAACCAGATAGAGCCAGAAAATTGGCAGGACTTGCTGGGAATATACACTGGTGTTTTACAAGATGAGCCAGTCAATGGGCTGTCTAAGAGGTCGAATGCTGATGTTCATCCAGGTCCAAGCTATAGGGAGAATAATTTGCAGGATGTTGTTCCACTAGTAAACCGTGGTATGCTGTCACAGAATTTCAATGGGAATGTTATGGAGCAGAATCACAGGGAGCCAAGTACTCGTTATGGAGTTGTTCAGTCGAATTTTCTCCAAATTCGGGACATGGAGCAGAATTTGCAGGATGTTGCTCCACTTGTAACCCGCAGTACTCCGTCACAGAATTTCAATACCAGTGGCGCTGTGGAGCAGAATCATAGAGAGTCAAGTTCTCGTTATGGTGTTGTTTCACAGAATTTTCACCAAAATCGGGTCGTTTCATCAAATTTCCATCAAAATGGAGCCATTTCTCCTAATTTCCATCAAAATGGGGTCATCTCATCAAATTTTCTTCAAAATGGAACTGCTTCACCTGTTTTCCATCAGAATAGGGTCATTCCGTCAAATTTCCAACGAAATGGGCCCATTTCGTCAAATTTCCAACGAAATCGGACCCTTTTGCCTAACCTCCATCATAATGGTGTAATTTCGCCAAATTCCTATGATAATCAGGCTGTCTTGCCAGCACCAGTAGAGCATAACATTGGAAATGCTGCACCAGTTGGAAGCATGAATCGAAATGCAGGAGGAAACAGCATGCACATGCCGAATTTAGGCAAAGCTATGGCTCCTCAGAAGGTTCATTCTTTAGCAGAATTGCTTGGAAGCATGAATAGTTCCCCACATGCCGCATTGACATGTGGTGAACAAAGCAGCAGTGTTTACATCACAGAGAAGCACAAGGCTGTCCATCCGGTATCTCAAGGACGTGAAAGGAACAAGGAAACTCAGAATTCTGGTGGTGTTTTGCTCCAGCAAAGCCACATCTTGCAGGCAAACCACAGAATTGGCGATTACAACCTACCACAAGCAACAAACAGTGAGTATTTCTTACCCCCCATTTCCTTTTCAAACTTATTTCATTTTATATATATATAATAAAGTTATTCCCTGTCATTCCAATTATTAATGCAACAAAGTAATACTACAACAAAGCATTTGATTTAAATATATGCATTTGCAGGCAAAGTACTAATCCACCTGAAGATTTAATGAAAAAAGTCATCGAAATGATTTTAATGGCTTATTATTTGAGTCCAAAAAATAAAAGAAAAAGATAAACAACTCCATCAGGAGAAAAAAAAAATCAACCCCATTAAGAAAATTAAATACTCTAGGGAATTGATGAACCCATTACCTCATGGTTTCCGGGCAACTCACCTTGCCTGTTGTGCTACTGCTACCTTTGACAGTCCGGACCCAATTATGATTCATTGTCCTAAAAATTTATGTTACTTGTGTTTTCTAATTCGTTATATAAAAATGTAAATTCAAATACATTTTGCTGCTCATATTTCTGTTTCTTGCATTTCACTACTTCACATGCTCAATAAGTACAATTATTCATTTAATAATCCAAATGAAAAAGATAACTGTATTTGATATTAAGTGAGAATATAATCCTTAAAATGATCAAAATAGACCACGTAAAGCATCGAATTGTCACATGTATTTTTTGTTTTTGTTTTTGAGAAATCTATATTACAATTCACACGACATTCATGAACTCTTGTTGGAGTTATTGTTGATTCTGATGCTGCTGCATTCACAGATCTCACTCCTGTACCTTCACGGCCCAGTTACAACTTGAACTTCCCGCCTAGATCAGAAGATGGGGAATCATCATCAAGTGCATTGAATCTCTTAAACCAGTTGTGGCCAACAACACCAGATCAACAGAAGCAGTCAAACAACTACTATACTAACCAAGAACAGGTGTTGCAAGTAGGTGAAATCCCTAACCAAGAAAAGGATTTGCAGGGTGATGGTATCTTTTGCCAAGAACCGGAGATTGTTGAGATAAGTAGCAATGAATTTGCGCAAACCACTTTAGGTACATCCTCTATTTCAACACCATCCAAGGAAAAGAATAATCTTGATGGTGGTGCGGATGAGGCGGGAATAGATTTGAATAAGACTCCAGCAGGGAAAACACCCAGGAGAAAGAAACACAGACCAAAGGTAATTAAGGAAGGAAAACCGAAAAAGGCACCAAAAACGACACCAAAAAGTTCAGCTGTTAGCACAAATAAGACTCCATCAAATAACACTCCTGATGGAACTCCAAGGGTAAAGAGGAAGTATGTCCGCAGAAAGGGTATTGAAACGCCAACAACTGATGTAGCAAAGGAAGGTGAAGTATCCAAAGTAAAGTCTGTGGCGAAATCATGCAAGAGATCGTTAAATTTTGATGCAGAAGATAAAGTTGAAAAGGAAGGCCATCATCGAGAATTTGATTACCAGGCACAGAATGGTGAAGCGAATAAGGTGCCAATTGACTTGAATGTGGCTTCTAATACAGAATGGTCGGCAGAATTCAATGATCCCTTGCTGGAAGGAAGACATCATTCGAGAGGTGGAAAAGAGAGACAACAACCAACAGATAGTTTATACAACCATGTCCCGGCAGAACATATCCCATCTGAAGAGTCGGTGGCATTTAAAGCTCAGCCATCTACACCAAAGAACCACGCTTTGAATGTCATTGCAAGGAGTTTGAGTTTGCGAAACCCGAATATAAATCTAAGTGGTGGTGAACATAGGTACGATTCGATAAATCATCGTCCAGGTGGAGGCCTTTCCCAGATTGTCATTCAGGCTAGTAGAAACAGACCTGACTTGGATGGAAGAAGGCAACAAATGCTTCACTCGAACGCTCAAATTCTAGAAAGTTCTGAGAACATCACTGGGAAACAAGGATCTCAGAGAGACAAGTTCCACTCTGAGATGGCTCCGCCCCAATCTCTTGTTTTGATGGGCTCTCAACTGTGGTCGAATGGAGTATCTAAGAAGGATGAGCATATGGGTGGTAGCAGCATTGTACATAAATACTATTTGGACAATATCAAGAGAAGCAGGACTGAGGACAGGAGCCGTGGGACCTCATCAGTGGTGATTTCAGAAACTACCGATCTTGGAGATTGCTCAGGTTTAACTCAAATTCGAGGAAAGCAGACTGTTCAAGGACAGAGCTCCAGATTCTGCACATCAAGTAATGCAGAAGCCAACAAGGTTGATTATAATTGCTATATGAACTCTGCAAATTCGAGGTATAAGTTTCAGCCGCAAGGCGCTTCTTCATCCCAAGTGCATCAGCTTGCAGAAATATTAGCACAGAGAATATCATCACAGTTCTCCACTAAAATGCAAAATGCCACCCCCCCAACAACAGTGTCCAATTTTAATCAAGAATCTACATCTGGAAGAAACCCGAAAAATGTGCAAGGAAAGGAACTGCTACTTTCTCCGTCCAGTGTGTCAGCGCAGAGACAGAGCAAACAGCCATCACAAAATGAAATTGTCATTGTGGATCCAGGATCTCAGAACGAGAGCAGGGCATTACAAATTTATGGACATTCATCAAAGAAGCTCAAAGGTACTCATCTTCGAGAAAGTTATACCATTACAAAAAGCTTTTTAGTCAGTTAAAAAGATGTTTCATGTATGTCATATTTTGCAGGATCGAGGGGAAAGAAGAAGTTATATTCAGTTGATGATATCACAGACTTTCTGAAAGATCTAAGCATCAATAATACTGGGAAGGAAACTGTTCGGGGGGAGAAAAATGCACTTGTACCTTACAGAGGAACTGATGGTGCTATTATTCCATATGAAGCAGTCAAAAGACGTGTGCCAAGGCCTAAAGTGGACCTGGATCCAGAGACAAATAGGCTATGGAACCTTTTGATGGGTAAAGAAGGAGTTGATACCTCCGAAGAAATGGATGCTAACAAACAAAAATGGTGGGAAGATGAAAGAAGTATCTTCAAGGGTCGAGTCAAATCATTCATCGCTCGGATGCATCAAGTCCAAGGTATTGTTTCCAATTGACTTCTATTGTACCTGTAGACTTTAATCATAGTTGTGAACCAGTTTCCTGATTCAAGCTGAAAAAACGTAAGGACCTGGACTTGTACTTCTTTACTATTACAATACTGTTGATATCAATGTTGATACAGCAGTTGATGTAACGATGTTGTCTAAAATAAATCGAAACGCATGGAATTAAACACTTCAGCACACAAAATAATTGCCGAGCCATAGGCAAAATATCCACTATTTCAAAGAGGATTTACAAAAACTAGGTTCAAGACTTTCACAAGATGAAAGCTTGAATTGCCAAAACTAATCACCAGAATAGTTTCATCTATTCTATTGCTACTGATCTAGACAGACCTAGATGACCGAGATCACACACCCGATCCAACAACAGTAGCAAAGACTAGCAAACTATCGAGTATCAAGACTAGAAGAAATATCAATAATATGCTAAGAATGCTTCTAATCTCGTTACTTGTTTCTGGCCTTGATCTTGTATATATAACATGTCAACAATCAAGTCCAGATCTTCTTTCCATGCTTATCCTCATCTTCAAGAATCCTGTTGAGATATTTTCTCCAGAGAATCTTTTTCTTCAATCTTTTCTCTAAATAGTCCAATCTATTCAAGACTCTTTTAAATCTTCTAAATCTTCGACCTGTTGACACAGGAAACCAAAACTATCGAACTAGGTTAAACATTAGTGAAGAAGGCAATATTACAATAATGCCCCACACAGTAAAACCTAAATTGTTAAGTTCATTGTTGATGTAACACAGTACAAAACAGTGCACTTTCAATCTCCCCCGTATTGCCTTTCTTCACAACACCTAGAAACACATGAATAGTCCGAATAGTATAAATTCTCCCCCTTAACGAGTCAGGAAAAAGAAAACCACAATAAAGACATATCATTAGCATAAGTCAAACAAATTCGCCCCCTTGTTGTGACGAAAGGAGAGACAATATGATCCTCTAGTTTGCAATGTTGCTGTAACAGTTGTTTGTAATAACAACTCCCCTTAACGAAAGGAGCTCCCCTTAACGAAAGGAGTCAGGAGTCAAAAATTTTAGAGAGAAATTAAGAGTGAGTGATGAGGGGATGTCATGGGATTTACACACTTCAATCCAAAGGCTATAAAGAAAACTTTGAGGCACAACAAAAAATCAATGACACACATTCAGAAAAGATTTTTGGGAACAAAGATTTTCAAAACTAGATTGGAGACAATCAGTTCAAAACAACCACTAAGCACTAAATCCTCCCCCTAAAGTACAACTCTTTCACTCAAAAAATAGTAAAGGAAAAAAGACCGACTCTCAAATACAACAAAGAGAACTCAAACTGGAACCAACTTCTAGTGGGATGTTGTCTTAACAGAGTAGATAACACTTACATCAAGCCCCTTATTTTAAGCTCATAGAGCCAAGAAAAGGTTGCAAATAAAACATGCATGATCCACACCACATGAAAAGCTGATAAAAAGCTCATAAGACTCAGTCAGAGCACTTAACCATCACTCAAGGATCAAAAGTCAAGTAGACACACAAGGTAGATATGGTGTTATCAAGTCAAGAAGGGGACTGAAGTTTACAACTCAGCAGAGACTTTTAATTAACTCTCCAAGATACCTTTATTGCGCATAAAAAATTTTATTTGTTTGTGTGAAAATGTCGTCTACTGAATGAAGTCAGTCGGAACCCCAATCACCCCAGTTGCAACACAATTTCTTTTAGGCAACACAGGTGAGCACATAGGACTGAATGCAGGCAGCCTGAACCTCATACACCCCAGTATCCCAATGCGTACTCATTTTCCGTATCACTTTTATAGAAACAGCCTCAAGCAAGTAATCACAACGGATGAAGGCAGCCTGAACCCCAAGCATCCCAGTGCAAAAACATGCTATATCTAGCTATTCCATTTGTAAGCAAACACTTTTATTTAATTAAGCAGAGGTTTTATTATCTCTTTAAAGCTTCAACATAGACTTTCCAAGGTGACTAGAACCCATAAAAACACAGGTGGTACAGTTAAACCAGTCAAACCTTTCATAAAGTGAGTGAATAACAGAGAAAAAGGACACAATTAAGCTCTAAAATGGTATTTAAGATCAAACAATAGGAACACCAACACAAATCAAGAACCTTTGAGCTTTGATTTCAAGGGCTTTTAAATAAATCACCACTAGAAAAGACACCCACAATTAGTTCAGAAAGAGAGACCTTTGTAAACAATTAGGCGCACAAGGAACACTGGATAGACAAATCAAAACATGCAAGCAACAAGAACATCACTTTTTTTTTTCCTCGTTAATCACTGTTATTGATAAGCTCAAATTATACTCTAAATAACTTAAGAGAATAAGCTGTAGTTGTAGACTATGCTTAACTCGGTATCGTTCTCTAGGGAATTAATTAAGCTACTACAACGAAATAGAGCAGAACGTTTGTTTGTGAGTAACAATTTGGTTTGAATAGTCTTTTACTTCTAAAATACAAATTAAACGGAAAGCAAATAAACTGTTTTGTCAATTGATAGAAAGCAAACACGGTAGTGATGATCCAGTTATGCTAATTCAAATCCAAGGTATCGTTCATATTTGTCACACGGTCGGTGTACATAAATCAATCAATCCAATTTAACCAAGTCGTTTTTCGAAGATTTTAAACTAGAGAAATCGTCAGGTTGTCAAGCCAACGATCCTTAACCAAAACTGATTAGAATATTTCAAACTAGCGTACTGGATTGAAGGTTTTACGAAAATCTTAAACTAGACGAACCTATATGAACGAATTTAAACCGTAGATTCGAATACGCATAATCATCACATAACTACCGCATTCAGGAGAGATTTAACTACTCATGATTGAAGCAAAGACAAAAGAATTCATATTCCTGAATACGCAACGCATAAACATAAGGATATTCGCATGCAAGGGCATACAACTTGACAGATGAATCAAGCACAATTGTATGGAAGCAATAGAGAATTATCAACTTTCTAAGAATTCGATGTCGATGGTTTGTACACAAGGAAAACCAAGCTCCAAGATCAATCAATCAATGTCAAAACCTAGGTCTAGGAGCCTTTTTTATGTAAAAATTGAGTATATGAAGTTATGGCAAAAAATTGCCCTAATTCTAACATAAAAAGGAGAAAATCTGCCTGCTTATCGCAATCTCACCGCGGCTAGAAATATACTCGCCGCGGCGAGAAGCACCATTTAAGCCCCCTTTTTGCTTCTGGAAATCTCGCCTCGGCGAGAATATCCTTTCGCCGCGGCGAGCTTAAAACCTTCGTAACTTTTCCTTCAGACATAATTTTCCTATGCTTCCAAAACAAAAACTGTAGCCCTTTGAATTATCTTTGCGTGGCCACCGAGATCAGGTGAGAGTTATGGCCAAAATGGCTAGATTGCTCCGTAAAATTTCATTTTTGCAAGTCTCGCTAAAACGACTCTCAATTCTTCGTCCAAACTCCGAATCCACTTCCGTTTTCGCCTAGTTACTCCAAATTCAGAGATCTAGAACTATAGTTTTCACTCCGATTTTCACCTTCGGAACACAAAATTCCTACAAAACACAAAGTACCGAAGCATAAAAATGCACAAAAACACTACAAAATGCCAACAAAGACTAATCAAAAGACGGTAAAAAAGACAAGATGAGACTCTAAATTATCGTGTCATCAGTTATCTGTGATGTTGAGATAACAGTGATACCAACAATGATTTTTCATGAAAAGCACAAGGTAATCAACCTCTTTAAACAACATATTCTCTCATGATTTTGAGGTTTACTAAAAATTTCAGCCAGTTTAAGCCAAGATATCATATTATCAATCAAATAGAAAAACCATCTACTTGTGGAATTTCTAACATTCATATCTCCAGCCCAATCACAAAAACATAAGCATGTACAATCAGATTTGGATATATATCTCAAACAATGCTTTTTAGCTTTCAGATCAATTGTGTTTGGGTTGGATGGGTATCTAGTGCCCACAGAAACTACATGCATCGAATTAAGATTACTAGATAAAAGAGAAAGAAGCTACCAACAAATCGTGATATATGAAGGTTATTCATTATCTCAGCACGCCTCACTTTGTTATGCAATCCAGCATCTCGTTTACCTATTTCAAATTATGTGTCTGGCTTCGATGTTGACACAACAGTTGGTCCGACATCAAGGTTATGTGCACCGATTTTCTTTCCCATCAGTACCTTCTTGTTCCAATCATGTCCATCCATATGTTCTGCATCAGAATCTGCATAACGGAAAATAGGAACAAAATCGTAGCCATCTATAATAGATATACATGCACACATATCAATTGGTTTGATATACATGCATGCTCCAACATAAAGTACAAAATCCGCACACTTATTGATTAAGTGCCTGGCTCTTGATGCCAATTGAAAGAACGTAAGGACCTGGACTTGTACTTCTTTACTATTACAATACTGTTGATATCAATGTTGATACAACAGTTGATGTAACGATGTTGTCGGACGACTAAAGCGATCGACAGCATACGTGAATTAAACACTTCAGCACACAAAATAATTTCTAGTTATATACCTGCCGAACCATAGGCAAAATATCCACTATTTCAAAGAGGATTTACAAAAACTAGGTTTAAGACTTTCACAAGATGAAAGCTTGAATTGTCAGAACTAATCACTAGAATAGTTTCACCTATTCTATTGCTACTGATCTAGACAGACCTAGATGACCGAGATCACACACCCGATCCAACAATAGCAGCAAAGACTAGCAAACTATCAAGTATCAAGACTAGAAGAAATATCAATAATATGCTAAGAATGCTTCTAATCTCGTTACTTGTTTCTGGCCTTGATCTTGCATATATAACATGTCAACAATCAAGTCCAGATCTTTTTTCCATGCTTATCTTCATCTTCAAGAATCCTGTTGAAATATTTTCTCCGGATAATCTTTTTCTTCAATCTTTTCTCTAAATAGTCCAATCTATTCAAGACTCTTTTAAATCTTCTAAATCTTCGACCTGTTAACACAGGAAACCAAAATTATCGAACTAGGTTAAACATTAGTGAAGAAGGCAATATTACAATAATGCCCTGCACAGTAAAATCTAGACTGTTAAGTTCACTGTTGATGTAACACAGTACAAAACAGTGCACTTTCACAAGCAATTATTGTGAGTTCTTAGTGATTCTTTGGAATTGTCATAGAACATTAAGATTAGTAAAAGTTAGCATCCTTCTTTTTTATCTTAAATGTTAGAATATGATTTGATGGAAAGATCAGTAAAACATTACCATCTGTTTGCATCAATAGGATAAACTAAGGAAAGACAATATCCATACTCCCAGTTTCTCCTTCAAGTGCCAAGTTAGCTCCATAGAATGAGCAAAATCAGCGCAAAGTTTGCTAAATATAATGAGCATAGTTAATGCAAAGTTAGCTCAATGAGCATATTTAGTGAAATGTTAGCTCCAGAGAGTAAGATGCAAGTAATGTGAAAAAAAAGAGCATCTTTAGTGCAATGTTTGCTTCAGAGTATAAAGGATTTAATACATATGAAAAATAATGAGCTTAACAAGTGCAATGATGACTCTAAAGAGGCTTCAAGCGATAAAATATATTTTATAATATTGTTTGCCTCATCTTGCAGGAGACAGGCGATTCTCCAGATGGAAAGGATCTGTAGTTGACTCGGTAATAGGAGTGTTTCTCACCCAAAACGTATCGGATCATCTTTCGAGGTAAACAAACTTTTTTGCTTGAGCCATGTTCATTTTGCAGTAAAAGAAGCTAACAGTATTTCGTAATCTCCTTGTTTGCAGCTCTGCGTTTATGTCTCTTGCAGCTAAATTTCCCATAAAATCAAGAGCCAGTGAACCAGCATGCCACCAAAATGGGAGAAGCCCATCGGATGATCAAAATAAGGTCCGTGTAACATTTCCAGACGAGACTCCTTGTGATCAGGGCACAAGTTTGGAAACAACGTGCGTCTACAGCTCAGTAACATCCAGCTGTTCAGCTCAAGCAGAAAATGCTGTGGCTGGTTCAAAAAACCGTTTTGCAACTGACATTTTCAGAATAGAGGAAGACATATTTTCATCCCAAAGTTCATCAGAATCTTTTATCTATCAGGTATCTGAAGATATCAGATCCAGCTCCGGGTCGAATTCAGAAGCTGATGATCAGTTACTGGGTAGGAACTTCAATTTGAACTACAGCCCTGTAAATCTTGCAGAACAGGCCAAGACAACTGCTCCATACCAGCAGCAACAGTTTCAAGCGATGGGAAGTTCATTTCCAGATAAGAGTCCCTTGGTTGATCACCAGCCACCAGAAAAGTCCTTATTCGGGCAATTTCTTGGAGCAGCCAGTGGCAGAGATGTAACTTCTCACCCATCGACTTCCGACGGGCCACATCATCAGACCACAGTTACACCGTCAGCTGGGTCTTGGTTGAGCATGTTGACAGGCCCAGACAAATGGGATGGGGACTCTCTTGGATTTTTGGGAAAAGAATGCACATCTTCATTGGGTTCGGCAGATTTTGGGTCTATCACTGGACTGGATGTAGAAACTGGACATGATAAAGCTGATCAATGTGCAGAAACTAGTTTTACAGCCCAAGAAGCCGGAAGACTAAAATCCCAGGCATCGTTAGCACATCGCGGGATTGTGAACAAGTACATTGGACAGCAAGCAGATCAATTAGGTGTATCTCAGGGAATGAAGGCCCAGCATTTCACCAATGCACCTCAGAAGGAAACTTCATTTCTGGCTGACCCCACAAGACCAGCTGAAGCCTCGAATTCACAGCCAAGTAGTAATGTGCATAAATACGCCGAACATTACTTCGATGATCAGGTGAACTTTGTTGCACATGATTCGCACCAATCTGGCGATGCTTCTCCAGGTTCAAAAGAAATGAGGAATGTACAGTCTTCTGGTGGACCAGCAGGTAAACCCAGCACAGCAACTCCAAATGGGAAAAAGAGAAAGGCTGAGAAGGAAAAGGCAGAACCATTTAATTGGGATACCTTGAGAGAGCAGGTTCATTTGAAAAATGGACCACCTACTGGAGTAAACCCGAACGCAATGGATTCGCTGGACTATGAAGCATTAAGGAATTCTGATGTTCGTGAGATTTCCGATGCTATCAAGGAAAGGGGAATGAACAACATGCTAGCTGAACGGATTAAGGTATGTGGATATTTTTCACTAAAAGACACAATGTTCAATACTTCCATAACATATATAACAAAGTACTTTATTCTGATATTGCGCAGGCTTTTCTTAATCGGCTGGTTCAAGATCATGGAAGAGTTGACTTGGAATGGCTGAGAGATGTTCAACCAGACAAAGCAAAGTTGGTCTTCTCTTCAAAGTTGATTTTTTCATCTCATAATCCATGCAAAATGTTAAAGTCTGAAACTTTTTTTGCAGGGATTATCTGTTGAGTATTCGAGGACTTGGCCTTAAAAGTGTTGAGTGTGTGCGCCTCTTAACTCTTCATCATCTTGCTTTTCCGGTAAGAGCATACAGTATTCATGTAGTTAAAAATCAGTAGTAACTGACAACAACAGGAACTTTACACTGATTATTCTGCTTGTCAGGTTGATACGAATGTTGGCCGCATTGCAGTGCGACTTGGTTGGGTTCCTCTCCAACCCCTTCCCGAGTCACTCCAATTGCATCTTCTCGAGATGTAAGTAGTTTACATAAAGTAAGCAACTTTAAAACTGGTAATGGATACTAATTCTGTCTTTATGCAGGTACCCAGTGCTTGAATCGATCCAGAAGTATCTGTGGCCCAGACTATGCAAACTGGATCAGAATACCTTGTAAGTGTTCTCAAGTTAGAGCATACCCTCCTATGTTCTACATTTGCACTAATCAATAATATATTGTGATACTGTAGGTATGAGCTTCATTATCAAATGATAACATTTGGAAAGGTACGCCTTTTCTTATTATCTCAGTTGAATCCTCATGAAACTCTTTTGCTTAAAGGTCTGATTATTAAATACTATCTGATACAGGTCTTCTGCACTAAGAGAGAGCCGAACTGCAATGCATGTCCATTGAGAGCGGAATGCCGACATTTTGCAAGTGCCTTCGCAAGGTTAGCTCCAAACTATCTAAACAGTTATATCCTTGAGCACGATTTATTTTTCCTTTTCAAGCAAAGTACTGCCTGTATCGTGCTTTGCACATAAAATAAAATAATCACTACACGCAATCTGTGTGCAGTGCAAGACTTGCTCTTCCAGGGCCAGAAGAGAAACGGATTGTGACTTCAGCAGATCCAATAGGTGCTCAAAGGGGCCCTGAAGTGGCCATAAGACCAGTGCGGTTACTTCCAGCTGGAAGTAACATGGAGGGAGAAATGGGGTTCACTAGAAATTGTGAGCCAATCATCGAGGAACCAAAAACGCCAGAAGCTCCAACAGAAGTGTGGGAAAAGGATATTGAGGATGCGTTTTTTGAGGATCCTGATGAAATCCCGGTCATAAAGCTCAACTTGAAGGAGTTCACTTCAAACTTGCAGAGCTTTATGCAAGAGCACATGGAGATGCCAGAAGGTGATATGTCCAGGGCGCTAGTTGCGTTGAGTCCGGAGCTTGCTTCTATCCCAACGCCAAAACTGAAGAATGTCAGTCGACTGCGGACAGAGCATCAAGTGTAAGTTAATTATGAGTATCACTGAGTGTAAATAATTAGTTACACGAGAAAATATTGAGATAAAATGCGCTAAATATTGAGATAAAAATGCACTAAATATTTTTAAAATTTTATTCACTGATCATCTATCCTTCCTGCAGATATGAGCTCCCAGATTCACATCCACTGCTGGAAGGGGTTAGTCACCATTATATTAATTTTTTTTTTTTTTTTTTGTGTGTAAAAATGACTTAATTAGGCTTACATGCCAATGTCAGAACCCAAAAACGGGATTACAGTACTAGGAGGAACCATTATATTTGTTTAACTAATATGTTTTGCTTAGTATGATTCTTACTGACATTAGTTGCATTTGTAGATGGACAGAAGAGAACCAGATGATCCAAGCCCTTACCTTTTAGCAATATGGACACCGGGTATGTATCTAAATTTCGATATCATGTTAGTCATCATGCTGAAATGTAATCTTTTAATTGATTACTGACTATACCTGAATTGGTATCATCTTATCAGGTGAGACTGCTGATTCAATTAAGCCCCCAGAAAGTAATTGCAGCTCACTGGAAGGAGGGCCGTGCAACCTTAGCACGTGTTTTTCGTGCAACAGCATTAGGGAAGCCAATGCACAGACAGTGAGAGGGACAATTTTGGTGAGCAAATATACAGTGACAGGTATCTTTGTTTTTTTCTTCTTTGATTTTACCTGCCTAACTCTCAACTTCATGAAACCTTGCTATACATAGATACCGTGCAGAACGGCAATGAGAGGAAGCTTCCCGCTCAATGGCACCTACTTCCAGGTCAATGAGGTAAAAGATCACGATTACCATATAAACAGTTCCTTTATTTTTTTTTCTTTTCTTTTTGTGCTTGAGGAAATAATTAGTGACAAAATTGAGCTGTTTTTTCAGCTTTTTGCTGATCATGAATCCAGTATCAACCCGATTGATGTGCCAAGGAGCTTGGTATGGCCGCTGTTGAGAAGAACAGTGTTTTTCGGAACCTCAGTCTCTACCATTTTCAAAGGTAAACAAAATTTCATTACTTTATAGTTAATTCTTTAAAGACAAGCAGCTCACACAGATATGGAACTTGTCAGGCCTTCCAGTACAAGACATCCAGCAGGCCTTCTGGAGAGGTATGCATCTGCTGACAGCATTCCTGACGTATATATTTTTTCATGTCGACATGACAATCATATGAGGCTTAATTTCTTACATGTAATTGCAAAATCAACTGCAGGCTTTGTATGTGTTAGAGGATTCGATCGAAAGAGTAGAGCACCGAGGCCTCTGAAGGCCAGATTGCATTTCCCTGCCAGTAAGATGGTTGAGCAGAACAAGCAAAAGAAAGGGGATGCTGGGAAAGAAAAAGGCACGAGGCGTGAATGATAACTGTGTTCACCCTCTGAGAAGATGATGGAAAGCTGCGCATAGAGTAGATGTAGGCAGCTAACAAAATTTTTTACATAGATTTTATCCTCCTCTTTACATAAGCAGCAGAAACTAACAGTTCTGCTAACAGAACAGATAGGAGTTTGATCATGTATACCATAGATAGTTTCAGTTTTAGTTGCTCCTTTTCATTTATGCTCAAGAATTGAGCCATTTTTTTTTATCAAGACTACAGTTGTGAACTAATAAGGTAGAAATAAACAGAGAATAATGTATTCTAGTATATATTACATGTATATATTATACATGTATATATATATTCTTGGCAGTTGATCAAATGCAAAGAGGCCATTGGCTCTTTTCTCTATTTTCTTCTTCTTCTTTGGTTAGAAAAATACTTACATCTTGTAGCAACATGAATTTCTGAATGAAAAATGGACCTAATGAGAGTTGATTTGCGATAAACCTGGATTTCATTTGCGATAAATCATAAACTCCTGTTTGACTTGCGGTAAACTTGGACATAATTTGCGATAAACTTGGATATGATTTGCGATAAACTTGCATTTAACTAAATTATTCATGCAACCGAACAACAGATGCATATAATTAAGTAGCCATCTTAAAGAAAAATGAACCGGAGTGGTCTTGAAGATGCAAAACGCAATCCTCCATATCTGCAGTATTTTCGAAGAAGAGTTACTAAAAACTCTCACGAGAGATGGTCTCTAGATGAATTATTTAAAGACGGACTTATGTTCTGAACAAAATTATCGGTGTTATTAATCAAAACGTCTGTGTTGTTAACAAAATGTACTTTTTGTACATATGAAAAAATACCAATGTCGACAGCATAAATATTTTGATTGATGATATCGATGATTTTTTTACAACAGAATTCCATCTATAGATAAGTTGTATAGAGGCCGACTCTCAAAACACTTATCAACCAACGCGAATCATTAACCAGCTTACCACCATTGTTGGAATACCTTCGTCTGAAAGTAAGCTATGAGCATCAAGTTTCATATGGTTCCAGTATGTAGAGAACAGACAGTTAACAGTCCAACTCAAAGTAGCATAATAAACACCATCCTCCAGCCATAAAAAAAAAAAAAAAAAAAAGTTATGCATACGCTATATGGCATCAAGAAACATTATTCAACACAATTAGTTACTGTACTATGTTTCAGCAAAATGAGAGAAGATTAATGAAATCCCCAGGAAAATACGTGAATCAACAAGAATAGATGAACAATGATACCAATGCAGTAAACCAGTTGCAATCAAAATTAGAAGATAGAGAACAGCATTTGTAATATTCGAAAGAACAGCAGCGGCGCCAAATGCCAGCGCCCACATGCTAATATGAGAAACGGACGACAAAACTCATCATATGAAAAATTACATCACAAAAATTCCATGCCCAGCAACAACTAAACATTACTTGTTGGGTGCAAGTGCAGTCAAGGATTGTTAGAAACAACATTATTCAATTGTAGCAGGTGACTAGACGTTAGGGATCCGAAGAAATAGACACAACCACAAGCTTCTCTCCCTGAAATCTTCTGTTGATTTACAGACAGGGAGAGTATGATAGTGTCTGTTCGACGACGCAGCATAGTATGGAAATCAGATCCAACAACTTCAGCAGCCTCGCATTCAGAAAATCCGAGATCCTGAAAAATCTTCAATTTGGGCTTAACACTCCCCTCAAATCTTCAATACTTAGTTAACTCACAAACAAATTCCAACTCGGGCGACTTAACTTCGCCGCCACTGATGCATGCCAATTGGGATAATCCCAATATGATGGTTGTGTCTACCCCTATTCTCACTCGTCTTTATTCCCCATTCGCCTTCTGCTTTCTTTTTCAACTTTATTTGAAATTGACAATTATTCTTCTTCGTCCCACTTCGCCTACGGAGTACACCATCATCATTTTTACACAATGTCTCTCTATATTTTCCACCACGTTCACAACCCATATAAACTCGGCTCTTCTTCGAGCTTGCAACCATGAAGAACATATTTTTATCCCTACCAATCCATGTGACCGCTTCTTGTGCCCCTTCTCGACTAGGAAATGAACCCAAATTATGGAACAAGTCATTATGGTCCTCATACTCATGCCCATCCAAACTATCATCCAAGCCGACCTCACTACCATACATGTCATCCACTTGCTCATCATCAACGTTAGGCGAACCCTCATACTTCGGAACATCACTACTATCATGATCATCATTCGGATCACCATCCGGAACATCACAATCATAGTCATCTGGATGTGTGTAAAAATAATCTTGATCATAATCTTCTTCATCGGGAGGGTAGTCATCCGACTTGTGATAATTAGGATCATCATCTTGAAAAAAGCAAATCATATAAATATGATTATACTATTTCATCATAAAATAATACAATTCATAAAAATATAATAACAATGCTACTACAATAATGAAAAATTATAGTATAAACAATCAAATAATTAAAAAAATAAACAGTATATAGTATGACCTGCGAAAATGCAGGTCACAATCAATTTGGCAGGCCACGTTTTGCAGGCCACAACTTGTGGCCAGCGTTTTTTATCCGGAATCCGGCAATTATTTTACCGGATTCCGTCCAATTTATATAAAAGAAAGAAAAAAAAAAATTTGTAAATAAAACTTACCCGATGACCATCATAGTGTTCATAATCTCCGTTCATGTTTGAAGTTGTGTTTAAAATGTGTTTTTTGAAGTTTGAAATTGTGACTTCATATAGTAGGATAGTTTTAGAACATTTTAACAACTTTAAAAACTATTGGGTCCTTTTTATAAATTATTGAACTTTAGACTACATTTGTAATTTTTTATAAAGTGTCCTGCATTTAGTAAAATGTGTTATGCGTTTAACATTGCCTTAATTTTAGGGTCTATCGACTACATGTACTGCCACAAATCTAATGGCAGCCAAATTACATTTTAACCCATGAGCAACATGTGTTTATGTCTAGATCACCTTAAAGTTCGCTCTTGAGATCTCACAGGCGCTCAGAGCTCGCTCGCGCTTTGAGAGCTCAGAGCTCCTTCGAGCTTGCTCTAAGATTTCTTAGAGCTCGCTTTATAAAAACTAAAAGCTCGCTCTAAGAATTCTTAGAGCGCGCATTACAAAAGTCATAAATTTTCGAATTAGATACACAAGTGCGTGAACTAAGACATTGTAAAGTATCATTTCATGGTAAACTCGTGAACTAAGGTGAATTAAACATGAATAAGAAAGATACCCAAATTTCCATTAATCCTAATAAAATAAGCTATACAGCTCCATTTTCTACTTTTCTTTGTATCGCTTTCGGTTCCACAGCGTTACTACTCCACCGTCTTCTTCACTCACAACATTGTCTCAACTAGTCGACGGGCGACTTGCTTTCTCTAGCGAATACACCCCCAACCCCCCGCAGTGTGTATGACCGATTTGATCATCATTTGACTGATCTTAAAAAGTTTATTTATACATGACAACTTTTTATTTTTTACATTAACTAATTTGGTCATATGCAATTGCTTCGCGCACAAGCGATTTCATAACATAAATCTTTCTGAAAACAATTTAAGGTTCAATTTTAATAAAGACAAAAGGAAATTTTGCCAACATATTAAACTGCGCTCTGTTATTTGCAAATTTTTGAGCTTACAATGCTTTGTCATTAACTACACTTATTGTTACTAGCAAATCTCACATTTGTGATGAAATACCTACTTATTTATATGATCATGAAATTCTAACTTAATCCGATAAACTATTTTTTAGTATTTTGCATTGTTTATCAATTTATATTTTATAAAATTGACAATGATGTCGAAATATGATGGATCTTAAGTTAATTATTCATGAAAAATAATAATTTCATAAATAAAAATATTTTTATTTAATTAATAAGATGCGCTCTAAGGCGCTCGTGCTTTCTAATTTTTTAAAATTTTAGTACTCTTGCGCTCACGCTTTCGTTTTCTTCCTCGTTCGCAATTTCGCTCCAGGTGATCTAGGTTCATGTAGCTTGGTAACTTAACCATGTCTTGTAACTAAATAGTACCCTCTCTTTCAAATATTTCCAAGCGGTCAGTCTGCCCAATTAATCCGATGATCAATTCAGCTCGGAACTAATTATTAGTGAGATTCATTAACGAGTGGATTCAAATCGGTCATACCTAATCCAGCTCATACTTGTATATAGAAATCAATCACGAACTCGAGTTCAAGTTAACGAATATGGATCTTGCTCACGAGCAGTTAAATTAAATTAAAAGTATATATAATTACAAATATAACATACTCCCCGTCCTTTAGAACCTGTTTAGTTTTGACTTTTTACGGTCAACAAAATCAAACTTCCACCACGAATTAATCGGTGGACCATAGTGTATACAATGCAAGAGATGCATCATAGTAAATAATTCAATACCGTTTAAATGTAATCGTCAAGTATTAGGAACTTGGGGATTGGATTAGCAATGAGTATACAACAACCATTTACTATATCTTAGAAACAAAAGATAGTTGAATTTCTTAAAGAACATTCTCAGTCATTCGGAGCAATGAATATCAGTCATGTTAATGTTGATGTTTTATTTCCTCTTTAAAAAAAAAAAAAGTGAACCTATATCTCTGAGTATATCACAAGTCAGTCTCCTACAGGCTACAGAACCAATCTGTACATACATTTAACTCAAGTCATCGTAATTGATAGTAAGAGAACACACGAGAGGCTGTACACTTTCGACAACGAACTAGCAGCATATCATGCTCTAATCAACAACTCATACGCGTTACTACAGTTATCACCCGACATACGCTTCAACATTTCAAAACTCTTACGACTACCAAGAAAATCAATTCGCTTGAATTTTATGCAACAATTTTCTTTTGTACCCTTACTGGCATAAGCAGATCGAAGCCGGTCAGCATGCCTCGAGTCCGTGTGGATGGCAACTTCAATTTCCTCCGTTGACATATTTTCCTGTTTATAAAGGAGACAGTCTATTAAGATGAATGAGCCTTTGCATTTCTGATAAACGAAAGCCAAAAGATTAAGAAAAGATAAGAAAAACAGGTAATGAAACATTTAGTAGCTCAATTATGAGACAACTAGACTGCAGAACAAAATGAAAACTCTTCAACACTAGTAAGAGCAACAGAGTGTAAAAAGATGTGTGAAAGAGCACGGCCAGGTGATTACTTTTTGTTATTGAATCAATAGTACAAGTTGGGTTACCTGGTAAAATGCATAGACATGATCCAGAACTTGCATGCATGTGAAGCCTTTACTGCTGAAGAATGTCCTCGAACATGGGCCAATCTCTGAAAATCGATCAACTGGGAACAAAATAGTGAGAAAATGGCCTTTGAATATTAACTCGGACTTCTCCCTGCAATTGAAGCAAACAGGTAAAAAAGGAATTGCATTAATTGTAAAAAAGGAATTGCATCAATGGGCCATCAAGGAGGGGATAATAGCATAAAATATCCTCACACCGTGTGTAACTTGCATCAAAATCTACCTGTATTACTCTTCTTTCAGAGTCCCTTCGTGATTTTGGATACCCGATATTAACATTATTAAAAAAAATAGATAAGAAAATATTTCTTACATTGGAAGGAGAGATTAAGGTGCCAGGTATTTTAGAAACACGAGACATTCTAAGTACTAAAAATAAAATAATATGTTACACAGGGGGGTCAAACATGTTCTCCATCGTGACGTCACCTTAACAGTCACCTACATTCAATGACTCAAAATGACAATAATAGAGAACAAAAATGGGCGAGTTAGAAACTAAAGTGCAAATCAACCTTTCTGTTAGCGGCCGGGATAAGTTAACAAACGAAGCCTGAGATTCCGATCCATCTTCCTTTGCATCAGAGAGAACAATTGTATGGTCTTCAAAAGCATTCTCAATACTTGAAGAGTCTGTGTAAATAGAAGCAGTCGAGGTTGGGTCCGACACTGACCAGCAAATGGAATCCAAAAGACTGCGTGGGGTAATTGGACGTATTGGAGTTTGACATGTCTGTATTGTGGAAAGGATTATTAAATAAATAACATTACCCCAGGATAATAATTCTGCAACTAAATAAATAAATAACACTATCACCCTGATTACTAATTAACAAGTAAGTTTTGAAACAATACTAGTATACTAATTGAAGTTTACGCTTTCGTTTCATAGACCTCCTTAACGTGTCGAAAAACTTACCCATACATATTACTTGTACCCTCTAGTGCAAAATGGAAGTCTTTTTCAATCCAACAACTTATTCCCAAATTTTTGTAAACTTAGTAAGCTATTGATTGGGAATGGTAAGTGGTAACAAAGGAAAACGTAAATTGTTGATTGGTGCAGAGGGAGTAATATATCGTTATTGACTTATCGGGGGTCATTTAGCTTAAAATTTGTATGCTTAAAAGTTAATCGCTTGTCCAATTTTACTTGTTTTTGGTTTATAATGATTAGATGGACCCTTGTTGATAATTTACGAAGCTTTTTTACCAAAATATACATATTTAAGGATAACTACTTGTGGAGAGAAGCCCGATTATTGGGTATGGCACAAGGTCCAATTCTTGAAGGTCCCCCACCTCGCTGCGGACTTCAAATAACAATATTTTGCAGTCCTTTGAAGGCCTACGTGAGTTGCACAACATTTACTGTATAGAAGACGTCTTTTGAACTAGGCGAAATTACACTAATTCGTCAACTGGGATACATTGGGATTTGGGGGCATATAAGTGTTTAGACATGCCCTGATTTAGTCTCCTGAAAAACTACCATAGACAAAACAAAAGACCAATAAACATCAAGTTCTTTTTAAAACATTGGGGTTCATAACATCGATGTTTCACGAAAAGTTAAAAATGCATTTTGTTAAAAAATAATTAATGTTTCGTGTGAAATCACCAATGTTCACATTTGAAATGTCAACGTATCAAATGTTTCTGTTTAAACATCATTAGGTTTTATTTAAAACACTGGGGTTTTTACTTAATAACATCAACCTATCTTCTTTTAACTTAAAAAGACCACCTCCCACAAGTTTTTGCCATTTTTCAAAATTGCAGAGACTGGACGTCACACGCATTACTCCTTGAAGTACCAGAATTAGAAATTTCGATAAGTTATTGTACCATAATGTCAGTGGCAAACATATTGTACCATACATGGGGAGGGCAAAACAAAACCGTACCAAATGGAGGGTTTTTCCATATATTACAGGCGTGACTATATCTTCGCACTGCAACATACATTATTTTCTACATATTCCAAAACACAAATGAAGATTAAGCGGCAGATATGGAAAAAAAATGTTGTTCGAAAAAGTGTACCTGCATCTTGCGATTCCGACGTTCTCTAACCCCCTCTTTTGCCAGCTTCACTATCATCTGTCTTTCTTCATGGGTGAATTTAATCACAGAACTACGCATATTTTCAAAATCAGTTACCCTGAAAACTTCCTGAAAAAAGAAATTCGATAATATTGGCCTCAAAACAAGAAACAAAACTGTAGTCAATATGACCAAATGAAAATGTTTCTTGTGAATCTTAAGTCTAAACTGTTAACTCCCCAATAAAAGGAATTGCGGAAATAAAAGTTGAAGAATCATTATGAACAGTTAACCTCTAGATGTACACTAGATCTCTCTCACTGGGCTAGTCATTAAAGTCTTCCTTTTTTTTACTTTTGCCCAGTAAACTCTGCCTCTATTGGTTGATTTCTAAATATAATATAAACACGGATCCAAAACAAATTGAAGCAAAAACCAATTAAGACTAGTCAATATTATGTAGTAGGCTCCCAATGAAACCTGGTGTCTATCAAGTCTAAACTCAATAAATCACAATATTATCATTTTTGTCATAAAATAGTTGCATGGGTGGATGGAAGGTTTGTTGGAGTTGAAACACATAAATATTGAATATGCTAGTAGTACCTCCTTCAAAAAACCAGTCTGTGAGGTATCAAGCATAGCTCCCGTATGCCTAGCTAGATCAGATGATAAATGAACAAGCCTCTGTAAACAGTTCTCGTTAGCAGACTTCAGCACCCATAATGGCTGTGGGACAAAGGGGTGAAAAGAATACAAATCAGAAAGGATGCTATTAGATGCACAGAAATATAAAAAACCATTACTTCGATAGTCTAGGATAACAAATTTTCCATGAGTAACAGACAAATCCAGAAACAGTGCCATATCCAATGTAAGATAAAAATAGCCAAGGTACATACAGTGACAAGATGGCTTGAATGCCCCAGATATTTACGGACAGAAGGTCCTTCACAAACAACATGACTTGCATTGCAGCCCACAAACCACTTATCCAGTAAAGTAGCACCCCCAGCAGATAGAACCTCGGCAACCTGGTAAAGATATTAAAAAGTAAATGGCCTTTAATAACCTGCACACTTTACTTTCACATTGTAATGGCAAGAAAAGCTTCAAAATATAAATTTTGTACTTTTGCAACAAGGCTGTTTAAAGAGATGAGAGCATGACCAATAGGTGGAAGAATTTTGGTTTCATAATTATCTCCCTCTCCACTTTTGGTACCATAAGTTTTTCACTCCCAGTTTTGGCACCCTAACTTCCTAAAAATTATAATTTTGGTAACACTGATCAAAATACTACCGGAACTCGTGGATTGAGAATTCGATCACTTATTTTCCCCCAAATGGATGAAATCGAACACAATTAACATTAATTGTAACGCCCCAATGTTTCAGAGAGGTTAAAGGGATTGAGAATACTACTCGTACCAACAAGGTGCATCTTTCGTTTCGGGAATACATCCATAAGAACTCCAAAGCTA
Organism: Plantago major; assembly: GCA_026545765.1. Lineage (NCBI taxonomy): Eukaryota > Viridiplantae > Streptophyta > Magnoliopsida > Lamiales > Plantaginaceae > Plantago > Plantago major. The sequence continues at coordinate 1,834,519 of CM048843.1, read as the reverse complement.
AACGTGTTTGCTCTGAAGCAATATTAGGATGGGTGACCTACTGAGAAGTCTCCCGGTGCGTGCACGTGTGAGGACAACGTGCGCGGGAAAGGACACAAGTTGGTACAGTGGAACCATAATATCACCCAGAGAGTAGTTCAGGAGTGACCGCACAACGGCCCGCAAGGGGGAGAGGCCTTATGAACAATATTAGAGTTGAACCAATCCAAAACCCACAAGGGGTGGACGGTTGGTCTATGCAAGGTGCAACGAGGACGTTGCACAATTTAAAAGGGGTAAATGTAAAGCCCCAAAGTTTCAGAGAGCTTAAATGGATTAAGAGCTACTTATACAACAAGGTGCACCTTTCTTTTTGAAATGCATCCATAAGAACTCCAAGATGGGTGACCTACTGGGAAGTTTCCCGACGCACGCACAAGTGATGACAAAGTGCGCGGTAAATGACATGTGTTGGTACATTGGGGTCAGCATATCACCGAAGAACAAACCAGGAGTAACCGCACCGGCGCAAAGGGTTGGTACTCGGCACACGAGGGACAAGGAGTTACATTAATTCTCCTGATTAAATAAAATAAACTAACAAAGAATAAAGACAAAACCGGCAATGTAAAAGTAAAATTAAAGGAACCAATCACACAGTCTCCCCCTCTCCCTCCGATCACACACTCTATATGATTAAATGTAACCATGGTAAGTCCATTGTTTTGGTTACATTCAAGTTCTTTTGCAGTTGGTGTCTTGTACTAACAAGAAGGTAGTTCAATTACTGGCCAAGTCATGGCCAACCATTTTTTATGCCATGCCAAATTATTTTAAAATTCAACTACGTCACATGATACAAGAATGCATGTTTTAGTTCAATTAATGGCCAACCATTTTTTATGTCATGCCAAATTATTTTAAAAAATTCAACTACGTCACATAATACAAGAATGCATGTTTTTTTTTCTAATTGTATACATTTTTTTCTTCTTAAGTCGCAAATCAAGGAAGATAGGAATTGTGTTCGACTACGTCAATGCTTAGTTCTGCGATCGTTTTTTTAATGGTGGTACCAAAAGTGGAATTTTTCCCCAATATGTCAGCAACAGAGTAACTTAAAGTCGTGACAAAGACAAGGCTTGCTATTTGCTCAAGCAAATTTCTGTAGGACTTAAACTGATGGTTTTTTAGGATGTATATTCATCTTCAAATCCTATAGGCTCATAAAGAAAGAAGTTTGAATCAGGGAAATGATAAATTACCTTAGAATTCAATCCAGGAGGGACATCAACATCAATATAAAAGGAACTACTCGACAAGCATGATGAAGTAGTATGTCCCTTGCTTTCTCTTTCTGAAGCTCTCAATCCAGGAGCTGCTCCCATCATGCCAATTTGTTTTGTACTCTTAACCAAAGAATCAGGAAGGCAATGATTCTCTGCATCCGCATTCTGATCAAGCTTCTTCAGGACACCAGCGGGGTTACTTGTATCACCAACATTATTGATGCTATAGAGTGATTCGTTCAGCCTAACTGGAATGAAACAAATAATTACCACCAAGTAAACATATGTTGCATCTGAAAACATACTGTATCTTCAAGAATAAAAAAAGACTGGGCACTTGAAGCACTGCCTGTATGCAGTGGTACACAAGGTGGGTGACTGCGGATATTGTACGAAAAAGAGACTGTTTCCAAGGCTTGTCCTTCATAATATCTTGGTTAGGAAACAGCTCTATGGGGGTTAGGATAACGGTTAAATAAGAAAGTTTAAAGACGAAAGACACAAGAAATTGGTCACTTTCAGTTCGTCATTAACTTTGACTACGTTTATGAGCACTACAAGCAAGCATTTCATTAAACAAAGAGAGAATTGTGGGGATATCATTTCAACCTAGAAACCTGATTCTCTTTCTCTGGCAACGCCTAAGGTCTACTATTTGGTGGTGTGAGTTACAATGGCTCAAAGGGGGTGTATATCAGTAGGAAATTTGAGCATAAAGGGTCCAAAACAAGTCCCAGTTTGATTCAATGCTTGTTATATAAACTACTAAAATGATTCAAATCGGCTAACAGACACTGTTTGAATGCTTTGCCACATAGCCATAGTTAATTATTATGTCAATCCCAACGATATAACAACAACAACAGCCTCTCATCATTATCATAATCATTCCCCAAGTGCCTTTCAAGAGGCTCCCACAACAAGCGGGGTAAGGGAGGTTCAGACTTACACAGCCCTTCCCCTAGAACAATAACAATTGTGCTGTTTCCAGACTAGTAACTGACAACGGGACTACCATCTTCCATTTCATGGAATGAAGCAAAGAAGGATTTGAGAGCCATTTTGAGCTAAGCTAAAGTTAAAATTAAAGACCACCTAGACACACAAAGGACCTGTAAACAAATATTCAAGCAACGAAAATGAGGAAATGTTATCAACTTATCATTATAGCATTACCGTTCCTTTTGGCGCTATCCACGAACCATCCAATTGTAACTAACAATAGGCCATTTGTCGGTCCATGTTTCAGAGCATGCTCAAATTTAAGTCCGTGGAAGCTGTAACAAGTGTTAAGAGTAAACAAAATATGCTCCTAAGTAGCTAACAATTATCACTTTCTACTTGTGCCATCTTCATGTCGAATTAGTTTCCTCAGCAAATCAACTCACAAGTGTTTAGCTATGCTCAGTTGATAACAACCAACTTCACCTTGTTATATAATCAAATTGAACGAGCTCGCTGGCTGGCTAATTGGTACATAATAATGACTTGAAAATGAAACATAAAAAGTGCAAAAAAGAAAGGATATCTGAACCACCAAATGTGTGCATTGAGGGTGAAGATGAGGACTATATCGGCCTCCCAGTCTCTCAGTTGCTTCCTTGACTTGTTTCCTTGTTTCTACAAATGAAATGACACACAATAAGCTTACAGCATTATTCTTTTATCAAACTCACAAATTTAACAAAATGAGAATTAACTAACCAAAAAAAGAGTTTAAATTGGATACCTTTAGAGAGACCGGTGACACATATGACAAGGCCAGAAAAGGGGCCACCACGGGGATTAGATTTAACCATTTTAACCGGAGATTGCGAAACCGGAGAAGCAGGAAACAACTGATCCACCGAAAAGGAAGAAGAAATGCCCCTGAATGAAGAGGAGAAATCCATAAACATCTTTGAACAACCCTTGTCATTTATCACCTCCACTCTACCCCCACCACCCAATTTCCTAAACATAGATTATACTAGTATACTATCAAGAAGATCAAATCTCAAACATCAAATTCCTCTTCAAAAAAACAAAACAAAAAGATGATATTTTGAATTTTGGAAAAGGAACAAAAGGGTATGTTATGTATACTCCTACTTATTTGAAAACAAACTCCGAGCAGAAAGGAAAAGTGGGTCAACGAAAATATGACAAAAAATGAGTGGGAAAGGAAAGGAAAGGAAATGAAAGAAAGCACTAAAACCAAAGTGACTGTGAAGCGGAACCTAATAAGAGTCTTTTTTTTGTGAATTGGCTTTCTGCTTTACTCTCTCTCTCTGTTTGCTTCTTTTGAAGTTTTGATGAAAAACGAAGGAAAGTTTGTTATGGCGTGCGTGATTCAAAATTCAATCTCTCTAAGAAAGGGCCGGGCCACCAAGGAAGAAGCCATGGCCGCTTTGAAGTTGGTGTTTTTTGCTTTTGTTTCTTCAACTCCACCAGTGAAGTGATTGTTTATTCTAAAAAACGGACACTTCTCTGGTACCGTTTTCAACCCACTTAAATCACACACACATATATATGTGTATATATATATAGTCGAATGTGATATTCGTGTATATTTTAAAGGGGTTTGACCGAATTTTACAGTGTTTGGTTGAGATTAGAGGTGTGTTTATATATGTATTTTATGTGGTTAATGACCAAAATACCACAAAAATATCCCATTATTTTTACTGGCCTTTTGGTATAAATTCATGAAGTTGTATTTGCATTTGTATTCTTATAATGATTCAAAAAGTCAAATTAAAAAATGTACAAGGTAGATTATGAGTTTATGACAAATTTTTTTTAATGTATAGCATAATACAAAAAAAACCAGCATGAGGGATGAAAAAAGTTCATCTTGTTGTAGTGAATTTAAATCTGACTTCTCGTAAGAATTATTTTTTGTTTATGTTATTTTTCGATTGGTATAGATCAAAGTAGGGGTGTAAATGAACAGAGCCGTTCGTGAACGTTCGCGAAAAAGCTCGGTCAACACTCGGTTCGTTATCGAGTTGACCGAACTCGAACGGTTCGCGAACATGTTTCGAGTAATTATCGAACGAGTTTCGAGCTTAATTGGTTATGGCTCGAGTGTTCGCGAACGGTTTGCGAACATAGGTGTATATATATTTAATTATTATTTTTATAATTATATTTATATAAAACAAAACAATTATACCTAAAACCTAATTCCAATTCCAGATCCATTTACAAACTCCGCTCCACTGGACTTCTCCATCGTCTCCTCCACTCTTCTCCGTCGTCTCCAGTCCACTCTCCGCCGCCGCACTCTCCACCGCCACTGCTCCAGTTCCAGTCGACTTGTTCCTTCGTCTTCTCTCCGCACTATGTTCCTTCGTCTTCTCTTCTCTCCGCACCCGCACTCTGTTCCTTCGTCTTCTCTTCTCTCTGAACCCGCACTCTGTTCCACCGCTCCAGTTCCACTCCGCCGCATCTCCTCTTCCGATCTGCTGCTCTTCTCTGCAGATTAGTACTTCCTTTCTTTACTAAGAAATATCTATATTAAAGCTTTTCCATTTCTATTGTATATCTACACACCAAACGCCAAATTCTAATAAATAATTGGAGCAGCAGCGGAGATCGAAACAAAACCAATTTTGGGAATCCTTTAAAACTTGTGTAAAACTAACGTCGGCTGAAGGAATGGAAGAAATTTCAAACACTAAAAGCCTTCTTTACGAAAAAGAGAAGAGAAGTGGATCTTTTCTAAAATTACGCAGTCTATTCTATTCGATTCAGTGGGGTCTTTCTTCACAGTATGCACTGGTTCTGCTTCTTTATAATAAAATAGATAGAGTTTCGTGCTAGAAGGAAAAGGGAAAGTATGAGGAATTTGTTAGGTCTTCATAATGAATTTAACTGAATAAAGGGAGGAAACTACTATGATAGAGAAAGCAACCAGAATTAGAATAACTGGAATCAGTTTCATTTTTGATAGAAATTTGTAAACACTGTTTGGAATTTCCCATTAATGGATTACTACAGAGTTATTGGCAATATAGGCGGGTGTCTTTCTTTGTTTTAGTTCCGGCTTAGCTTATTAATCGAATAATTTAGTCTTCTTTTTATTAGTTATTGTGGAATGAAATTATAGATTCTATTTAGGTTGTTTTGGATTGAATTCTTGTAATATAGAAGCTTTTGGGCAAGAGTATTCATTGCATTTTGTTATAGGATTAGAAATGTTGATTAGTTTGGGGTTGATTTCACAATCATAAATAACTGTGATATATTTGCTATAAGGTTTTGAAATGGCTACATCTCCTAAAATTCTTGATCCCGAGTCACTAATTACTGGAGAAGAGCTGGCTAATGCTGAAATTAATCAGCCCGTCGATGATGGAGATGAACAGTTAAGTAGAAATGTTGATGTGCACTGGAGATTGGTGTCGTAAGCTTCATGGAGTGAAAAAGAAAGATAAGGTATGATTCGTATAAATATTAATTTTCTTCTATGTATGTACTATCTGCTCTATTATACTTCCATTAAAAAGCTTCGTAACTTTCCTACTAGCTAATTCTTTATTATTTTTCTTTCCTACTAGGCTACTACCACGCGCAAACTAATATTTATACTTTCCTACTATTTAATTTATAGTCTTATTAGTTCCATTAAAATCTTCCTAACTTTCCTACTAGCTAATTATTTATTATTTTTCTTTCCTATTAGGCTACTACCACTCACAAACTAATATTTATACTTTCCTACTATCTAATTTATAGTCTTATTAATTCCATTAAAAGCTTCCAACTTTCCTACTAGCTAATCCTTTATTATTTTTATTTCCTACTAGGCTACTACCACTCGCAAACTAATATTTATACTTTCATACTATCTAATTTATAGTATTAGTTCCATTAAAAGCTTCCTAACTTTCCTACTAGCTAATTCTTTATTATTTTTCTTTCTTACTAGGCTACTACCACTCGCAAACTAATATTTACCCTTTTCTTTTACAGAAGATGGAAGATCCATTTGTGATTACACTACCTGATCCATAAGTTACCTGACTCAAGTTATAAATGTGAGTTCATTGCGACCAATCTAACAAGCTATATTACTTAGAATTGTGCTGTTTGAGTTTATGAATTGTGTTTGTTTGATCATTATTGATGTGTTATGGATATTGCTCTTGTTTCTTGGACTTGGTTTCGTAATTTCTATATGGGATTAGACAAGGTTTTAGCTGCCATTGATTTCAAAGTTTGAAGCTTTTTATGTGTTTGTGTGGTTTTCTTTTTCATTTTTTTGGATATTTGTCATTGAAATTTCAAGCTTTAACTTGGTTTATGATCTGGTAGTGGTAGTGTTATGGTGTATATTATGAATTTTTTGTCCTGTTTGTCCTGTTTGTTTACAGTTAATCTGTTTTTCTTCCACAAATTTGTTTTATACAAATGCTAAGAGATGACTTTATGAAACAAGTTGATTACTCAGCCTAATTACAACTAAAGGAACATACATCAAATGTTGAGGTGAAGGCTGACGATACTATTATGTTCGTGACAGACCGATCTTATTGGTTGTATGGTATTAATCTTAAATACTGATGCTGCTTTAACAATGTTCCAAGACTTCTCCAAAAAGCTCCAGACATGTTTTACCACTTTCTTAAACTTTCTAATTCTATATTATGCAATGCAACATACTGTCTTTCTTTTGAATTCTAGCTTCAATAATTGTGCATGATATAATTGAATGTGTTTATTCAATTAAGAGAGATGGGTGAGATCGATTTTAGTAATAATGCAAAAGTTACTGAAATTCATATTAGAATGTTATGAATGAATTGTATTTATTGGCCAAAGTGCTAGAATTTATCTGACTTGTTTGTTGTCTGATTTTATCATATTTTCAGGACTTTAGATGGATGAATCTTAATTGCAAGATTGCCTCCTAGATAGCGTGATGCAAGCGAAGACATTTTCATCGAAAATGTATATGTGAAGTTGTGAACTTCATTTTTGGTTTCGAATTTGTGAAACGCATATTTTGTAATGGAAATTTGAAACTTGGTGTTTCGAATGTAACAAATAGAAGTATTTTATGCATCTTGTGGATGTTAGATTTGAAAATTGATATATATCTGACCTTTTTCGAGCTATACGAGCAAATTTCGAGCATTAACAAGCTTTTTCGAACATAAACGATCATAATTGTGAGCATAAACGAGCGAACACAAACGAACATAAACGAACGAACTGTTCACGAACGTTCGCGATCATAATCAGAAGTGGACCGAACACGAGCCGAGCTCGATCTTGAAACGATCGTCGATCTCGAACACGAACATAAGTGAAATGTTCACGAACAAGGCTCGTTTAGAGTAAAGCTCGGCTAGTTCGGTTCGTGTACAGGCCTAGATCAAAGTAGCTTACATATATATGTATAAGTATGTTTTTCATTGTCGAACTTATCATTGATCCGAATGAGTAATTAGAAAGTTTTTCGACCTCGTTTCTTTACGCAAAATCTACTCTATAATTGGAACACTGTCCTACGGCTACCTTTTGTGAAACTAGATGAAATCAGAACAAACCAATTACGGAAATAATATCCATTGTTACTAAATTTTACCAAACGCAAAAAAGAGTTAATTAAGCAAAATTCAAGTACGAACAATTAAGAAAAACTACAACAATGTCTTCTACATCGATCTTGTACTTCACACTACAAGAATATGTCGATTTAACGACGAAAATGGCGACGGATAATATTCGTCGCCATTCAGCGACGAATAGCTGCTTTTTAGCGACGAAGTCGCGACGGATTGAGCAATTTGCTCAATCCGTCGCCAATCCGTCCCTAATCCGTCCCAAATTAGGGACGGATTAATAATCCGTCACTAATTTGCGACGGATTAACTATCCATCCTTAATTCGAGACGGATTAGGGACTGATAGACTAATCCGTCGCGAATTAGGATTGACTAAAAATGAAACTGAAAAAGAAAATTAAAAAAAAAATTAAAAATCTTATATAACGACGGATAGGATTATCGCAAACAGCGACGGATGTTCCTATCCGTCGCTAAACTCGAATTAGAAAATCGGGCAGAGCCCTTCTTCCTCGCCATTTCTTTCTGCTTTCTTTTTCTTCTTCTCTTCGAACCCATTCCGGCCAAATTGTTTTCCGGCGAATACTTCACCATTCCGGCCAATCTTGGAGTCTTTTCGAAGCTCGTTGGACAAGGAACTCGGGTGGCCATTCAATTTCATACTTCTTCGACTATTTTTCCCGTAATCGAAGGTATTTTGGCTAAACCCTTACTTTTTAAAATTTGAAAATTTTGTTAATTTCGACTAGTTTGAGCAATTGTATGTTTATAGGAAGTATGTACTAGCTAGTTTAGCTTATATTACGTAGTTTGTTAACTTTGAGATGTGCCATTGATATATTTGTTGTGAAATTGGATTGTTAGGATGATTAAGATTTAGTTGTGTTTGGAGACAATTTGGTGATTTTGGCGATTATAATATAATTGGCTCGCATTTAATTACTACTATTTTCATCTACAATTTGTAATGTTAATAGTTAAATGGAAATTTAAAATTTATAAAAATTAATTTTAATCGTAAAATGCATTTAATTCATAAAATTCTTAACGTATCATAAATAAGAATGTAATTGTAGTAATGAAACTAAATACGTAATGCTATACATGTAATTATAAATCTAATAAATTTAGACGTGTCATGTTAATTATCCAATTATGAATCCCGATCGTTCATGGATGTACCGTCGCACTGTTAATTGCAGTATTCAGTCTAGTTTTGTGGAATGGGTTGAAGCGTTCATCGCTTTTGCACTTACACAGACTACTTGTTTGAGTGGGGGATGATGAAGTGCCCAATATGTAGACTTAATCACAGGCGAGGAGGACGAGGGTATGTGTGTATGGTAGATTATATGTATATATACTGTTAGTTGTTGATTATCCCATATTTTTGTGCTTTATTACGTGTCAAATGTATATGTTTTACATGCAAATTCACGGTAATTTACTAACAGTGGAGCGAGTAGTCCTTCTATGGGCTTTGATATTGGTGGGAGCAGCCAGTCTACGGTTCCTGAGACTCCACCGAGCTCGAGCACGGGCCAGTCACATGTCTGGGCTGACTTACCCCAAGACCGCGCTATACCACTTCGAGAAGGCTAAGTTGAAGGACGACATTTGGGTGGACGAGAAGTCCGAGCGTATTGCAGTACGTTTCTTTGTTAAGGTTCACATTTGTATTTGTGTATTATAAGAGATTCCTAAAAATGTATCTCATTTCGTATGCACTTTACGATTGCAGAGTGAGATCGAGAGGAGGATCGACGGTCGGGAGCTGTCGATTCAAGAGCAAAACCAGATCTTCTTTGTCGTCAACCCAATGGACAGCAAGGGTCGAGTGTATGGAATTGGAAGTTTGGGCCCTACATTGACGGTCCTAGCTTCTCAGTGTCCCAGGCATCCACACGAGCTGATGTTTTCACATAGGACCAGGTCCAGAGATGATGACTCCTCTCCAATAGGAGTTAGCTAGAAACAAGGAAGAGATTGAGCAAACTAAGGCAGCTTACCAGCAAGTGCTTGAGAACCAGGCTCGTATGGCTCAGCAGGTGGATGCTTTGACCCAAATGATCTTGACGACCCAACAAAGACCGCCTCCTCCGGCCGATTCTTAGTTACATTGGACTTATGCTTATGTTGTTTATGCTACATATACACTATTTCATCTTATGTACGGATATTTAGTCTTCGATTTGGATAATTTGTATTCGTCAAATCTCTATTGTTAATTAATACTCCCTCCGTTCCTTTTAAAACTTGTCATTTTACTATTCTGCGGTCAACTGTCTCCGACTTTGACCACAAACTACTCTTAAACTATAATAGTAAATAATTAAATAAAATCATATAATAAAAATTTAATTACTAAATTTTCATTATATGATTTTATTAAATTATTACTATTGTTTAAAGTAATTCTGATAAAGTCGGGACGATTATTGGTCAAAGTCAATATAGCAAGTTTTTAAAAAAACGGAGGGAGTACAATTTAATTGTTTCGGGTATATTATCTACAATTATATTGTGTGAAAAACATGTGAAATGTGAAACATGAATTAAAATAAAAAAATTAAAAAAACAGGTATTTTAGCGACGGATAGGAATCCGTCGCTAAAAATGCTGACTTTAGGCGAATTAGGGCTGGGACTTTTAGAGGCGGGTTAGGAATCCGTCTCTAACGGTCCCAGCCAGTTAGGGACGGATTACTATCCGTTCCTAAATCGCGACGGAAGGTTAACGGATTTATCCGTCGCCAATCCGTCGTGAATTAGGGACGGATTCCTTATCCGTCCCTAATCGTTTGAGACGCCCGTTTTTAAGACGGGCGTCTCATCCGTCGCTAAGGGATTAGTGACGAATTGGGTGGACTTTAGCGACGGATTGCCATGAGTCCATGCCTTAATATAAAACACAAATGAAAAATTCGAGCCAAAATACTAAAAACCAGGCAGCCTAGGTTTAGTGCAGCAGCCCTTGCATAACTTTCCCTTACAAAATTCCCCATGCTTCCATGATAGTCTTAATGCGGAACAAAGTTCATAGTAGTAGGTTGATTGCAACATTTGTTATACGTCTAAACTTGGGAGAATACTAGCTTAATATATATATAGAATTTAGTTACAAATAATAGGAAAATATATGAATGTAAGTACTATCGTTGTTTCTTATAATGAATTGTTTATTTTTCGAGTTGAAATAGGGTTTGTGTTAGTGTGAATTGAAATGTTGCAATTTAATTAAAGAAGGTGTTGAAGAAATATTGGTTATCGTTGTTTTTTTTTTTAATGATGAATTGATTTTGTTGGGGTTGAATTAGGGCTTTGAATTTAATTGGAGAAGTCAGTTTGAGTTTATTTAGTGATAAATTGATTCTATTGATATTGATTTAGGGCGTTAAATTTAATTATAAAAGACAAATTGATTTTTTTTTAAATGATGAATTGATTTTGTTGAAGTTGTATTAGGGCTTTGAATTAAAATGAATAAGACGCTTTTTTATAATTAATGTGTGTGATATATATATATATATATATATATATATATATATATATATATATATATATATACACTTAATTTAATTTAATCAAATTGATCAAATTTAACTTAATATAATTTTTTAATTGCACAATTTCAAAGCTGTCCAATTTCACGGATGAACGATTGATTGATTATGTATGGCGTGAAACCACTATTGAACAAACTAAATTGCTAATTCATATTAAAATGAATTAGATTACACTTTTTTTTAAACCCGAGTAATACTTTCGATATATTCAAAAACACAGTAGATACATAATAGATTACACTTTAAACACACTAAATGGTCAATTAATTAGAATAATACCTTTGGATTTTACCAACTAACAAGTAATCTATACATGACTATTTAACAAACAATAGTGATGATGACGTTTCGCATGCAATATGTCAAATAATCACACTAATTTGAATTACTAGAAAGCAATTTAGTTCTTATGATTGTAAAAAACAGTAACACAAACCAATTAATTTAGCAAACAATCAATTCTTCTAATCTAGAACTCCTCATATGAAACTGTAGGATTATAATCTAAATAATTAAACAAAATTAACATTATCACTTTATCCTTCCACCATAATAAAAAAACATGATTGATCAGAATGTTAAAGCACGCATATCCTTTGCACATAAACTAAATTAATTTATACCATAATTTAAAAGGATATTCATGTAACTTCCTTTGCATTTGAAGGATAAAATAGTCTTTACACATGACCAATTTGTACATATGGAGATGGGTTTTAGAGTACATACCCTGACTCATGTATTCCAAGATACATGATGAGATGTATCTAGAGATACAGCCCGCGAATTTTATCGGGCTCTTGCATTTGTATTTCAGTTGCATTTTTCCTACCAAACGTTGTGACTAGGCCGGTCAACTCACTTAAAATTCCTAGTCACATGCTACCAAATGGTACCTCTATCTCTTAGATTTGTGTTTAGATTTAAAATCGCACTTCTTATTGTGCCGCGGAACCTTTACAAATCGAATAATTCATACTACAGTTCATTTAGGCTATACTAACGGATAGGGCTGTTAACGAGTCGAGCCGAGCCGAGCCGAACTTTGGCTTAATGGATCAGTGATGGTCAGAATTTCAGGTTTGCTCGTGACCGTCGAGCTTTTCATAATCGTGCTCGTGATCGCTCGTTAAAATATCGAGTTGCTCGCGAGCAGCTCGATAAGCTCGACTTGCTTTTGCTCGTGAGCGCTTGACTCGTTAGAGCTAAAAAATGAACTCATTTGTTCCAAAATTATACACAGTTCTGTTTTTAGATAACTTAAGTTAGGGATTAGGGTTTTTACTTTTTATTTATGCATATGTAAATATATAAATTTAAATATATATTAAATTAATTATTGCTCACGAGCAGCTCGCGAGTTTCGATCATTTTGCCAGGGTGATCAATTCAAGCTCGACAATGAGACGAGCTTGCTCACGAGGAAGCTCGCGTTGACTGATCTCGAGCTCGATCTGAACGTTGACCGGACTTTTTTGCGACCAGCTCGCGAGAGGCTTGATTCCCTAACACCCCTACTAACGGAGTACCTAAATTAGATAAAAGGTAAACGAAATGTACTTAAATCTAAATGTAATAATTAAAGGGACCTAAAACGAAGGTATCACAACTTAAGATATCATTTTTGAATTTTCCCCCTTCTCTAATATAATTAATTTTCAGCAAAAACAACAACTGGGACCAAGAGGGTTTCCTTTTTGGGGCCTTACTATTTATTTATGTCCTAAACCAATGGGTATTTGTGGTACTCTATGTTGCAGTTGGGCCACAACAAATGAGGTGGCCATGTGCTCCTCTTGATGGATTCTTCATGCCAAGAACAAATGATGGGCAATATGTCGAGTCCAAATGTTGTTGCCACCTCAGCCCAGCCCACCAATCACAGGTCTTGCCCTAATTTTTGTCACGGGCAGTTGCCAAAACATGCTGAAATTTTAAGGCAAAACAAACATGAAATTTTACATGGTAAATTCACGCCAAAAGTTGGCATAGCAAACCAAACAGCTCCTTAGATTGATCAGCTCAGCCAATTAATCCAATCTCTTAATCCAATTAGTCAGATACATCTCTTAATCCAATTAGTCAGATACATGTACATATCGAGCTCAAACTCGTGTATACAAATTAAAAATACGAACTCGAGTTCGAACTTTATGTAGCTTTATTACGAGATTAAATCGCGAGCTGCTAAATTAAATTAAAAGTATAACATATAATATTAAAAGTATATGGAAGCATATAAATATATAACATTAGTATGTACATTTACTTATATGATCGTGAGACGTGAACTGTCGGACTTTTTACCGAATTATTATGGTTGTACAGTTTCATAACAAAAATATTAAGACAACAATTTGAATAGTTTTGCCTCCCCAATGCTTTACGAATTACTCAAGAAATTACGCAATTTTGATTAGGCTACCTTTTGATTATCTACTGTTTTAAGTCGCATTCCAAAAACGGATCGAAGTATGTTTTTGATTTACGAACTTATTTTGTGAATTTTATCTGGAATCTAAACCTCCTCCAGGTATGTCAAGAGTTCCCTCGTAATTCATTTTGCTCCTAGTGCAAATTCGGCATCATCCAATGTCAAACTTGCAATTCCTCCAAACAACTATGCATTTTCAAAACACTCGGGTATAGACATAATAAGAAGCCAGTCTCGTAAAAGATTTTTTACTACACAAATAGGAAAGACGACATGATGTAACGTAATTATGTTAAACACTTAGATTGGATAAGAGATACTATGGCATTTCCTCGTATTTAGTAAAACGGGACTTTTCCAAGAATTAAACCCAAGAGGAGACCGAGCCGAGGCAACATGTCCCAAGGCGATAAAAATTCCCAAAAGGAAGAATGCATCAAGTATGAGGCACCTCAGCAGGGGGGCAACTCCACGTCATGATATCGGACCGAGAGACAGTGTCCGGATTTGCCCTTGCTAAATGATATGGCCACAACAGCACGATTTCGGGCATAATCCATCCACCATTTCACTGGCAGGCAAGAGATGCATCATAGCGAATACAATAGAAAGTGAATTCAACACCGTAAAGTACTAGGATTAGCAATGAGTATAGTATAACAACCATTTACAGTATCTTAGAAACAAAAGATGAAAACTTCTGTATCTGAACTAGCAAGAAGAAACATGTTAAGTTTAAGCACCACTTCTAGACTTTCTCAGATGTTGATTCGAAAGTAAGATGTAAGCATCAAATTTCATATGGTTCCAGTATGTGAGAACAGACAGTTAACATTCCTAACAATTTCTATAGAATGGAGGTGAAAAGGTCAACCATATGCATTTCCGATAGCTTGTCTCTTATTTTCAAATTTAGCATCCAGCTGCGATGGTGAAGATGGTGTCCTGCTGTGAGATCTGCTTCTTGAAGAATCCTCAGCTTGAGAAGCCAAGTACTCAAGTGCCAGAACAATATCACTTATGAGGGGGCGGAAACTTGCTTGTTCTTGAAGACACATAGACGTGATTGCAACTGCATGCTGCAGACTACGGACTGAGAAGCATCCTTCCAATAGAGGGTCCACCAGTTGGACAAACTTCCGCCGGTCTTTAAGAAAAGGATGAGACTGCAACAAAATTGAAAGTATTAGGCACATAGAGCAAGATTGCAGAATATATCGGATAGAGAAACATCGGAATATATATCTATGTTACGAATCATTGGCGCGAGAACAGGACTTAGAAGGGCAAATGTAGATACTATATATTCTTGTTATTAGCACATAACAGGTAGCCAAAGGTTATTCTCCTGAGGTGCAAAGCTACTCAAGTTACTACAAAAGTATGCACAAATACTTCCTCATATGCACATCAAGATCTTTCAAAGAAAATAGTTTTTGGATCACCTGCTTAAGAGCATGCTTGCAAGAGGTTCCTTACACGGCTTAAAGAAATAGAGAACTGAATACGAAGTCACAGAGATAGGATGTGAAAAGGGCCCGAAAAGGCTTTTAAAATTTAGGAATAAAATCCTTTTTTTTTTTAATTAGGACTACCTTACTTTTCATGGATTTTTTGGGCCCTGCAATAGGACTCTGAAAGTTTCTTAATTTCCTTCCTAAACTGTCCATGACACCACTAAAAGCTTTGTAATCACATGGCACATGCTATTTCCAATAGGCTATGGCTTTTGCTCCTACTTCTATGGAGTAAATAAGCGGAATCCAGAAAACGCCTTCATATAACGAAAGCTGCCTAAGTTGCTGAACTAACACCATGAACCCCAAACATTTTAAATTGTTAAAAACACAACAAGGGCAAGTGAACTGCTAAAAGCATGATATTCCTCCGCTTCATCGAGCAAGCAATCTTCACATAAAGTTAGAAGAGCAACTATAAGCAGTGATCAAATAAATGGGCATGACGCCATGACACATTATTTTTCTTTAATCTAGAAGTTGTAAGAAACAAACTCACCCAAACGATCAGATTCTGATCACCAGTCTTCCGATTGCTGTCAATAGCCTTGCGACCCGTGATCAGTTCCAACAGGACCATACCAAAGCTATATATGTCAGATTTCAGAGTCAATTTTCCACTCATAGCATATTCTGGAGCACAGTACCCATAAGTTCCCATAACACGCGTTGAAACATGAGTGTTGTCACCAACAGGTCCCAATTTGGCAAGTCCAAAATCAGACAGCTTCACGTTGAAGTCATTGTCCAATAATATGTTGGAAGATTTCAGATCCCGATAAATTACAGGTGGGTTTGCCTTACAATGAAGATATTCAAGGCCACGAGCAGTGCCAACAGCAATCTTCATTCTAGTGCTCCAACTCAGTGGCTTCTGATCTGGCTCTAAATCTAGAAGTAGAAGTAAACATAGATTATAGTGGTGCATAAATCAGAAAGATTATCCATTAAGTCTTGTAAAAAAACAGATTGTATTATAAGAATTAACACTTAATAAAGTATTCAAGTAAAACAGAGTTATTACCAAATAGATGATTTTCAAGGCTACCCATCGGCATGTACTCATATACCAAGAGCCTCTGATCACCATCAGTACAGTACCCAGTCAAGTTTACAAGGTTGGGATGATGCAGCAGACTTAACATAAGAACCTCCACAATGAATTCTTGATTCCCTTGAAGACCTTCAAGGTTGAGTTGCTTGACAGCAACAACCTGATCACGAAAGCCAACTGATAAACACCAGTTGAAACATAAACCACACCCTTGCAATTTAAACAAGAGATTCACTTTCAACAAATTCTCACGACTGGGCCGTGGTTGTGTTCAAATTTTTTGCCAAAGGTGACTCCGGGAGTATACATGAACGTTGAAACCTTATTCAACTAACCTACAGACTTCTGTTTTATTGTGGTGTTTGTTTAGCTTTGACTTGAGTATGCTAAATAAAATCAGAGACAGTACACATTACACGCTTCTATAACTATATGTAAGCTCAAGCAAGCAAGGATAATGAGAAAAGAACAGAGAGATTACCAAGCCAGATTCAAGGCGACCTTTGTAAACACTTCCAAAACCACCTTCACCAATCAAATTAGCCTCCCTGAAATTTTGTGTTGCCAATGCAAGTTCCTTGAACGTGAAGCTTTTTGCCACGCTGCCCCCATTCTGGTCCTTGCTTTGATTGGCCTTTCCTCTCACATACTTCCCTTTCTCTACATGGCAAAACAGCAAGACAGAAGGAATAAGCTCAACACTCTACAGTACACAACAATAAGTAAAACAATCGGAAAAATGGATAGCTGTGTTCATCAATTTTACCAGAATCATCGCAATTCGCCTTCCTCTTAACACCAACTGCAAATCAAACCATACTCCAAATCAAACACATTGTACCAAAACATTCCATCTACAGAATCAAAGCTAGAAATCACAAAAGGAAAACAAAAACCTACCCAAGGAATCATCAGCTCTCGGGGCCAAATGCTCATGATAATCCCTCTCAACCTTTCGTCGTGGTCTCATGCAAGAAAAGCAACCCATCTTTTCCTGCAAGAACCTTCTTACTCCTAATTCACTTTCCCCTCAAAAAGATTCAACCTTTCACACAAAACCAGATTCCCCAGAGACAAATTCACCTCAAGTACCCAAGCAGAGCCCAATCATCACCAAATAAATCAACAATCCTTCAACAAGACACCAACAAAAACGACAAGAGAAGAAAAAGGAAACAAACAAACGCAAACAACAATTCAAGAAAGAGGACAAAAACCCATCAATTCTCTCCCCTTAACACAATGCTGCAAGAAACCCTATTTCTCAGAGATGCTAAAAAATGTTCACACACATTGCACCACAACCCAAACCCTTTACACGGATCTATCCAAACACCACAGAGAAAAGCACAAAAGCTAAAAACAAAAGAGTGATACTCAAAATTCCCAAAAAAAGACAAAACCTTTATACTTGGAAAGTACATATAAAAGCTAAATCTTGCAACTTTTACTACTAACCCAGATTTTCCGGGTGCCTTTTCTTTTCCTCTAAAAAAAATCCAATAAATTTTCCTTCCTCGAGAATCAATTTTTCCTCTTCTTGCAGACGAAAGGTTCTTCTATCCCTGTTTTAGCGCCACCCTGAAGGGTATAATTCTTGAAATCAAGAATAAAAAATGAAATCTGTTAAGTTGATTTTGATGATTAATCATTTTAAGAGTGACAGTGGGCCTTTTTGGGAAAAATGGAGCAATAAAAGCACACTGGTTAATAATTATAGCTGCCTAAAGTCGTTGTCTCATTTAAACGTTTCGGTGACGGGTGTGAAATTACTGAAATAGGCCTGAGGATTAGTGGGTTTTGCTAATTGTGTGCCACTGTTGTAATCATTGGATTAGTATTTTATTACAAGTTGATTGTATTTTTAGTGAGTGGGACAAAAGGAGGCGACTAGATTTGGATCGATTAAGAAAAAAGCGCGTTCACATGGAATTATTTGAGAAATGTTTTGGTATAATTCCTCGCAAGATTTGGTTTTGGTTTTGTTTATATTTTCTTAAGTTAGTATACTATAGGCTAGGAAAATCAGGGTCAGAAATCAAAAACCAACTTAGAAACCAGACAACGGTTTTCGATTCAACCTGTCTCCTAAAATGAACCGGACCGGCTCCCTATATATAGCCAACAAAACGCGCAAAAACCTGGAAATAGAAAAACACACACAAAAGGTGTGACTGCGTGTTTCTGCCGTTTTCTCTCTACTGACCACTTCCTCTCGCCGGAATAACGCCGATCAACCTAGTTTCCACCGGATTTCATCATCCTAGCTGCTATGGAGGCGAATCAGGTAAGGAAAAACCATTTTACTGTGTGTTTGTGCGTGTTTCTTTTGTTATTATTTTCGAAAATAGCTTCTACCGTGTGTTTGTGCGTGTTTCAATGGATTCCGTGTGGAATTTTGACTCATATGTTGCTTCTAGATGCAGATACAGCTGATATAGTGTTTAAATCAACAAAACCAGAACGAGGAAGAAGAAAACTCTTCCGATCTGGAAATAATACCAGAAATAGAACCAGAGAATCAATTCCGTACGTTCCTGTGAACATATTATTGTGGTTTTAAGCTTCTATATGCATATTCCTGTTTGTTGTTGCTTTAAAATGAAATTTTAATATTTTTACGAAGCATTATACTAGTTTTAATAAGCTTTGTTGTAGATTTAATCATCTATATCACTGTTTTTAGCTTATGATGTCGATTCAGCTTGATATTTCAAATAGCAATAATTATCATAGTTTTTAGACAATCTGTTACATATATAAACATCTATGTTACTGTTTTAAGCTTCTGACATTATGCCTGCTTATTGATGTTTTAATATCGTGCTGTATACTTTTAAAATGATCCATTACAGATATAAAAATGAACGTTGATGTTTTTAACTTGTGACATTGTTTCTGGATTTTAATATTTTAAAACCATATACTGTAGTTTTAACATGCTACGTTATTTGTTTAACAGGTTATTCTTGTTTTAAAACCATATACTGTAGTTTGTAATCTTGTGGCTAAAAAAAAAATTCTGTTGTACTCTTGTTAATGTTTTAAGAGCAAATACTCTTGTTTTAAATTAATATGTTGTTAATTTAATTTTATATATATATATATATATATATATATATATATATATATATATATATATATATATATATATATATATATATATATTACTGATATTAGCTTCTGACGTGGTTTCTGCTGCTTAATGTTCATAATCATGGTTTCAAGATTATATGTGGTGGATTTAACAGTGCAAATTACTGTTTTAAGCCTCCTGTTATAGTTTCAAACAACAATGTTACTTCTAAATGTGTAATAATAGTTTTAATGGTATCTGTTATTGATTTAATATGTTATGTTATGATTTTAAGATGTGCTAAGAAATTGCTACTTTTATTTAAGACTGATGCAGTTTTAAACACCACTATTACTGTTTTAATTGAGTATGTTATGGTTTAAAAGCTTCCTGTTATAGTTTCAAACAACAGTGTTACTTTTAAATGTGTAACAGCATCACTTAAAAAACACAACATCATCACTTAAAAACACAACATTATCACTTAGAACCCTAAACCCGAAACTCAGAATTTCAACGTAAAATCTAAAACCCTAAGGGAAATGGTGAACCCCTAAATCAACTGAACATGAAAACACCCTCCGGGAGCTACGGTCTTAATTAGGGTTTAGGACGGTCCAAGACTCCGCCTTGGACCGTCCTAAACCCTAATTAAGAGGTATCTGTTATTGATTTAATATGTGTAATAATAGTTTTAATGGTATCTGTTATTGATTTAATTTGTTATGTTATGATTTTAAGATGTGCTAAGAAATTGCTACTTTTATTTAAGACTGATGCAGTTTTAAACACCACTATTACTGTTTTAATTGAGTATGTTATGGTTTTAATGTGATGTGGAACGGTTTTAATTTCATTTGTTAATGTTTTTAGCAGGAGCTGATGATCCTAGATCTCTAAAGGGTGTCACAGCAGTAACATGGGAAGAGTTGCTAGAGGTGTATAAAGTGCACTCAAATGAACTTGGATTCTTTGTCAAGAAGAGTTCAAAACGATACATAAAGTCTATCGACAAGGTTAATGAGATATATTTCATGTGCTCATGTCAAGGTTTTACAAGGGCAAACAACCCAGAAATAGAAAATCCGTCTCCAGTTGCATTGAACCAGATTGTTGTTCCTTCCCCTATTGTGCAAAATTAGCAGCCAACAAACAAGAGAAAAAGGGGTAGGATAACAGTTACAAGGATGGGGTGCAAGGCACACGCAAGGGTGAAATATGACAGAAAGAATGATTTATATAGAATAGAAAATCATCACATTGAGCACAACCATGAAATGACACCACTGCAACTGAATCATTTGAAACGGAGCGAGCGTTCAATGTCTGCAGAGAAGGTACAAATAATTAGGCAATTTGAAGAGTGCCATATTAAACCAACCGATGCATATAATTTGATGGTAGCTCAAGCTGGAGGAGAGGAATTCGTCGGCCATATAGAAAAAGACCACATCAACTGTGTTGGCAGAATCAGAGTACAAAGTATCGAGCAAGGTGATGCACAAACACTGGTGAACAAAATGCAGGTGAAAAAGTAGTAATTACTGTTTTATGCCTTTATGTTACATTTTTAAGGTTGTATGTTTGTGTTTTAATGTGCACTGTTATGGTTTTATGCATGTCTGAACAAGTAACAATTGAAAGATTTATGTTTGATTTCTTTTTGTATACAGAAATAAAAGGATGAAGACCCAGAATTTTATCACCGCTACAAGTATGGTGAAGATGCTAGATTACAATGCATATTCTGGAGGGATGGTATGATGAAAGAAGACTACAAACACTTTGGGGATGTTGTAATATTTGACACTACTTACAACACAAACAGATACAATCTTATTTGTGCTCCCATAGTTGGTGTGAACAACCACTGGAACACAATTATGTTTGGTTGTGCTTTCCTATCGAAGGAAAACACAGAAACATTTGAATGGCTGCTCAAAGAATTCGTAGAGTCCATGGATGGCAAGGAGCCAATTACTATATTCATTGATCAAGACAAAGCAATGGCTAATGCTATAAATCAGGTATTAAAAAAAATGAATTCTACTTTCACATGGTTTTAATATGGATAGTGGTGGTTTTACTAGATATTGTTACTGTTTATGCCTTATGTTATATGTTCCTGCTAAGTTACGATTTTAATACATACAGTGGTTGTTTTACGAGGGTATGCTGTAGTTTTTAAAACAGAACATTTGCTGCAGATTTTAAAAAATGATTTCTGCTTTCACATGGTTTTAATATGTATAGTGGTGGTTTTACTAGATATTATTACTTTTTATGCCTTATGTTATATGTTCCTGAAAAGTTACGATTTTAATACATACAATGGTTATTTTACGAGGGTATGGTGTAGTTTTTAAAACTGAACATTTGCTGCAAGTTTTTGGTGAAAGAACTAGGCACAGGCTGTGTTTGTGGCATATTCAACAGAATGCTATCACACATTTTGGAAGACTTAAGACTGATTTCGAATTCAAAAGAAGGATTTTGATTATTGTCTAAAAGGCTGCGATGATGAAGACGAATTTGAAGCTTGCTGGACAACAATGCTATTAAAATATGGAGTTGCAGATTCTGAATGGTTTGAGAGACTTTATGCAATTCGTAGCAAGTGGTGCACGACATTAAGCAAAGACTTCTTCTCCGCTGGTTTCTTATCGTCGCAAAGAAGTGAAAGCACAAACAATGCCATTTGCTTCAAGGCAAATAGAACCACATCTCTAACGAAGTTTTATGACATCTTTACAGATACCGTAAAGAGGTGGAGGAGTGTTGAACAAAAGAAAGGCTATGATGCTAACAATTCGGCACCTTCGCTTGGATTTGAGTGTAGTTTGCTTGCCCATGCAGCTGAGGTGTACACAATTGAGGTTTTCAAGTATTTTAAAGCAGAGTTTTATGCCTCTGTTGCTACAACTTGGAGCACTCAGTCCTACACAAGAAGGTAAGAATAATTTACAGTTCATTATTGTTTTAAGATTTTTTCTTTAAGTATTAAGAAGATTACTTACAGGTTTAAGAAATAATGTTCTATGTGATTGTTATAAGCCAGTTTATGATACTTTTACGCCTTAAAATTACTGTTTTAAACATATTCTATGCTCCCCTATTTACAGGTAAGAATAATTTACAGTTCATTATTGTTTTAAGCTTTTTTCTTTAAGTGTTAAGAAGATTACTTACAGGTTTAAGAAATAATGTTCTATGTGATTGTTATAAGCCAGTTTATGATACTTTTACACCTTAAAATTATTGTTTTAAACATATTCTATGCTCCCCCTATTTATAATTTTTCTCCAATAGGAACGACTTGGTTCTTAATATACACCCAGACGATACAACAAAAAAGACACATGCAGTACACAATTTTAAGGAATTAAGGTGAAGATGTAACAGTTGATTGTTCATGCAAGCAATATGTTGTGAATTTGTTTTGCGGTAGTGTATGAGGATAGAACGGAGTGGGTAAGGAATAGGATTAGACTGCTGAGCAAAGGCTGGGCCTTATTCCTTAAGACTGTATTTGCCCCGCTCTGGTGCTAACGGTTTACTTGACAAATAGTCTCCCAAGATAGAACAATGAAGAAGTGAATCAAAGTTCTAGCACTCGAACTTGACTCTGCGAACGAAACAATAAAGGTTTTTCTGGCTTTAGAGAGAGTAGTTTAAGAGAAGGAAGAAGAATGGATTTCTGTGTGTTGAAATCGATTCTAGGGGGGGCTATTTATAATATTGAAGAGTTGCAGTCTGAATAGATGTATCCTTTCGCAGAAAGGTCCCTGCAGAAACAAAAATTCGAACAGACACATCTGTTGGAATTTTCGTTTCAGATACATCCTTTGGCGAATGGTCAGACCAGTTCGCTCAAATTAAACCGAACGGACACAACCGTTTGCTCAGACCAACCGGACTCGACCGATGGGCTGGTTTCAGACTTAACCGATTATCTTATTGGGCTTAACCAAACACAAAATATTTCTGGCCCAAAACGATAATAATCAACTCTAGACCGCGACCCGCGAACCCACGAACCCACGAGCCCACGGCCCACGGCCCGAGGCCCGGGCCCGGGCCAGCTCTGGCGGAGCTGTGGAATGCGTGTGTAGGAGCATCTAGCTCCTCCCCCCTTCCAAAAGCATGGGTGCCCTAAGGGCCCAATCACTTAACCCAAGCCTTGGACTAATAAGTAGTTTCTTCTTCCTCAATTTTAGCCATGTGGGACTTTTCCCATTCCAACTCTTGGCATTCCATATTCAATGCATCAACCAACACACTTTGAGCTTCAATAACTCTTTCACCTTTCAATGAATTTTAGTAATTCTTTCTCAAGTGTCTTCTACTACCATAGTAGATTATACACGTTTAATGAAACATCATTTCAAACGTGTGGGGCCCCTTTGGTTGAGGTACAAAGTCATGGACTAGCCTCATTAGTGCTAAAATTCTAACAATCCCCACATGAAAGAGAATTGATGCTCACAGCACAACGTGGTGCTCCAGCCTAGAATTTCCTGCGGAAAATCATATTGCATCGGGATCGATTGTCAGTGACATTGAATCGTCCCTAGTAGAATACCATCGGATTTACTTGCCACCCGGTGGACGTGATGCCTTGAACCAGTCGGCGTTTAGTGTAAACCAAGACAATGATATCAACACAATAATTTTCCTTATTGCCTCGTTCCTTTTCTCGATCCGTTAAAAGGCCTTGATCGCTTCGGATTCATAGGTGTTCTCGTTTGAAGCGGCCTCCCATACTTCACACCCAAATAGGTGATCTCGTTCTAAGAGCATTCCTGCCAATGCTCTGCTCGTAAGCTAAAGAGATTAAGAATCTTCTTCAGAGATCATTAAGAGTTTTAGTGACTCATCCTCCGCCCGGTCTGCAGGAGCACTTAAATGTCTTTCACGGGAATGGCACAAGTGGAGTTAGTAACTCCTAAGTGCTCTTACCTCGAAGTACAAAACTTCACGAGGCGCCATCGGTCCTTTACAGCTTTAGTTGTCCCATTGAATCAAATTCTTGGGATCTCCAACAAGATGATTGGGTTGCCACCGTAAATTTCCTTATTTTGTGGGTCTTAAGCCCATTCCCTAGACAAGCAAAGGTACTTGATCCCTCGGTAGCGCTTTGGTTAGTGGATCCGCAATGTTATCCTTTGATTTCACGTAATCAATAGTGATAACTCCCGAGAGATCAAGCGCCTAATGGTTTTATGTCTTGACGTGTGTCTAGACTTACCATTATACATATTGTTTGTCGCCTTCCTAATGCCGACATACCGTCACGTTGAATTGTCACGAAAGCGCAGCTTATCCCAACAAGGACATCCTCTAAAAATTCTGAAGCCATTCTGCTTCTTCTCCACTTTGTCCAAAGCTATAAATTCGATTCCATTGTGGATCGGGCGATGCACGTTGTTTAGAGGACTTCCATGAAGCAAAGACCGCCACCAATGGTAAATCGTAACCTTTGGTAGACTTGGTGTTTGTACTATCGGATATCCGGTTTGCATCTTTGTATCCTTCTAATACGCGGATATCTTCCATAGTGTAATCCATAGTCTATTGTGGTCTTTAAGTATCCCAATAGATGAAGTAGAGCTTTCGGTGAGCTTTTCCGGATTACGCGTAAATCTAGCCAACTTGTTGTTGCATGAGCAATATCAGACGAGTGCGATTCATCACGTACATCAAGCGCCAATTATCTCGAGCATATTGCGTTTGGTTTACAGGATCACCTAAGTGTTTGTCCAAACACAAAGATTCGATACATTGGTGTCCTTGCACATTGACGGTCAAAGACCTCATATCTCTTTAACATCTCTTCAATATAATGAGATTGTGAAAGCACCAAACCCTCGGGTGTTTTAGAGATTTTATCCCTAAGATTAAATCTGCTACACCCAAGTCTTTCATATCGAAAAGTTGTTTCAACATTTGCTTTGTTTTCAGGATCAAATCCAGGCTACTTCCAGTAATGAGCATGTCGTCTACATATAAGCATATCATGACAAAGGATTCAGCGTTCCCCTTCACATAGACACACTTATCACACTCATTTATAGAAAATCCCTTTGATCGCAACGTGTTGTCAAACTTTTCGTGCCATTGTTTAGGAGCTTGCTTGAGTCCGTACAATGACTTGACAAGACGACAGACCTTCTTCTCTTGTCCTGGAACCACATACCCTTCAGGTTGTTCCATATAAATTTCCTCGTCAAATCTCCATTTAGGAAAGCGGTTTTAACATCCATTTGGTGTATCTCCAAACCACGCGGCAAATGGCGGCTATGAATACTCTAATGGAAGTTATTCTAGACACAGGCGAATATGTGTCAAAGTAATCAAGTCCCTCCTTTTGTCTATAGCCTTTGACTACTAGACGAGCCTTGTATTTATCAATGGTTCCATCTGCTTTGTACTTGCGTTTGAGTATCCACTTGCAACCCAATGGCTTATTTCCCGGAGGAAGGTCAACCACTTCCCAAGTATGATTTTGCAGGATGGAGTCCATTTCACTTTCAATGGCCTCTTTCCAAAAGGGGGCTTCAGGAGTAGACATCGCCTCTTGGATAGTTCTAGGCTCATTTTCCACAAGGTATGTGAGAAAATCAGGACCAAAGTCTTTCTGAGTCCTAGCCCGCTTACTCCTCCTTGGTTCGATATCAGGAACCTCCACGTTCTCTTGATGTGCGACTTGACACGTGGAATTCTCCGTGGTAAATCTTCTGTCTCTGTAGCATTCTCTAGAGGAGGTGATCCTATAGGTTCTGCAATATTTTCTGAAGGTACACCTTCGAATTCTGCATTAGGGCCTCTTGGGTCAGGGACCCCCACAGGGACCCGCACAGGGTCCCCCACAGGGACCACCACAGGGCCCCCCACAGGGACCACCACAGGCCCCCCCACAGGGATCACCGCATTTGACCCTATTGTCGTATCATAGTCTCGTTTACGAGAGACTATCTTTTCCTTTCTAGGAAAAACTTCTTCAAAGAATTCTGCATTCCTTGATTCAATGACAGTGCCCTCATGGATGTCTGGTACCAGCGACTTATGCACTAGGAAGCGATAAGCGCTACTGTTGTTTGCATATCCTATAAATATGCAATCTACAGTCTTTGGTCCAATCTTTACTTGCTTTTGGTATTACCACCTTAGCCAACCCCACACTTTCAAGTGTTTGTAAGAGGCTTGTTTCCTTTCCAGTTCATATGGAGTAATATCACTATTTTTCCGGTATTACATTAAGAATGGTAGTTGCCGTGAGAATAGCCTCCCCACAAATTGGGGTAATCCGAATCTAGTAATAGTCATTCATCATCTCCTTTAGAGTACGATTTTTGCGTCAAGAACACCATTAGATTGAGGAGAATATGGGCAGTGTTGGTTTGATGAATAATGCCAAACTGTGAGCAATATTCTTCAAGTGGTCCTGCATATTCTCCACCTCTATCACTTCGAATTACTTTAATTCGAGTACTAAGTTGATTTTCAACTTCAGTTTTGTAATGTTTAAATGCTTCTAAGGTTTCGTCCTTACTCCTTAGCAAATAAACATAACAATATCTAGTGCAATCATCGATAAAAGTAACAAAGTACTTTTTCCCTCCTCTAGTTTGCACAAATTTTAAGTCACACAAATCACTGTGAATTAATTCTAGAGGAGTGGTTACATTCTTGAGTGAAATGGTGCCCTTGTTAGTTTTGCTTCCACACAAACCTCGCATTTACTTTGAGGATTGATTTCAAAGGACGGCAAATGATTCGTTTTAATTAACTTTCGAATTGCATTGTAGTTTGTATGTCCTAATCTATGGTGCCATAAATTAGAAGACTCAATCAAGTAAGTAGAATCATTGTTTTCATTGCTTGCAAAAGAGCGTACAACAGACATTACAGACATTTTGAAGAGCCCATCACACATGTAGCCCTTTCCTACAAACTGACCATTTTTCATCATTACAAACTGACTGGACTCGAAAGTCATCTTAAAACCTGCCCTAACAAGCAGAGGTCCGGACACCAAGTTCTTGCGAATATCCGAACGTGCATCACTGCTCAAGATGAGCTCCTTCCGGAAGTCATCTTGAACCACCTTGCTAACTCCCTTCACCTCGGATGTAGCGTCGTTCCCCATGAGACTTCTTATCCTTCACCGGAGTAGGTGGAGAAAGCACCCCTGTCAGAACAAATGTGCCGAGTTGCACCGTATCAATCCACCATTGTTTCGGATTCTCAACCAGGTTTGCCTCCAAGACCACAGCAGCAAAGGAATTAACCAAATCCTCCACTATAGGGTCATTCTTTGTTTCTGCAACATTGGCCTTCTCTTTCTTGAGTTGGTGACAGTCCGCCTTCATATGCCCTGGCTTTCCGCAATTGAAGCAGTTTCCTTTGATCCTCTGGAAGGTCTGGTTTCGAATTCCTTGAGACTTCACGTCCCCATCACGCGTCTTGCTTTCTTCTGAGTTCCCCTTTGACTTTCCCTTGGAATCGACAAGGTGAGCCTTTGCTTCAACTTGCTGCTTCCCTTTGCCTAGAGCCTTGCGGTTGTCTTCCTGAATCTGAAGCTTGATGATCAACTCCTCAAGTCCCATTTCCTTGGTCTTCAATTTGAGATAACTCATGAACTCGTTCCATGATGGCGGCAGTTTCTCAATCAGTGAAGCGACTAGAAATGACTCATTAGGCTTCATGCCCTCCTGTTCCAAATCATGGAGAATCATTTGATACTCCAGAACCTGACTCATCACGGACTTCGAGTCATTCATTCTGAAGTTCAAAAATTTCCCCACAATGAACTTCTTTGCACCGCATCCCGTGCAAAGATTTTCGTCGATTGCTCCTGACTCCTTTGTGGTGCTTGAACCGAAAGCGATGTAGAGAACATCGAAAGACAATTAAGGATGTAGTTCTTACATGAAACTGCATGGATCCAAGCATCATAGGACAGTTGTTTCCGCTTGTTGTCTTCTTAGCAGCCTTCTTCTCCTCTGGAGACATGGCGGCCTGATCAATCTCCTGCAGAGTGGGTGGAGCAGGAGTTTCAGCAGTAAGGTAACTTTCGAACCCAATGGTTGTCAAGTAGAACCTCATCTTCTGTTCCTTGTTTGAAGTTCCCCCGTGAACTTCTCTGGTTTCTCCCGTGGTTGGCAACATTGATTCGGGGAGCAGGAACGTCAACAGCAACTCCGTTGGCAGACATCTTCAATACACTGGCAAAAATACAGTCTTAAGATGTTGTGAATTTGTTTTGCGGTAGTGTATGAGGATAGAACGGAGTGGGTAAGGAATAGGATTAGACTGCTGAGCAAAGGCTGGGCCTTATTCCTTAAGACTGTATTTGCCCCGCTCTGGTGCTAACGGTTTACTTGACAAATAGTCTCCCAAGATAGAACAGCAGTAAGTGAATCAAAGTTCTAGCACTCGAACTTGACTCTGAACGAAAACAATAAAGGTTTTTCTGGCTTTAGAGAGAGTAGTTTAAGAGAAGGAAGAAGAATGGATTTCTGTTTTTTGAAATCGATTCTAGGGGGGGCTATTTATAATATTGAAGAGTTGCAGTCTGAATAGATGTATCCTTTCGCAGAAGAAGGTCCTGCAGAACAAAAAATTGAAAGACACATCATTGGAATTTTCGTTCGATACATCCTTTGGCGAATGGTCGCATTCGCTCAAATTAAACCGAACGGACACAACCGTTTGCTCAGACCAACCGGACTCGACCGATGGGCTGGTTTCAGACTTAACCGATTATCTTATTGGGCTTAACCAAACACAAAATATTTCTGGCCCAAAACGATAATAATCAACTCTAGACCGCGACCCGCGAACCCACGACCCACGAGCCCACGGCCCGAGGTCGGGCCTCTGGCGGAGCTGGTGGCGTGTGTAGAGCATCTAGCTCCTCCCCCCTTCCAAAAGCATGGGTGCCCTAAGGGCCCAATCACTTAACCCAAGCCTTGGACTAATAAGTAGTTTCTTCTTCCTCAATTTTAGCCATGTGGGACTTTTCCCATTCCAACTCTTGGCATTCCATATTCAATGCATCAACCAACACACTTTGAGCTTCAATAACTCTTTCACCTTTCAATGAATTTTAGTAATTCTTTCTCAAGTGTCTTCTACTACCATAGTAGATTATACACGTTTAATGAAACATCATTTCAAACGTGTGGGGTCCCTTTGGTTGAGGTACAAAGTCATGGACTAGCCTCATTAGTGCTAAAATTCTAACACAATACTCAGCACTTGGTTGGTTATGCTTCCATGCCATTAAGGTTCTAACACATCACAATGTAAAAAAAGATACCTGAGAAATACATCAACAAGAGGTGGGCAAAAGGGATCAAGCAACCTGAATGGAATAAGGTCTACCAAGGTGGAAACATTGTGTACAAAGAATCTGATGAAGCACTACCATGGCGTCAACTAATGTCAAGAAAATTCTACGATTTGCTGACATCGTGCTCAAGCAATCATGATGCAAGGAGGTCAGTAAGTTTTAAACATGTTAGTTTGTGTTTAAAACTTATTCGTTTGTGTTTTAGTAATTTATATGTGTTTAAAAAAACATTACAGTTATTGATTTAAGCATGTTAGACCTGGCTTTAATCTAAGATGATATGGTTTTAATGACAACTGAATTTGTATTTTCAACAGGATAATTGAAGACGGATTCAACCGGGATCTAATACAAGTCAAGTTCGTACTATCAATTCAAGCCCCAGGCACAAGCACTCGGACAGATAGTATTGAAGCAACAAGCACAAACACTCAAACGAATACCGTATCTCAAGCATCAAACCAACCTCAACTTCTTTTGGATCCAATCCGTGCAAATACAAAACGAAGGAAGCCAAAGTTCACAAGCAAATTCAACAGAAAGAAGCAAATTTCAAAAGAGAAGTTTGCGTTTGCATCAGACACACCAAATGAGCGTCTCATATGATACTTTATGCTTTAGTAATAGTTATTTGAAAGACATCAGAATCTCTGAAATTTACAATCATGTAATGACTGATTTATCATGTTTGCACTTGATTATTGCTGTTTTAATGAAATATAATAGACTTGTTTAATTGTGATTTCATCATTTTAGTTTGTTTCTTATAAGAGTATTTTCATTGCCGCTTAAAAACAACAATAAACCATCTTAGAAACACAATGAATCAACTTAAAACTAACAAGAAAAAAAAGACAAAGTTTGTTTACTTCTGAATTCATTAATTTAGTTTGTATTTTATAAGAGTATTTTCATTGTCGCTTAAAAACTACAATAAACCATCTTAAAAACACAATGAATCAACTTAAAACTAACAAGAAAAAAAGACAAAGTTTGATTACTTGTGAATTCATTAATTTAGATTGTATCTTATATGGGTATTATCATTGTCGCTTTAAAAAATATAATAAACTATCTTAAAAAAAACAATGACGTAACTTAAAACTATAACAAAACATGTTAAAAATAATATATATCAACTTAAAACCTATCACAAAAAAATATTCAAACACAAGCAACCAAAAAATCTTTAAAAACAACAAACTAATTCCTAAAAAATATCAAAGATCAAACAAAAAACACAAATGTAAACACTTAAAAAACACAAATTACATTAAAACTTCTACTTAAACTTGTTCACAACATATTAGAAAACACAAGTTGTTCAAACCCAACAACTACTTCTTAAACATGTAATAAACCATACTAAAACAATCTACAAACCACTTAAAAACATAAACAATGTACTTGTCTGATTTCCAAATCGCATACTACTTCTTCAACTTAATTTTCAAGGCCCCCAACTTCTTGTCAATCAGTCGTCCTTATCAAGATCCGTGTGAATCATGCTGCTTCTTCGTCCTCTTTCCAATTTCTTTAGCCTGTTTTTCCTTCTCTTTCTCTAGCTTCTCCTTTTCTTTCTCCTGTTTTTTCCTTTCAAGAGCTTTTTATGACCGCCTTTTCTTCACTTTTGTTTTGCCTTCTTCTCCAAAGCTACTCTAGCCTGGCAAAGACCTTGATTCAACTTTTTCCACTGGTTTATCAGCTTTGTCCTTCGGATCAGCTTCGTCCCGCGGATCAGTTTTTACATCTGGAACATCAACATTTTCCTGTTCTTTCTGAGCATCTTTAGCCAGCAATTCATTTATCATATCATGTTTGTTGACGTCAAAGTACTCAACCAAATCCAACACAGATGCTCTACTAGAGTTGATGTCAGCCAGAACAAGAGTAGCCACAATCTCTGCTCTAAAAAGAATACGCCCAGAAAGCTGAAAAAGCAACAAAAATTAAGTATAAATAATTCATCATATAAGTACTTAAAAACAACAACGTAAACACTTAAAACAACAACTTACACTATTAAATCAGTAACATCTCCAAAAACAGACAAAACAAACACTTAAAAACAATAAGGGAATCACTTAAAACAAAAACCTTGAAGCTTAAAACAATCACTAAAACCAAAAAAAAGAAGCAAACCAACTTAAAAAAACATACCTGATTCAAACTATCGGAATCATATGCTGCTCCTCTAAATTCTTTCATCTCATGCATTACATACAATGCATAGTCATTGTTTCCATCATTTACAACCAAGTCGAAAGGCATCTTGATATGATTGAAGATGAAGGATTCAACCTCCTTTGCTCGACTGTGTCCTTTCTTCTGAAGAAACTTATAAAATGCGGACTTCTGCAAAAAGTAACAAATAAAAAATAAAAACACAATTATATCAACTAATGATGTGAGTGAGAAAAATAAAGCACTTCAATTTCCATACCAATGTGTTGGCACGTTCAGTAGCGATTGCAATCTTCTCTTCAATTATTCTCAAGTTATCCATGTGTTGCACAGAATTCTCTTCCATATTCACCAGTCACCACATACACTGTGTAGTGATCGGACGCATGAAGTACAAAAACAAACTGCAAAAAGGAAAAAAAAAATAATTACACACAATTTGCTACTAACAAAAATGAAACCCACAACATCATCACTTAGAACCACAACATTATTACTTAGAACCACAATAGAAACACTTCAAAACATAATATGATAGTTTCAACAGATACAATTACTGCTCTAAAAACTTAACCAATAACATGATCACTTAAAAAGACAACAGAAAACCTTAGAACCACAATAGAAAACACTTAAAAACATAACATAATATTTTAAACACATACAAATGCTGCTTTCAAAACTTAAAACAATAACATAAACACTTTCAAACACACCATAACACCTTAGAACCAATAACAGAGAGACTTGAAAAACATAACATAATAGTTTAAAACACATACAATTGTATATTTCAAAACTTTAAAAATCATCACTTAAAAGCACAAAAATAGTCACTTAGAACGATAACAATATAAGTTAAAATCATAACATCAAACATAAAAAAGATAATAACAATAATGCATTAAAATCTATATATATATAGATATATATATATATATATATATATATATATATATATATATATATATATATATATATATCCGTCAAGAAATAACATTATTAATAAATAATAAAGACTAAATAATAGACTAAACTTAAAACTGAGCCTTAATTAATGCAATTTAGTTAGTGTTAAGTAAACTAAAACAATGTAGTGGAACTTGGCTATAGAAGATTGACTACTTGAAGAAAGAAAATCCTATTTGCAGGTACCTAGCTCAAATCTCTCGCGGAAAGTTACAAGTGCATGTTCCTTTGTTGTAGAGCAAAATTATAGTAAGATAACACAGTTTGTATAACCAAAAAGACAACCCACCTAGTCAGAAGAGAATCCAGTAAGAAATGCAACAAAAAAAAAAAAGAGCAATCCTTTAAATCTATTACTGTATAAGTGTTAAGGCACAAAAATTAAGAATTTAAGAGTCCAGCCCCTAATACCTAATTCCAGGGATTGTAAAATATATGCGACTAAAAATTTTCTTTGTATTTCGAACCCATACTTTTCACCACTCTGCAGTTTTTTCAGTGTGATATTTATTTAATTTAGAGAAACATAATATGTCCTACTACTTATAAAGTTGTTATCCATACCTTATCTTCGTCGATTCTTACTTACTACCTACCGTAGGTTCCCCGACTTTCTGTCTGTATTGCTGCTCTCTAATTTTAGCCAGTATTTTACCTGTGGGAAGGAGATTAGATAAGATTAGAGATCAAAAGAAATCTGGTTCACTCCTTATACTAATTTAGAAGAGAAGCCAGAAAAAAATCTACCTTTTTGCGCGAAAGAATCAACGTCAAGAAAGACCAAAAAAAATAAAAAGCAATAATATCCATTATTGAACAAAACCTAAAAGGCAAATAAATGCATAAAAACAAAAATAAAGGCTCAGGGATTCTATAGAACTAACTATAACTTAAAGGGCCTACATTATAGACGGAGAAATAACAACACACTTAAATCGATAAATAAAAGAATAGTCCACAACCTGTAATCTGTTTCCAAGAATGAACTGTCAAATTATAAAGACAAACCAAAAAAGTTGAGGAATACAGGAACTTTTTTTTTGAAATATATGCCAGTGCTGTCTGTACTACAAAGGTACCATCAATTTTCCTTAGTAGAAAACAACAAGTCTTTGATACTTCGCTTCTGATTCTATAGATTCTATATCTTCCAACTTGGGGTTGAGATCATCTGGTAAAGAAAACCTGGCTACTCAACAACTATAAGGCAATTTGTAAAATTGTATAAAGTGCTAGGAATCATTCTTACTTTTATAAAAGCTTATAAAAAAAAAAGAAACTGGGGCATGCATAATATAAATATTAAGTCAACCAGAAGAAAAATCCACCATAACTGAACTGAACCAAATACACCATCCGCATATTTTTAAAAAGGCTTGGTCTAAGTGCGTCTTGTATTTCAACATAATATTTCAAGGCGACTTATTCCCGATAGGATAGTCTTACGGGTAGTAAGTACCCTTTAAATTACCTCTATTATACTCCAAAATTACTCCAAATGTTCTATCTTGGAAGCTATAAACTTCTCCTTATAGAGTTGACACCATACGCTCTGATTTTTGCTTTCATATTATCTTATTTTTTTTGTGTACTATGCATATACCACGGAAGAAAGTTCTCTTATAAAAAATAACTTCGGAAAAGATGCAGCGTAATAGTATTTGCCACAACATCAATTACAACTTTATAAGTAGTAGTGGACTGGCAGCAATTGTCATTATCTTCCACTTAAGAAATAAGTGTCTTATAGAATTTCACGAAGCCTCGCCTCTTTTAACTTGTTGGGTTCTGTCTTATCTTTACTCCTCTGTACTCCTTTTTTATTGTTCTTGACAAGCTTAAAAACACACTTACCTACAAAGGAAAGGGTTACCCACAGAAAAAAAAAGAACCCAAAAACAGAACTCTGTAGGAATTTGGCTAGATAGAGTAAAATGATAGGCAAGTGTTACATGGTTAGATTTTATATAGATCAGTAAATACAAGAAACATAGGCAGAGTTCGTAAGGTAAGCAATATAACAAAGCACGGAAGAGGAAATCCACTAAATAAGCGTGGATATTTAATGAAATAAAAAACAAGTAAAAGTAAACTATACCGCATTCCTCGTTTCTACGATTTGTCTACAGTGTTCTCTCTAGGGTGAACTTTTGTTAAGGATTGAATGTGTAAGGGTTAGCAATAAATTTCACGAAATAAATTGGGTCCATTAACACAAAGCAAGTGCAAACTTAGTTTAAGTTAATCAGTATAAATAAGTCAGTAACATAGTAAAGATAGAAAGAATTCTGCAATTACAGGTAATCCAATAACCTCGAAGAAATGAGAAAAGACCTGACGAGGACACTCTGGTTTTGTTAATATAAGAGAAGAGGCCTTGCAAAACAGAAAAATAGAATTTCCTAGAAAAATAAGACAGTAGAGCACTGGTACTTTAGGGCATTATATTATTATTAATTATTAAAGGCATTCTTGCATTTATACTTTTTTTGAATTTGATATTGTGTTCTTGATTGAGTATATAATGAATAGAATGTAGCGAAGCTTAACCTATATTATTTTTTATTAAATCTACTAGGTTAGAACAAAGGTTATGGGCTGAAAAATGAAAGGAAAAGCCATTATTGAATATTATTCGATCTCGCAAACCACCACCACCGGTGGTATATAGAACTCACTAAAGTAAAGGATCTAATTTGTACGTAAGGGTTCGATATTTCAGCATCCCTGTTAGTAGTAATTCGTGGATGCCCTTATGATACAAGATTTGACCAGACCTTTCGTTGTTTACTGCCCAAAAAAGAAATATATGGATTAATGGGAAATGGGAGTATTCTCTCTATAAATAAAAAAAATACACGGATCTTAATTATTAAGTAAGGAGCTTGGCTAAAGAAATCATACATTAGGGTCCGAGAGCTACTTTACACTCTAACTCAGAAAAATATAGAATAGTGGACATAGAGAAGGAACCCTTTAATTGTTGCCCGGCAAACTCCTTTTTATAGCGAAAAGCTTTCTGTAATATGTAATACATTATTTTTATATTGGTCACACAAGCTAGACATTATAAGGAATCTTTTAAAAATCAAAAATATTATGCGTGTTAAAAAATTAAAGTAAGGACAAATACAAGGCCGTATATTTCTCTATAGAGTATATAAATGGGAGATCACTAAGAAGATAATTATCCCAAGAATGACACAGGTTTAGTCTTATTATTATTTACTTAAGCCAATCAAAGAAGAGAGGTCTTGTTTATATTTTAATTAATGTACCTAAGGAAAGTGCGGAGTTATTCTATTTCCAGAAAGTCTCTCATACTCACAAGAACTAGTCCTCCCAGTAGAGTAGAAACTAATTTGGTAATCCTCGCCCTATACTTTCATTAATGAATAAATAGGTATAAAAGCTAAACCTCTAGGAGCATAATAAATACTACCCAACATGCTGAACAAATCAAGGGCAGACCCGTAATTTTATTCAATATAAGGACCAGGAATAAACTTAGACATTTCATTTCAAAGCGTGTTGCATAGTTTAAAGGAGGAGGGAAAGAAAACAACACTAGTTTACTAGTTTGAAAAGCACATAAATTGCTCTGTTTTTAGTAAATATTCCGAGTAAGGAAGTGTTCTCCAGCATTTACTCCAAGCACAAGAAATCATTAGCACTTCATCAGAGGTATTAATCTCATCCTAATTATTCAAGGGATACCAACTATCTATCTTACAGAAAAGACGTAGTGCACAGATGCTTTAGTCCTAATAAAATAATAGAAACATCCTATACAAAAACTCAACAAATGTAGAATATACTTTTGGATAAGGAAACGAATATCTAAATTTTTTGTTGGATCGTAGCTACCAATTGGAAATGCAGTATCAGAAAAATCGGTTGGGAATGGAGGACATCGTTTACTTTATCCTGTTCTAGTTGGGATAAGTAACTTGCTGCTATAAAAGAAACCATAATTTTGAAAAGAGTCTTTTGCCTATTATTGTAATAATATTGTAATATAGCATTATTTTCTTAGGATGTAATCTTCCAGGACACTTTAGAAACCCGGTTTACTTAATTTCTTCTTTTTGTTTGTTCATGGCATAACCTTGTTGCATAAATTCGAGTCTATCTAGTAGAAAGGGACAAGGAAATCACTTTTCTACCAACAAGAGTAATATTATAATAAGCTAAATTTTGGTATCACGCATCTCTTTCTAAAACCCTAAAAAGCATATTCTACAATCCCTGTATAGTACAACTCTGCGTGGATCCTTCTAGATTTTAATCTTAGAATTAGGAATATTATATGTATATGAATAAATAACTGAACTGACCGGGACGAAGTCTAGTTTATAGAGTAAGTACTAAAAAAGGTGTATTTGGTAGAATTAAAAAAAATCTATGCACAGAAATAACAGAATTCGTAGCTAATTAACAAACAGCCTACTTTCTAGCTAGATTTAAACAAAGGGTGAAGTATAGTTTTTACATTAAAAAAACAAGAAATCCAAATTAGGACACACTAAACTGAACCAAAAACTTGGTAAACTTTAAGTAACGGAAATCTCTTGAAACTGGAGTGAATTATGATCTTCTATATTCGGACTTGTTTGGTTACTTATATTAAAACAAGAACGGATACTTACTTAAGTACACCGCGTTAGGAAATTATATTATCCTCCTTTAATCTATATACTTTAAATTTATTGATAACTGCCCACTTTACTTACAAGCCAAAAACAAAAAGTACGTAAAAGATTCCATTTCATAAGGAGAAGGTTAAATAGAGCTGGAAATAGTAATAGGACATTCATATTTATAAGGTAACCCTAAGGACACCAAGCATAGGAAAGACACTTACTTTATACATCTTCCATAGAAGCGCATACTAAAACAAACATATAAAATTGTGTACAGTATACTTTGGTGTAGATATAGACTAGAATAGATAGCATTAACTTTAGATTGAATTACGTGAATAGCTTAGGAAGACCTCCTTTTTATAAAATTATACTAAAGAACCAAGTTTTACCAACAAACACAATTACCGGGGTATACTAGAGCATGGTCCTGCAAAGATATTATGTATGAGAGCTAAAGAATTTATTTATAGGGTTCTAAAAGAGAGACAGAAATGGATTGTATACTTGTGGGTAAATAAGAAAATAAGTTAGAAAGTTTTGTATATAAAATCATAATCTCTTATAATTCTAATTTGTAGGAACAATAAAGTAAACTTTGGGTGAAGGGAATATCAGGAACATTATACTAAAAAAACACCAGAATTTGTTAGCATTAGTATTGGAATTTCGTGACTCTATTACTAGAAGTTATTATGATTTGACATACTTTGTTATTGGATCTTCTCCGGTGTAACAGTAAAAAGTAACTTATTAAGAGGCAAACACAGATCGATAGCTTTGGGTAGTTAAAAGTGTTCTATACCTTAATAAGAAATGATAGTAGTAAATTGCTATTAGTCTGGAAAGGGTTACCTATCATAAAGGTGTGTGTATTTATGAAAAAATGGATTGAAACAACTATAACTTCTAATACTTAAACAAATAAAAGTGGTGAAGGTAGTGTGCTTACTTTTCTAGGCACCTTCCGTGTTATCGTGTTACGTGTTATATAGTGTATATAGGTACATAATAAATACGCGTTAGTAGCTCACTTCCCGCGATAGTATGTTCTCTCATGTTTTTGATTAAGGAGTTAATTTATTAATATTTGACCTTTTTAAAACCCACTTGTAGAATATTATATTTCACTTTTTTATATTACGTACAGCACATACTATATATATATATATATATATATATATATATATATATATATATATATATATATATATATAGAATTACCCATTTGACTTCTTCCAACTGCTGCGTAGAAATCGACTGACCAGACATTGAAAACCACGCATCCAAGGAATCCAATAAATCGATTCAATGATTTATCGAGTTATCTATTTACACAATGAACCCAAGCAGGACAAACAGTGGTACTGAACACAAAACGGTCCATTTTTTGTTTATTCTTCTCCACAAAGTTCAGCAAAAATGCCCAACTATCAAGCACTAGGACCCTTGACCATTTCTTTAACCTTCAAACTGGAAATATCTTCAAAGAAGACATTGATGCCATCAACAAAGGATACTATAGAATCATTGCTGACAAAAAAAATTAAAAAGAAAGAAAATTAGTATTATCACTTTAAAAATACAACAACATGCCTTAAAAACACAACAAAAATGAATAAAAACATAGTCAGACATTTGGAAGACTACACTGCAGAAACCCTATTAAAAATATAACAAGGAATGATGAAACAACCACAATATGACTTAAAACAGTAAAAAATAATTAGAAGATAGAAATGTACCTATCAACTTTCTGCGCATAGTCTGAAAACAAATAATCGACAACCTGTTTCCTCAACAATTTCATTCCTGATACTGTAGGCTTGTTTGATACCATGAAGTCTGAAACCAAGTCATAATCAACCCCAACAACTCCACACTCAATGGTGCATCCCATGCCATCATTGTAATCAATATCACCCAAGAAATTGGAGATATCAGTAATGGAGTTCAAGTCCAAGAAAACATTGGAGGAAACAGTATCATCGACAACGTCTGCATCATCGCCTTTTGAACCAAAATCAGCAGGCTGTAACGTGGGAGGAATGACATCTGCAGCACCTGTTGAGGGTGTAACTTCCCAACTACTTAGATTTTATTTAACTCCACTAATGGGTGCCAAGGTAAGAAGCTCCTTGCTAGATGAGGACCGAGGCGTAAGAACCGGCGACCAACTACTCCGGTAAGGACCTGCACACTTGAGTGGATGCGGTTTGCTAAGTGTCAAACCGGGATGAGACTTTACTCGAGAGTGACTGAAGATCAACTCTGTGTAATACTCGGGATTGGGGTCGTGATGTGACTAGCAAGATGACTTGTTCGAAGTGACTTACTTATTGGGAGGTGTGCCTTATTTATAGGCTATCATCAAAATGGAAGGCCTTGCTAGGATTGCGCCAAGTGTAAGGCTACGATTGAGCCACCAATGCTAATATGAGGCCCATAGCCTAATAATGAAGCTTTAGCCCATGCCATCTTGGTCTTTAGGGGTAATTTGGTCATTATTGGGAGAGTTCTTGAGAATGTGACTTGTTCTGCCGAGATCCCAGGTTCGGAGAGATGGGTCCGGACGGCTGGCCCGGACCATATTTGGTTGTCAGCTGAGGAAGCTCTCCTGCCTGTCCAACTCTTCCGATTCGGAGCTCCTGGGTTCGGACTTCTCGCTCTTTGGTGCCCATTTGCTTGGTTGCTTTATGAGATGGTCATGCTGGATCCGAGTTGACATCCGGATCGGAGTCCTTGGGTCGGAGAGGGTACTGACTTAGCACTATGATCCTTCCCCAGAGAGGCTCGGACCAAGGTGGGTCGGACCCGTGGTTCCGGGTCGGGCCTTGTAGGTCCAAATCCTTCGTCCCTTTTCTTTCCATGTGGGTCGGACCATGGTTGGTCTGCCCGGATCGGACCGTTGGCTCGGACTAAAGTGTCTCGGATCCATTGGATGACTTAGGATGCCTTAGGACTCGCTCCTAGGTTCTTTATGACGGATTGGACATATTTCCGTATCAACAGCACCAATAGCCTCATAAAAACTTGGCGTACCAAAATTATAGCCTAAATCAAATGAAGGTCCACCTTCTATATAATACTTTTTCTCATCATAGGGGCATCAACAACCTCCTTCTTCTTTTTCTGAGCCTCCTCAACAATGAAATCCAACATTGCCAAAACCTCGGGGTTGCTGTAGAAAGCTTGGCTATCAGCTGATGGAGAACATTGAATTTTATCCAACCCAAACGCACTAACACCAACAACAACGGGGGCAACACCAGACGATGTTCCAACCTGAGACACATCAACAGCTGCACCATCTTTAAACGCAGCGCCATCACCCACGGTTATAAGTTCCATTTGAGAATGAACAAAAATCGTAAAGTTGCGCTTCCAGATAGCCAGTTGCTCCTCTTCAGCCTATAAACCATAACATCATCAATTACAAACACAATATCATGCCTTAGAACCATAACATCATCAATTAAAACAAAAAATAACAGACTATCTTAAAAATATAACATCAGCACTTAAACAAATAACATCATACCTTAGAACCATAACAACAACACTTAAAAAGATAACATGATAACTTAAAACGCATACCATTACTACAAACAAAACCTAAAACCATAAACATCATAACTTTAAAACACAACAAAAATCACTTAAAAACATAACATCAGTACTTAAAAAACATAACATTATACCTTAGAACCATAACATCAACACTTAAAAACATAACATGATAACTTAAAACGCATACCATTGACACAAACAAAACCTAAAACCATAAAACATCATAACTTAAAAACACAACAAAATCACTTAGAACCATAAACAATAACGTGCAAACTTAAAACAATAACGTACAAACTTAAAAACATAACATCAGCAATTAAAAAACATAACATCACTTATAAAACATAAAACTAAAACACATAACATTGTCAGTTAAAAACACAACATAATCAGTTAAAACTGTAAGCAAACAAAAACTTACAGAATAGCCCATCTCCTTGATTTCACTGTCCTTTGGAACACCATCTGGAATGGGAAGCTTCAACACCACATAATTCTCATCATTATCATCAACTTGCTGGGGTGGTGTAGATTTACCCGATCCTCGCTGGCGGGTGAAGCCATGGAAGCAGCAGCATTCAAAAGAATATCAACTTTGCTTGGCTCATAAGAATGACCAGCAGGCTGCTCAACTTTGACCTTTGTATCAACATGCATCTCTTCTCTAACGCTGATCGGATAAACCTTCTTCAGTCTAATTTCCCTACCAAAGACACCCTTCTCTTTATTCACCCTATCAAGCAACCTATTGTTGGGCCAGTGTTTGATCAAGGGCAAATCAGTTGACTCTTCCTCACCCTTATAAGGAAACCTGATACGAAAAGATATAACATTAAAACCATAACATTAATAACTAAAAACATAAACAAGTAACAAAAAACTATAACATTTCCAGCAGTTAAAAAAACAATTTGGAACTAAAATTAAAAAACCAACATATTTACTTAAAACAACAACAAACATGCTTAAAAATGTAAAACACATTTTAGTGACAGAAAACTAAATTGAATCCTTGAAGCAAAATAATGCAAAGTCTACACTAAAACCATAACATATGAATTTAAAACCACAACATATAAATTTAAAAACCACAACATATGAATTCAAAACCACAACATATGAATTTAAAAATACAAAATATGAATTTAAAACCACAACATATGAATTAAAAAACATAATAAACAAACTTAAAACTGTAAAATCAATGTACCTGTGAAGGTAGCAGATAAGCAAAATCAACACGCAACCGCTAACGGACTTGCACTTGGTATCCTTAGTGTTACTCATGAACCTATCAACACCCTTGCAAAGTCTATCCAAGACATAGCCACACCAATCTAAATCCTTCAACTTGGACACATCCTGTACCACTGAAAGCAAACCATAATCAACTATATGGTTTGCATTAGGAGATAAAATGCAAACACAAGCATACAAAACGAAAAGGTGTTTGAAATCATCGCCTCCATCAACCTTCTCTCCATGTAATACACCAGCCAAGCAGCGTATGTGCCATCAAACGCAACAGTCTTCTTCTTCCCATCCTCCACAACAGGGTATTTCAACTTGAAATCAGCCTTCAAGTTATTATCATCCGAGATTACTACCTTGTTCCCAGTGCGTCTCGGAAGGAGAAAGATATCTTGAACATCCCTGCTGCTTACTTGATAACTATCTGACCTTGGCCCCTCCCCAATATTCTGTACACACATACTATGGTCAAATCTCTGCATCAAATAGGGTAAAATACCGGGCGGCAACCTCTTGATATCCATCTCAAGTAACCCTCCAAACTCAATCTCCCTAACATTAGACTTTTTCTTCTCAGTCAATTTCAAATTACACAAGTTGA
Source organism: Plantago major (assembly GCA_026545765.1). Lineage (NCBI taxonomy): Eukaryota > Viridiplantae > Streptophyta > Magnoliopsida > Lamiales > Plantaginaceae > Plantago > Plantago major. Next base: position 1,791,470 of record CM048843.1, on the reverse strand, counting down.
AAGACATGAAGTGAGCAAATGGCTTCTCTTCACCAGAATCTGAAACAAGTACGTTCTTTTTAGCACGATTCCTTGTTTTCTTCACCTTCTCATCAACACCTTCAACACCCTCAGAAACAGAGCCCCCAGTGCTAAGAACCTCCGTCCGCGTTCTCGTAGTCCCAATAGGCTCAGTTTTGTTTGCATTAATAACTTTGGGTCAGACCAAGACAACCAACAGGTTGTATCAAGATTAAGAAATTCAGTTGTTGTGGCAGTACCAACAACATATGGACTAGGTTGTCCACACACAACATCAGATTCACTTACTGCAGAAAATCATACAAAAAAAAGAGAAGTTAAAAACATAACATAGGAAAATAAAAACACAACAAACTACCTTAAAAACATAACATCAGTACCTTACAAAAAAAACTTAAATTATAAACACTATGCACACCCAAAAAACATTAAAACCACAACAAAAACGGATAAAAAAACAAAACAAGCCCTTATACACACAAACATATTACATTACACTTAGACAAAAAAAAAAAAAAAAAAACACAAGGGAGTTTTCAGCGAAAAAACTACTAAACACAACATTAAAATCCATAACACAGATGCATAAAACACATAACACAGGCCCTTATACACACAACATAATACATTACACTTGCACATTAAAAAATCCATGTATCAGCAAACCCTACTAAAAACAACATTAAAAACCATACGCAGCTGGATACAAAGAATAACACAGAACCTTAAAAACACAACATACATACATTACACTTGCACATCAAAAAAATGGAAGTTTCAGCAAAAAAATACCAAAAACACAAGATAACAACCCCTAAAACATGAACAAACCTAACTAAACACCGTAACAAAAACCCTAAAATCCTTAACAGATTACACAACTAAACCAAACCAAACAAAAACGTTTAACAGCCGATTCGAAGAAAAAAACAACACAAAAAACAACAAGGATAAACACGCGCGCAAAACAAAATTCAAAAAAAAAAAAAATCAAGCATAAACATGCAACAAACAAGAAAAAATGAGAACGAAAACTCACATTGGACTTCTGATTCAATCGTCGGCGATGGATTAGCCTTAAGCTTCTTCAACGGGATATTCAATCATTTGAACCATCGAAATTTTGTTTCGAACGATTTCCCCTCTTCGTCATTGTTAATTAAACTTCAACAACAAAAAACGAACAAACGAAGGAAAAGAAAAAAGCATAAGTGATCAGAAAAACCTAATCGAAATGCCGAAGTACCAAAATTGAACTATAAAATCAATTTATAAGCATAAAAGAGGGAAAAAAAAAACCTGTAATGTAGATGAAACCAATGAAGTGAAAGAATAATTACTTGACATTTTGAGCATTCATTTATTATTAGCGAATTATTATTTCACATGTTAGAATTATGATATTTCAACTTCATATTTTTTTTAATTCATGATATTTGAACTTCACATGCGAGATACTTATGTTTCTAGAATTTATATTACAATTTAATATAAGTTTGTATCGAACAATTTATGTACAAGTGGTTTACTTAAATTCATTTATGATATTTTTATGATCGTTTCAAACTTTTAATATGTTAGATATTAGTATTTTTAACTAATTAAGACTTCTATATAACGAGAAACCGAGTCAGCTAGTGGTTTGACCGGTTGAACCGATTGAACCATAATTTTATAGTATGTCCGGTTCTATACCCGGTCCGGTTTTTAATACACTGGATGAAACCGCTTCCTTCACACACGTCGGAATACAGGAGATAGTACAAGAAACCGCAAGCAGTTGCAAAACAGAGATAGAGACGAACAGTTGCAAAGAGAAAATCGCGAGAGAGAAAGAAAGGCGGAAGACTGTAGACGAAACGTCTACAGTGTGAGATTTAAGAGTGTAGCCGAAAAAGCAACTTCTGTCATTAAAACACTAAAAGCGGTTCCCGAGAAAAAATCAGCCCGGTCAGACCGTAAAATAATCAAAAACCGCGAGAACCGACCAAAACAGCGAGAAACCATTGATTTTCCTAATTTTATGGAAAATACCCCTTTTCTAAGACTTTGGCTATTTTCTTACTTGTTGGTTTGTTTGATTGATTCGTCATTAGATTCAGCTTGTAACTTTGAGGGGAAGTTAAAATAAACGAGAGAGGAAGAAAAAGTTGCAATACTTTTACGCAGGCATAATTTTAACATAAAAATTAATAATTTTATTTATCTGTTATGTGAAGGCTAGTTTATATTATGTATTTGTTAGTGATCGACAGGATAAGAAGTACTATCATTGTAACGTCTCGTCTATTTGTGTACCGGTACGGTTACTCATAAGATGCTCTCCGGAATATATGGTGGTTCCACCGTACCATTTGTAGTGGCGCCATTCAAAGGGTCGGGCCTCGATCGGGGGGTGGGGGGTACAGATCGCCAAACCAAAAACCATAGGGATGGTCAGTTAGTCTAGGTAAGGTGCGATGGGGACGTCGCAAAATTTAAGCGGGTGTTAATGTAGCACCCCCAAAGTTTCATTGAGTTTAAAGGGGATGAGAATGCTACTTATATTAACAATGTATATCATTTTTTTCGAGAATCAATATATAAGAACTCTAAAGTTAAGCATGATTCTTTTGAAGTAATCTTATTAGTGTTCAACTAAGATGTCTCTCGGTTAACTCATAGTAAGTGAGGATAAAGTGAGCATGAAATTATATGTATCAGTAGAAGTTGGGCCGACAGTCAACATAATTCGGTAGCAGTCCACGGCGAATAACCGCACAACCTATAAATATCCGGTTTCAACCGATCAGTCAACAACATAGGCTTTGTTTAGCAAAACTAGCTGGTAGCTGGAAAGCTAGCTGGTAGCTGGTTAGGTAGCTGGAAAGCTAGCTGGTTTTAAATGTAGGTGTTTAGCAAATTAGCTGAAAAGCTAGCTGGTATTTTGTAAAATGACATAAAAAGGGCATTACTCTTATTTTTCTTGTCTTTAACCTTTCTTATCGTATTATTAGTCTATAGTTTTTTAAATAATAATATATCATATTTTGTCCAATAATTATAATATATATTTAATGTACTTTACATCGCCACTTTAATAACATCAACCAAATTATCAGAATTTGAAAGAAATAATAGTTGAGCATTTTAACTTAGTAATGAAAAAATCAGTATTTGATGTGTACTACATTTATGCATTTTAAAGAGGTGCGGATACATTAATCCTTATGCTAGTGGCAAAAAAGTACACAAAATGTATAACAAAGGATCCAACAATATAAAAGTTTACAAAAAGAAAACGTAACTAAGCTAGATCATCACTTCCCCATATCAAAGCTGCAATGTTGTCACGGATTATTTTCATCTCGGTAGATGTTTCTCTTGAATTGGTTGAGGATTCTTATCGGATGAAATCAAGATGGCTTCTTCTGAGCGATGGTTTCTTATTTTCTTTATTCTAATTTAGGTTAATATAGGTTAGGGATATTTTCGGAATGAAAAAGATAAGAAGCTCCTTCTTTTAAAAAAAGCTACATTGACTAGCTTCTTTTTCCAAATTTGGTTAAAGAAAATGGCGTTCATATGACGAAACTTTATATTAGTTAATGGTAAGAAAAATCTCATGGAGCTGGAAAGCTAGCTGAAAAACTAGTGGTAAACAGAGCCATAAAGATATTGGTAGAAATATGTGTGAAAGTTGGTCAAATATGAAGTCAAATTTTATATGAGTGCTAACAATTATTAATTCATTTGTAGCGTAGTATGGGTTGTATTAATCATTCAAACCTTTTTTACTCATCCTAGTCAAAAGGAGTTGAATACATAAAAGTGGAGGGCAAGAATTAACTCCTTATAATAAGTGATACTACTCCAATGTTAATAGTAGATGAAAGGACACGGAATTACAAAATTATGGCGGGGTTGACTTAAGAGTCTTGTAAGCCTGTGAGGCTGTGACTTGTTGAAGTGTCAGTGTCATATTTTTCGTTACACAATTTACCCATTTAATTCACAATTATAAATAGACTACTTTAGAAGGTGACCGTAAAGTCCTAATATAATGGAGGTTAAAAGGATTAAGAAATTTAATTATAATTCCTTCAACGTTTATGGTGTTTGTCATGAAGGAATTTTATGTTGGTTGATGGACGATAAATTAGTAAACTTCACACTTGCTTGCACGATTATGTGGTGTCAAACTGTCAATATATTACTAGTACTAACCCGTGGCGATGCCACGGTATAGTTGACTTTTAATAATAAATAGAAATGGGGTGTTAAAATAAATTAATCGAAAAAATAAGGTAGTTAAATTTATGTGAATAACGTTGATCATGGAGTTGGTCGATAGTCCTTCATTTAATATTATATCATTGAGTGTTTATTTATGTTAACTATAGAAAATGTAAAAATAGGGTCTCTGCACCGACACATTAATTAATGTGAGACACATATTTTTTATAACTTTTACATGTTTTTTTAATTATCCTCAAACGAAACCAAAATAAAATACAAAAGTATATCTGATCATAGGGTTGTTAAACAACCTCATGTGGTATGTGCATGGTCACCCCACAACACACACAAAAAATATTATACAAACTTAATTTCACATATAACGGTTGTTTTTTTCCAACCCACCGGTTCCCAACAATCCCGCGGTGGTATGCGTCACCCCACCAAAGACACAAAGATTATTATTCTACAAACATAATTTCACATGGTACGGTTGTCCCCTCCCCCCCCCCCCCCCCCACAAAAAAAAAGGCTCATCATGGAGATCAAGAAAGTACAGAGAAGATCGAAGACATTTTCTGCACCTAGAGAGTATAAGCTTATCCCCCCTCCCCAACTCGTTATGGAGATCAAGAAAGTAGAGAGAAGATCGAATTAAGTTTCCCCACCTAGAGAGCATAAGTTCCCCAAGCCCGTTATGGATCAAGAAAGTAGAGCGAAGATCGAAAAGAGTTTCCCCGCCTAGAGAGTATATGCAGACTCCCCCCCCCCCCCTCCGGCGTCGGAGAAAAATGTACTTTTTACTAACTTAATAATAAAATGTTGCGCTTGGGTCTTGTAACAAAGGTGTGGAACGGGTTCGAGTATATGCTAGACCGGACCTGAACATCATTATTTCGTATGGGGTTGAATTCGGGTTGGATAGAACCAGTCCTTTCGGACAGAGACCGTAGAGAAGAGAACCCTTATACCTCATCCTACCGATCGAATCTTATACATAAAGAAAAGGAACCTGAAAGTCTTAACGTGTAAAATGTTGTTGATAGACATGTAAAGATTAACACACCACCAATTAGCTCATGTTTATCTCTTCTATATCCTGGAACTGAAAAAAGCATGTCTAGTAACATATATACCACTATAACAATATATGCTAAAATGATCTTGGGGTGGATAATACAAATATACCAAACCAATATCATCATAAGAACACCGACAATATATGTGCTAAAACGTTACCCTCACGTTTAACTTGGCAAAGCTTAATTCTTCATCAAATACCTGAATTTCTTTGTAAAGTGAAATAAAGGGGCAAAACTAAAATATGTTGATTTAAGAGATCTAATCACCAAAGAACAATCCCTTTCAATTACTACATGTTGCCACTCAAAATCTTGAACAAATTTTGTTCTTAATTTGGCTGGCCAACCTTCCGCATTTTCAGCAACCATAAGACATAAAAAAAAAAAATCACCAAGCAATGACATTGCCCTCATGATCCCTAGCAACAACACTAATACATCCCATATTCGGACTCTACTCAACCGTATCAACATTTCACGTAGGATGGCTGAAATTTGAATGAATTTGGTGGATTTAGCCTATCAACTTTATATATGACAGTATATTCAAAGTAGTATAATAATTCAAAAGGTTGCTAAGTTTGTAATTCAATTTAAATCTCATCCGTTGATCTTACTAATTCAATTTGAATTTGGTACGTACATGTGTCATTGTTTCAGTAGAAGGTGCAGGGTTTGAATCCCATTGGCGTAAGTTTCTCCCTTTTATTTCATTTTTGAATATTTTCTCTTTTTTTTTTCAATCACAGATTCATTGGTTTATATAAAAACCCTTAACACACGTAGTGTGTTACGTAAATGATTAAAGTAAAATATAAATTTATTAAATAAGAAAAAATGAAATAATAAAATTTTTAAAATAGAGCATTTATTAAATTAATTCATTTATACGTAGAATTTTGTGAAATTAGTTGCATTTTCAACCAGTACTTTTCAACTGGGCTAGACTTATCATACATTTGAATTCGTCGTGACAAGACGGATCTTCGTAGTTAGAGCCGTAGTATATACATATATAGAGCTAGCTAGAGTGATCATTGAGCATCAAGCTAAATATCTAAAGAAACATAGATCAGGGTGAAATTTGGGAATTTTTGAAGAATAAGTTTATTCAGCTGGTTGAATTTTGCGGCAACAACTCCAACAATATGTATGTATAAATATGACCGAGAATGAGCTTATTCCATCATGTGATTTGCCTGATCCAAGTAACAATTCTTTGTTTTTATTTCAGCTGATAACGAAAATTATGGAGAACAAACTTCAGAAATAATGGTATGAGTATATATATATATATATAAATAAAATTGCACAACTATTAGAGTTGTGCAATTGAGTATTTAAATTAAGTTAAATTGAACCGATTTGTGATACGCATGTAAATTAGAGTTTAATTACAAAAAATAATATATTTTATTTATTCTAATTCTAAGCTCTAACGCAACTCCAACAAAATCAATTCATCATTAAAAAAACTCAATTTGTCTTTAAGCCCTAAATCAGCCCCAACAGAATCAATTCATCATTAAAAAATCTCGATATGTCATCTCCAATAAATTCAAAACCCTAATCGAACTCCAACAAAATCAATTCATCATTAAAGGAACAAAAAAAATAATAACCAATATCTTCTCCATCTTCTTTAATCAAATTGGAACAGATCAATTCGCACTATCCAAAATTTTAATTCAACTAAAAAAGACAATTCGTTATCAGAAACAACGATTGCACTTTCATATACTTTTATTATTATTTGTAGTAGATGCCATAATGACACACTCACGTTCTAGTTATATTATATAAGAACACCCAATTGATAATTTGAGCGCTAAAACATTAGCCTCACGTTTAACCTGGCAAAACATCATGGAACAAAATTCTCGCCCCCCCCTTCGGACTTTCCTCAACCGTATAATCAAAATTTATAATTGAAAATCTAAATATCTATTAATTTTCTTGTTAAATAGATGGGTGGAGTATTAAATATTTAATAAATGCTCTATTTTTTAAATTCCATTATTTTATTTTATCTTCTATAATAAATATATTTTTTATTTTAGTGAATAAAATAATTTATTTAATTAATAATAATAATCTAGATTGGTGTCTATAGATTCGTCTTGTCATGGTGAATTCAAATATATGTTCACAATATTTTTCAGAGTTTTGTAGAATAAATTTATATTAGATTTAATAAATACTATATATGCAGCCAACATACAAAAAATTAGCTATATATAAAAAGTGTCTTACTGAAAGCCACTCATATAAGTAGTTGTTTGGTGCTTTAACCTAATTAAGAAATTGGATCCTATTCTTATTAAGGAGATATAAAGAATAAAACATAGAGAGAAGTGTAGAATAGAGGAACTCACATATAAAAATCTGTATCAACGGCTTTGCTGCACATTATTATGGTGTGTCTCCAGCCTAACCCAAAATTCCTTATCTTTTTTTTTTGATTGGTAAACGAAGAAGTATCTAGAATAGTGGAAGATATACCGGTTAAAAATGCAACTAATTCCATAAAATTTCACGTAGATTGAATTTTTTTGATAAATACTCTATTTTTTAAATTTCCGTTAATTCATTTTATCTTATTTAATAAATTTATATTTTATTTTAATGAATAAAATAATTTCTTAGAATAATACTATTCAAGATTGGTGTCTATGGATTCGTCTTGTCACGACGAATTAAAATATATGTTCAAAATATTTTTCGAATTTTTGTAGATAAAGTTATATGAGATTTAATAAAAGCTATATATAGAGTCAACATACAAAAAATAACAATGAAATATATACTACTAAAATACAACTAATTCTACAAAATTCCATGTAGGACTGAACGAATCTGGTACGATTTAGCCCTTTGTGCTTTACATAATATATGGATTTGAAAATTAAACAGAAGCAATATGGCCCACTAGAAATTAACAGTGCACGTCACGAAACCAAATGTAATGTTTTACTCCCTCCATTTCAGAGAAAGTGTTACAATTTGGATTTGCACAAATTTTAAGAAAAAGTAGAAAGTACAAGTGACCCCACTGATTATTAGAGATTAACTGAGTGGCATATTGTAATAAAAGTGAAAGGTAGGGAGTTTTATTATTTAACTAGTTTCCATAAATGGAAATTGTAACACTTTTATTGAAACGCCGGAAACGGAAAGTTGTAACACTTTCTGTGAAATAGAGGGAGTATTTAATACTGCCATTTTTTTTTTTGTTTTTGTGCATTCTACATTCAAACAATTTACTTTCATTTCTATTTAACGTTACACTGTAATCATATAATCACCGATTCACCATAACCCGATTGTCTAAATTATAGTACTACTAAAAAGAGTTGGTCTAGTAATAAAAAGAAATTGGATCAATCCGCCTCGAGAAAAAGAAGAAACAGCAAAACTTCTCATCGTCGATAATCACGATGGCTCTGAGGAAAAATCCGTCGGAACCACCGCGCCCCCGTGGTCGCCCGAAGAAGCAGGGGGCTCCGGCAGGCGCAGCAGATCCGATCGACTTCACGGAGGCATCGACCAGTACGGCAGGGACAATGATGGAGCAATCGAGGGTCGATTTGAACTCGACCATCGTGGGCTTCCCGATTTCGAAGAGGACTGAATCGGATCGATTGAAGGCTGTCAATCCGATTGTCCCAGCTAGCACAAACACAGCGACCCCGGATTCCGATATTGAGGCAGAGAAAACCTTGGATATCGATGAGAGGAATTCCGATGGGAGGATTCCTGAACTGAATTTGGATAACACACTGGACCCGGAAATTTTGCACAGAGCACAACTTATGGACAATTTGACAGTGAACCCCATTGATAAACCCCTTTGGGTTGATATTATCCGAGGAAATCGTCTACCGGACCATGGTAAGAAACTGAAATACGTTCCTCCGGCGGTTGTGGATGGTGAGTTTGAGGTGGTGATTGAGGATGAAGATGTCGAGTCCGAACTGAAATTCTGGGAAAATTCTTTGATATTCTTTGTGATGGGAATGGACCTAACCATGAATGCTGTGAAACAATGTATGATCAAATACTGGAATTTTGTTAAGCTACCGGAACTATACTATAATGAAGAGGGATATTTCATAATTCGGTTCCAGGATGAGGATGAATGGAAGGTTGTCATGAAGAACGGACCATACTCTATGTTTGGAAAGACTGTTATTCTGTTGCGTTGGGTTCAAAACTTCTCGCTTAAGGAGGATCTACTCCGCACCATGCCTGTGTGGGTGAAGTTTCCCAACCTGCCTCTACATCTTTGGGGGGAGAAGAGCATCGCTAAGATAGCCAGTACTGTGGGAAAGCCAATGGTTACGGATGAATGTACTTCTAAGAAACTCAGAGTTACTTATGCCAGGGTGATGATAGAGGTCGATGTCACGAAGGAATTAAGAAAATCAGTGATCATCAAGGACAATAAAGATAAGCGCATTGAGCAACTAATTGAGTATGAATGTCAAACTCCGTTTTGTGCAAGATGCCAGCAGATAGGTCATCAATGTGTGGGTGAGATGGGTCGTAGGCCTACGCCCCCTCGGAATCGGGAACAATGACCGAGCGAGGCGGTGGTGGGTAACCTGACGGATGGGCGTCTTGCCGGAGAGTGCAACACGGCCTAGGCGTGACAGGTTGGGCATGATGCGGAACGCACTGAGATTCCCGGTCCGCACCAAGGAGAGCATCGAGTTCAGCAGCCAGCACGGGAAGTGGGCGTTACGGGTGGGACTGATAGTGGCAACATGGTGACTCACCCGGGTGCAAGTCAGAATGGTCCGGATCACCCACGGGCACCCCCGGTGGACTCTCAGCTGAGGAGTCATGACATTGTTTTGGGTAATAGTTTTGCGGCCCTGGACCCTTTGATTGGTTCCGGGGTTGAGCAAAACCAGTCATCATGATTGTCTGGAACATTAGGGGGCTGAACAAAGCAGTAAAGTTTCGTGAGATTGGCTCCCGTCTCTCTGACCTTAATGTATCTATTGCTGCTCTTTTGGAAACAAGGGTAAAGAAAGAAAAGATGGAACGAATTCGCCAGCGTTTGCGGAGTTCGCCAGCGTTTGGGGCGCAAATGGTGCTACCTTGATAACTATAATGCACATGAGAATTGTCGTATCTGGATTTTGTGGAATGATAACAAGATTGATATTCGATTGGTGACCGCTTCGGATCAGTATATTCACTGTGGTATCCATTCTTTGGATGGCCGACTTACACAGTGGGTTATGTTTGTGTATGCACATAACACACTTGAGCAGCGCCGTAGACTTTGGTGCGACATTGAGCAGCTGGCGACACATATAGCAGGTCCGTGGATGGTAATAGGTGATTTTAACAGTGTCCTTCACTATGATGACAGGGTAGGAGGTCAACCTGTGGCGGCGGCGGAGTTCCGGGATCTGGCAAATATGATGGATACTACAAGATTAACCGAGAAGGACATGATTGGAGACCGCTTCACGTGGTCGAATAGGCATATTTATTCACGTATTGATCGCGCCATCTGCAACCCTGAGTGGTTCCAGACTTTTGATGCTATGATTCTTCGTGTCCTGGAACCTGGAGTATCTGATCACACCCCGTTATATATGCAGATGGAGGTGTTCAACATACCAAGAAGTCACCAATTTCGATTCGTAAACGGTGTGGCTACCCATGATCAATTCCTTGGTACTGTACGTGAGAATTGGAGTCTGGGTGATACAGGACAGCCGATGTATACGGTGTGGAGGCGACTGCTTGGCCTTCAACCGTGTATGAGATCGTTGGGGAGGCAACATGTGGGGGCGCGGGTGCACTTGGACAGTGCCCGTACAGAGCTAAGTGCTGCCCAAACAGCACTCCTAATTGATCGATTTGATGTGGGGCGAATTGATCGGGTCAAACAAGCTCTAGTTAAGGTGATAAGATGGAATGAGATTGAGGAAGCTCTTATGGCTCAAAAGGCAAAGGTCCACTGGTTGCGTGTGGGGGATGGAAATAATGCTTTATTCCATGCGGTCGTCAAGGATAAGAATCGACAAGTTGGCCTACAGAAATTGCTTACACCCGCGGGAGTGATTCTGACAGATCAAGGTGATATGGCGAAATAGGTCCTACAGTTCTACACGGATCTTGTAGGTACAAAGTCGACTCGGCTTGATGGAATCGATATTGAGGCTCTACGTCAGGGAAAACAACTTAATCGACAGGAAAGACTCGGGCTTATTCAGAAGGTGACCGAAAAGGATGTTTGGGAGGCGCTGCAAGGTATTGGTGATACGAAGGCACCCGATATCGATGGTTTCAATGCCCGATTCTTCAAAGTTTCCTGGCCGGTGATTAAAATGGATATCCTTGCAGCTGTATACGATTTCTTCGAGAATGGGAGGTTATACAAAGTCGTGAACTATACCCTAGTCACCCTTATCCCGAAGACGGCTGGCGCCTACACTATGAAGGAAATGCGACCTATATCGTGCTGTACTACTCTGTACAAAATCATCTCCAAGATTCTTACGAACAGGTTGAGTAAGGTCATCAACTCAGTCATTGATGAGAGCCAATATGCTTTCCTTCCGGGTAAGGTGACCCATGATAACATCCTACTGGCCAGTGAGTTGGTTAGAGGCTATGACAGGAAAAATGTCTCCCCGCCGATTCAAATGGACTTACAGAAAGCATATGATATTGTTGAATGGAGTGCTCTGGAGCGAATCATGGATGAACTTGGTTTCCCGATGCAATTCACGGATTGGGTCATGCGGTGTGTGTGCTCGGTCTGCATACGAATCTGTAGTTAATGGAACCCCCTCACGGCTGCTCAAGGCGGAAAGACGTTTGCGGCAAGGTGATCCTATCTCCCCACTCCTTTTCGTGATCATGATGGAATACCTCCATAGGGTTTTGCTACAAGTAAAGAATGTCCCAGATTTTAACTTCCACCCGAAGTGTGAACGGCTGGATATTGTGAACCTTTGCTTTGCGGATGATCTGCTTTTGTTTGTTAGAGGAGACCCCCACTCGGTGTCGATCCTTATGAGCCAATTTAATAAATTCTCGAGAGCCACGGGGCTTGTAGTAAACCCGCATAAGTGCCGTATATTCTATGGAGGAGTGAGCCGTAACACTTTTGAGCAGATTCTCGGGGTCACGAGTTTTGTGGAAGGCAAACTACCAGTAAAATATCTTGGGGTCCCGCTTACTACCCGAAAATTGACGGTCAGGTTATGCCAACCCCTTATCGACAGGATCACCGCTCGGATAAAGCACTAGAGTTCGAAATTATTAAGTTATGCGGGTAAGATGCAACTGATTCGGAGTGTTCTGCAGGCTATGACTAATTCTCGGATCTGAGTTTTTCCTATGCCAAAACAGGTGATCAGACATGTCGAAGCTCTCTGCCGATCCTTCTTATGGAGTGGTACCGCGGAAGTTACCAATCGAGCTCCTATTGTATGGGACAAGATCTGTGATACGAAGAATGCTGGAGGCCTGAACCTCACATCGCTGATTGAGTGGAATGCATGTACTGTCACAAAGCTGCTTTGGAACCTATGCAGTAAAGCGGATAAATTATGGGTCAAATGGGTGCATAGCTATTATATCAAGGAGCGGGAGGTGATGGATATGGAACTCCCAACAGATGCCTCATGGATCTTAAAGGCCATTATGAAGAGCAGAAATCTGGTACACCATTCGGCAGCTTGGATGAATATGCGGATAAAGGGGAGGTTCGACACTAGAGCATTGTATGAGGAACTCCGTGGCACAAAAGTCGATGTGCATTGGAAAAAGTGGTGGTTTGATAACAAGGCGCAACCCCGGGCTCAATTCTGCACCTGGATGGGACTACATGCGCGACTTGCTACGAAGGATAGGGTGCTACGATGGAACCCGAGTATCACTCCAACCTGCGCATTCTGCCTGGATGACGAGTCAATGCGTCACCTCTTCTTCGACTGCCCGTACTCACAACAGATTTGGGGTCGAGTGTTGGCATGGGTCGGCATACATCGTGCCCCACGACCTTGGGAGGAGGAGGTCGACTGGTTTTGCTTGCAGCTACGGGGAATTGGATGGCGTAAGAAGATTCTCCGATGTGCCTTCACGGAGACTGTTTATGCAATTTGGATTGAAAGAAACCAAGTGATCTTCAAGCAGAAACCCATTAATGTTAGACTTGATGAATCGATTGTCAATCATGTTATCAATAGATGTTGGCAGGACATAAAACTGTGCAAGTATTGTGCTTTACTTATGCTGAATTAGAATAGGTTGGTTATTTTGCTTATGTTTGCTTACCTGGATCCACGGATCGGTTGTGTACTTAACTGTTGGAATGAAATAAAGTATTTTTCGGTTTAAAAAAAAAAAAATGAATTGGGCAACCGGCCCACGAGCTAATGATTGATGCCTTGTTTAGTTTGCTCAGGATAACTTCATATCTCAAGTCAGTCTGTGAAACGTATTACATATATACATGAACTTCTGCGGAAGAGACGGAGAGTAATAAACTAAATTAAATTAATCCTTACTATCCAACTGATGTTCATATCATTTTCTTCACTCCTGGAAAAAAGCCATAGACGGGTCAAAGTTATTAATATCCCAAATGTTACAGTAAACAATTCTTTAGTTCGAGTTCAGGTTACACAATAAATTAAATACACATGACACATTAATTGATGTAGTAGTTATTTATATGTACAAATTATGTCCTAAATCTAAGGATCAGCAGCTTCACCAACAACTCAAACACCTGGGCCATCCAAGCGCCATCAATCAATCACCTAACAAGACAACAGAACAAGAGAGATGCTGCTGCAGCCATCAAATAATATGTGAGGACAAAAACCAATCCTCAAAGTTGTAAAGCTAAATCTGGCTGCTGGGGCGAACCGATCCGCTGTAAGCTACTTGAACTAGGCGGCGAACCAACTAAAACTCTTACATTCAGGTCTGGTGGATCTGAAAGAGAATATTTTTGCGGCTGCATTGCAGACGGCTTCCCAATTATTCCACCGGAACTGTTTGTGTGAGGCTGAACCACGGGTTTTTGCTCTCTCGGACTCGGCATCCCTCCAGAACTGTTCACGTGAGGCTGGAAAACAGGTTTTTGGTCGTTCTGGCTGTTCAGTTTCTGAACGGCTTCGACCATTCCTTCTGGAGCCCCGTTTGAAACAGGGCTTGGATTGGAAGTTGAAGGTGTCAAAAGTTGTGCTGAATTGCAATGGGTTGGAGTGTTGATTGACAATTTTTGCTTTTCATTTGATAAAGATGGCAGGCGTGAAGGAGGCCCATTATCGCCCACCCAGCCAGGACCAAATTGCATTCCGGGAGGTATACCAGCTTGGATCTTGTTTGCGGCAATTTTCCAAGCTACGGGCCCAAGAGTAGCTGCATACCGAGCCAAGCTTCTTGCGTAAGCAAGTGGCTCTTGAAGACCTACCTGTTAGTTGAAAAGAGGCAGTTAGGAATCTTGAAAAGTGAAAACATTATGGTGCTCTCCTGCGTAGTTAGGAACGATACACAGCATGATTGGCATAAATATTAAGGATGAGAGTAAGTTCAAAAGATCATACCATCACTAATCGCTTCACACCAATAAAATTAGATGACACGGGGTAATTTCCAGTGCCGGAAGACGAGTGGGACAACTGCTTATAGCTGTGACGCCTACTCTCATCCACTGTGAAGTGTTTGTTCCCATACTTCAAGTCCGCTCTTAATATATGAGCTGCGAGTTTTGAAAGAAGGTTAGAGAGCCAAGGAAGTAAATGTCGAACTTTGATCATCAATACCAGTTATAATTCCAAATACAAACCTGGAAATTCATTATGCCAGTTAGCCGACCAATCGTAATGGTTATCACCATTTCTAGAAGCGTATGATGACGCAAAAGGGTCTGTAGACCGAAACCTGCTTTGCATAGGCGCCTTTCTCAGATTATAAGAATTGGATCCTGCTCCTTTCTCCTCTTCGCTGGCAAGTGCTGCACCAGAAGAAAGTTCAGGGACAGCACTATCAATGGGTGGTGATGTTTCTAGGGACTTTTTCTGCATCTTAATACCCGGAGGCCTGCCTCGTCGGACAACCTTTGGCTGAGGTTCACCATCTTCACCTTCGTTTTTCAGATTTTGGAAATCCCTCTTTGCAAGTTCTTGTATAGATCGTGCCTAATATGTATTACCCTTGTTAAGATTTACCAGTGGGTGGGGAGGGGTGTTGATGACATATTTATGCAAAAGCCAGAGAAAATGTGTACAAACCTGCCGATAGTATACTGTATCTGGAGCATTATACTGCATTGCGTTTGCACATATCAAGAAGATATCTGCCTGTATTCAGTAATGAATGCAAGAGTTAGTAAAATCCAATCTGTGCTGTCGCAACATTAATTTACAAATCCAGCCACAAAGAAAGGAACTTGTAGCAACATAAGATTACAATTCAGGTAGTTAACATCATAAATCCCCTAGATCCACAAAGAGGAAGAAGAAATTTGTTGGATTATGAACATCCTTGCTAAATCCAACAAATAAGAGCAAGGAAGTTGTTACATCCACCAAATACCTCCTCAACCAACATTCAACCATATTTAAGTGTTTTTACTACTTTTAACAGGGATCCTAACCTCCATACAAACTACCACACAGAATTCAAACAAATATCTACAGATAACAAAATCACAAGTGCATATAGCGAAGAAGAAAACTGAAGCCTAACCTCCAATTCTTCCACGCTTTTGTAAGTGCCTTTGTCAAGTTTTTTCCTGACAGTGCCAAAATCCATTGGCTGTTCTATAATCTCAAAGTAATCAGGCAGCTGCAAAAAAACAAACAACTCATCAGGCAATCAGGACATACAAAGTTATCATCTGTATACACAAAAAAAGATCTCCAATCACCTCATCAGGATCCACAGCCTCAGAGAACACCCCATAAGTATCCTTCCTGCATAACAACCACACAAGTAAAAACGACAGTGAGTAAGCAACTATATCAGACAGGAAAATAGTACGAAGGGATATGAAAGATTGTCACAGCATGTGTAGAAGAAAACCCACTCACTTTTGAAGCCTATCAAGTATGAAAACCAACAATGTTTTGTCTGGCAAAGGTGTCGTGGGTCCAGACTCCAATTGTGACCCTGTCCACAGGTAACAACCAAAATCAGATAAAATTGCCAACCTATAGGCAAGCTCATTTATCATTCGTATTTTGAAAAGGATTTGGCAAGTCGAACCTGGTGCAGGAGACTCCGTCCCTTTCATCATCATCTCCTCCTCCTCTTCCTCTCTTTCCTGCAAAAATGAATGGAACCATTAATATACTGAGAGCACAAAATTCCACTCTAAGCAAAGTACATTAAAGCAGTCAATGCAAGTACAAAAAGAAACCTCCTTGCGCTATTTGCAATCCTAATCAGAGTAAAGACAAATCCCAACTTTTTATTCTTCCAAGCACAATTGGCACGAAAATATAAAACAAGCCAATAACTTGAGCTGAATAAAGGACATAATTAATACTTCAACTAGTAGACAGTAAAAGGAGTAGTAATTCCCAATCACGAAAAGGAAATAAAAATCAATTCTTTATCATTTTTTTCAACACAGCTTCACAGATATGCGAAAGATTTATGACTCAGTCACTTCCACACAGCAAATCCCTTCAGATCTTCACCTCCCAGTCCCACTAATTACCCTTTTTTAGCGCGAAAATCCAAAAGCAAAATAAAAACCCCCAAAATCCAACACAAAAAATCAAATTCAAACCTGAGCCGAAACCGCATCGTCAGATCCGCCATTAATCTTCCGTTTCTTCGCTCTGGCACCTCGATCCTCCGACTCCGGGTCCGAACCCGACCCGGAACCCGAACCCGAATCAGATTGCTGAGATTCGAGCTTAGGTCTTTTACTCTTGGAGTGGCGATTTTCAGATTCAGGCAGCCTGACGACGAGTTTGACCTTCTTCTGCTGGCGCTCGTCGTCGTCGGAATCGAAATCGGTAGGGTTCCGGCGAGTGGATCGGCGGCTGGGAGGGGTGTTTTTGGGAGGGCGGCCTTTTTTCTTCTTGGGCTTGTTGTCCATAGTAGTTGTTGCAGCTAGAGCTGAAGAAAGTGGTGCTGCCTTACCCATTTTTTTGGCTAGGTGGGTGGGTAGGTACCTGGTTGGGTGGGGGTGCAATTGCCCCCTTTTTTCAATTTTTTTTTGGTTTCTGTATTTGTTGGTGATTTACTGATGAAGCTAAAAGGGAGGAGGAAGGAGGAGGATAAAGAAAGCTTCTTTTATATGCTGGGTGTGAACCGTCTCATAAACCGGGTTGGTTCAAGGAAAGTCTTGTGCCAAGTGTTCATTAGCGGACCGGACCAAGTTTGGGGGCTATTTTACACTTGGAGTTGGATCGGCTATTTTCATCCGTTAAAATGTTTTACAGTTTTTGTTTTGTAAGTATCTTCTATAGTAAAAAAATTAACTCAATTTTTTCTCCACTAAACAATCATCTACCTACTCTTACTTCTCCTTTACTTTTTCAATCAAACTAACAATTTTAAACCAATCAAATAACCTTCAAAACTAACAAACACATCACTTCCTTCTTATACACATCATTTTATTCTTACACACCCTATAAACACTATAAATTTTTAACTTTATTTCAAACACCATTTTTTATAACTCACATTTAACTCATTAATCAACTAAAAATTTTCTTTAACTTAATTTTTTAACTCTATATCAAACAGCCTGAGAGTATCTCGATCATCTCAATTAACTTATTTTCGAATAAGATCATAATCTAGTTGATATGACAAACTTATTCAGCTAGCTGACTAAAAATAAATAAATGACTAACTTTAAATATTATATTAATTTACTAAACAACTCATAAAAATCAATGTTGCATTTTACAGTGTATATAATCCCAAAAAAAAAAAAAATCCAATTACCTTGAAAAATCAGGTTTGAACTTTGAACTATGAACTATCCATCTATTACTTTTGCAACCAAACCCTCTAAAATATGAAGTGCTTGGAATTGGAAATACAAGCTGACAGAAGTTCTAGGAAATAAATTAGTGTACCACTAGTATTGAGACGTAATGTACTTGATTTTACAACATATTACTCCTCCCTACATCCGTCCCATGAATCTGGATCCAATTTGACTTTTTTTTCGGTGAACCGTCTCCAACTTCGAATATGAATTAATCTTAAATCGTAAATGTACAATGTTCAATTACTTTAAATAATAAAAGTTTAGTCCCTAAAGTTTCATTATATAATTTAATTGAATATTTTATTTTTACGGTTTAAGATTAATTCATAGGCGAAATTGAAGACGATTGACTGAAAAAGTCAAACTGGGTCCAAATTCACGGGACATAGGGATAGGGAGTACATTAAATTTCACATCGTATACGGTAATATACTTCATTTTACATGATAACATCGTATATGGTATTTTCTTGCATTCACTAAAATTGTCATTTTTAAAATAATTTTATAACAATAACATCTGATTTGGATGAAAAATTCAGAAATTGGGTTTGAATTATATTGAATAAGTATTCTAAGAAACCGACTATAATAAAGATTTTAAAAAATAACAAACATTGATATTATTACGGTCTATAACTCTAGGAGTATATATATGTTTTTCATAAATAAAAAATTCATTTTGTGAACTATATATATGTGTTGCTTAAAAATAATAATGTTTTTATTAACGTTGTATGTGAAATCTATATTAAAGTTAAATATGTTTTTAATAGTTGTGGATGGTGTTGCAATCATTCCTCAATAGTTCTAAGTTCCAACTATTTAGCTCGAAGCCTTGAATAGATCAATTACATTTTGAGGTTTGTCACTTCAGCGAAGAGTGTTGGTTCAGTATTTCGGTCATCAATTAGGACTTTAGGAGCATGGTTATTAATTTATTATAGGTTCTCTAGGATTGTATTCCTAAAAATGTAATCATAGTTATCCCGATATTAGACTTCTTCTATTGGTTAAAACGCACAGATGTATTAATTTCATATAGTTAGATGAGAGTAGTCAATTCTTGCAACTTAGGTCTTGCAATTTTGACTGTCTCGCACTGTCGCTTCATTACCATTTGAAATGTGGCGGCACTGTGTGAAGTGTGAACAATTTCATACTGAATGTGTGCATTTCCGCCTATAAGGTGCTAGTGCATTACAACATTCTTGGCTTAATCAACAGGAAGAGTGGATCATATCCAAGTAATTACAGCTCAACTTTCATCATTTCCGATGTTCCAGTTTGTTTGTGAATATAGTGAAACGGGGAGAGAACCACTAGAGATTGATACGTGGAGATTAGATGAATTACAATAGTCTGATATTTTTTAGTAGATTGTTGTTGAATCGGGTTAGTTTTTCTCGACATAATGGGTCATCAAAAGAATACAATATCACTCTAATACTATATGAATCACTGTTTACACTTTACACATCTCAACAAGAATAAGAATTAAAATTATCAACACTTACATTCATATTTTAAAATATTGCAAGTTTGGAGATGATTCGGGATTCGGAAACCGTTTCACCACTGGCCCTTAACCACACAATTGATGCTCCTTTGTAATGCTCCATCGCCCTGGGCAGTGTATTGTCAAGATACACCACTCAATCACAACAAGCTTCGCAATCAAGAACCTAGTATAACCTTTCAAGTGAAATACTCTTCTGTGCCTCTATAAACATATGCTACAAATGAGATTATAATGTCATATGATGAGAGGGAGATGAGCAAATCCAGTACTATATCCACTACAAGAAATTAAGGAAAAAACGACGGAAAGGAGGGACGGATTTTTATCCGTCGCCCCATAGCGACGAATCGTTAGGTTTGGCGATGGATTTTATCCGTCGCTATATGGGCGACGGATTTTATTAATCCGTCGCCCATACTTTGACTTTTTTTTTAAAAAAAATTAAATATTAACGACGGATAAATTATCCGTCGTTAATATTTATATTTAAAAAAAAAAAGAACAGGAGCGACGGATCGCCCTTTGGGCCGACAGATACGTATCCGTCGGCCCAAAAGAGTTTTAACATGTTCAGCAGGAGGCAGAATGCCATTTTCGTTTCTGCTTCTTTCCTTTCTCCTCCGTTTTTTCTTCATTTCGCCTTCGTCAAATCCGGCCAATTGTTGACGATTCTTCTCAATCTTGGTGTCAATTCGAAGATCGTTGGACGAGGAGCTCGTTTCTTCCATCAATTTTAAATTCCATCCGCTATTTTCTTCGGAATCAACGGTATTTTGGCTAAACCCTAACTTTTGAAAATTTGGGATTTTTTTGATTTTTGACTACTTATTCTCAATTGTATGTTTATATGAAGTATGTAGTAGCTTGTTTAGTTAATTTGATCAATTATATGTAATTTGATATGTATATGTAATTTGATTTGTATATATAATTTGATAGTTAGTTTAGTTAATTTGATATGAATGTATGTAGTAATTTAATATGTATGTATGTTAATTTGATAAGTATGTATGTAGTGAAGTATGTATGTTAATTAAGTATGTATGTTAAGTATGTATGTGTAATTTGATATGTATGTAGTTAGTTTAGTTAGTTTAGTTAATTTGATATGTATGTATGTATGTATGTATGTATGTATGTATGTATGTATGTATGTATGTATGTAGTAGTTTTGGTTGATTTGATAAATTCGTATATGTACTAAATTACGAGGATGTAGTTAAGTGTTTTGAGCAACGGATAATTTGTTGATTATATTAACGTGTAATTTATAATTTATAACTCGTAGTATTAAAACACTTAATAAATTGTGTAACATATCGAACACTTAATATTAATCATGAAATTATAAGGAACGTATAATAATTAACAATTAATTTCTACAATTTTTTTATCCGAATTATAATTTGTTTTGTATTATAACTCGTACTAACACATTTTATTGTATTTGTTTCATGTTTTTGCAGATGCATGACAGTGCACTATCCCCCCCCCCTCCCATGACCCGGCATGATGATAGTCTTGGTCGGGGGCAGTCGAGGGGGTGAGGGCTCTGTAGTCGAGGCGAAGTCTCGGATTCTCGAGACCCCACCAGAGGTCATCATAAATAGGGCTCTACCAGTCAGCCCGGACACAGACTGGAGGAGGGGGACGATTGTCCCTACCTCGAGTGGGATCCACATAATCCCAACGTTACGTGGGACGGGTTGCCTGTGATTTTTCTTCTTGGTCCTGCCAAGTAAGTATTATACATTCTTCTTAAATATGTAAAATATAACTTATGATAGTTGACAAGTATAAATTGTTGTACTGAAGTAATAAATATTTGTTTCTTATATCTTATACATTGACAACAGTTTATGGCCTCGGGAGGTCCACAACAAACTAGGTGACATCTTCCGGAGCAGGAGAGAGCCACCGGGGCAGGGTGGTGAGTGTTGATCTCACATCTCGGACCGCATGAGGGCCGAGTACTTTGATGAGCTGAGGGTAAGTTAAAATATGACATTCATTTATTTGTTATTATAATCGTTTTAATATGAGTGGTATGTTAGCCACTGTATGTGAGTGGTATGTTAGTCACTTTATTTGGGTGATATGTTAGTCACCATTGTGTTAGTAAATTTTAGTACAATGTGAGTGGTATGTTAGCCACTATATGTGAGTGGTATGTTAGCCACTTTGTTTGGGTGATATGTTAGTCACCATGTCTGTTATGTTGTTGTATCTTATTAAATTGACGTAACATGGTGACGTTATATATATTGACTTTTGGATGTTGTATGAAATTGGGAATGTAGAAGGAGTACTTCATTCCCAACAGATTGATCCCACAGATCTGGTATGTTTACGAGACTGTGGGATCTAAACTATACAGGGATATGGTCTGTACTTGGAAGGCCATTCGGGATCGAAATGGCCTAATGCCTCCACAGGTTGATGCAGCGGAGTGGGCCCTTTGGGATGCCTACTGGGCTCGAACTGATGTCCAGGACAATGCCTACATCAACAGACAGAACCGGGCGTCTCAGTCTGATGCGGCAGGAAGGGTCGTTCACCACCTTGGGAGGCGATCTACTCTCACTGATTATTACCAATCGGTAAGTATATATATGTTTTTTTTCAATCTAGCATTACGTGTATGTATTGTGTATCTACTATATTACTTGTGAGATGATAAATTGTTGACTATATATGTTTTTCAGATGTCGTTATATTGGCGACGGATAGATTCTATCCGTCGCCAATAATCAATTAAAAAAAATAAAAAAAAAGTCAAAAATGATAATCCGTCGTCCAATCCGTCGCGAATTGGACGACGGATTATTTATCCGTCGCCATGACTCGGTGGGGCGGCAATTTCTATCCGTCGCCCGATCCGTCACGGTAGGCGACGAATCGTGATCATGGCAGGCGGATCTATCCGCTTCTGAGACCGATTTTGTAGTGTTTAGACTTATTCGGATATTATATTTTTTATTTATTATTTATTGAAATATTTTCCGTATTATTGATTTATTATCGAGCATTATATTGATTAAATAGGTGAAATACGAAAAACAGGGATTAATATTAAAAAAACAAAATTTAAAAAAAAATATTTTGTGACGGAATTTGAGATTCCGTCACTAATTCCAATAATACATTGGGCGACGGATAGATTCTATCCGTCGCCCAGTGTAACGACGGATAAATTCTATCCGTCGCCAATAATCGATTTTAAAAAAAAAAATAAAAAAAAAGTCAAACATGATAATCCGTCGTCCAATCCGTCGCGAATTGGACGACGGATTATCTATCCGTCGCCACAGCTCCAGTGGGGCGACAGAATTTTTATCCGTCGCCAGAGCTGGGGCAACGGATCGCTGGTCTGTAGCGACGGATCTATCCGTCGCTACAGACCAGTATTTTTGTAGTGATCGTGAATAAACATGCAATTTTGTATAGTTAAAAGAAGAATACGAAGTTATCTCAAAGATAACAGATTAAATTAGGCGCTAAAGACGACACAAAGCCTTATTTGGGAGGTGAAAAAAGTCCATGAGTTACATCTTAGCTCATCTTCAATCTGAAATTTTGAGAAATAATAAGTAAAAATTGAGAGACCCTTAGGAAATAAATGCAAATTACTTATGGTGACAGTTTTATTCGCACCGAGAATTGATCTTGTCATGTATTATAATACGATGTAGCTTACACATCCTACTACAATATGTACTACTCCTATAAAATAGGTCAAAAAAGTGGTGCAAGTGCAATGCTTCTAGAATTTGTTCAAAGATGTATTCTTGACATTTTAAATACAACTGCACATGTTATTACTTTAGTACGTATAAATTTGTTCATACAATTAATTCTCTAATAATAGTCGTAGAATTTAATTGCATAATAGAAGTTTTTCGCATTTTTGTTTTACCAAAAATGTTATCGTGATGTGATTTTTTTGGCCTGAAACCATACAAAGAAGTTGATTATAAGGCCTTCTCCAGCGGAGTCCCAAACTGAGTCCCAAATCGGTTTGGGACTCTGGCTCTGGAGTCTGAGTGCGAGGCGGGCATTTGCCTTTTTTTTTTTTTCATTTCTTTTCTTGTTTTCTTCCCTCGTTTCTTGTTTTCTTTCATCTTTTCTTGTTTTCTTTCTTTTCTTTCCTTGTTTCTTGTTTCCTTTCCTCTTTTCTTGTTTTCTTTCCTCTTTTCTACTTTTATCTTTTTTATTATTTTTTATTTTTCTTGAAAATTTCCATATGATAATAATTATATGCAGCAATAGAAATATACTTATACATCACTTCTCAAATTTAAAATACATATTATTTGAATTTAAAATCACACTTGTAGAATGTAGTATTTTAATTGTTGTAATTTTCATTTTCAATTATTGTAATTTTCAATTTCAAGTTTTGTAATTTTCAATTTCAAATATTGTAGTTTTTTTTAAGTAATGTAATTTTTATTTTCAAGTAATATATTTTAAAAAAATTAATGTGATTTTGTTATAATTAATTAACGATATTTTAATAAATTCAAGAATAAAGTTTAAGAGGAAATGAGAAAATAAAATAAAATGAAAAATTAAATTTAAAAGAAATGTGAAAATAAAATAATTTTTGAGACTCACTGTTCAATTTCAATTGCTGTAGATAGCCTAACACAAACATGCTCCTCTCATTTTCTATCAAATTTGTGCGTACCCATGGAGAATGACAACTCTACTTTATGTACTTGATTCATAATTAGTGTACTCGCCAGCCAGTTTCATTATGAACCGTACGCGGAGTCCAGTGACAAGTAAGTGATTAATTTAGTAGCTGCAAAATATTGGTGGGTGCATTAGCTAATTTTTTCTATTATGGAGATGCATCACATGGGAATTGTACTAATGATCGACGACCACTCAAACCTATTTCCAATTTCTAAGAGTTAACACTGAATAATACTTTTATATCCGAAATAATATTCAGGTTGAAACGACTAGAGGAGGTATATACATTGGGTCAATTGTAATACGAATTGAATGTAAGTTGATTAAAATCAGTTGTTGAGATACGGACATACGGACATTGGATCGATGGTAATAGGGATCATGTGTTTTTGTGGACTTTTTAGTCCCGAGCATTCCTTATACCCATTGTAAACTTTAAGCATTATTAATATATTTTGAAATTTCCAAAAGAAATAAAAATTAGAGGACGTACGTTTATAGGGTTGTCCGGTAAGTGTCAAACATGATGTTGAAATTTATTCACGATTTAATATGAATTCACACAAATTCGGGGAATTATTACATCTTAGACTCGAATATAGATCATGATGTTTCCCTCCCCGTAGTAGTGGGATCAATTGTGAATAATTATTCAGGAGATCATCTCCCTTTAGGCTTCATTTGGTTTGAGGAAAAATGGGAATATGGGGGGAAATAACTTTCCTTATTTTGTGGAGATAGATGTATCTTGTATAGATTTTGATAAATTTTTCAGATTTCCTGAGAACTACCAAATGGTGGAAAATAATATTTTCCCCTATTTTTTTCTTTTCCCCCATTTTCCCTTAAATCAAATGAAGCCTTAGTGTCTCATAAACCGTAACACGAATAGATACATGTGCCAGCGTGAATTCACCGTGATTGGTATGATGGGAGATCCCCTAATATCTCATGAACCGTGTAGTTGGATGTATAACTTAACTTCGAGTCCTCAAGACCTTAACAGCCAAGTTGAAATTGTTGACTCTTCCTTTTTTTTTTTCCCCCAGAAAACATGGTTTTGTTTTTTGTATACAAAACCATTTGACAGAAATTGTAAACCATTTGATGGGCATGGACCTGAAACACAGCATTGGATAAGCTTGCAGTTTTTGGATTGACTTTCATCCTACGTGTGTACATAGTAGTTACAACTATCACCATGGAGTATGGAGGTTGTATTAAATCACTCTCACCTTAAAGCAATAAATCTTTTCTTGTCTCAACACTAACTTCCACCAAGATATATAGTACAAATACAATGAAAAAAACAAAATCAATAAGTTTTGTTTACGGTGAGCCCTAGTGCATGTAACGATGTTTCATCAAGACCGACTCCAACTGCTAAAACACCGGTGAATTCGGTCTTAGAAAGTATCGACAAACAACACCAACATTAAAAAAAGACACGTGACATTTTCATGAAGTAAAACTTATGACATGGCAAGTTGGCAACAAACCCATAGTTAAAGCACTTACTCAACTAAACCACCTGCCTAGATAAAACAAGCAACTTCTGTTGCATATAAACTCAGCAAAACCACCTTATGCTTCAAGCAGAACATACAGATACCAACTCAAAACACTTCCTAGTCCAAAGCTAGTTTCTTTACTTCAGTGTCCAAATTCTGAAGAGCAAATACTTTGTTCATTCACTTAACAAGAAACAAGAAAAAATGTGTATTGCAGCATTTATGTGGCAAGCCCACCCTCTCTACCCTTTCCTTCTCTTGCTTAACAGGGATGAATACCACAACAGGCCGACGAAGCCGGTAGGGTGGTGGGAAGGCGGCGAAATAATAGGCGGAAAAGACCAAGTTGCCGGTGGAACGTGGCTGGCCTGTTCGAAGCACGGTAGAGTGGCTTTTCTGACAAATGTGCTGGAGCTCCATACTCTCCCTGAGGCTAAAAGCAGAGGAGATCTCCCCATTCGCTTCCTCGAGGTAAATTTTGTAACCTGCTACACATATCAAGAACATTATTAGTGTAATTGGTGATATGAGATTGACTTGATTTTATTGATGTAACAATCACAGAGCCAGAAGAGTCCAGAGGCATTTGCAGAGGAGTTGGGAAAAGAAGCAAACCAGTATAACGGTTTTAATCTGATAGTGGCTGAGCTTGCTTCGAAATCCATGGTTTATGTGTCCAACAGGCCTAAAGGAGAGCCAGTTTCGATCCAACAACTTCTACCAGGCATTCATGTACTCTCTAATGCAACACTCAACTCGCCATGGCCAAAGGTTAGCTACTACAGCATACTAGTGTATTTGATTATATGACGAAAGCATTTGGTAGATAAAGACTAACAGTAGTTATACTAAATTACAACAAAGATGAGATGATATGTTGCCACATATACCGCATGTTTAGTTTGGTTATCGGCGATAACCTCAGTAGCCTAAATTTATAGTATCATTTTTACAACTGAATATTTAGTAATGTGAGATATGGCATTTACCTAGGCATTTCATATTCATCGTGCAGGCTGACCGCTTAGAACTGAGCTTCAAAAAAGAGCTTGCACAATATGGCGAAATGGAAATACCAGTGAAAAAATTGGTTGGAAAGCTGATGAGGGATACCGAGAAGACAGACAAAAACAGGCTTCCGAATATCTGTTCACCCGACTGGGAGTACCAGTTAAGCTCAGTTTTTGTTGAAGTAGATACTCCACTGGTAACGTTTTCTCTTAAATAATGGGATTTTCATTTTCTTCAGTTCTATACTAGTTATTTACCGAAAACTTTGGTGTGTGCAGGGCAAATATGGCACTAGAAGTACTGCTACAGTGACTGTGAAAACAGATGGGGAAGCCAGTTTCAACGAGACTTATCTTGAGAAAGGCATTTGGCACGAGAGATCCATGAATTTCAATGTTAAGCAATGTAAATGCAATGCTGCATAAAGTGCTAAGCATTATAGTTCCATTATCATAAGCTCTAGTTTCATTATGTTAAATTAGGCATCAACAAACTTACAGGTTATGTAATTTTGATTTTCACTGCTCTTATTTGTACTGTGTTACTTTCTGAGATGTTGTAACATCATTCCATAACATGCCAATATAGTGAACATACTATATACAAAAGCATATGAAAAGATGCACAGTTATTAAAGAAAGATAACTAACTTGATAAGAGATGAAATAAACAGAACATGATATTCGATTCATCATGGCCAGTGGAACTGAACCATTGATTTGGAATAACCATAACAGAACATTGGTTGAGGAAACTACAGTGACAAAACATATTATAACAGCTACTCTTATGTAATTAGTGAATTTGAAACGTACATCCTAATATTTCATCTACTAGAACAAGTCACTTTCATATAGTGTAGGCCTTGTGCATGGAACCACCAGAAACAGCATTTAATCCTCTTCTTCCTGCAGTTAAGAAAACAAAAGATTTGTCAGTAACCGCCCCAGGAAATCATCGAAGTTTGATTTTGAT
Source organism: Plantago major (assembly GCA_026545765.1). Classification (NCBI taxonomy): domain Eukaryota; kingdom Viridiplantae; phylum Streptophyta; class Magnoliopsida; order Lamiales; family Plantaginaceae; genus Plantago; species Plantago major. Next base: position 1,763,427 of record CM048843.1, on the reverse strand, counting down.
GCTGATAATCAACCGTATGCACAACTCACCTCCCCACTGCCTTCCTCGTCATCTTCGTCATTGATCTCAGACTTGGACTTGTCAGATTCATCATCCTCTCCAGCCTATACAGTAGTAGAACCCATTTTAGTGAGTTTAAAGAAATGTATGTAACTGGTGATTTAGGATAACATTATGCACTACAGTTAAAACAGAAGAATTACCAATTTTCTATTGTAAGCATCCATTTTGCGTTCATATTCTGCCTTCCTTTTATCTGCTTCAGCTTGGAAGGGTGCTTTCTCCTATGATTACAAAAAGTATAAACCCAATGAGATAATTCACAACGAGAGATGAGATTATTTTAACCAAGTATAGTTAAAATCAGAAGTAAGCCTTACTTCAGGAGTCAGTGACTTCCACTTATCACCACCAGCTTTACCAACCTGCATATTTCCATGAACATAATCAGTTTCTGTCCACAAAACTTCCAAGGAAAAACAATGGCAAATTTTCAACAACGTCCAGGTAGCAACTTACAGCAGCAACAGATTTGTTGTTAGGGTGCTTTTCCTTGTATTGCTTCCTGAAATCTTCCCTGAAATCATAATACCAAGGCTTAGCATACTATGTTGCAAAACATTGACATCAGTTCATCAAACAAGATCGACATACATGAAAACGAAGAAAGCACTTGGAGCCCTCTTTGGCTTGTTTGGGTCTTTAGCAGCATTTTTCTCCTTCTTAGTCATCTTCTTCACACCAAGCCTGAAATTGACAACAATACTTGATCAGGCCATGCTTAAAATAGCACCAGTTAAGACTTTAACATACAGATACATGAGCAAAATTATGACAATATGCAAAAGGACAAACTACATAGTTACTCCATTATATCAAATACCCTCGTATAATAACAGAGGTAAAGGTATTATGGTTTTCACTCAACACCATCTCAGAAACACCAACTCATTTCACAAAATTCATTAAACAAGTCACTGATAAAACAGTAATATTGCAACTGCGAAGATGAACATAGTGTTATCATTAACACTTAAATTACCAAATCATTGAACCAGAACTGTTGATCCACATCAACAGTACCAAATCACTTCACCAAATTCAATGAACGAGTCACAAATAGATCAGTGATACAATAGCTATGGAGATATCAACAGTTTTTACCACTGTCACTATAAATTACTTCAAATGACCAAATAATTCAATCAGAGGTATTGATCCACCTCAGTAACACCAAATTCGATGAACAGATCGCAGATGGAACAGTAATATCATAACTGTTAACTTATCAATAGTTTACCATCCTCAAATCTCATGTAAACTACATCAAATTGACAGATCGTCGTATAAATCTATTTAAAAGTCACAAAATCATCAAAATAGAAGTCACCGAGTTCAAATCAGCGCAGGAGACAATAAAACGAATCCAGAGATGTAAATACTCAGCACATACGAACCTCAGCACAAATTAATTCCAAATCCACAGCGAATCAAACTTTACTTGACATCGAAAATCATAAACGCGAAAACCTAGAAATAGCAAAAACACGAGAAATACTCGCAGAAAATCAATTCTCACCTGCTATCGGCCTTCTTCGAGTCAGCCTTAGATCGTCCTCCTGCCATCTGAGAAAACAAAACGCAAACGTGAGAAACTGCAAAGCAAAACGGTGAGTAATGAAGCAGAAAACGGCAGAAACCGACCTTAAACGACACAGTATCGCTAGGGTTTGGTTGCGTTATTTACTGCGAGAGAGAGTGAGCGAATTGAAAGTGACGAAGGGTTTGTGTGTGGGTGCGGTATTTATATGGGCAGGGTGAATTGTATTGGGCGCGATTTGTGAAAAATTGGGCTTTAGGCGGGATTTCAACTTTCTGTACTGGAGTGAGTAAATTCTTTCGAATTTCAATTTGGTTCCAGAATTAACAACTGGTGTAATTGAGTTGCCCCTTTTGGTGTTTTCCTTTTCCCATTTTGTTATTTGACTACCATAAAATGAATACGTCCCAAATTTTGACAGACGGATAGAGTATTATTTTTTCCAAGACGGTGAATCTAATTCGACCTTTGATCGTTTTCAATGTTTTAATTATCATGTCGCATTTTTTTAACTTCCTAAACTTTTCATTTGCTTGTGGTAAAAAAAAATACGGGAAAGTGGAATATTTAGTTGATGAAATAGTGAGTGTCTGAGTGGGTTGACCACAAAAACTTAATTGAAATATAATAAGAATGTAATAAAAAATGGTAATGAGTTGATGAAATTGAAAGTTGAATATTATTAAAGTAGAGATTGAATGGTGAATGGATACAACATAGATAGTGGTTTGATAATGTTGAAAATATATCATAATCGTATACGGAATCAAGAACGACGACATGGTTTTTGAATCCCTGTTGAACCTAATAGGCTAATACCACTAGAACTAGCGCTAGTGTACTGATCATTCCTTTGACGGCTAACCCTACACACGACTCAATAACCTCGTCACACACATCCTGGGAAAATGGTCTGCCAAGAAAGCTTACAATCACCTTCTTAGGCAAAACCAATAACATATACTCCCTACTTGGCCTTGGGAAAAAAACTTGAAATCTAACGGTGCGACCATAGATACAATTATTTACTTGGCTAGCATGCAGGACGTCAAGACGTACTTCCCCACTGCCACCGGATACAAACATGGTCTAATCCCTAATGAAATTTGTTCTTTATGTCAATCCCACCATAAACCCTTAACCAATTTGTTCCTCCATTGCCCAAAATTGCAACAAATCTTCATTAGGACAAAACAAAACAGCCTCCATACTGAAACGTACTTCAATGAAATCCTCTTTCGGCAAAAGCTAAACTCAAAGGAACAATTAAGAAGCATCTTATCCTGGTAGATGATCTGGAAATTTAGAAATGACAAAATCTTTCGAGAAAAGAACCGAACAATAACAAAGTCCACCAGCAACTTCTGGAACTTATAAAAGATACTCTCACAAACTCACCTCAGGTTTTCTACCGTCAGTCAAGGTGTCGCCCTGACTATTGTCAGTCAATATATCGATATCTGACACGTGTTCGTTGCTTGGTATCGCCCTAAACCGTTGCTCTGTGTCGCCCTAAACCATTGCTCTGTATCGCCTTCAACCGCTTTTTTTTTTTTAAACTATAAACTTATTCCAAAAATTTTAATTATTAAAATTTTAACTCTCCTTCCCCAATCCCCACCACCACCCACCACCACCGCACCAACACCACCACCCACCAACTTCTTCACCACCACCAACACCGCACACCACCACCAAAATCACTGCCGGAGCTTCCATGGTGGAAGCTTCGGATCGGAGCTTCCGTGGCGGCTTCCGGTTAGAGCAAAAATATTTTTTTAAAATATATTTAAATAATTTAAAGCGACATAGGCGGTTGGAGCAACACATAGTGCGACACGAGCGACACCCCATGACAACACTTAATGCGAAAGGTAACAAATTATTCGATCTCCACCGTTAAAATTTTAATCTAATGGATCAAAATAGGTGACTAATGTTAGTCAGGGCAACACCTTGACTGACGGTAGAAAGCTCCAACTTACCTACAAAGGTGACAAAACTTTCGATTCCCATACCTTGTTAGAATTTTAGCACTAATGAGGCTAGTCCATGACTTTGTACCTCAACCAAAGGGGCCCCACACGTTTGAAATGAAGTTTCATTAAACGTGTATAATCTACTATGGTAGTAGATAACACTTGAGAAAGAATTACTAAAATTCATTGAAAGGTGAAAGAGTTATTGAAGCTCAAAGTGTGTTGGTTGATGCATTGAATATGGAATGCCAAGAGTTGGAACGGGAGAAGTCCCACATGGCTAAAATTGAGGAAGAAGGAACTACTTATTAGTCCAAGACTTGGGTTAAGTGATTGGGCCCTTAGGGCACTCGCTTTTGGAAGGGGGGAGGAGCTAGATGCTCCTACACACGCACCCGCCTGGCTCCGCCAGGAGCCGGGCCCGGGCCGTGGGCTCGAGGGTCCGTGGGTTCGCGGTCTTGAGTTGATTATTATCTTTTTGGGCTAGAAACACATTGTGTTTGGTTAAGCCCAATAAAATAATCGGTTAAGTCTGAAACCAGCCCATCGGTCGAGTCCGGTTGGTCTGAGCGAACGGTTGTGTCCGTTCGGTTTGAATTTGAGTGAACTGGTCTGACCATTCGCCAAAGGATGTAACTGAAACGAAAATTCCAACAGAAGTGTCTGTTCGAATTTTTGTTTCTGCAGGGACCTTTCTGCGAAAGGATACATCTATTCAGACTACAACTCTTCAATATTATAAATAGCCCCCCCTAGAATTGATTTCAACACACAACAATCCATTCTTCTTCCTTCTCTTAAACTACTCTCTCTAAAGCCAGAAAAACCTTTATTGTATTAGTTCGTAGAGTCAAAGTTCGAGTGCTAGAACTCTGATTCCCATACTGTTGTTCTATCTTGGGAGACTATTTGTCAAGTAAACCGCCAGCACCAGAGCGGGGCAAATACAGTCTTAAGGAATAAGGCCCAGCCTCTGCTCAGCAGTCTAATCATATTCCTTACCTACTTCGTTTCTGTCCTCATACACTACCGCCACTCACAACAATTAAGACTGTACTTTGCCAGTGTATTGAAGATGTCTGCCAACGGAGTTGCTGCTGACGTTCATGTCCCCCGAATCAATGTTACTCCTGCCAACCACGGGGAGAAACCAGAGAAGTTCCTGGGGACGAACTTCAAGCAGTGGAAACAAAAGATGAGGTTCTACCTGACAACCATTGGGTTCGAAAGTTACCTTACTGCTGAATCTCCTGCTCCACCCACTCTGCAGGAGATTGATCAGGCCGCCATGTCTCCAGAGGAGAAGAAGGCCGCTGAAGAAGACAACAAGCGGAAACAACTATCCTATGATGCTTGGATCCATGCAGATTTCATGTGTAAGAACTACATTATGAACTGTCTTTCATATGTTCTCTACACTGCTTTCAGCTCTGCCAGTACCACAAAGGAGTTGTGGGAGCAACTGGACAGGAAGTACTGTGCACAGGATGCCGGTGCGAAGAAGTTCATTGTGGGGAAATTTTTGAACTTCAGAATGAATGACTCGAAGTCTGTGATGAGTCAGGTTCTGGAGTATCAAATGATTCTCCATGATTTGGAACAGGAGGGCATGAAGCCTAATGAGTCATTCCTGGTCGCTTCACTGATTAAGAAACTGCCGCCATCGTGGAACGAGTTCATGAGTTATCTCAAATTGAAGACCAAGGAAATGGGGCTTGAGGAGTTGATCATCAAGCTTCAGATTCAGGAAGACAACCGCAGGGCTCTAGGCAAAGGGAAGCAGCAAGTTGAAGCAAAGGCTCACCTTGTCGATTCCAAGGGAAAGTCAAAGGGGAACTCCAGCAAGAAACGCAAGACGCGTGATGGGGACGTGAAGTCTCAAGGGAATTCCGGGAAACCAGGACCTTCCAGGAGGATCAAGGGAAACTACTTCAATTGCGAAAAGCCAGGGCATATGAAGGCGGACTGTCACCAACTCAAGAAGGAAAAGGCCAATGTTGCAGAAACAAAAGATGACCCTATAGTGGAGGATTTGGTTAATTCCTTTGCTGTTGTGGTCTTGGAGGCAAACCTGGTTGAGAATCCGAAACAGTGGTGGATTGATACGGGTGCGACTCGGCACATTTGTTCTGACAGGGGTGCTTTCTCCACCTACTCTTCGGTGAAGGATAAGAAGCTGATCATGGGGAACGACGCTACATCCGAGGTGAAGGGAGTTGGCAAGGTGGTTTTGAAGATGACTTCCGGGAAGGAGCTCATACTGAACGAAGTGATGCACGTTCCTGATATTCGGCAAGAATTTGGTGTCCGGACCTCTGCTTGTTAGGGCAGGTTTTAAGTTGAATTTCGAGTCCAATCAGTTTGTAATGATGAAGAATGGTCAGTTTGTAGGAAATGGCTACATGTGTGATGGGCTCTTCAAAATGTCTGTAATGTCTGTTGTACGCTCATTTGCAAGCAATGAAAACAATGATTCTACTTACTTGATTGAGTCTTCTAATTTATGGCACCATAGATTAGGACATACAAACTACAATGCGATTCGAAAGTTAATTAAAACGAATCATTTGCCGTCTTTTGAAATCAACCCTCAAAGTAAATGCGAGGTTTGTGTGGGAGCAAAACTAACAAGGGCACCATTTCATTCAGTGAACAGAACCACATCTCCTCTAGAATTAATTCACAGTGATTTGTGTGACTTAAAATTTGTGCAAACTAGAGGAGGGAAAAAGTACTTTGTTACTTTTATCGATGACTGCACTAGGTATTGTTATGTTTATTTGCTAAGGAGTAAGGACGAAACCTTAGAAGCATTTAAACATTACAAAACTGAAGTTGAGAATCAACTTAGTACTCGAATTAAAGTAATTCAAAGTGATAGAGGTGGAGAATATGCAGGACCACTTGAAGAATATTGCTCACAGTTTGGCATTATTCATCAAACCACTGCTCCATGTTCTCCTCAATCTAATGGTGTTGCTGAACGCAAAAATCGTACTCTAAGGGAGATGATGAATGCACTATTACTAGATTCTGGATTACCCAAGAATTTGTGGGGGGAGGCTATTCTCACGACCACTACCATTCTTAACAGAATACCCCGTAAAAATAGTGATATTACTCCATATGAATTGTGGAAAGGTAACAAGCCCTCTTACAAACACTTGAAAGTGTGGGGCTGCTTGGCTAAGGTGGTAATACCCAAACCAAAGCAAGTAAAGATTGGACCAAAGACTGTAGATTGCATATTTATAGGATATGCAAACAACAGTAGCGCTTATCGCTTCCTAGTGCATAAGTCGCTGATACCGGACATCCATGAGGGCACTGTCATTGAATCAAGGAATGCAGAATTCTTTGAACAAGTTTTTCCTAGAAAGGAAAAGAAAGAGATAGTCTCTCGTAAACGAGACTATGATACGACAATAGGGTCAAATGTGGTGGTCCCTGTGGGGGACCCTGTGGGGGTCACTGACCCAAGAGGCCCTAATGCAGAATTCGAAGGTGTACCTTCAGAGAATGTTGCAGAACCTATAGGATCACCTCCTCTAGAGAATGCTACAAAAACATAAGATTTACCACCAGAGAATTCCGCAGAAGCCGAAGTCGCACATCAAGAGAACGTAGACGTTCCTAATGTCGAACCAAGGAGGAGTAAGCGGGCTAGGACTCAGAAAGACTTTGGTCCTGAATTTCTCACAAACCTTGTGGAAAATGAGCCTAGGACTATCCAAGAGGCGATGTCTACTCCTGAAGCCCCCTTTTGGAAAGAGGCCATTGAAAGTCAAATGGACTCCATCCTGCAAAATCATACTTGGGAAGTGGTTGACCTTCCTCCGGGAAATAAGCCATTGGGTTGCAGGTGAATACTCAAACGCAAGTATAAAGCTGATGGAACCATTGATAAGTACAAGGCTCGTCTAGTAGTCAAAGGCTATAGACAAAAGGAGGGACTTGAATACTTTGACACATACTCGCCTGTGTCTAGAATAACTTCCATTAGAGTATTCATAGCCATAGCTGCACTGCGTGGTTTTGAGATACACCAAATGGATGTTAAAACTGTTTTCCTAAATGGAGATTTGGACGAGGAAATTTATATGGAACAACCTGAAGGGTATGTGGTTCCAGGACAAGAGAAGAAGGTCTGTCGTCTTGTCAATTCATTGTACAGACTCAAGCAAGCTCCTAAACAATGGCACGAAAAGTTTGACAACACGTTGCGATCAAAGGGATTTTCTATAAATGAGTGTGATAAGTGTGTCTACGTGAAAGGGAACGCTGAATCCTTTGTCATGATATGCTTATATGTAGACGACATTCTCATTACTAGAAGTAGCCTGGATTTGATCCTGAAAACAAAGCAAATGTTGAAACAACTTTTCGATATGAAAGACTTGGGTGTAGCAGATTTAATCTTAGGGATAAAAATCTCTAAAACACCGAGGTTTTTGCTTTCACAATCTCATTACATTGAAGAGATGTTAAAGAGATATGAGGTCTTTGACCGTCAATGTGCAAGGACACCAATGTACGAATCTTTGTGTTTGGACAAACACTTAGGTGATCCTGTAAACCAAACGCAATATGCTCGGATAATTGGCAGTTTGATGTACGTGATGAACTGCACTCGTCCTGATATTGCTCATGCAGTCAACAAGTTGGCTAGGTTTACGCGTAATCAAGGAAATGCTCACTGGAAAGCTCTACTTCATCTATTGGGATACTTGAAGACCACAATAGATTATGGATTACCCTATGGAAGATATCCGGCAGTATTAGAAGGATACAGTGATGCAAACTGGATATCTGATAGTACAAACACCAAGTCCACTAGTGGTTACGTATTTACCATTGGTGGCGGTGCTGTTTCATGGAAGTCCTCTAAACAAACGTGCATCGCCCGATCCACAATGGAATCGGAATTTATAGCTTTGGACAAAGCTGGAGAAGAAGCAGAATGGCTTCGAGAATTTTTAGAGGATATCCCTTGTTGGGATAAGCCTGTGCCTTATGTGACAATTCACTGTGACAGTATGTCAGCATTAGGAAGGGCAGCAAACAATATGTATAATGGTAAGTCTAGACACATACGTCGAAGACATAAAAACCATTAGGCAGTTGGTCTCTACGGGGGTTATCACTATTGATTACGTGAAATCAAAGGATAACATGGCGGATCCGCTAACCAAAGCGCTACCGAGGGATCAAGTACACTGCTTGTCTAGGGGAATGGGCTTAAGACCCACAAAATAAGGAAATTTACGGTGGCAACCCAATCATACTGACTGGAGATCCCAAGAATTTGATTCAATGGGACAACTAAACTGTAAAGGACCAGTAAGCGCCTCGTGAAGTTTTGTACTTCGAGGTAAGAGCACTTAGGAGTTACTAACTCCACTTGCGTCATTCCCATGAAAGACATTTTAAATGCTCCTGCAGACCGGACGGAGGATGAGTCACTAAACTCTTAATGATCTCTGAAGAAGATTCTTAATCTCTTTAGCTTACGAGCAGAGCATTGGCAGGAATGCTCTTAGAACGAGATCACCTATTTGGGTGTGAAGTATGGGAGGCCGCTTCAAACGAGAACACCTATGAATCCGAGCAGTCCAAGGACTTTAACGGACTGAGAAAAGGAACGAGGCAACAAGGAAAATTATTGTGTTGATATCATTGTCTTGGTTTACACAAAACGCCGACTGGTTCAAGGCATCACGTCCACCGGGTGGCAAGTAAATTCGATGGTATTCTACTAGGGACGATTCAATGTCACTGACAATCGATCCCGATGCAATATGATTTTCCGCTAGAAATTCTAGGCTGGAGCACCACATTGTGCTGTGAGCATCAATTCTCTTTCATGTGGGGATTGTTAGAATTTTAGCACTAATGAGGCTAGTCCATGACTTTGTACCTCAACCAAAGGGGCCCCACACGTTTGAAATGAAGTTTCATTAAACGTGTATAATCTACTATGGTAGTAGATGACACTTGAGAAAGAATTACTAAAATTCATTGAAAGGTGAAAGAGTTATTGAAGCTCAAAGTGTGTTGGTTGATGCATTGAATATGGAATGCCAAGAGTTGGAATGGGAGAAGTCCCACATTGCTAAAATTGAGGAAGAAGGAACTTCTTATTAGTCCAAAACTTGGGTTAAGTGATTGGGCCCTTAGGGCACCCATGCTTTTGAAATGGGGGAGGAGCTAGATGCTCCTACACACGCACCCGCCTGGCTCCGCCAAGAGCCGAGCCCGGGCCGTGGGCTCGAGGGTCCGTGGGTTCGCGGTCTTGAGTTGATTATTATCTTTTTGGGCTAGAAACATATTGTGTTTGGTTAAGCCCAATAAGATAATCGGTTAAGTCTGAAACCAGCCCATCGGTTGAAGGATGTAACTGAAACGAAAATTCCAACAGAAGTGTATGTTCGAATTTTTGTTTCTGCAGGGACCTTTCTGCGAAAGGATACATCTATTCAGATAGCCCCCCCCCACCCCTAGAATCGATTTCAACACACAGCAATCCATTCTTCTTCCTTCTCTTAAACTACTCTCTCTAAAGCCAGAAAAACCTTTATTGTATTAGTTCGTAGAGTCAAAGTTCGAGTGCTAGAACTATGATTCCCATACTGCTGTTCTATCTTGGGAGACTATTTGTCCAGTAAACCGTCAGCACCAGAGCGGGACAAATACAGTCTTAAGGAATAAGGCCCAGCCTTTGCTCAACAGTCTAATCCTATTCCTTACCTACTCCGTTTCTGTCCTCATACACTACCGCCACTCACAACATACCTTGCTGATGGAAACCAGCCCCATCCAATCACACTCTAAATATGGGTGGTTCATGCATGCCTAATGATTTTGTAGTAGCATGTGCAATCATAAGGAATGAGAAGGGGATTTTATAATTGCAGGTGCTACTTTCCTGGGAAAAACCGGTGATAACACAGCTGAATTCATGGCATTTGTATAGGGACTTCAACTAATGCATCATAATAGGACCCAACGCAGTTCAAGTTCAAACAAACTCAAAATTCCTTATTGCTGGTCTAAACAGGAAGGGAGCAATAACAATCCACCGGCATAAAGTCTAAACAGGAAGGGAGCAAAAACAATTCAGGGCATAAGAGTAAGAAGTCGTACAAGAGTACTAACAAGGGGATCATCACCTGGCCATTTAAAGACTGTTAAATAAGAAGAAGCTATATGGGACAATAACCTGAGGGCACGATAGAATACAAGAGGATATGATCGTGGGTTTCAAGTAAAGAAAGCAGAATGAATTTAGGTGGATGGGATGAGTTAGATGCTGGGGTAATGGACGTGAATGTCAGACATTCTAAAAGGCAAGAGAAGCGGCCAAGCAGGTTGATAAATGTTCCTCCAAAGAAGAACAAGGTTAGTAGTAAATAGGTACGCAATGCTACACCATTGCTGCTAAGATTGATGACTTCCATTTCCCCATTTTTTGAGTTCGTGAAGTAAGTAGTTTAAGAATTCTTGTGACAACGAATTATGGAGGATGCTTTCTCACATCTGATGAAGCTGGAGATTGGAGCAATAGTTCTCTGATGAAGTGAGAAGTTGGCTGGTTGTTTCAAAGTTGGAATTAATCACAGTATAATTAATGCCCTCCAATGTGTATAGATACATTCTTGTTCATATAGCCACCATATTGGTTTTCTTGATACAATTGATTCTGTTATAGGATTGTCATGTAAGTTAACTTACGTAGGGGCAGCTTGTATCACAATAACTCTTTGTGCCAGAATTTTTGTTCACTCAAATAGTTTACATGGGTCAACAATTAACTTAGTAGTACTGATGCTAATAGTATTGTTTAGGTAAGAATTGAAGCATTCCGTGTACAATTATCTCTTCTATTTTTGACATCTCTGATTAGTATCGGAGGAATAAAAGAGGTAAAAACCAGAGATATGAAACTGAATGATTAGAAACGGTTTTTTTTTATTTTTATAATACATAGTCTACTATAAAAATAATTTATATAAATTAACAAACCGTGGCGAAAGAAAAATAATTTAAGCACATGGTGGAAGTGTTTGTTGAAATGAGGGAGAAAGGTGAGCTAGGCCTAATTTAAATACACTTACCATTGTGGTCGATAGTGGTGCTCTCGCTCGGAAGGTTTCTAAAGCTGTTAATATATCCCGGGAATTGGAGAAGTATGGTTTGCAATGTGATGAAGGGACATTGAGTGTGATTTTGAGGTGTTTGTGCCATTGTATGTTGGTGCTGCGTGTTCTTTGCTTAATAAGGTGAGAGAGGAGGTAAAGCGTGATAGTGCGATGTATAATGCTCTTATAGGTAAGTGGGTGATCGATGCTTGGTAGAGTTACTGAAGTTGACAAACTTTTGAAAGTTGTGGTGGATGGAGGAGTTGAGCCTGATAGTGCCACTTATAGCTGTATTATTGAGTGTTTTGAGAGCTGGTAGAGTTGAAGACGCTGATAGGATCTTTAAGTTCTTGGACGAGAAAGGGAATTCTTTGAGTACTGTGGTTAATGCAATGATCTTTAATTGTGTTGGTATTGGTGGAGCTTTGAAATACTATGAGGAAATGTTGAGTAATGGATTTCAGCCAAATATGGAGACTTATGTCAGGATTTTGATGTATTTTCTTAAAGTTAGAAGAGTCGCAGATGCTATTGAAATGTTTGATGAGATGCTAGGCCGGGGGTCAATTCCTGCCACAGGAACTGTTACTGAGCTCATTGAGCCACTGTGTAGATATGGCCCACCTCATGCCGCGTTGATGATATACCGGAGGCGAGAAAAGCAGGATGCAGAATTTCACTCGAGGCTTATAAGTTGTTGATCATGAGGTTATCTAGGTTTGGGAAATGTGGCATGCTGTTGAATATGTGGGATGAACTGCAGGAAAATGGTTATTCTTCTGATACACAGGTTTATGACGACATCATAAATGGTCTCTACAACAGTGGCCAGCTTGAAACAGCTGTGCTGGTTACAGAGGAGTCAACCAGGAAGGGATTCTAACCCAGCAAGATTATTTGTAGCAAACTAATAACATGTTGATGGAATCGAATAAAGTGGAGTTGTCTTACAAGCTTTTCTTAAAACTAAGAAAAGCCCGTGTCAATGAAAATGCACAAAGACATTGGCGTAAAAAGGCTGGCATTTTTAAGCTTTCCCGTTTACCAGTTGTTTAGTTGGATTGTGAATTAGTTGCACAGGCTGCTCTGACATGCCATGTTTCAAGTTGTAGAACATAAAATACCTGAAAAATGGATGCTGGGTTTCTGAAGGGCAGTGAGTTTGGACACCTAACTAGGAAGACATGCTGCAAAGGTGCGTATTTATTCTTCATGGTGAAATTTCCTAATACCAATTTTTGACAAATCTACTCACCTAGAATCCAATACGAAAATTGTAGCTAGCCAACTTCTGGAGCTCTTCATTGTCCCTATTCAATCCCTTCAAATACACTGCTTGAATGAGAAGATCATCATCGTAACCAAGGTTTTCTCGCTCGTTTAGAATCATCTTTGCTGATATAACAACAGATTTTACGGAGGTAACCAATTTGATGAGTCCGAGCGTTGCCACTTCACCGATGCCCCAAGGGATTTCTTCCAAGTCCAAGTACCTAAGAATTAAACGCTCCAGTCTTGGGAAATGGGAACCTTCTGCTCTCCATATCCTTAATTTACAAGTTTCAATCGACAAATATTTCAGTCTCTGGAATTCTCCTTCATTTAAGTTCCACTCCTCGCCAACAAATGCTTTATGCTTTAGTTTGAGCACTTCAAGATTAGGTAACGAACCAATGACCCTTATATGGTCCCATATTATATAAGACCCGCTCAATTCAAGTTCTCTAAGGCTACCTGAGAAAGCAAGTTTCTCCGGCCCATTCAGAGCACATCTTGCAAATTCTTGATGCAGGTAAGCTAGCCGCTTTCGTGAGGTTACTTCAGACTGGAAATAATGGAATTCAACTGATAGCTTTCCAAGTTTGTCAAGGAGAACCAGATTAAGGATGCTATCTGCTAGTCTTGACTCCTCATCCCCATTATCGAAAATCCTTAATTCTTTTAAATTGGGAATGATTTTAAGTACCTCATCACCAGCATGTCTGAAGATTTCGACACCAGAAAGTGTTTGTAGATTGTCAAGGACGCGACCAGCTTGAGCAACCCTAGAATCTGGCAAAACTGCTTCACCCCCACATACAATCAGATGTCTTAAATTGTGGAGCTCCCAAAATTCAGCTGGTAGATCTAACTTCACCACATAGATTGTGTCAATAATTAAAGTCTCCAGGTTCCAGAATAAAGAAAACTTACCTCGGACGTTCACATAACGAGGTGAACATGCAAGGTATCGTAACTGAACTAGTCCAGCCCTATCAATTTTCAAGTATTTGCCATCATCAATACGAAATACTTGTAGCATCCTTGGATTTGAGGAGAATTGAGAACTGTGATAGTTGCAGCTGAAAGAATAACTATGTCGCCAGTTTGCTGAACAATTATTATCAGAAAGGTGATAAACTAAATGACGTCCACTTCCTTGTCTTTGTGGAAGGTCGATATCATCCTCCTTCACAAGGCAAAGAAACTTCTCTTTCTCAGCTTCTCTGGTACAAAATTCTCTTAGTAATTCATGCACAATGCAACTTCTTGTGCTCATTCGTCCACGTTGCTCCTTGACCAAAACTAGATTTCTGCCAATAAGATCGTTCAAATACTCTAATGCCACCTCCTCCACAACTCTATCAGTACTGGATTTTATGAATCCATCTGCCACCCATAGATTGATGATCTCAGAAATTGGGATTTGGATATCTACTTTGAAAGTCGCCATGTAAAGAAAGCATGGTTTTAAATGAACCGGCAAGTGGTTGTAGCTCAAAGATAGTACCCCCAAGCAATGGCCATCATTTTCTGTATTTACAATGGAGCTCACATTTTCTGTGACACCCTCCCAATATGCTCGTGTTTTCTCGGACACCTTAAGGAGTCCCCCGATGATTACTATCGCTAAAGGGAGTCCTTTGCAACCCTTCGCAATTTTCCTCCCAAGTCTCTCCAATTCAGGAGGGTATATGTCCCTCCCAAAGACAATTCCTAGAAGCAATTCCCAACTTTCATCATTGTTTAGAAGCATCATTTTATAAGGACTGCAAGTGCCAACACTAAGCGCAACACTCAAAACCCTTGTAGTTAGCACGATTCTACTTCCGTTCTTGTTATTAGGAATAAACCTTCTCATCTCATCCCAAGCCGCACCACTCCAAATATCATCTAGTATGATAAGATATCTTCTACCACACAAACCCCTGTATAATTTGTGTCCTAGCTCTTCATCTCCTATTTGACCGTTTTCACGGAAACCAATATCATATAAAAGGGAATGAATCATTGCTCCAACGGTATAAACTTGTGATATTGTCACCCAAGCTCGAACGTGAAAATGATACTTTGCATATGGATGGTTATAAACATTTTGAGCTAGAGTAGTCTTACCTATGCCACCCATGCCAACAATTGGAATGATTTGTCGATTGGATTGATCACTGGTGAGCTGCTCCATCAAACGGGCCAACTCGTCGTCTAATCCCACCATCCTAACCATTTCACTTGGGGGCGGCACTGATGATTCAACACACACCAAGTTTCTCTGCTTTATTTGTTCCCTTTCACCTGCTATCAATATTGGCCTATATTCCATGGCTCGTTGGATGATCAAATCCATTTGTTGGATTTCTTTCTCAAGATCTTGAAAGAGAAGAGCATGGGCCTTGCTTTTATTGCGTGAGGATCTTGCTAGAATCTGATCAGCAACATAGGATTCAATAGTATCTTGGACCACATAAGCAACATGGGCCATTTTCCTCTCAAAATCTTGGGGTATTCTTTGGGAATAACTAGTACTCTCAAGAAAATCAACTAGGAAATTGGTTTTATGGAGAAGGGATTTTAATTGTGATCTGTTAAAAGAAGCAGGGCAAGTAGGGTGTTGGATTCGGATTAAGGCATTCATAAGAGACACAAGAGCTGCATATGTTGCAGCCATCTCAAAGTTGATGAGGTTTAATGGAAGTAGAAAGATTTCAAGTCTAACTTATGAGACCTTCCAGTATTAGTGCAAGGACTTTGAAGGAAACCACTCATACTTTTCAATCATGTCCGTCCACGGGTTCCATATCAGGGGCCCGGATGAGCAATAATACGACCTTTTTGGGGACCAGAAAAAATTGTTGGGAAATTTCATAGGGAACAGGTTTGGTGATGAAAATATCTTCTAAAATGGGAACCCTTTTTTTAACTTCATTCTGCTTGCTATAGATAATAGTTTTTCACGCGATAAATGGCAGCGACAAGTCACAATACCCTGCAGTCAAAACTCATCACATGGCGAGAACATCCTGCAATACGTGATCTTGACATTCTTATTTTGCAACGTTCAATTAACACAAGTATTAGGCTATGAAATCCTCCTTCATTTGAGCTCCTCTCCTTGCCAGCAAATAGATTATGTTTTCGCTTAAGCACTTCAAGATTGGGCAATGAACTAACATCCAACATGTTGCCACATGTAATCGGACAATCCCCAGTTTTCTGAGGCTACCCGAGAAAGCAGGACTGCTCAACTCACGATTGTAAACACATATACGACATTCTTCATTGAAGTAGTGAAGCATCCACTTGATAGTATTTATAATTTCTAAAGTCATGCCTCCTGACGTCTTTGTTTCTCAAGAAATGCCCAGTTCTTTTAAAATTTGCAATTAATTTCAGTACCTCGGAAACAGCATACTTGAAGGTCTTAACTCCAGAGAGTTTTTTGCAGGTTGTCAAGGGCACAAGTCACACAACCAAACACCGACACCCCTATCTGGCAAAACAACCCTCCCCAATGAGGCACAAGGAGATGTCCAAGATTGTGAAGATCCCAGAGGCATGTGTAGATTCAGTTTCTCAGAGTTCCATAAAAAGTTAAATATCAAGGTTCCAGAATAGAGAGAATGAAAATTCAAACATTAGGATGCCAAGATTACGATCAAATGAATCTGCAAGGCTGCTTAAATGAACTAGCTCTGTAGTATCAACTTTCAAGTTTCTATTGACGATATAGATTGCCTGTAACATCATAAATCCGGATGCAAATTGTCAACATCCATAGTTGCATGAACATCACGAAGCGATTTCTTCAGCAAATACAATGTCGTATATGGATTGCACTGCACAAGCGAAAACGGTAAATTTGTCAGCTACAATGACAATACGATACTCTAGAAGAGTTGAAGATAATTAGAAATTTACCTTCATCATGTGGAATATTAGGTTGATCAACAAGGAGTTGGTTAAGTGTGTTTAAATCCCGTTCTAAATTACCAGAGGCACTGAAAATAAGTGACAATGAACTGACTCAGTTTGCTATCACAAGGCCAATCATCAGTATACGCGCAGAGAGAGAAAAGATGAGAAAATCAAAAGAGGGCAGGTTTTAAAAGACGGAAAAAACAGAATGCTTAAAAGCTGGACATGATAACAAGAATACCGTTATACCGATTCTTCGGAGCAATCTCCATAGCAACATCTGCAAGCTTCGACACCAAAGTTGATTTCAGATTGTACCTGTAAGATATTTTAATACATGAATAGCTCAGATAGTGTAGAATGATTGGAGCATATAGCTGTAATACAAAAAATGAGAAAAAACCAATTTGTGTTATCAGCTTCACCATCATTCTGATCCAAGAATCAGTGAACTTCACTAACATACATGATCACAGACAGATGATGATCAATAGTCCATAGCCTCCAACGACTAATCGATAGTTAAAAAAAAAAAAAAAAAAGAAGCCGTTTGGTTTGTCTTTTGAGCTTTACGAGTCCTACAGAAGTAAATGTGAAGTTCATAATGCATAAAGCTGATATCACCCTTACTCGTCTTGATGCATCTTTACAAGAGTCTTTAGTCCATTCAAGTAATATGTTATGGTCGGTTTTATGCCAATATGTTGATTCAGCTGTTTGTCACTTAGCCGGGCACCACCCTCACCAACTAGCTGCTTACTGTCACGAACCATCTTCTCAAGAGATATGACAACTCCACGAAAACCCTCCCTGGATTTTAATACCGGAATACAAAATCATAGGCAAATGTTACTACTACCTTCTAAATGTCATAACACAAACTGCAAAGGTAATGCCAGTAGGCAATGGATTTCAATAACCGGAACACAAAATTGTAGGCAAATTTCACCACCTTATGAATTTCATTACACAAACTGCAAAGGTAAGGTAATGTCAGACACATCCAATCTAATAAAATCATGTCTTACAAAATAAAACCATCTGCTTTTTATTCCCTTTAGAAGCTCACTGTCTGCTATCTAGTTTAGTCTAAAGCTATGTTTAGCAAAACTAGCTGCTAACTAGTACTCCCTCCATCCCACAACAAATGTCACATATTCCATTTATATCTGCCCCACTACAAATGTCACATTTCCATTTTTGGCAACATTTACAACCCATGTGCATTTGTCCCCCAACATTTACACTGCACATTAAACTCCGTTTCCTGAACCAAACATGACATTTGTTCTGGGACGGAGGGAGTAGATGATTAGATAGTGGATAAGCTAGTGACGGAGTTGTTTTGTAAATTAATCAATTCGCTCATATATGATTTGCTAAATATAGTACTCCATATAAAAACGAATAAGCTAGCTTAGCTTATTTTTTAATAAGCTACCTAAACAATAATATGAGATCAACTAGGCTATAAATTACTACCAAGTAGGCGCTGTAACATACTTATTTCGAAAAAATAAGGTCGACTAGTTGATAAGCTAGTTAGTGACAAGATTACTTACAGAGTCCTGTTCATGAGCTGGAGGACCTCTTGAAGAGAATCCATTTGCTTGACCAAAAGAGCATCCTGTATGCCATCAATACAGGACAGCGCACCCAAGTTTGTTGGATCTTGGAGGAGCTAAACATCAATTTTCGTCGAATATCTTACATGTTTGTGAAAAAGATTGAATTTTTAAGAAGAGAAGAGAATTAACTGTAAAGAAGAAAGAGGAAGATGGAAGTTACCGGCAAGGTCTTGATGATGGAAGAGGCGTTATTGAATTGGGAAATTAGAAGAGACTGGAGCTCTTCCCATCGACCCATCTGCTCAACTTTCACTTTTTTGAACATCTGCTCATATTTTCTCACTAACGATTCCATTCCAATTCCTCCAACTGCAAATATCAATCTACTCTAGGGTTTAAGGAAATCAACTGTACATATACCAGCAAGCTTGGGAATTGGGATTATTGAAACTTTCCATTTCATTTTCGTTTTTTTGGTAGTAAATTAATTCTAAATCATATTGAATAAAAAATTGTAAAAGTAATATTAAAATATATATACTTCGATGCTAATATTTTCGTTGTATGAAGGGCTAATTTCTCTAGTTCACCCTAATTAATTCACTAATAATACTTTAGTCCATCTAATTTTAACAATAACATCATATAACATATTTAACAAATTAATTATATAACAGGTCAAAAGTCAAGTTGCTGCCAAACACATTCTTAATTTAAACTTCTAAACAGTTTACATTTTTATCATAAATTTTCATTTTATTATAAAATTGATCCAAACAATTTGTATTTACTCGCTATAACTATCTTTCTATTTTCAAACTTACCAACAAAATTGCAAATAACCCTCTTAAAAAATTTAATAAATATTTTAAATATAAAATTTCATTATGAAATAATAAAAAATTACAAAACAATATTAAAAAGATAGAAACAAATCCATACTTTCATGCTCCATGAAAATAGCTTATATGGAAATTGATTTGGAGCTTTCTCGTGTGGAAGAAATATAAAAGAAAATGAAAAAAATAAAGAAAATTATAATATAAAAATTTATTTGTTAATAATTTTGAGATTTTTTATAAGTTTTTGTTATTTCTTACTTCCTTCCCCACGGGACAAGGTTACCACTTATTTTTAGGTCGATATAATAAGCACCAATTACTTTTTTGATAAAATAATGTAGTGGTTAATTTGTACTATATTGGAAATTATTGCTAAAAGTATTACTATTTTATTCCATAAGGTTAGTATATTGATTAGACAAAAGTTTGAATGATCAGATTAGACAAGTGATGCTTGTTGTGATTTTGTATAGATAAATTAGAGTGATGTTTGTATTTGTATAGTCTGGATCGGCTCTACTTTGACATTGTTTGAAAATGAGAAAGGTATGTTTTTTCTTCCAAAAAAAAGTATTTTTTTTTAAAGTTATGAATATTTTATATAACATGGTGGAAGAAAGATTTGCAAAATGGAAGCGGGAACCTTTTTTTGAGAGATAAAAAAGGACTAAACGACAATCATGTTTCAGGACTGAGTAAGTATCTTTTAATATTTTTGCTATTTTTTGGAAGATTATATTTGAAATATAATTTTTGTAAATAATTTTATATTTTTAGAACTAGTTTAAAATTTAGATTTTTTATTTAATTTATTTTAGTTTTAACGTTTAATAATTTGAAAATGTGAAATGGAAGAGAAGGAAACTATAAAATGTTGGGTAAAATGTAAAACTCTATACTCCCTCCATTACGGGTTCAACTTCTCACATTCCATTTCGAGATGTCCCAATTTCAACTTCTCCTCGATTAAGGAAAATCTCTCCACTACTTTATTAACCATCTATCATACTTTATTCACAACATATCATATTTTACTCAATTTATTTCTTACTTTATTCGCCGTCTCTCATGCTTTATTTACCATCCCTAGCTTAAAACTTATGCCAGGATCCGCGGGAAGTTTGATCGGGGGGGCACTAAAAAATCTATAAAAACATGTAAATATGTAAATGTTGGTAAAATTTATGATTGATGTGCTTGATAAACAACAACTTTGCAAGTTCACAGTCCTCCACTAAAATCAATCTTTTTTTTTTTTAGGTGGTCTTAGGAGAGACCACCCTTCGATAAAGACTTAAGAGACTAAGTTTCATTAATTATAAAAAAACCTCAAATAAAAAACAAGCTACTAAAAACACCACAACCCAACCAAGGGTCAGAAAGTGGGTATTCGTAAACGGGTATACGGGTATGTATATATAGTAAACCCAGCCCATATCACACCATTAATTCACACAAAACCCTAAGCAATCAGCTGAAAAAATCTTCTCTCTACAATTTCTCTTCCTGCCACCTGTAACCGCTCTTTCGCCGGAAAACTGCTCGAAACACTCCATGTCGACGTGGTTTCTATGTAATCGAGCTAGAAGATATCAATTTCGACGTGGTTTCTATGTAATCGAGCTCAGAAACATCAATCGGAGAAGCTCATCGAAGATCGACATCACAAAGGGTACGAAGCAACTAGATCTCGACATAATTTATGTGAAATCGGTGTTTATGTCGCAATTGTAGTTGAAATTTCGAATCATATCTGAAAATCGCGTAATTTTTGTTTCAAGTGTTCTAGCTAATCTGTGTTATGTTTTGACTTATTTCTGTAATGTTCTTGCTTATATGTCGGATGTGCAACTAAACAGACTACATAAAACTATACTCGAAAATTTGTGTTTCTACTACGGTTTGGTTGTTTATCCTCCAATCTACTCAAATTATGTTCGTATGTAAGTTTCAACAATGTTTTCATTCAAATATTAATTGATGAATGATTTTTTTCACAATAGAAGTTGAAATTTGAAAACAGATCTGAAAAAAATCACATAGAAAACTGTTCAAATGTTCTAGCTAATTTGTAGAATGTTGTGGCATATGTATGTAATGTTATATGTGATATGGAGCATGTAATGTGTAATGTTGCTAATAATATGTGTTATGTGCTGTCTACAATGTTCTACGTTATGAGTGTAATGTTCTTCCCGTATCTCTGTGATGTTCTTGGCTGATCTCTGTAATGTTTTCAAAAATATACGTAAATGTTTTACTTGCAATATCTCTGGTGTTATTTTCAAAAATATACGTAAATGTATATGAATAATGTTCTCACCTATTTGGGTACTGTTTTCACCTATTGATTATATAAATGAGAACATTGATAAAAATGTTCTTACTTATATACATAATGTTCCTACTTATATCATCAATGTTAGACATTTCACATATAAACAAAAAATACATTACATGACGTTCATGAACAAATAAGTGTGATAAAATGCAAACAAGTCCGTCTTTTTCGTCTCTATGAAGTCTTGGTCTCTCATAAGGCTTTGTATTTTTTTTTACCATTTAGACCCATTTATGTTGATGGTTTGGAACTGGACCCTTTAAAATATATTACTAATTCTCTAGAATACAACATGCCTAACTAACTCAAGTAACGTGTAGCACAACCATCATGAACAATGCCACCACCAAATCCTCCTCTCAACTTGTCGCCGCCACCGCCAGTCTGTACGCAAGCAAGCTCCACCTCTGCTGCCATGGCGCCCACTCTCTCGCCCGGACCGTCCACGCCAACATGATTACCTCCGGTTTCACTCCCCTTGGTCACATTCTCAACCGTCTCATCGACTCTTACTGCAAATCCTCTAATCTCAATTATGCAATGAAGCTGTTCGACGATATGCCTCAACCAGATGTTTCCTCAAGAACCACTCTCATTGCTGCTTACTCTGCTTCTGGACACCCTAAGTTGGCTACAAAGCTCTTTCATGACACCCCCTTGAGTATTCGTGATACCGTAATTTATAACGCCATCATTACTTGCTATTCTCATCACAATCATGGCCATGCTGCTCTTGCTCTCTTTAATCATATGCGCCGAAAGGGGTTCAAGCCCGATAGGTTTACTTATTCCAGTATCCTTGCCGCTTTGGGGCTTATAGCTGACCGCGACCACCATTGTCACCAGCTGCATTGTGTTGTTGTCAAATCTGGGGCCGGGTTGGGGACTTCCGTGCTCAATGCGCTCATGTCGGTTTACGTCAAGTGTGCGTTGTCTCCGCTGGCGTCGTCGTCGTCGTTGTTGGCGTCGGCAAGGAAGTTACTTGATGAGATGCCGGTCAAGACTGAATTGACATGGACGACTATTATCACGGGTTATGTGAGGAACGGGGATCTTCGTGCTGCTAGGGGAGTTTTTGATGCGATGGATGAAAGGCTGGTTGCGGCGTGGAACTCCATGATTTCGGGATATGTGCATAAGGGGCTTGTGTTTGAGGTTTTTGAATTGTTTAGGAAGATGATGCCTTTGGGGATTAAGTATGATGACTTTACCTACACGAGTGTTCTCAGTGCTTGTGCTAATGCTGGTTTGTTACGCCATGGAAAGCAGATTCATGCATTCATCTTACGTACAGTGGCAAAACCCCCTTCAGACTATATGGTGTGCGTAAATAATGCTCTGATTACATTATATTGGAAATGTGGTAACATTGACCAAGCAAGGAGAATATTTGATATGATGGACAGGAGAGACCTTGTTTCACGGAATGCAATATTATCAGCTTACATCAGTGCAGGGAGAATCCATGAAGCCAAATCCATTTTTTATCAGATGCCAACTAAAGATATGGCATCCTGGACAGTTATGATATCTGGATTAGCACATCTCGGGTTAGGTGAAGAAGCTTTAAGGCTCTTCAACCTGATTAGACAAAATGGACTTGAACCATGTGACTATGCATTTTCAGGAGCCATAACGTCTTGTGCTGTACTTGCAGCTCTGGAGCAGGGGCGCCAGCTCCATGGACAGCTTATCCGGCTTGGTTTTGACTCTAGCCTCTCTGCTGCAAATGCTTTAATAACAATGTATGCAAGATGTGGAGTCCTTGATTCAGCTCATACGGTTTTTAACACCATGACTTGTCATGATTCTGTATCTTGGAATGCAATGATAGCTGCTCTCGGACATCATGGACATGGTGTCAAAGCAGTAGAACTTTTTGAAGAAATGTTGGAGGAACAAATCATGCCTGATCGGATATCATTCCTGACAATCCTTTCTGCGTGTAGTTATGCAGGTTTAATTTCTCTCTTTTGTTTATGACTATATCTCATTTTCTTCCTAATTGTTGTTAGCACTATTTTATTTTCTTCCTCTTCTAGCCAAACCTCACCCAGAGCCAGTGAAATTTGAATCCACGGCCTACCCATTTGCACATGATGAGGCTAACCATTAGTCTATCTTTATCTGCCGCCATGCAGGCTTAGTTGAGGAAGGACAACGCTATTTCAACTTGATGGATAAAATTTATGGAATAACGCCTGGTGAAGATCACTACGCCCGATTGATTGATTTATTGTGTCGGTCGGGAAATTTGTCAGAAGCAAAAAATGTCATCCAGAAAATGCCTTTTGTTCCTGGAGCACCAATTTGGGAAGCTTTACTCTCTGGCTGTCGCCTCCATGGTGACGTGGAATTGGGGGTAACCGCTGCCGAACGACTCTTCGAGATGATTCCTGAAAATGATGGTACTTATGTACTTCTAGCCAACACGTTTGCTGCTGCAGGCCGATGGAGTGAGAAGGCTTTGGTGCAAAAATTGATGAGGGACCGGGGGGTGAAGAAAGAACCTGGTTGTAGTTGGCTTGATGTTGAAAACAAGGTGCATGTATTTTTAGTCGGTGACACAGCACACCATGAGATGCATGCAATATACAGTTACTTGCAAGCATTAGTCCTGAAGATAAAGAAATTGGGATATGTTCCTGATACTAAACTTGTGTTACATGATGTGGAGTCCGAAGAACAAAAAGAATATGCATTGTCTACTCATAGTGAGAAGCTGGCAGTTGTTTATGGACTTCTAAAACTTCCTCGTGGAGCCACCATCAGGGTTTTCAAGAACCTCCGTATTTGTGGGGATTGTCACAATGCAATCAAGTTCATATCCAAAGTGGAGGATAGAGAAATTGTTGTAAGAGATGCAAAGAGGTTCCATCATTTTAAGGATGGTGAATGCTCGTGTGGTGATTACTGGTGAAAGGAGCATTTTAAGAATTCATTATAAGTGGGTGTTTTGAAAAGTTTGTTCATGCCATCCCGGACGTGGGGTCTATTGATGCCTTTGACATCAGTTCATGGCTTTTTTTGGATCACATGCCTGCTAATGAAAGCTCTAGCAGTTACAGGCTGAAGCATAACTGCTTCGTTTTATATTTTCGGGATTTACCTGTGCAGAGAAGCATCAGTGAGGTATATTACACGAGCAACAGTTTAAGAAGTTGCCGCTCTCTGTGTCCCCTCGATATAATACAGGATTGGATCCTTCACGTTGCCTGTGCAGTATAGCGCTAATACAGTCAATTCATGATGCCTCGCTATGTGGTCTTTAACTTATCTTGAGAAAGACAAGTGTCTTGAAATCTTTTTGTCGATTTTGACCTTGCAGGAAACAGAGGTATTGGAGTAGTTCCGGCAGCTATTTAGGAAAAAAAACACACACACACAATCAACTGTTGGCTGGAATGCACTTGTCATCTGGATATAACTTGACAGACATAGGTACAAGCCAAAATCTGTCACATTTGCTCATGCAGGTCATCAGAAACATGATTACATATGCAAATCGTATGCAGCGCACGAGAAATGGAAAAGGCTTCTATTATTTTAAGGATCATAAATGTTGTTGTGATGATTACTGGTGGAAGGAGTTGTTATGATCCTATCAAGCCAATGTTTAAAAAAGGTTGTTTCCGTTCTTAGCTGAGAGTTACCTGGAGTGCGCGGCTCTCTGGAGAAGTAATCGATGACCTGCTGAAAGCATTACAACTTCCTCTGGTATAAGAAGATGCTAGTAAGTTACTGAATATGTACACCACACCGGAAGGCTTGGTCATTACACTTCAAATCCTTCCAACTTCTAGCAACTAGCAAGGCACTCGCCAAAAGTTTGTAGCACAATATGAAGATTGGAGATTTTATTGTACTTCACTTATTAACGTTATAAATACATTTAAGCTCCATTGTAGACTTGTAGTAGTCGTTTTTTGTTTGGTTTAATTTCACTATGTTTTTTCAATGATTTTTGAATAAAATTTACCTCTGATTAAACTTTTTCCAAAGAATTATTAGAGCCGGTCAAATAAATTTTGACTATCAAAAGACATTTCCATCTCTCAATTTTCACTAAACCCGTGAAAAGAGGAAGAGAACTACAATTCAAAAGATTCCATGGGAATATTATTTCTTTCAAGTTATTTATAAATGTCGCAGAATATCAACTCGACCTTACAAAAACTACAACTTTTCTTTCATAATTTGTCACCTTCAATCTGTAAGTTACATATGGGATTCAGATTCTTTTGTCAGCTTAATGTGTGTTACTAATTCTCCTCTTACCTTTTTCTCTCTGCAGAAGAAAGAAGCATTAGCTCGCAATGGCTGGAGAAAACCTCAATGTGTTGAACGCTCTTGATGTTGCGAAAACGCAATGGTATCATTTCACTGCGATTGTCATTGCAGGGATGGGATTCTTTACCGATGCGTATGACCTGTTTTGCATTTCGCTTGTGACACGGATGTTAGGCCGGATTTACTACCATGTTGAGGGTGCGCCTAGACCAGGCACCCTGCCACCGAGCGTCTCAGCAGCAGTGAACGGTGTTGCTCTATGTGGAACGCTTGCTGGACAGCTATTCTTCGGTTGGCTAGGTGACAAATTGGGGCGGAAGAAGGTTTATGGCGTTACGCTGATGCTTATGTCGCTTTGCTCCATTGCATCTGGTCTTTCATTCTCAAGGGATCCGACAGCCGTGATGGCTACTCTCTGCTTCTTCCGGTTCTGGCTTGGCTTTGGCATTGGTGGTGACTACCCGCTTTCTGCAACCATCATGTCCGAATATGCTAACAAGAAGACGCGTGGTGCGTTTATTGCAGCCGTCTTTGCTATGCAGGGTTTTGGGATTTTAGGAGGCGGGGTTTTTGCAATGATCATTTCTTCAGTGTTTAATGCGAGGTTTGCTGCCCCGGAATACCGGTTCGATGCTGCTGGCTCGACTGTACCACAGGCAGATTACGTTTGGAGGATCATCTTAATGTTTGGGGCACTCCCGGCTATCCTTACATACTACTGGCGAATGAAAATGCCTGAAACCGCTCGTTACACTGCCCTCGTGGCTAAAAACGTGAAACAAGCTACTGCAGACATGTCGAAGGTGTTGAACATGGAAATCGAAGCTGAGCAGCCACAGCAGCAGAATGCCGAAGCGCCCAAGTCTGCATATGGTTTGTTCTCTAAACAGTTTCTTAAACGCCACGGATTGCACTTGCTTGGAACTAGTATGACATGGTTGCTACTAGACATTGCGTTTTACAGTCAAAATCTGTTCCAGAAAGATATCTTCAGTGCCATTGGATGGATTCCTCATCCTGAAACAATGAACACGATCCATGAAGTTTTCGTAATCGCAAGGGCACAAACATTGATTGCCTTGTGCAGTACTGTCCCTGGATACTGGTTCACAGTGTTCTTCATCGACATAATCGGAAGATTTGCCATCCAGTTAATGGGATTCTTCTTCATGACCGTGTTCATGTTCGGTCTGGCCATCCCATACCATCACTGGACTCGACGAGAGAACAGAATCGGGTTTGTGGTAATGTATGCTTTGACATTCTTCTTTGCGAACTTTGGGCCAAATGCGACCACATTTGTTGTGCCAGCTGAGATTTTCCCTGCCAGACTAAGGTCAACCTGCCACGGGATTTCAGCTGCAACTGGGAGATTGGGTGCCATATTCGGTGCTTTCGGGTTCCTGTACTTGGCTCAGTGTCAAGACCCTGCAAAGACAGATGCCGGTTACCCACCAGGTATTGGTGTGAGGAATTCGCTCATTGTGTTGGGGTTTGTCAACTTGTTGGGCTTTTGCTTCACGTTCTTAGTCCCCGAGTCTAAAGGGAAGTCTCTGGAAGAGCTGTCGGGCGAAAATGAGGATATGAGTGAAGAAACTGCTGATGCTGCTAGAGTGTGAAGCCATGAATGCTTCCACAACCTCTTCTTTTCTCCTTTTAAACTTCTCTATTAGGGTGACTTAGTTGTACAAGTTATAGTCTTTGATGGTGAAGTTTGTAACTTTTATCTGTATCTTGTTAAATGTGTTCTTTTGGGGTTTATCAGGAACTCTTCTCCCCCAGAAAGTAACACAATTAGCCTATGTTTGCTGATTTCTTGGATTCTTGCAATTGATGATTTTAGTTGTACAACTGATGCTCCAAAGATGAATCAAGAAAACCTATAAACCGCGTCCGTTACAGTGAAAGTTCGTGTCAGTCCACAGGCATTCCATCAAACTAAGTTGTGGACTTTGTGGGCGTTGTATGAGAAAATTTAAGAGAGAATAGAGTATGTATACTGACTGAGCCGCCCCTAAAAAGAGTCCTGACAATGCTCGGCCGTATCAATAACATATAGTGGAAACCGGCTGGATTAGCCGATTAGGAAGTTAAAAATAGAAAAAGAATATCAATCCCAATTATAAATTTAAACAACAATGCCTGTTAAGTAAAAGAAAACCCTGTCAGTTTTGCTTGATCATATGATAGAACAAGTATTACCTAGTGCAGCTTGTGAACAAGGTGGACTATATTCCAACTCTGTTTCAACACCTTTAACTCTATTTTGGCCTAATTTTCTTCTGCTTGATCATCATCATAAGTTGATCATTTTCTTCTGCTCTGATACAGCCTCTTTCAGCACTGCTGTCCTCACCCAGTACGGGATCGAAGATTGAATATTTGTGGGGTTTCCTTGTTCTTGTTAGACTTCGTCATTTTCATGCCCTGAAATTCGGGATTACTGGGTGATTTCTTCCACAGCTTCCACAGCAGAACCAGATTATGATTCAGACCTGGTTTTTTCTCCTTCAATACTGGAAGCTCATCTTCTAGAAAACACAAAATAACAATTACACTCTCAACATCCTAACAATTATTACTCCAGTGGCGGACCTAGAATTTATTTTGCCTACCCGTGTTGAAAATTGGTTTTTTACAACTTCCTCTGTCCCACGATAAGTTTCCCGTTTCTATTTGTACACGTTGAATGATATAGACGTATACTATAACTATACATAAAAACAAACATAATTAACCAATACTGGTAGTCTGGTACTCCTTCGCCTCACGGTCTTGCCGATCGGCCTCTGCTGCGATTCTAGTAGCCTTGACCAACTCAGCTATGTTCTTTCTCTCGCATTCTCCTTCTGAGAACGCATGTTTTCAACTTGCGATCTATAATTCTATATATACTGTTCTCGGACAAGGAAACTGAATCCCAAGTAAGTGACAAGTACTACAACTTTGGCACTTGCGGCATAAACTTACACTTTTCCTTTTCTAGCAAGCAGCGTAAGATATCACATATTCTTAAGCGTGCCCGGAATTTACTATGTACACCCCGAAAGGTAACGGTTACAGATTTCCCACGTAATTGCAAAAGGCATGGCATATTACAATAACACCTGTGGTCTTCTATATCCAATATTATGAGACATCTTTTATAGTTGAGCCTCAACATTAAAATCTACTAACTGACAATTAAAAATTTAATAGTCTTCCTCAGGAATCCGAGTCACTCCAGAGCGTTCTCATCTCCGGCTCCGAGCACGTTACTCGAAAACAAGTATGATCATCTATGCATGACAAGAATTTATAACTTCTCTAACTTGCGGTTCAATTCGTTATCTTCCCCCTCATCAAGTAAGCTTATAATGTAAGGAACTAACGGAGCGTTGTTATGAAATTATGACGAATTGGTCCAAGTTTGGCCTTTGCATTGTCTGAGGGGAATCTTGGAATGTCACTAAGCAACCCACCTGTCATATCTCTGATACAAGAGGCCTTTTGTAATCTTGGAGCAACTGTGAGACAATAATGGCCAGGTTTAGGACCACACTATTGACAAGGTATCATGTGCACTTGGCTTTATCCACACCATTTCTACTAGTACTTGACAAGGATTGAGCAGATAAAGGATTTCATTACTTGACGTTTTGCTGGAGAAACAAACAAAAGCTTAATGCCAACATGAGTTTCTATCCAAGTTTGAACTTTTAGAGGAGGCCTTATCCCACCATTAAGACAATGCCAAAGATCTAAAAGACCCACCTATGTACATTCTTGAAGCAATAACAAGACCAGCACTTATGATGATTGCAGGTAAGTGTCCAAATCGACAAGTTGGAGCAGGCAAATTTGCTTTCTGGTGTGCTTGCTGTTTCGAGCAACTTGCCCAGAAGATCGTCCAGGCAATCTCTCCGGGTATATACCCCATAAAATAAATTTAGAAAAAAAGACCTGCAGGCGATTTCTCACCTATTACCGATTCTGGTGTTCAAATTCAATCACTAGAAGCTAAATAAGTTGCATCTTTCATTCAAAGATAAAACAGTTAAAAAAAATTGTAGCCACAGTAACATGTTACAACAATCTCATCACAAAGAATCAAGAGATGTAATGCAATGGAACACTGTTATTCATATTTCATACCACAACTCATTTCACGGAACAGCTAGTGCATAAAAGAATCGCAAAGACAGCAAGCTAAACAAAGGATAGTTTACATTACAACCTCACCACGGCAATAGATTTTGTCATGCAAGAAGAAGCATCCAAATCTTGTGCTACATGGTTCCTTGAAATATGACTCCAGCTTTCACCTGTACCAGCCATGTCCAACATCGTCACGAAATCCAGAACCTGTCCAAATATTTTAAACATTTCGACCCCAATAATCAAATTCTGATCAGCAACAAATGCGGCATTCCAATCCATTGGGGCATCCGGATGTGTAGAAACTTCATTCCACATAAGATGCACTAGATCAAGCTCCCAGAGCTTCCTAACCGCTTTATTTCGCCTCCCTATTTGACCATCTCCCTCGCACCAAGAAACAGAAAGCATGAGCAGCCGGTTCATACAAGAGATAACTTTTGGGTAGTAGTCATGGACTCGGGGTGGACATGGAGTCGTTTGAATCCTGACCCAATAGCCCTTTTCTATATCGTACCCAACAAGCTTATCAGTTTCTGAGTATACATAAAAAGTTCCATTACATATTGAACCTGAACATGCCACGCCAAAATCAATTGGCAACCTCTGGATCTCTGACCACTTATTAGATACAGAGTCGTAAATTTCACAAGAATCCAACGGTTCATCCCAAGATCCAAGACCTCCAACCGCAATCATGACAAATCTGTTACAGTCTTTGTACGATCTTCCACTTTTGCCCCTGACAAACTTGTACGGTTTGATATTTGGGAATAGTGAGATGTCATTCTCGTCAAGTGAGTGCCTGCCCTGCCGTCTAACTGATAGCCTGTGAGGATCCTCATAAACATCCGAAACTCCACCAACCCTTGACCTGTAAAAACGTCTTTCTGATCTGTTTTGTTGGTTTTTAATGATCAAACAATCAGGGCTGACTTCCGAAACCCCTAAAATTGGCGATGACCTGGCGTACTTCATGGCTGCAGCTTTGCGCCACGATTTAGAGACAGGACTAAAAACCAAAACTCCTTTGTGAGTCTTGAACGAACTCCGGTCCACCCGTCCTAAGTTTGTCAAGCTAGAACAACCCCCAACGACATACACATCATCACGCAAATTAGCAACAGAAAACATAAACCTTCCTTTTAGAACCTGTGAATCTATTTTGTGCCATTGGTTCTGAGAAACGTCCAGTGCATGTATTTCTCCAGAACAGTAGCCGTCTTTAACAACACCAAAAAGAAACAACCACGGAGTATTATACAAGCCTTCCTTCCTGATCTGCATGAAACGAGAAGTGCTAGTCAAGTTTCTCCACTTCCTGCAGACGAGGCGTGCGTTCATGAGGCTTCTCAATGGTAGCCGACCCAAACACATCTCAAGAATGTCATCCGGAAGGAGCGCATTCATTACATTGCTATGCAATGGCGGCTTACTCGATGTTAAGAGTCTCCTGTTGTTTCTCTTGAAGAATTTCTCATAGGAAAAACAATCAAAAGTTGCTTCCTCATTTCCACATCTCGGCATGTAACCTTTTCCTTCCTCACTAGCATTTGACTGCCTTCGATCTGCAAAATCTTCACTCGTGTCAGCGCCTACTTTGCAGCCTCCACCTCTGCCATAGAAGGTAAGGCATCCCAACGACACACCACTCATCTCATCTTCCTCAAAGCTTCCAGTTCTTTGGTTGTTTCTTTTCAACCTCTGGCTTACACTTCTAACAAGACGTTGTGATACACTCAGGGACTCAGAATCCCGATCTATTGCCTCTTCCCCTGCTAATCTTGGTGAACTCATCTTATATCCTTACTTTTTCACAAAACACAAAAATAGCCTGAGGATCTTTCTGCCCAACCGCATACGCAAAATCATACAAGTGTGTTGACCTACGCACACAAAATCAATATAGTTTATATCCCACAGAAACAAATGGGAACTATCTTTGTCAAACAAGCCAAAACAGTATACTAGTACCCGCCTGCTCAACAGTATCATAATCAAACAAATACCCAATAATAAACAACCTAAAGACAAAACATTGCAAGTACTTCAACTATGAACAAATTTGCATCAACAGAAACAAACAATAGGAGCTTAATCTTAAGCTGGCCCAGTAAAATGCCAAACCCTAACATCTATGATCTTCTGATTAATCAATAATCAACAGCCCAAAACAGGATGAAAATCCACTAAACACAAAACCAGAAAGGAAAATGCTGCTATCACACAAAAATGAGCTCAAGTCAACAACCAGAAACAATCAAAGTACTGAGAATACAGTCAAATGAAACCGAAAGGGCTTTAGAAACAATAGACATACCTAAATTGAAGCAACAAGAACAGTCAAAGCCTCATTTCTTGAGAGCCCATTTGAAGAATCGCGGAGAAGACTGAAATGAGATCCAATCTGCAGAAAAGCTCAAAGCTTTGGTGATGAGAGCAGATGGGAGTATAAAAAATGGAGCATTTATGGTGTGAACATGAGAGAAATATGTACTACACTGGTGCTAATAATCAAAAGAGAATAATTTTTTATGTGATGGGGTTTCTCCTTTGTTGCCTTTATGTTGGTCGGGGAATGGAAATTTAGTAAAGTGAAGTGATGACACACAACACACAACAAACCAACTTATTACTGGTAATTGCAAAACCAGAGAACCGTTTGGAATTCAATGTATTTTTATCTTCCCTCTTTTTTGGAATGGTAAACGAAAGAACAAGATTGGGAGGCACCTTGGTTTCTTTCTTTGCTTGCAATTTTGGAAATATGGACCATATTATATGTCTTTTCTTCTTTTGTTCTTTTCCTTTTTGTGTTTTTTTATTTGAAATCCCCATTTTGTTTTATTTTGAATTGGAATAGAAATTTAATAAGAATATTGCTTTGATGACCAACAAAATTGGAGTAACATTCTATTCGGGGACGGACCGTATGATTATTAGCAACTGGAGTCTGGGACACATACATATATGACAATCTATACTAAATTGATGTATGTTCAAATCACACAAATTCTCTCAAACTATAGTAGAGTCTGTATCAATTTATGCTTGTATACTCATTCACGATCCACATTTTGTGTCGCATATAATTTGGTCATTTACATAAACACTTCTGATTAAAAAGAGAATTATTTAAAGGAAGTGTAAAAACATCCAAGGAAATTAACCTGGCACGCCCTTAACTATGTTATGTTGTTTTGTTCTCCTTTGATGTACCTTTTAGTCCTAGTGTACTTAACCGCTATTCATATATTGTAATTTAACATAGCAAATGATATTCAATTTCAGCTAATTATGAGTTTGAGTTAAATTGAGCAAAATTGAGTTAAAATGTTGGATTTTATACTTCATGCCAAATCGCTCCAAAAAAATTTAACTTAGTTTTGAAAATTAAGTTGTATAACAAACACCATGTCATTTTTCAACTCAACAAAAATTTGTTTGCCGTTCGCTATTTTACCTCAATTATAATCCACTCAATTTCAGTTCGATCCCAACAATCTGTTAGTAACTCCGTCCACACACTTAAAATACCACCTCTCAAATGTCCCTTAAATTTCTATGAGAGACATATCATACATCACCGTTGGTGATATTTGGAGGGGGCTCAAATGGAAATTAATCGCTATTGATTATATGGTGAATCATGACATGGGAGCCACAACCAATATAACTAGCTTTTATGCTGTTCAGTCATTTCAATTCCTTTTATACCCACTTTTTGCCTAATCTCTTGCCAAAGTTTATTTATTTATTTATTTATTATTTACTGGCTCCACCTAACAACAAAGTATTCAATCAAATCAAAAAGCAGTGATAGACTGATATTAGCAACCTCTCATATTTTTCCTCTTTCATTCAAGGTGGGAAACACTTGTTAAAATTGACCTACAATACAAATAATATTTAACATAAACAAAAAAATAAAAGCAATTTCTTGATCACAACAATGTCATTACAAACAATTTTAGTCAAAGGAATAATCTGTCACTTTCTCAATGACGGACAAGTTGTAGAGTTTGATATTTCACAAATTCAAACTCTATAGAATTTAAAAATTGTGTTAAAATTATACTAATATTTGTCATTTGTTTAACAATTGCCACTTTGACATATTTAAACATTTATAATAATAATAATAATTTTTATTATTATCTCCCTACATGTAAGAATGTTTTGATTTCCAAGTGAATGTTTTGAAAATGCTCTTGGTATGGTGGTAGTGATGGTGCATCACTTTCTTTGTGACTTTGTCCACCCACCCACGCTATTTGTTAGTAATTTATATTTCACTAATTTTAAATTTGTGGCAAGTTTAAAGGAATTGAATTCATAATTAATATTTGTGGGCTTTAAGCATACCAATCCACGTGGAGGAACTGTAATAGGCCGAGATGCACGGCAAAGAAGAAGGTAGGAAAAGGCCCACTTGTTCGGCCCAATCATGGCATGTTCATGCCCAACAGTGTAGTATTTCTTTATCTAGGCTAGATGTAATTATACTTAACACTTGACCTTTTTTTAAAAAAAAAAAAAAAAAAAAAAAAAAAACACTAGTAGAAGTTGTGTCGAATGTGTCATTGAATGTTAGCTCTCCGAGTAGGTCTTAGTGTGCGAAAGGATCGATATATTATGCAATTAACAAATGAGTGAAAGAGAGTGATAAAAAAGAAGTATAAGTTGTCTAATTTAGAGGTAGTATAAGATGTACTTGAGATGATACCTCAGAGGACGTGATGATGAATGACGTTAAATGTGTGTCCTCGTCGTTTTTGTCACATATCATTGGTTGTTTCTATGCTTCAATTCCACTGTCGCTAGAAAGCTACTAGGTGAGGGTTCGTCTTAGTTTCAACTTCAACTGTTTAATGAGGCGAGTTGAGCCAAGCCAAGAGTCACATTCCTCTAGCTCAATTCAGCTCGTTCATAAAAACGAGCTCATTTTTCGATTTGGGCTTATTTGGTTCAAGCTTTAGTCAAACTCGAGTAAAGTTTGTTACCGAAACAGACATATACAATAAAATAGTCGAGTTTGATATTGTCGAGTATCAACTAGTCGAGTCCCACCCAACCCGATAACAAAATGAGAGCCAAGTTAGACTCGAACTCGGGTCCAACATCTACCGAACAAGCTGAGTCAAGCCTTGATAAGACTCGACCCGTGTAACAACTCTAGTTTCACTCAACTTGAATTGAGTTGGAGTGACATCTTGACTTGCTTTTTGGTACCCAATGCAAATTCGCACTCAAATTTAATTAATACTCCCTCAGTGTCGGAGAAATTCATGCATTAGGATTGATACGTAATTTTAAATGACATTAAAATAAAAAAAGTGGTAAAAATGAGTACGGTTTTTAGCAAAATGAGTAATTACTGTGTAAAAGTAACACGTTATACTTTTAAGGTATGTGGCAATTCATTTTTTTAGTATTGTATAAAGTTATGTGGAACGGTTAAAAATGACAAACGCATGGACGTTATCGGGGACGGAGGGATTACAAACACCCACTCATCGCACTACAAACTTATGTCAGTGTGAACTAAACCCCTAAGCCCACTATGATTAGAATCCATCCCGAATTCATAGTTTACCGGCCCACTAAGCCTTAAGCTGGGAATGCTCGTCTAAATTTCTCAAATCTGCGACACAGTACAAGTGGCTCATTCCTATTGGCTCCCAACACGCGATGTTAAGATGACGTGTAACAAATCACTTTCCATTTCAATTCAAACAAACTGCTGCAAATTTGTTTTCACCATTGTTGGATCAACTTGGATTAGAGGCTTTCAGAGCAAGCAATCAATTCAAACGGAAAAACCATTAGCTAGCTAATGGCGAATGTCAACTCTAGGTTGATTTTACTAACGATAATTATTGGAGTATTTACAATTTCAGCTTACGGCATTGACGATAAATGCTCAGCTTGTAACGCAATTGCTGTGAGTATTCATCTCTGTTTTCCCTAAATCTCTTGATTTCATGTTCAGTAGATTGAAATTTTGTTTTGTGATTTCCAGGAGGAGCTAGAGCGTGGATTGGAAAGTGTAAGGCTTGATTAGCTTTTTTTTTTTTTTTTTTTTTTTGGTTTCGTTTTCTTTATGTGCATTTCAATGTTACTAATTCAAGCACTGTTTTCTTCGTTTATGTATTTATGATTTATCAGAATTCAGTACTTGACTATAGGTATTCTTAATTTCATTTATTGTCCTTGTT
Organism: Plantago major; assembly: GCA_026545765.1. Classification (NCBI taxonomy): domain Eukaryota; kingdom Viridiplantae; phylum Streptophyta; class Magnoliopsida; order Lamiales; family Plantaginaceae; genus Plantago; species Plantago major. The sequence continues at coordinate 1,727,142 of CM048843.1, read as the reverse complement.
ACTCTATTTGGTGGGAATTGGGTAAGTAGCTGATGTGAACTGTTTGTCACTGATAGAAATACCTGTTTTTGCGAAATGTGCAAGGGATGGTTACAGTTGCATAAATACAACCCGCACTACCTGGTAGAGGTGGGGAGATTTGCACGCTTAGTAGGTGTTGTGGTAGTAGCTTGTGATTTTATGACTTATTTATCTGCATTACTTGGCTGGCATTGGAATTATTGTCATTTGAATTTTGGCAAGAAACTAAAAATCATGATGACTTCGACGAGCTGCTCAAAGCACTACCTACTGCTGAGTTTAGTGATGGGTTGGGCTTGGGCATGTTGGTGTGAGTTAGCTGTATTAATCTTTTATTGGTTGTGTGGCATATGCATTCTCTATTGTATTCCATCCCCGATCCTGGAAAAATTGGATTCAAGTAGTTGCATTGCCAATAATCATCTGAGGATAAGGGAGGGGCAGAACAGTTTCTTCTAAATGTTATTATGGATTAATTTTCCAAGTGATGGCTTGCGTACCGTTAAATGACAATGCCAATTTGCGGAGGTATTGATGTATTGTAAATAATATCATTAATTTACGTCGTTCAGGAAAAACCTAGAAATCATGTGGACTTGAGGAACCGGCTGAACTCTAAAGGCCAGCGCGAAGGAAAGGTGATTGACTACAGGTATGACCATAGTCACCATAGTGGTCTTTTATCGTAGATTCTAAGTTTGTTGGGTTATGAAATATTTAACAAATTCATGTAATTGATTTTGTGATTCATTTGATATGCAAATACCATATAAATTTCTACTAATGGATGAGTTAATGTAAGATATGCACACACACACACAGCTGCTTGGTGTTCATGTTTATAGAGCATCAAATATAGTATCTTCTCATGGATGGCTGATGAATGCATACGGCTTCTTTTACAGAGTCAGTGACTTGAGAGTCGTTGAACTCCTGGATGGCCTATGTGAAAAGATGCAGGAGTATACTCTTGAGAAGGTAGCTTATCTTTTCCCACTCCTTTAAAGATGATACCTAGCTTCTCCAAGTCATTCAAAGTGAAAATGCTATAAGAAGAGCTGAGAATTTGGGCATGCCATTCTCTTTCTTTTTCGGTTTCAAAGAAAAAATTGATGACTTGAGATTGTAAATCATATTTCGGTTATGTAATGTTTTATGCTATCTTGGCAGCAAGATTCTGGCAGACAAGTCTGGACCAAAGTGATCAACTGGGACAGCCTAAAAACTAGTGAGTCACATTCTTTCTTTAATCTACCTCTCCATTGAAATTATACCAAGTCATGTTACCTTTACATAAATTCCACAATGATTCTCTTTTCTGTAAACTTGTTAATTGTCATGGTATGTTCTGAATGGTAGTTAATATCTCGGTTACGACTTACGAGCCAATGTTTGGTTTTTAATTCAAAGAACAAAGCAGCAGCTTTTTCCACCAGACATTCTGGCAATAGAAATTCAGTTAGTATTTGACTTGGTTGGGGGGGTTGAGGTTCTCAAATGTTTCATGGTATATACATGAATCTTGTGCGAATAAAATGCTCAACTTTTCCACGAAGGCTTCTCCTGTCCATCACTAAAGGCATGCAGACTTGGAACACAGATGTTATTCCTCCAATATTATGCTGTGTCACCACAGCTAAAATTATCACAAGACACTTCTTTTTCCCTGACAAGAGACGTTAAATGTGCATGATGTGGTGATTAGTGGGACAGTTTCATAGAAAATGCGCCTGCACATGATACTTCGGGACAAATTCTCAAAGTTAAGCTGTAGATGTTTGAAATAGTCATGTGCCAAGATTCTGAAAGTTGTAGAAAATTACTACGAGGGAATTGGGTAATTATGTGCAAATCATGTAAAAGTTTCTGCAGGAACTGTAGTTATTTTCTAAAACAGACATAATTTTGTGGTTCTCCTGTGCCACATGATTTATTTCGTTCATTCGTGTGAGTGCCTCGTTTGGCTAAATTAAGCATAGATTATGGGTGCAGCTCTGTCTCAATTAGTGGCTTATGAAAAATTGGGTGGTTTCTGTTGTGAGCTGCCAATAGAATGAATGATCGGATTGTTGAAGCATATGATTTTCACTTTCTTCCCTTATTCCTGGAAATTATTAGAATTTCTACTAATATTCTGTTCATGTACATCATTTGATAGATAAACAAGAAGCTCGAGCACATGCCAAAGACATCTCAAGTTTTTGTGGAAGGTAAGACACATATTAGCTTGTGTGGAACTCGTGAGTGTGCTGATTCCTTCAAAAATTTCCTTTGTTTACAGAAAACTGAATTAGCCCTCCAATTTTTTTCTGTATGACTAGGTTACTTGAGGAAACCGAAGATGAGGTGAATTCTTATCCCCACAGATTGACCAATTTTCTGCTTTTAGAAAATTTCTAACATTTATCTTATTTTGAAACCAGCTAGCGGAGTCAATAAAGAAAGGCTCGATTAAAGTAGGAGAAGCAAGCAAGGTTTTGTGCAAAGAACTTGGCAGATATTGTAGCCAAGCAAGGTAATTGTCATGTAATTATTTGTTTTTCTTTCACTGTAAGTTTTAGCTTATAAAGAAATTCCTTTCTCCAATGTTCTCTATCATGCAGTGATGATGATACGACATCAGGCGATGATGACGAATCCAGTGATGATGATGATCATCATCATGAACTCTGATCCTGCTCGAGTGACTAGATATGGCTAGCTAAAGGATAGTGTTAAGATAAACAAAACAACACGCTCCCTAAGACGAGGAATCTAAATTTACTCTTACCCCTTGTTTAGTTTTGTTTCTGGGAGAAAGGGGGTAGATGATGTCCTCAAGATTGTATTCATTGAAACATAGAAACATCTTTGTAGACTACATACAAAATGAAAATTTTCATTCGAGGATGGCAAAAGGAATGACCACACATGTTGCTATTGGAGCCACTCTGAAAATGTACTGGCCGGTCTCAAATAGGAGAAGAAGTTTACAATTTATTCGGAACTTTTTGTTTACAATAGGTACTGATAAATTATGCAACAGAAACATCACCCCTCGGATGCCTATCTTGCTTAAAACTCGGGCGGGCAAGATAACCAGTCTCCATCCTATTTCGCCAAATGAAACTATGTTCAATAAGATGTTCTATGCACTTAGCATTTTACATGAATACTTTAAAGAGGATGATATGCAGTTTCTAGAGACTCCTTATCTTCAAAAGACATAGAATTGTCCTGTGGTTAATCTCTTATGCATAATTCATGGTGTCTTTTCAATAAATCAAGCTACAGAAACAAAACAGATAGAATGCAGTCAATAGCAAGTTAAGTGTGGTAACAGCTAACAAATTCCCCACTAATTTACATCTGCAGTATGATCAATGATGACTTCTTAAGCAAGCATTTAGGATCCATCTTCACAAATGCAGCTCAAGCCATTTACGGAACACTAAAATTCACTAAACACCGACCAAATTAGGTGCGATCAAAATAATTAAGGGTGCTTCAAGCAATGTTAATTCATGTTTGGGAGGATTTGGTGCAATTTTTATACGGAGTTTACCCAGCAAAACAGAATGCCAATAGGGTTTACACAAATACAGGAAATTTGAGGTCTTTCACAGCAGAATAAGAAAGAGGATTGAATTTTTGTTTAGGAAAAGAGAGCTTGATTTTTTACCTTCTCTTTCTTCTCGAATTTTTGCACTCGTTGATTTTCATTCTTATAATCTTATCACATATTTAACCACAAACATATACACACATAATATATTAATAATTATATTAGTAATTAGTGAGGTTTACCTTTTTACTATTTTAGATACGGAGCATTATTAAACCGATGTCCATAAAAGTAAAGTGAGATAAAACATGCATACAGGAGTATTATAGAAAACCAGGAGATGGTAGATCTTGAGGGGTCCAGGAATAATCACTCTTGTCAATAGCCATTACTGGTTAGTTATCTGAGCTATGTAATGTGAATACAAAGAAGTAATGAGTGATCTCTAGTAAGCTGCATGTAGAAGAGCTAGAGTTAATTTATCCAATTAAGACAACATTCAACTCCAATATACACTAGTGGAAAGTTGAAAAAGAATTACACGAACAACATCTGAATGTGAAACATTGAAGAGAAAAGACTCATCATCAATGGCACATACACTTACTTCCTCATTTATAACAAGTTCCCATCCAGGGCGCCTTTAAGAAGATTCAACCCTTCAGCCGATATACTCCTCCGAACCCGACCAGGTGCAATTTCTATTCTGGGAGGAGGATCCGGTGAGAAACAGATCACTACCACTGTCAGATTATCACACGTATTGCGCTTCAGTGCTTCTCTAACCAGTTCTTTCGAGCATCTCTCGGGATCATTATGTAACATTAGCTCTTTCCTAGCCATTGTGACAGCACATTGGCTGCTCATAACATCCCATAGACCGTCACACCCCAGGATAAGGAACTCATCGTCCTCTGTCAACACTGTTTCCTGTAATTCAGGCTCTGCGCTTAATGGACAAGCCGAGCCTTTTGGGCCCTTCATGTGCCAGTCACCAAGGGCACGTGATACGGATAGTTGGCCGTTGAGGTAGCCGTCATATATAGCTCCTCCAAGCTTTTCGATTCTCAGTTTTTCGGATGTATAATTAGGCTTGTGGTCTTTTGACATTTCAACGGCTCTACCTCGTTTCCCCAGTACAGCACGACAGTCCCCAGCATTGGCAACTATCATTGTTCTGCACAGAGAAAACACAAGTACATATTTATTTCCAAAAATAAACATACAGCAAGGTTGTGAATCGCGTATCGCGATGCATCACGTCAGGCCCAAAAAACCGGGATCGCGGATCGCGGGCGGGATAGTGAAGTAAAACAAAAATTAAAAAAGCAAAATTTATAGAATGAACATATAAGTACTATATAAGTACTTGTTTAGTCATATATTACTTCAATATGCATTTATTTTCCTTTTTTTCCCCTTATTTTTCTGCTAATAAGTGATCAGTGAGGGTAAAATTGACATTTTACACCCACTAAAACGCATCGCGTCCGGGATCGCGCCCTGTAGCGGGCACCATACGTGGTGGCAGGATCGCGCGCTATCACGCCCGATCGCGCCGCTATTGACAACACTGACATACAGTATGTCTAAAAAGTTTATTTAGTTCCCCACATGCGAATATTGGGGTCCTGGATATATAAGCCGATACTCATTTGGGTGATGTTATAAAGCTGCATATACAATTCTAAAAAGGAAAAACTGTAGCTCCCTTACCTTCCAGCTACAAATGCAGTCAATGCTGTGGTGCCAGAAGATATATCAAGTGAACTGTCATCACAAAATGCATAATCAGCTTTAAGAAATGCACTCTTGATTGCCTTTTCCAAACAACCAGGGAAAAAGGAGTCCTCAACAATAAAGTTGAGAATATTATTCCTGATGAACGATGCTGCATCAATACCACCATGCCCGTCAAATACCTGCCGAGGAGAAAAGCTTAATTAAAGAGTAGGCATATGAAACCTAAAGACTTAAAATATCTGCTACATCTCATTTCACAAACACACTATTCTCAAGAACAATACTCAGATATCACTTGTAATAAGTTCTCCATTTCCCACTCAATTTTGATTCACCATTGTTGATTAACTCCAAACACAAAGACAGGATCACTTTATCCAGACACTAGTACAGCAGTACTAACATCCTCTAATGTGACTGCTGCAACATCTCTTGTATGCCAAACGCTATCCCTTAGTTTGTCACCCAAAAAATCATACATCGACATAAAATTAGCAGTTTACACCAACTCTCTTTCTTAAAGACGCTGTTCAGCCAGCCCAGGGTAAAGAAAAGGCCAGAGCATCAAGTACAGCACATAAAAGGATACTACTCTGATATGAAGATCATATTGCCTTCAGATTGTACAGAGACCATTTCACAAGTTTCAAGAATCAGTAAACATAAAATAACATCATACACACCCCGTAAAAAGCTCCAGGCGCAGGGAAACCTGCTTCTTCACCTAAATGTCGAGGCAGGTTATCGATGCAAATATGTTCATCTTCCATATACTGCTTAGGTCCTTTTTCAGCACAGCTTCCAGACCTGAAAATCGGCAGGAAGTTTGATTTGACCTCTGCTGGTGATATTATCGCTCGGAGAGTATAGTCCTAGTATCAAAAGAAAATGAAGAAAAATATATATTAATAATGGATAAATAAAAGGAAAGGAAAGGTAGAGAGCATCAGATAACCAGAAAACAAATCAGAGTCCGAAAATAATATCAACATTGCATATTTGCATTAGCATCTAAGACAATGTGTGAATGACAAAGCTCATCTCCTTGATAAACTATTCCCCAACAAACTTAGGTAATTTAAGGCAGACTTCAGCACACAACAACAAGGTGTAGCCATGCATGGCTTGTGCAGTGAGGTACGGACGATAAATACACCTTCCTGCGGTTATGAAACTTCTTGCTTAGCACACAGGGTGTGCAAAAAACTTACTACATAAGCAGCCATAGACTCTGCTATTCACACAAAACACCAATCCAGGCGTCGCACATGAGGTCCTGCAGAAAAATTCTACTGCCTTGAAGAATTTCTTTGGGTTCAATGAATCATTAAACTAAATTTCCCGACAAAAGTACGTTTTTCAGGCAAAGTAGAGATTCAGCACTACAATATTACAATATCCACTACGATAACTAAGATGCAGAATCTCGCAAATAAATAACTGGCACACGCTATCTTTCACAAGTCAACACTCTTACTAAAACAAACCAGGCATCAAAAAAGGCAAAAGTATATGCTATTGTACTCACTCACGTCACGGTATTACGTGGCAATACTGACATAACATGAGAATTTCAAACATCGTACATCAACTATATACTAAATGTTAACAGGCAATACTCACACCACTGAAGCATTAGACTACAGACAAAATTTACTCACAAATTCTATTGGAGAGACCAATGCAGCGGAGCTGATAGAATGTCTCACGACAGAAAGATGCCGAGGCGGCTTCGCATTCGACAACTGCTTCCCCTCATCAGAATTTTCCGACTTCTCATCCCTCGAATCAGAAACTTCAGACCCATTATTATTATCCTCATTGTAACCAACTTCTACCCCAGTGAATGGCATTGAAAAATCGGTACACCCAGCCATAATCTCCAGAACATTAACCTTAACCTATTCTCTCCAACAACACAAACTACTAAATGTCTATATCCAAGAAAACACCTCCAGGATCACCAGAACAAACCCTTGATCCCAATTAACTTAATACCGTAGAGAATCACAAAAGTCCTCAACTTGCTCAACTAGAAGACAGGAAAATAACAAAAAAATAAGAAAACAAATAAGCCACTTGAATTTATCCAAATATCCTCCAATCACCCAAATTCCAACCTACCAGGATCAACCTAACTCCAGATCAGAACCCAAAATGCCCAACAAGAACAGAATTGCACTTAATTAAGTAACGGATCAAAATTCCGGCTCAAAACAAGAGACTAAACGAATAAAAATCTAATCTTTAACAGGAAAAACGAAAAGGAAAGACGAAAGAGAGCTTAATTCGGATTGATAAACAACAACAGAGAAGGATAGGTAGCTAAGAAATGGTAATCCAATTTCCTATTATCCAACAAACAACAGATATGAACGGATTCAGAGAAATCCCTTTTGAGCAGAGAAAGGAAAAATTGAAAAGGAAATTGTGTTCAGTTCGGAAATGGGAAAAAAGAGAGTACATTGTTAAATTCAATGCGGTTTGGTTACCGGCTTAGCAGGTGGCGATATGTGTCGGGTTTTGATTGGTTGGTGTGTAAGATTGGAAGATGGGCAACTGCAAATGCATCCCGACCGTTGGATTAGGAATGGACGGCGGAGATGGTTGTCGTTTGCGGTTTTTGGAGGGGTAGGTTCGATTGTGGCGGTTAAAGATAGGTAGCATAGGATTCTTGCTGACGTGGTGGCTATTCATTGGAGTAGGTTTCCGCCTAGTAAAACACTTGTACTTTTTTCCTTTTCTAAATTTCCTAGGAATGGAATGGATACATATTTCATACTTTAGTTAAGTACCTGATGTATGTAATGTTCACCTCCTGTCTAAATATTTTTCTCTTTCGGAATGAAAATTAATACTATGATGAACTGCTTTTTTTTGGTACTATTGAATAGTATACATTAGATTTTTTCTTTTAAAAAATCAAGTATGAATTACTTCATTTATAAGGTCTACAAATTAAATAATTTATTGCCAACTCTGCTCATTACTGACATGATATTAATAGCATCATGATTTACTACAAATATGACCAAGCCCATTAAGATAGATCAAAGTCCAAATCAGACTCTACCTTGCAAGAACCATACAGTATCACTTGGACAACATGAAAGCCCAAATCTGCCGAGAAGTACTACATTCGACAAGTTACATAATTTATCCATCGCTCTGCTCTTGAAATCAATGTAGTACATGAGGTATGTTGAGTATGTCTCCAACCTGAACAAAATCTTTTCGTAGAATTTGATGGAATTTTTAATTAAAGTGTGTTTAGTGTCTTTAATTACTCTGAACAAAATTTTTTCGTAAAATTTGTTGGAATTTTTAATTAAAGTGTGTTTAGTGTCTTTAATTACTCAATTCAGATTGAAGATGAATGAAAAATTAATGCACAAATAGATCGTTTGTAATTATTAATACGAAGATGTTCGCAATGAAGTTGCGATAAATTTCGACAAAATAAATGTAAATGTATAGATAAAAAGGTGTGGAATAAAAGGTTTGAACTTGGTACCTCATAGAATACCTTAAAAAAGGAAAATAGCAAAAAGCTGTGACTCGGGGTTGAACTCGTGACCTGCCTATTGGTAAGCATTGTGACTTTTCATTTGAGCTATACGCCTTTTGCTAACAAGTGTGACACCAATTCGACCTTGTCTGTTCCAGTGAAGAGATGTGTGGTCCAACAATTGCATCTTTTCCTTGCAACTTTTGGATATCTATATATAGGGCTCCCCTACTTCATTTTAGCCATACATCCGAAAATAAATCCATCCATAATCCATTTTCCAGATTCTCTTTTAGGAGAATGGTGGAGGATCCCCAAGAGAGAATATCCTTTACGAGTTTCAAGTCCTGAGTAACTTGCGAAGTTTGGAGGACGTTGAATATGAAATTTCATGGGATTTTCTAACTGTAACGAAGGATAAAGAAGTATAAAATAGAGATGCTATTTTGATACTTGGCGGGTGTTGAATGTTCTTCAGTTAATCCATTATTGTAGTAATTCGCCGGAGTTAGAGTTCAGTGTTAGAATTCTAATTCATCACTGATGTTCTATCCTGGAAGACTATTTGTGTAGCAAGTAAAGTTGCTCGAATGATGATTTTATTGATCTTGATAAAAGCGGGTACAATTCTCTAGTCTAGTCCTCTGATTCTAGTCTTCTAAAGCGGCGAACTTGGATCTTCAAATTCTTCGTTTAGGATTTATGACTTCAAAGTCGGGCAAGCATCGATTCGAGGGCTTCTCAGCTTGATCTCGGATCGAATTATGAACTTGGGAGTGCTTGATGCGAGCGATGATGAACTTCTTGGGGATTTGATGAACTCCACGGAGAATGCTTCTAGATCGTCGCAGGATTTGGCCTTTGATCTTCTTTTGAGGAAGTTTGGCCTTCGGGAAACGTTTCTTCAAGGGCTTCTCAGCTTAATCTTGAATCAAACGATGGTCTTGGCTTAGATTTGGTGATGAACTTCAAGAACGTTTACTCGAGTTTCGTCAGGATTCTCGGATTTGATCTTCTTTTTGGCGTAGTTGATCTTCCAATAACGTTTCTCCAAGTGCGTTGAGGCTTCTTCTTGGATCAAACGGTGACTACTCCTGGATTTGTTGATGAACTTCTTGAATACTTGCTAGAACTTTGATGCTGATCGTGAGAAGACTTGTGATTCTTGCTCTTGATCTTTCTTGTTGCTTGCCTTTGCTTGCTCTTCTTTTTGCTCCTCTTCTTCTTATGCTCCTCTTGATGTGTTGCTTGGTATCTAGAAATAAATGAAGGGGGTCATCTATTTATAACACTTTGAAAGGGCATAAAAGAGCATATTCCCCTTGAATTTAGGAGCCCATGGCCCAACTCTTCAACTCTAGCCCATTTTCATTACATGGAGCCCTAGTCCATTAATTCTGGCCCAGTTTCACCACATGGAGACCTAGCCCATTACTTCTGACCCAATTTATTTACATGTAGCCCAATTTACATGATTTACTTTCACGTTGGCCCATGTGACATAGTTTGATTGAAATTTATATATTAGAAAATAATCTAGCAATTTTATTTTAGAATTAATTTAGTAAAATTCTAAAAGTGTTTTTTATATTTATAAAAACATACTTACTAGTCTAGTAAAAAAGCAGAAAATTATATTTTGCCTTCTTATATATATATGTATTTAACTGTTATTTTTGAGTAGACGAATTTCGTACGTCTACAATTTGTTACGTAAACTGTGAGCACCATAGCGGGACAAATAAAGTCTTAAGAACCGAGGGCTAATAACCCTTTGCTCAGTCGTATAAATATTATTTTGTTCTTGTGTTGTGTTTCAAATATCCATCTTCGATACACTACCCACCCGCAGTGGTAAATCCAGGACTAATTTTCACTGGGGTCTAAACATAATTATCAATTTCTCAAAAACTTTCAGACAAAATAATGAATATTATTAAATACACATTACTAGAAGAGAAAAAAAAAAAACATATAGTATAACCCAAAATTACATATAGTTCTATAAAATATATTATTTGAAAATTACTTTCTAATCAATGTTTTCATACGACGCGATCTCATGCGATCTTAAGTCGTTGTGCAAGGAATTAGTACATACTCACTTCGTCCCAAATAAGTTATCCAATATTGGCCATTTTAGGTGTTCCATTGGAGTTGTCTACTTTATTTTTTTCGCGATTTTGCAAAATATTATACTATAATTTTATATTTTTCACTGATAATGTAATTCAATCAAAGTGTTATAACTTATAATTCTATAACTTTATATCATCCACCAACACCACATACACGTAATATATACTCCTTCTGTTCTGAATTCAACTTCCCGCATTCCATTTTGTGACGTCCCAATAACTTTTCATCATTTAAATGGAAATCTATCAGCTACTTTATTCACTTCCTCTCATACTTTATTTTTTCCTACTTCATTTAATATCTTTTGTACTTTTTAACTATCCTTCCTACTTTATTCACTATTTTTTAAAAACTTTTGATTGGGCTCGCGGGAAGTTGAATTCGGGACCGGGAGGGGGGGGTATAATGTTATAATTATAATCTCCTTATTTTACGTGTCGAAATGATTTCTATTGTACTCAACAACTATATATATATATCATGAAATCACAAATTAAAGAAAGAAACAAAAAAAAAATTGGAAAAAAAAAAAAACATGAATGTATGTTAGTAGGAGTACCAGTAATTCCACCGTTCCTTGGCCAATCAATGAATCACATATTCACAATACTTTATTCATTCTATTAAATGGTTTAGTGGGTAAAATATTAAATATAAATTAGACTTAAAGATAAATAATTACTCCTATATTCCTATGTACCATAGTAGTTGGAAAAAATTGAGTGGGGTTCAGTGGGACACCTCCCTTCGCCACTGCCCACCCGCATGAAATTCACCCAGCAAAATTAACCCATTTGCAGGCACCAGTCAAATTTATCATTGAGTCCTCGAAGACGGGGTTTGGCATAATCGATCACCAACCATTTTTTTGAAGGCTTACCCTGCAATATAGCTAAAAATTAACTCATGCAGTTTTGGTGCTTTTGGGTTAGCTTCATATAGTTCAGATTTAGTGATTTACTTTGTTCATAATAGTATATGACCGTACTATATAACCTTTAATACTTCACAGATTATAATGTTTGATGTATTGTTTATGGAAAGATGTAATTGTTGGTTATAATTGATTATAAAGAAAATTACATATACCACCCATGTAATTTGAACGTAATTTCCCCTTGATTATGAAATGTTAAGAAATTCTTGAGAGGGAAGGAAAAAGTAAAACTGAAAACGGTTGTGTCAACTGCCAAATGTCATTTTGACACATCAATTTTACAAGAGAGCTAGTAAAATTAAACCAAACATAAAAAATTAACTACATTAAAGAAATATAGCTTAACATTTTTTGTAACGTGAATAAATACAGTGGAATCGATGACCATTTTTTACTCGGGCTAAGTACTCAATTGTTATTCTTAAAAGAAAAAAAGAAAAAATCTTTATTGATGATCACAGATCATTGATACGTGTGTAATTGATAGTACCAGATCAAATTTTATTTTACAGATTTAATATGTGTCACAAAAAGTGTTATAAGTATCACAAATAATTTAAATTGCTTTGGCAGTAAGATTTTTGTTCCATTATCATCAGCCGTAGGTTAGCAATCATGGATGGGCCGTTAGGATCTAAGACCCAAAGAAGACATCTTAATGTTAGTTGTTGGGCTGAAATTAAACCCACCAGGATGTATAATAGCAGAAACACAACCCCATGGGCCATGGTTTTATATTTACTAGTAGTAGTAAAATCGTCCACGCGGAAATCTACGTGTGAAATGAACAGGTGTCTCATTTCAAAATTTCCATGTAGGAGTAGGAAACTTCTGAGTTTAATATCATAAGTTGATATGCGTTGATATGCTGTCTTAACTATTGTCAGCCAATGTATCAACAAGTGACATGTGACGTCGCCCTTCATTGCACTAACCTACTAATTGTTTCCTCCCTTCCTTCCAGAACAGATGTCACATTTTGATTTTTTTGCAGTTAACATTTTTCAACTTTAACTTCAATTTAATCTCAAGTCGTTAATTAAATTGTTCAACTTTTTTTGATTTCACCCAGATCCGCCAAACGACTAATCCAAATTAAAGACCGCTTTTAATCTTTTGAGCGGCTTCTACTTTGACTCCAATTAAATGAACAACATCGTGTGCAACACGATGGTAGCAACATCAAATATCAACACTTAGTGCAACAGGTAGTAGGTCAAACAATTTCAACCGTTAAATTTATAATCTGACGGCTTAAATAAAGTGATTGATACTAGTCAGCGCGATACCTTGACTGGCGATATATGTAGTCAAACTTAATTAGTTATATCAATTTATGATATAGATATCGTGTGAGTTTGGAGTTAAAATTAATTTAATGTGAGTTTAACAACTACTTTTGAGTATTTTCATTTTAAATAGAAAAGATGTGAGTTTATCTAAATAGCACTTCATCAAAACAATAATCACACATCAATACATACCAAGTTTTCCCACAAATTGTTGGTACGGATTTCCATAGTTAAAAAAATATTCGAACAATAGGTGAAAAAATTTAGGAGAGCACATATTAGGATTAGGGTTATCAATTATGATTGGATCCAATATATGTGACTCAAATTAGTACAGAAGCAAGTAGACACTAATTAAAGGTTCATCAATCAACAACATTGGAATATACCTAATTAACGTGTTGAGTACAAATGATACCACAAATGTTAAATCGCACTGTCATCGTCAACCAAATTTCAGAAACTAGATACTTTGCTAGATAACTCTAAGTTAACATGCAGTACCATATATGAGAAGTTCCATTTCCATATTCTATATATTAAGTGGTTTACAAATGGACTGAGTCCGCCCACTTTATTCTTTTCTTCAACATCGATATGATCATAAGTAACGCACTCAACTACTTCCTCCGTCCCGAATCAAGCTTTTTGCTTTGACTTTTTGCGGTCAAATTTTTTTAACTTTGTTTTATTATATAAAAAAATTGAACATTTTACATTTGCGGTTTAAGATTAATTCGTAGTCAAAGTTGGAAAAATTTTACAGTAAAAAGTCAAAGCGAAAAGCTTGATCCGGGACGGTGGAAGTCCAAGCTAATTCCATGTGACCACCAATCCACCATTTTCTTTCTTCTTCTCTTTTTGTGTCGGGAACAAGATTTATTATCCGTGCTAATTAAATCTAGAAGTGTAACTTAATGATTTAGGTTTCTGTGGACCTTCTTTCACTTGGTACAATAGACAATATGCTGGAAATTTTATTTACAGTAGATTAGATCGTGCATTTTGTAATTTAGCTTGGACTAATTTATTTCCAAATTGCATTGTTAGAAATCTGGTTAATGCTTCTTCTGATCATACGACTTTGCTTGTTGACACAAATCCCCTTGCTAAAACTCCTACACGTGTTTATCGTTTTGAAAATATTTGGACACAAAATGAGACTTTTATTTCACACTTTAAAACTCTCTGGAAAGAGGAAGTTGGTAAAACTGGTTTTGGCCTACAAAAAAGCCTTAACCAGTTAACCCATGCCTTCTCAAAATGGAACCTTACTTCCTTAAGTGATATCAACTTTGAAATAAAACAGTTGAAAAAGAAACTTCATGATACAACAATGATTCTCCACAAAAATCCATCAAGATGGGGTCCTCAAGAGACTGAAATACTAAAGCAGATTAATATTCTGAACAAAAAGAAAGCTATTTTTTGGGCGCAAAGATCAAAAAATAGCTGGATCAAAGACGGAGATGCAAATAGCAAATTTTTTCATGCGTATGCATCTCATCAAAACAGGAAAAATTTTATACATGGAATAAAAAATGAGTCGGGAGATTGGATCCTTGACCAGGACAAAATGGTTGAAGAATTTTTCAATTTCTTCAAAAATCAAGCACAAACTCAAAACACGGTGTTAGACCCTTTCTTAGATTTACAAACTCCGACTCTAACATCCGAACAAAATCAGGATCTAATTGCACCAGTTTCAGAAATTAAAATCTGGAATGCACTCAAAACAATCGGATATGATAAAGCACCAGGTCCTGATGGACTAAATAGTAAATTTTTCATTTCTCAATGGGAAAGTTTGAAACCTCAAATTGTTCAAATGGTCAATTCCTTTTTTAAGGATGGTACCATAGAACCAGGACAAAATGATACCATCTTAGCCTTGATACATAAAAAGTCAAACTCAAGCAGACCCTCGGAGTTTAGACCTATAAGTCTTTGCAATGTTAGCTACAAAATCCTTTCAAAAATCCTAGTTAACAGGCTTAGACCTCTTTTAAATACTATAATTTCCCCTTTTCAAAAAGGCGTTCGTTCCAGGACGCCAGATAAGTGATAATGTTATGATAGCACATGAAATGCTTCATACCATGGGAAAAAAGAAAAAATCTGCCAGAAACCATTTTATGGCTTTAAAACTTGACATTGAAAAGGCTTATGATAGGCTTGAATGGGATTTTATTATTTTTGCCCTAAAAAAGTTCCAGTTCAGTCCTCAGTTTATCAAACTTGTTTTCTCTTGCATAAGTTCTTGCACTATGCAAGTTAAAGTCAATCAACAACTTTCTAACAAATGGAAGCCCACCAGAGGTATCAGACAAGGAGACCCTCTGTCTCCCTATCTGTTTATTATTTGTCAGGAAGGTTTGGTCCTTCAGTTTTTAGAAAAAACAAAACTTAAGTTGTTTTCGCCCCTTAAAATAACATCTTCTGGACCTGAAATCCCAATTCTTTGTTTTGCGGATGACTGTTTGGTGTTTGAAAAATCTGACAATAAAACAATGGAGTCTATTGCTGAAACTCTGGAAGAATATGCTTTTGCTTCTGGCCAAAATGTTTGCTGGCAAAAAAGCAGGATTATATTTTCTCCAAACACCCCGATTCAAAAGAAAAAGGAAATAACTGATTATTTGGGAGTCATCCCGAATAGACGTCTTGACAAATATCTTGGGCTACCTTTTTCTCATTGGTAAAAAAAAGAGAGATCTTTTTTACCAAATGATAGGTAGAACAATGCATAAAATTAACATATGGTACACAAGATATTTATCTTATGCTGGTAGACTAGTCTTGATTAAGGCAGTTACTAGCACGATCCCAGCTTATGCAATGTCAATCGCAAAAGTACCAATGACCTGCCTTAATCATCTAGCAACTATTAGTAGAAACTTTCTTTGGAATGGAAATAAAGAAGGAAAAATCAAAGGAAAAATTAAATGGGAAAAGGTGTGTCAACCAAAATCTTTTGGAGGATTAGGTATTAGAAATCTACATATTCTCAACAACGCATTCTTACTAAAACATCTTTGGAAGCTTACTTTTCAGACTAATACCTTATGGTATAGAGTCTATAAGAATAAGTATTTTTCTAATAACCATTTCCTCCAAACCGAAGTTAATTCGAACCATAGTTGGTTCTGGAGAAACTTAATGAAACTACAAGAAATTTTTAAAAATGGACTTCTTTTCCAAATAGGAGATGGTAAGTCCACTCTTTTCTGGAAAGATCCTTGGGTCCCACGAACAATCTTGGAGGATTACACATCAGAAAATACGCATGGAAATACTAAAGTCCAAAACTTTATTCAAAATCATAATTGGGATTTGGAAAAACTAAAAATGCAAATCCCTACTGAAATTATAAACACTATTATTGGCATTCCTTTACAAGATGAAGAATTATGTGATACCGTCACCTGGAATTTCTCGGATAAAGGAAAATTTTCAGTAAAACAAACTTATAATTTCCTTCAAGGAATTGAAAAAATTACACAAGGTCCTGATTGGCCGTGGAAGAAAATTTGGGACTTACAAGTCCAACCACGAATCAAAATTTTCTGCTGGATGGCAGCTCATGATCGACTTCCAACAGCAGCCAGACTTTTCAAACAAAAAATTATTCAGAATGAAAACTACATTTTTTTGCAAAAATCACTCAGAAACCATCCAACACCTCTTCTTTGCTTGTGCCAGACTCAAAATTATCATCCGTTGGGTAACAACTCACAATCATCACCTTCTTTCCTTTTCTGAAATTTTGTTCTACAATAAACTAAACCCTGAACAACAAATAAAAACCATTCTTACTTGTTGGATGATTTGGAAACACAGGAACCATAAAATCTTCAGAAATGAAGATCTTGATCAACAAAAGTTTCACCACCAACTTATTGAAACCATAAGTGATCATTTAGCAGCCTTCTTACCTAAAACAGGAAAAATCACTAAACCTCTTCTCTGTAAATGGAAAACTTCTAATGCTTTCCACACTTTAAATATTGATGGCTCCTTGTTAGGAATATCTGTTAGTATTTTGATCACTCATCACATGTTCTTATCTTAGCCAGAAAGGTGATTAAGTGCTCTTGGTTCACTTGAACATTGTAAAAGAGGAAATCACTGAGTATGATTAGTCTAGTAAATCTTGTATTAGGATTATAGGTCTCTGAGTGTAATTTTTATTTCCAGAAGACCATGAAGATCAATCCTAGCAATGGAGCTTTTCTGAAGATTAGAAGACTGAAGATTGCACAAGGTTTATGAAGACATCAAGGTTTAGTCTAACTCAGAAAGCCTATGTCCTTAATCCTTTCTTAAGTATATTAACTTATTTTCGGGATATGATTCTGGACATATGACATCATGATTATGGAGCATGCAAGCCATCAGAAAGGCTCATGTATCCGTTGAGACTAAAGGACAATGAACAGTACTATGCATTAAATGCATCGGTAAATCAAAAAGCAGTCCTCTCTGAAAAATGAGATAGTGATTTCTGAGTATATAGTTCAAGATATAAACGGATATAATTTGATGGAGAGCACAACGGATATAATTCAAACGCCTCTCAAATTTATCTATATATATCACACACTTAGATGCTTGAAGAACACACCTTAGAACGCTCTATCTTGCAAACTTACCATCAAGCAATGTATTCTCTCAAGCACTCTACTACCCTTTCTGAAAGCTTTGTGTTGCTCGAAGAATCACTAGTAGTTCTAAGTTGTCCTGAACCTTAACAAGAGATTGTTATTCGTGAAAGAGTTGAACTATCAGATACCATTTCTGAAGATCATTCTCCAGAACGGACACCAATTACTTGGGTCAAGAAAGCGCATCGTCATCCACTGAACAAGTGTATTAAGTAGTCTTGTTCTATTAGGCTCTCTGAAAACATAACTGAAAAGTTATACGAGAAGCCTCTCTGACAAACCTTATAACCAACACCATCAAGGCGTGGAGTAGAGGAAGTACTTGATTTGGAAAATCAGGGAATAACTCCAAGGTTATATGAGTAGAGGAAGTACTTAGCTCTAGGAGCTGGGGAATAACTCAGGGGGAACATTTGGTTGGGAACCATTTGTTTAGGAATCTTAGAATAGGATTATTGTAAGGTGAACTCAATTATCTGTTCTAGTGAATTATAGGTCTCAGAAAGACCGAAGTGGATTAGTTGGAGGATTACGCCACCTCAGGATACCACTATACTTCTTGTGTTATTTACCTTTTGTATTTACATTTCAAAGAAAGCACACACACACACTTACTTATTGTTTATGCACTTACCTATCTTAAAGTCTTCCGCTCGAATTTAAGTATCGAAACCCCTGTGTTTCGAGAAATCGGTTTATCGACAAAGTTTTAAAAGACTATTCACCCCCTCTAGTCTTTTACTTTGCCGTTATTCGACCAACAAGTGGTATCGAAAGGGGAGGTTCACAAGCCTTCAAGATCGAACCTAGATCCCCAGATAGGTGAAGGAACTTTATCCCTTTCTGAGGACTATATAATTTGTGTGTTAAGTGTGCAGGTATGTCTCTGAGCGATGCACCCGTTCTGAAGCCAGAAAACTACGAGAAATGGAAGAACAACATGATGCTCCATCTGGAGGCCATTAGTGATGAGATGATCTATGTCATCAATGAAGGGCCTATCAAAATCAGACAACTCAAACAAGTTCTCGAGGTGTCCGATGGAAGAAAAGCCTCGCACAAGGAAGATGGAAGCGAGGACATGGGCGCTAGTGATAGTGGTCATGTTGCTCGTGGAAGCATTATATATGAAGACATAAGAGAGCTCTGGACATCTGAAGATGCCAAGAGACACAGATTGGATGGTCAAGCTCGTAATATAATCATCAGATCGACACCTGAGCACATACAGTGTAAACTGTGGGGTGCTAAAACGGCGAAAGTTGCCTGGTAATTGATTGAAGAAATCTGTGCCGGAACTGACACTACAAGAAATCCGCCGTTTAGCGACGGCCATTAGCGACGGATAGAATCCGTTGCTATTTAGCGACGAATCGCTAATTTTAGCGACGGAATGGAGACGGATTGAGCGAATTCGCTCAATCCGTCTCTAATCCGTCGCTACATTAGCGACGGATGTTTTTCCGTCGTTAAATAGCGACGGATTTATTTATCCGTCGCTATTTAGGGATGGATATTAAATCCGTCCCTAAATAAGTTGACCAGCTTACAAAATAAAAAAAAATTAAAAAAAAGGTAACTAGCGACGGAACGCGAGTTAGCGACGGATAGCGATCCGTCGCTAAAACCTTGATACCATCGGGCAGTAGCCCTTTCTTCCCCATTTTTCTTCCTTCTTCCTTCTTCCTTCGCCATTTCCAATTTTCCGACCAAATCTCGAATTGCTCGCCAATTTTGGAGTCTTCTCGAAGCTCGTGGGACAAGGAGCTCGTGTGGTCAACCAATTTCATCTTTTCACCAGCTAAATCGAAGGTATTTTGGCTAAAACCTTAACTTTGTCAAATTTGGGAATTTTGTTAATTTTGACTAATTTGAGCAATTGAACGTTTATTGTAAGTATGTAGTAGTTAGTTTAGCTTATATTACGTAGTGTGTTAACTTTGAGATGTTCAATTGATGTATTGATTGTGAATTTGAATTTTTAGTATAATGTTAGAATGTTTGGAAGTATGTAGGGTTGTTAATTTGATATTTTCGTATATGTAGTAGGATTAAAAAGATTTAGTTTAGTGTTTTGGAACCCTTATGTTGGTCCAGATAACGGCAAAGTAAAAGACTAGAGGGGGGGGGGGGGGGTGAATAGTCTTTTAAAACTTTTGTTGATAACAAATGTTTCTCAGATATCTGAATGGATATCTGATACTTAGAATCAGAGTGCGGAAGACTTAATAAAGATAAGTGTAGAAACAGTTAATAAGTGTGTGTGTGTGTTGCTGAAGTATAAATACAGAAATGTAAATGACACAGCAAGTATAGTGGTATCTGGAGGTGGCGTAATCCTCCAACTAATCCACTTCGGTCTATCAGAGACCTAGAATTCACTAGAACAAATAATTGAGATAACCTTACAAAAATCCTATTCTAAGATTCTTAACAATTGGTTCCCAACCAAATGTTCCCCCTGAGTTGTTCCCTAGCTTCTTCAGCCAAGTACTTCCTATACTCAGAAACCTTTGAGTTGTTCCCTAGCTTCCCAAGCTAAGTACTTCCTATACTCAAAAACCTTGGAGTTATTCCTTAGTTTACCAAATCAAGTACTTCCTATACTCCGGTAACCTTGGAGTTATTCCCTGATTTTTCAAATTAAGTACTTCCTGTACTCCGCGGTTTTGGTGTTGGTTTGGTTTGAGTTGTCGATGAGCGTCTTAATAACTTTTCGCTTATTCAGATAGCTCTGTGAACTAAGTTACTTAATACACTTTACAGTATGGTATCTTGTTCGATTTCTTGACCCAAGTCTTATGATATCTGCTCAAGAGAATGAATCTCGGATAGTTGATCTTTTGATTCAACTCCTTCACGATAGCTTTGCTTGTTTAGGATCAGGACACTTAGAACTTCAGTGTTTACTCAAGATCACAAGCTTTAGTCGCAACAGAAAGCTTTGATAATAAGTAAGTTGCTTTGAGAGAGTAGGATGTTCAGAGTTCTATATTTCAGCGTATGCAATGTGTGTCATCCTCAAATTGCCTAAGTGTTGATATTTATAGATGACTTTGAGTGCCGTTTGAATAGTATCCGTTAGGCTCAAATTCAAACTATCGATATCTGTGTGTATAGTAATCAGAAAGGTTTGTCTTCTTCTCGAAGTTGCCGTTGCTTTTACTCGTACATCTCCGTCCGTGCATTAAATGCATTGTACTATACTTTTGTCTCAGAGTGTCAACGGAACTATGCTTTGTATCGTAGACTAGACTTGTTGTCCGATTCTTTGACGCCTTATGTTCATTCTTCGATACCACTTGTATTGATTGAAACAACTTTGTTTGCAATATATGTTTCTCTTCGTAAACGTGTTTAACGCCAAGGTATCTCGAGAATAGATATCTGTGGACACTTTCCTTGTCTTCGATATGTATCTCATTTCTCGATATCTCTTGTGACAGTTTTGTTTGAAACTGCTCGTGGTTCACAAGATATCTGGCTAAGATATCTGAACAATGATTCGAATCTTGTGCAGTTTTCTTCAAGTCTTCAATTCTTGTTGAGCTTTCTGCTTGGATGTCTTCTTCTTGGTCTTTTCTTCATAAAATAAAAATTACATTTTGAGACCTATCATCCTATACAAGATTAGCTAGACTATCATACTTAGTGGGTTTCCTCTTTTACAATGTTCAAGTGAACCAAGAGTACTAATCACCTTTCTGAGACTAAGATAAGTCATTATATTGCTGAACACAATCTAAACAGATATTCTAACAAAATATCTAACAAATTTCCCCCATTTTGATCAGTCAACGATGACTATCTTCCCTATTACAAATCTGGATGAGGAAACAATCCACCACTTAATCATTTCTCAAGATCTTTCAAATCACATAACTAAGTGCAGAAAGTAGACATCAACCAAATCACAAGGTGTGATCTTTGCTGACAAGTTATCTTTTATAAAATACTATCTGAGAGTAAGTTCTTCAGATAAGTCGCAACTAAAGATTACTGATAACTTTAAATACATGATACAGTTAAGCTCAGTCAGCAAAAATAAAAAAACTTAGTAATTTAGGACAACAGGAGTAACCAAGCTCCAAGTAAACATCCTAAAGAACTAGTCTTCAAGTCTTCAATCTTCAAGTCTTCAACAGTGTTTCTATGGATCAGTCTGCAAATTTCCTATCTCCAAACCTTTTGATGTCATCAGAATAATCATAAAGAAGAGTTCTGACAAGCATCTGCTTTCTCCGCAAATCCACAGATTTCTTTGTAGGTTTTGGTAGGATTTTTCTTGACAAAATGCTTGACCCATAGGTACTTTCCCCACTTCCAGGCATGCTCTATTCTGATATCTGAAAGCTTGAAGTATTCGTAGATAATCTTCAGATATCTGATGTCACCCTTGTATTGATCTTCTGTCAGATAGAACGACTCATAGGGTTCCACATCAAGTCTTGGTCTTGTGCCTGTTCCTGTGATATTCAGAATTTTGTGCACATCATCTGGCTTTCCATATGGACAATCATCAGAGAGGTCCTTCTTCATGGCAGATTCTTGACAACTTCAAAATCCAACCATGCTTTGATGTGATTGGTGTTGATCAAGGTAGGTTTATTCTTTCTCCATGCCATAAGTTGTTTGAGGATTGGTTCTGGAAATCTTGAATTTACCAATAGATGCTTAAGTTCCAGAATCCAATAGCCATTTTTCTGATTGATGCACCTGTAGACAGAGGAATCATTGTCATACTTCACATACTCAATTTTGGCTTCTTCTGGTCTGAGTGGAAGTTGACTTTGTCTTTGCTCGACTCTCGATGCTCTTTCTCATCTTGAATTCTCTTTGGGGTTGTTGCTTGAAGAACCACCACCCTGGATAGACTTGGTATTTCCAGAGGGTGTTTTAGCAGCTAGGGCCTTTGCAGCTATGGGCTCATTTAGGCTTTCAAGTTTCCTTTTTCTGTGAAGAGGAGCTTCATCTTCATCAGTCTCTTTATCATCTTCATCAAGATCAATTCTTGTGAGATCTTTGCAGCCTTCTTCATTGCCCTGGGACTTGATTTGACCTTCTTCTTCTTCTTCTTCAGAAGATTCATCAATCCCTCTAAATTGTCTTCTCCTTGAAGCCTTGGTACTCCTTGGAGGTTTCTGTGCCATGGCCCTTGTTACCATTTTGGTTCCTTCAGTAGGTCTCTGGGAAGTAGCTTGGCTTGAGGAGGATTCATAGATTCTGAGTGGTGGCTGGGAAGTTTTTCTTCTTCCTTCTCGAAAAGACTACCAGATTTCTTCTTGTTTTCATCTCCTTCTTCTCATTCCCCCTGACTTTGAGGTCCAGATTTGTACTTTCTTTCCCCCTTAGCCATTGTTGGCTGACTCAGTCTCATAAAGGAATCTGAGAGAGAGTCAAAGTGCCCTTGTAGATAGTTGTAGGCAGTGACCAACTTCAAGTTCTTTGAGCTCTGATTTTGCTTGATAAGTCCATTGTCCTTATCTGAGTTCGCCAATGGCCTAGGATGGCATCTGCTTTTCAGCAGTAACTTGCCTCTTGAAAAGCTTTTTCACTAAAGACATATCATCGTCCTTGTCATTCCCGGATCTTTACGAGCAATGATCATGCTAGTTGTTCTCTCGAGTGATGAGCTCGGTGAACTTTCTCATTCGAGGGAGAGGCAATTACTTCCTTGTTTTGTGAAGACATCTCCTTATTGAGTAGCCAAGATTGGTACTGCTCATGTACTCATGGGAGTGGACGTTTGGCAGTTTGTTGAAGATTGTAGGAGCAATCAACTTTCTTTTTAAGTGAGAAACCGCTAAATGTTCATGGCGGTGCTCTGCCAAAGTCTTGTCTTCTTCACCATCTGAGTGATTAGCCCAAAGGATCTTCATCCTCTTGGACATGTTCATCAATCGTATCAAGTCCAAAGAACCATCTCGTAGAATGGTTTCTTTCCTTTCGGGAGGAGGATGGTACTTCTTCAAGATGATGCGACCTTAGCATCATGCTTGACTTGATACTTCTTCAAGATTTCGAGTTCTTCGGCGATCTCTTGCACAGCATCCCGTAGCTCGTTAACCGCAGAGTAAGCATTCATTTCTTTGAGGTATTGATCTTCTACTTGATCAAGCCTTTCTCTGGATTGAGCTATTTGATCTTCTAGTTGAAGATGGAGCTGTTGTTCTTCTTCCAACAGTTGTCTGAGTTGAGCACTTCTATTTTGAGTATTCAAAATTTTCTGATTGGTTACCTCAGAGAACTCAACTACTTGCTCAGTAGGAACTGCG
Source organism: Plantago major (assembly GCA_026545765.1). Taxonomy (NCBI): domain Eukaryota; kingdom Viridiplantae; phylum Streptophyta; class Magnoliopsida; order Lamiales; family Plantaginaceae; genus Plantago; species Plantago major. The sequence goes on along the minus strand of CM048843.1, from coordinate 1,703,019 downwards.
TGTTGGTTAGAAGAAGGATGAGTAGATTTCTGGGGAGATGGAGACGGAGATTTCTGTGAAGTCTTCTCAGTTTGGTTTTCAGCGACTGAGGCATTGTTTCTCTGTGAAATTCCTCCGGTCCCTGGTGCAGGAGCATCATCATCATCCTTTTTGTCATTATCATCCTTTGGGTGATGATCAGTGGGAGGTTCATCAAAGAAATTTTCATTCATTTCTTCCTCCTCATCATCTTCAGATACAAGATTGATCACTTCCGGGATAGTGATCTTCTGCCCATTAACTTCTTCTTGTTCAGAAGGTATGAATTGCGATGCAGTGAGCGGCTTGAATGCCATCTGTAATCTTGTCGACCATCACTTTATTCAAAGGCATGTATCAAACTATCGCCACTTCTCCGGAAAAGTCCTTGTGTAGTAGAGTCAATGGCGTATGTTGTTACATCAGTAGCGAACATTGCTTGGACATATGTTTCCAGGTCAAGAGCTCGTGCCCGTCTGGTTGGTTGATCAGTTATTCTCAATATTTCAGAGAGAGCAGAGCACCTTAACTTCTGCCATTTCTTGAAGCATTGAATATGCTTTGGCAAAGTGTGAGCTTTGAAGAAGTGAAGTAGGTCCCTTGTTTCTTCAATGGGAACCTGCTTTGCATCTGTTTGAGCCTGAGTATGAACATCAGGCTCAGATACTTGTTCTACTGAGACGATTGGTGTCTCAGATATCTTGTTGTGAGGTGGAGACTTGGAAGTCTGGTCCTCATCAACTTTTCTTTCTTGAACCCCCATGGGAGGCTCAGATACTTGTCTCTCAGAGACTTGTGCAGTCTCTGGAATCTTTTCTTGTGATGAAGGCCTTGATGCCTCATCAATTTCCATAGGTGCAGGGAATGTCGAAACTCTGTCCCCTTGCACTTCTACTTCTGATTGAGCCTTCAAGTTTGAAGGCTCAGTGATGTGTTCTTCAGAAACCTTGTTGGTTTCTGGGTTTGTCTCTGGCATTTCTGCCTTATCTTCTTCCATCTCAGTTGGAGCCTGTGGCACAGGCTCAGATTTCTCAAGAGTTGAGGTTGAAGAAACCTCTTTTTCAGTATCTGAGGTAAGCTTTTCAGCTTCCTCTTGTTTTTCCGTTTCTAACTCAGCCTGTAACAAAGAGATTCTTATAAGGTAACAAGATTTATAAGTATAAAATTTTTCACAAGGTAAGAGTTAAACCAGTCATTAACCCGAGCAGTTTCAGGCTGATTGGTCTCTGGAACTTGTGACCTTTCTATACATTGGTCGTCTTGTCCCAGTTCAGTTTCTTTGTTTGAAGTTTCTGGTACTTCACACCTTCCCTGAGTATGCAACTCAGTTGCCTCCCTTGGTTGATCATTCTGAGTAGATCTCTCAGTTTGATCCCTCTCATTGAGTTGGGGAACCTGCTCAATTACAGGATTTTCTTCAGCATACTGTATTGCTGGTAATTCAAAATGGAGTTCATTTACCATTTCATCAACCACTTGTGGCTGTTGTGGTTGTTGTGTTTGTGGTTGTTGTGGTTGTCTGAAAGCAGAAGATTGATCAGTAGTGTGTTCTTCCAGATTCTTAGATGTGGCATTTCCATCAGCATCTGTCAATACTAAGATACCACTCATCAGGGCTTTGTGAAGTTGTGCAATAGAGTCATTCCCTGATGATGTGTTTGTACCAACAACTTTTGCTATAGGTTCAGCAACCTGTGGTGTAGGTTCTTCTTCAGATACCTTCTCACCAGTTACTTGTTCAGCAACCTTAGCCCTTTTTGATTTTTCTAGGACTTGAGAGATGACTAGTTCATCATCTTCATCGTCAGAGCTCTCATCAGCATCGGAACCGATTGGTCCATTATTCCTGCGGTTTCGCAGACGGGCTTGGTGTTTTCACCACTCTTGGCGCAAGATTTATGAGTTCATCGAAGGCTTTCTGCATTAGTCGCAACATTTCTGAAAGCACTTTCTCTTGCTGAGTCTACTTGTTCAGTAGTTGATAACTCTTTTGCAGCATTGATGAGTTCATCTGCCATTATCGGTTCATCGGCAATGCCTGCAGATATCTGAGAATTGACAACCTCTTTGGTGTGTCTTCGATTTGCCACAGACTTCTTTCTTGAAGTTATGGGCTTCTTCGCAACCTTTTCTTGAGATATCTTTTGATTTTCTCTTCTTAGGACCTTTCCGAGACCCAAGAACCTTTTTCATCGATTTGTATACTCATACTTGTAGAGTAAGTTCTCATTGGCTATTTCAAATTGCCTCTCCGAGCTCAATGCCAAGCTTTTCCACTAGTAGCATATTTTCGACCATATCCCATCGGCCTTTGCTTAGCTAGTCCTTTAACAATCTTAGGCTCAAGCCTTGAATCTTCTTCACGAATTTCATGAAGGCGTACTTTCCCGATTGAAAGGGTTTTCCACCTTTTGTCTTGTTGATTCAAAGAACATCATGATCAATCGTTCTTGGCTTATCCGGTCAAGACCTCCTTGTAGACCATCAAAGCATCTGTGAAGAATGCAAGCCAAGACATCCGTGAGCCAACAGATGTCCGGTTCGGGATGTCGCAAGTTTGAACTTCTGGGTGTATCCGATTTCTCAAGATCACACATCATCAGAAAGTTCTTTAACACCTTCAAGGAGTTCCTCATCCTTGGTGTTTATTTCAAAATCCTTTCCAAGATTTTGAACCTCAAACAACTTACAGAAATGTTAAGTCCAAAAGGATTTCCTTTCCTTGGACTGAGGTTTTGATAGACACTATTTCAGTGCCTTCAGATACACAGGAAATAATCCTGGAGTTGTTGTAATATTCCAACACATCAAGTGATGAAATTCCACTAGGGCGAGCAGATAGAAAGCCCTTGATTTGTGCCTTTTCAAGCATGTCAAGAATTAGCTTTCTGTCGGCTTGGTTCTCTATTCCAGTCGTGAGGTATTCCTCAACCATGGCACCACCCCAAATCATTATGTGACTTGAAGTCCAATGGTCAGGATTGAAAGCTCCTACCAGTCGATTGTTAACAATAACCAACTCTGGTGCTTGCTTTTCAGCAGTACCAGTGGAGGATTGGGATTTCTGTGTAGAAGTGTTCTTGGAGGCCATCTCTTTATATAGTAGGGATTTGAAGCTTGTGTTTGAAAGAGATTCGATTGAGTGATTCTTTTCAGAAAAACTTAATCGAGATTTGCAGATAATTTAGAGAAGTTGTAGAGGCTCAGAAGAAGGTTTTTGCTGTTTTGATGCAAGTTGAAATTTCGGATTAGGCAAAAGTTATTTCATTTGCCAAAATCCTATATATATAGCAAGTGAATCTCAACAGACAAATACATACAAATTGATTTTGTGTACGATTCGTGATTTGCAAGCCGACATGATCAAAAGTAACTTCGGCATTAAATGCAAAGTGGTCTTTGTCGGAATTTTTACAGTCCACTATTTACTGTGAATTAATTTCAGCCGTTCAGATCAAGCGCTTGAATTCATCAAGGGTCACCATTGCTTTTCCAACAATGATCACAATCAACAAATGTAATTGTGCCCGTTTAATGAATTTTGGCTAATAGCTATCTGAATCACAATTCTGTTGGAGCAAGGACACTGCTCAGATCTCGAATCATCTTATACTTAGGATTTTCCCAAGTTTTTCATCAAGATAGAAATAGTGCGAGATTCAAGAGAGTAGTTGACTGCAGATAGTTATACTATTCTCTTTTGTGTTCCCTGTTTATAGAATGATTCAGATATCTGAGTTCCCGTCTCAGAGATCTTAAGCTATCTTTTTGCTCTTTAGCCTTTTGACTTCGGGTTCCTGCCCAGATACCTCTTCTCTCTTTTACGGATACCTTTCCAGATACCTCTTCTCTGGATGCCGTTCGGATACCTCTTCTCTGGATGCCCGTTCCGATACCGAACTTTTCAGTTCATTGGCAGTTCCATTAGTCCAAGACTATGTCTTAAGGCTAAGAATCTACTTTCTTGTAGTGGCTTAGTGAAGATATCTGCAAGTTGGTCTTCAGTCCCAATATTGAGTATCTCTATATTGCCTTTTCAACATGGTCTCGATGAAGTGATGTCTAACATCAATGTGCTTTGTTACGGCTTGAAATTTAGGATTACTGTAATCGCAATAGCACTTGTGTTGTCACGTAAAATGGGAGTTTTCTTCTCATCGAGTCCATAGTCTTTAAGTTGTTGTTGTATCCACGTAATTTGTGTTGCACAACAACCGCAGAATATATATTCAGCCTCCGTGGTAGAAGTTGCAATTGAGTTTTGCTTCTTGCTAAACCATGAGATAAGTCTAGTGCCTAAACCACAAGTTCACGAGGTGCTTTTCCTATCAAGCAATGATCCAAAGATAATCAAGATCTCGAGTACCCGGCTAAACTCAAGCCACTTTCTTTAGGATACCAGTCCCTACATCTATCGTACTTCACATACCTTAATATTTTCATAGCAATGTTGTAGTGTGTTTGCATTGGATTTGTCTGAAATCTAGCACATACTCCAACAGCATATTGAATATTAGGTCTAATATATATATATATATATATATATATATATATATATATCTATATATATATATACATATATATATACATATATATATACATATATATATACATATATATATACATATATATATATATATAGTATCTCACTGCGAGCAGTGAGGTAAAGTAGTGAACCTATCAATTTCCTATACTTATGTTCTTCAATACTCTTATCTGATTCAGTATAGGTCATTTTGGTTCCAATTCTCATAGGTATCTTAGCATTCTTTTCAGAAGGCTTAAGATTGAATTTTGTGAGCATGTCTTTTGCATACTTTGTTTGACTAATGAATATTCCATCATTGAGTTGCTTGACTTGCAATCCTAGGAAATAATTCATTTCTCCCATCATGCTCATCTCAAACTTGCTTTTCATGAGATTTGCAAAGTCATTACAAAGTTGCTTGTCCTTAGATCCAAATATAATGTCATCAACATATATTTGAACTAAGAGTAGTTTCCCATCATGGTTTAAGGTAAATAAAGTTTTATCAACTTCACCTTTCTTGAAACCACTTTCCAGAAGGTATTTGGCCAAAGTGTCATACCATGCTCTTGGAGCCTGTTTCAGTCCATACAGAGCTTTCTGTAATTTATAGACCATTCTACTTTCTGAGGAAACTTCAAAGCCAGGTGGTTGCTCAACATAAACTTCTTCTGCAAGTTCACCGTTTAGGAATGCGCTTTTGACATCCATCGATAAACTTTGAAATCTTTGTGAGTCGCAGGCTAGAAAGAGTCTTATTGCATCCAATCTGGCAACCGGTGCATATGACTCATCAAAATCTAAGCCTTCAGTCTGAGTGAATCCCTTGGCAACCAATCTTGCTTTGTTTCTGGTTATTTCACCAGTTTCATTCATTTTGTTTCTGAAAACCCACTTAGTTCCAATCACAGATATTCCTTCTATAAATGGAACTAGTTTCCAGACTCTGTTTCTCTCAAATTGATCCAACTCTTCTTGCATTGCAGATCCGTCTTTGTCTCCTAATGCTTCTTCTATATTTTTAGTTCAATATTCGAGATGAAACATCCAAAGAGAGAATCAAGATTTTCTTATTGCTCTCCTAGTCCTAACACCACGATTAATTGGTCCAATTATATCCTTTGTAGGATGATCTTTGATCCATTTCATCAAAGGTTTAGTGCTAGTAAGATCAATATCCAGGTGATCTGAATGTGAATCACTAAGATTTTGATTTGATACTTTTCAAGATTCGAGATATCGACATATGGGAAATGTCATGGATATCGACACTTTTTCGATGTTAGAGATATCCGAGACATGCATTTCAAAGATTCTTATTTTCGGATGCCTCTTCATGATGAAGGTTCTCAAGAACTGCTCCATTTCTCGAAAACTCATAGGAAATTCCTCATCATGTTTGTGAGTCATCTTGTTGTTACTAGGCTTTTCAAGCTTTTCACGCCGAGTCATCCTCACTTTCCATACCGATGTTTTTCCTTTCTGAGGATTCTTCTTTAGTATCCCTCAGTAATAGTTCTTTGAACTTTTCTGAGAGTTCATCAATAGGAGGTGTTTTCTTACTTCCTTCATAGAATACAACATGAACCGATTCTTCAATTTTCTTTGTTCTTTTGTTGTAAACTCTGTAAGCTTTGCTGTTTGTGGAATAGCCAAGAAAAACACCTTCATCTGCCTTTGGCTGAAATGTTCTCAGATAATCTTTCCCATTGTTTAGAACAAAACATCTACAACCAAATACTCTCAGATTTTTGATATTGGGAGGTCTTCCAACCAAGATTTCATAGGGGGTCCTGTTATGGTGTTTGTTTATCAAGCATCTGTTCTGAGTGTAGCAGGCTGTGTTTATAGCTTCAACCCAATAAATTTCACTTATCTCAGTGTCAGCTAGCATTGTCCTTGCAGCTTCTTTAAGGGTTCTGTTTTTCCTTTCTGCAACACCATTTTATTGAGGTGTTCTTACAGAGGAAAGTTGGTGTTGTATACCTTTGCAGGTACAAAACTCCTTTATGTACTGATTGACAAACTCAGTACCATGATCTGTTCTGATTGCAGATACCTTGTCATTTTTCATGACTTCAAGCTTTTTCAGCAAGTTTGGTATCTCCACCCTGGCATCAGATTTGTGTTTCAGAAAAACAACCCAAGTGAATCTTGAGAAGTCATCTACAACAACCAGACCATATTTCTTTCCTGCATAACTAGTTACAGATGATTCAAAAAGATCCATATGTAAAAGTTGCAGTGGTCTAACACTAGAGTGTCTGATTTTGGACTTGAAAGAGATCTTAGATTGTTTCCCCATCTGACAGTCAGAACAGATACCATTTTGGGAAGACCAACCACTAACTCTTTCTTGGCAAGTCTATTCAGAGTTTTGAAATTCAAGTGACTCATTCTTTTGTGCCATAACCAGTGCTCTTCTGTGTGACCAGATTGACTCACCATGAGACATTCTTCAGTTGTGGCAGATGCCCAGTCGGCAACATAAAGACTGCCTTTCCGCCGACCAACTAAGACTGTCTGCTTTGACTCATTGTCAATTAGTTTGCAGTATTTAGCTTTGAATTTTATAGTAAAACCCTTGTCCGCAAACTGGCTCATGCTAAATAGATTGTATTTCAAATCCTTAACATGTAATACGTCAGTGATTGTTAAAGTTCCCAATTTGACGTTGCCAAATCCCAGAGAGGGATTTAATTCTCCTCCAGCAAATCTGATATCTGGTCCTGTGTTGCAAGCTTTGTAGTCAACCAGATTTGCTTTGTCTCCTGTCATGTGCTTTCCGCATCCACTATCAAATAGCCATTGTGCTTTAGTCCAGGAGGCATTCTGCACATAACAGAAGCAGAGATTAGGTTCTCATATTTTGATGTAATCGCTGAATCAAAAGTTCTTCCAGTAGGAATCCATTTTTGAATGAATTTCTTTGAAATATGCTTTTGTCTGACAGGAACGTAAGGAGGAATTCTCTTTGAATGAAATTTATCATTAGTAAGAATTATTTTCTTCCTTGGTGTGTTCCTAGGTGCTCCATATGATGCTTTCAGATACCTGTCAGGTTTCTGAGTTTGCTTTTCAAAGAACTTAGCCTTCCTTGATTTCTTCTAGCCTCGCATTGATTTTCGGGCTTGATTTAACTTCCACTTCGATAATTGCTTTGAGCAATTCTAGCTTTCGACCATCGTTCTTGCTCGCTTGTACTCATGAGCAAGTTGTTTTCCGATGCCTTTGTAGCCAATGCCGTTGAGCACTTGAAGCTATCTCGAGATCTTTTCTCAGTGACTTTGCTAGTCTCTGGTTGATCCAATTTTTTCCGTAAAAGTGACATGGGAGAATTTGCCACTCACGCAATTCTACCTTTTTGAGACATAGCCGTGGTGTTTACACTTTTTAGTGTTGTGTTTCTTTTCAGAGACGTACACATCAGTTTTGTTTTTGACTTGTTTTTCCCACAAAGGTCTAGTCGCAACTGCCTTTCCTTTGTCAACAATCTTTGTCTTTTCACCAATACTATAGATTGCATGGGAACCGTCTTTGAGTACTTACAAATGTTCTCTTCTCCTTACTCTTATTGAGTAATAGAACAATCTGTCTGTATTCACCCAAGTCCTTTCTTTTTCAAGGATCTCTTAAGTAAGATTGTACTTCAAGAAGAGTGTCACTAGCTTTGGCATAAGATTGAAAAGATAGTTCTTTCTTCTTGAGTTCCTTGTTTTCGTAAAGAAGATTTTCATAATTCTTTCAGAACTTCAACCATTGCTTCTTCCTGTGACTTTTTAGCCTCAGATATCTGAGCTTTGAGAAATGCATTTTCAGCATCCTTTCTCTCAGAATCTTTAACTAATTGAGAATTTTCCTTTTCAAGAGAATTCTTTTCTTCTTCAAGGTTTTCGACTCTAGCTTAATCATTAGAAATTCTCTTTCATAGATGTCAAGTTCTTTCTGAGATTTTCTAGATTTTTATTTCCTCTTCATCACTTTCATAAGTGTAGCAAGAAGTATGTGTTACCTCATCAGCCATAAGATGCTTTTCTATGTTGGAGATGTCCGTCGTCAATTTCAAAGAACTCCACACATTTCATTCTTCTTGAGGTCAAGTTGATTATGTCATGAGTAACTCCACATAATTACATTGATGGTAGGTTGAGTCATCTGAATTGTCATCTTCGTAACTGTCTCAACGTCTAGAGCATCCATTGAATCTGGATTTTCTTTCTTTCTTGATTAACAAAGCTTTCGCTTCTTCAAGATTCTTCTTTCTTCTTGTCACCGTCCTTAGTTTGTTGAGGCGTGACAATCCTTCTTGAAGTGGCCAGGTTTCGACAATAGAAACATATATCGTTTCAATTTCGCCTCAAGACATGATGCTTTCGAAATGGCTTGTTCAATGAGCTCTGCATATTTTGTCTTGGTGATAGTTTGAGCCTAGATGCTTTTTGACTTCTCTTTGGCTTTTCTTCTCTCAATTTCTCGTGACAAATTTACTCATTTGCGTTGCAGCAATAGCATCCTCAGTCTCCACCTGGATTTTCTTCTTTTCAGAAGTTCCTTGCTTAACTAGAGCAACATTCTGCAACTTTTCAGTTGTTTGTTCTCTCTGAGTTGTCTCATAGTCAATGAGCAAGATGAGAGAAAAGTTCCTTTGAGTGATATTTGGCATACCTTGGTTAAAATAAAAGAATTTAGTATGCTCCCGTTGTGGTTAAGACTTCTGACAATAGTCTTAATCTTCTCTGACTGAGAGTATCTATTGCTTTCCCCAAGTGTTGCCATATCACTCATAAGAGTGGTAAATCTGAAATCAAGTTCTTCCAGAGTTTCAGTGGGACCTTGTTTGAAATTTTGAAATTTCAACTTTAGAACTTCGAACTTGTTTTCCTTGGTTTTCTCAGTTCCGGCACAGATTTCTTCAATCAGTTGCCAGTAACTTTCGCTGCTTTAGCACCCTACGCTTTAATCGTATGTGCTCTGGTGTCGATCTGATGATGATGTTACGAGCTTGACCATCCAGACGATTCCTCTTGGCATCTTCCGATGTCGAGTTCTCGGCTTTGGTTCAGAAATAACGTGATCGAGATCTTCCACTAGTCGACGCCTGCATTTGTGAAGATCATTCGCTTTGATCTCTGTCTCTTCCACTTGAAACCTCCATGACTTGCTTAAGTTGTTGAATGACTATTGGGCCATTCTTTATTACTTCGATCATCTCGTCACTTATGGCTTCAAGGTGGAGCATCATGTTATTTTTCCATTTCTCGTAGTTCTACGGTTTGAGAACGGGTGCATCACTCGAGACATACCGCACACTTAACACACAAATTAAATAGTACTAAAAAATGGACAAAGTTACTTCACATATCTGGGATCTAGGTTCGGTCTGAGAATTTGGTGAACCTCCGCTCTGATACCACTTGTTGGTCCAGATAACGGCAAAGTAAAAAGACTAGAGGGGGTGAATAGTCTTTAAAACTTTTGTCGATAACAAATGTTTCTCGATATTCGAATGGATATCTGATACTTAGAATCAGAGTGCGGAAGACTTAATAAAGATAAGTGTAGAAACAGTTAATAAGTGTGTGTGTGTTGCTGAAGTATAAATACAGAAATGTAAATGACACAACAAGTATAGTGGTATCTGGAGGTGGCGTAATCCTCCAACTAATCCACTTCGGTCTATCAGAGACCTAGAATTCAATAGAACAAATAATTGAGATAACCTTACAAAAATCCTATTCTAAGATTCTTAACAATTGGTTCCCAACCAAATGTTCCCCCTGAGTTGTTCCCTAGCTTCTTCAGCCAAGTACTTCCTATACTCAGAAACCTTTGAGTTGTTCCCTAGCTTCCCAAGCTAAGTACTTCCTATACTCAAAAACCTTGGAGTTATTCCTTAGTTTCCCAAATCAAGTACTTCCTATACTCCGGTAACCTTGGAGTTATTCCCTGATTTTTCAAACTAAGTACTTCCTGTACTCCACGCCGGTTTTGGTGTTGGTTTCGGTTTGAGTTGTCAGATGAGCGTCTTAATAACTTTTCAGTTATTCAGATAGCTCTGTGAACTAAGTTACTTAATACACTTTACAGCGTATGGTATCTTGTTCGATTTTATGACTAAGTCTTATGATATCTGCTCAAGAGAATGAATCTCGATAGTTGATCTTTTGATTCAACTCCTTCAGATAGCTTTGCTTGTTTAGGATCGGACACTTAGAACTTCATGGTTTACTCAAGATCACAAGCTTTAGTCGCAATGTAAAGCTTTGATAATAAGTAAGTTGAGAGAGTAGGATGTTGAGAGTTCTATGTTTCAACAGATGCAATGTGTGTCATCCTCGTCGTCTAAGTGTTGATATTTATAGATGACTTTGAGTGCCGTTTGAATAGTATCCGTTAGGCTCAAATTCAAACTATCGATATCTGTGTGTATAATCTTTAGAGGTTTTGTCTTCTTCTCGAAGTTGTTGCTTTTACTCGGACATCTCCGTCCGTGCATTAAATGCATTGTACTATACTTTTGTCTCAGTAGTGTCAACGGAACTATGCTTTGTATCAGAGACTAGACTTGTTGTCTGATTCTTTGCACGTCCTTATGTTCATTCTTCAGATACCACTTGTATTGATTGAAACAACTTTGTTTGCAATATATGTTTCTCTTTCAGAAACGTGTTTAACGCTCAAGGTATCTGAGAATAGATATCTGTGGACACTTTCCTTGTCTTCAGATATGTATCTCATTTCTCAGATATCTCTTGTGACACAGTTTGTTTGAAACTGTTCGTGTCTACAAGATATCCGCTAAGATATCGAACAATGATTCGTAATCTTGTGCAGTTTTCTTCAAGTCTTCAATTCTTGTTGAGCTTTCTGCTTGGATGTCTTCTTCTTGGTCTTTTCTTCATAAAATAAAAATTACATTTTGAGACCTATCATCCTATGCAAGATTAGCTAGACTATCATACTTAGTGGGTTTCCTCTTTTACAATGTTCAAGTGAACCAAGAGTACTAATCACCTTTCTGAGACTAAGATAAGTCATTATGTTGCTGAACAAAATCTAAACAGATATTCTAACAAAATATCTAACACCTTACTTTTTGACAAATTTGTGAATTTTGATAATTTCGACTAATTAGATCAATTGTATGTTTATGGGAGATATAGTATACTAGCTAGTTAACTTTGTGCAATTGATATATTGATTGTGAATTTGTATTGCTAATTATTATAATGTTAGGATGTTTGTAATTAAGTACGTAGTAATTTTGATTCGATAAATTCGTATATATACACTAGATTATGAAGATTTAATTAAGTGTTTTGAGACTATTTGGTGATTATATTAACGTAAAATGCATGTTATAAATCTAATAATTGTAGACGTGTCAGGCTAATCATATAATTATGAATCCCGATCGTTCATGGATGTACCGTCGCATAGTGAATGGCAGAATTCAGTCTAGTTTTGTGGAAGGGGTTGAATCCTTCATCACTTTTGTGCTTACACAAACTACTTGTTTGAGTGGGGGGAAGATGAAGTGCCCTTGCAATGCGAACAAATGTAGGAATAAACAATTTTTGCCTCCTGAAACGGTAGTGGAGCACTTGAAATGTAAGGGGTTCGTGTCTTAGTATGAGGTATGGTGTTATCACGGTGAGACACGAGCACCGTTCATGGATTATGAGCATCTCTCAAAGCGTAAAAGGAAGGAGAAAAATGTGATCGGAAGTACTCAAAACACGTCTACATCTGATGCTAATTATGATCATGAACGGATGGAGAAAATGGTGTATGATGTTTCGGGTCCAGAGTTCATGGACACCAGGGAGCCAGTAACCGAGGGGGATGTGGAGGAGCCTCCGAATCCTGCGGATCAGGTGTTCTTTGACTTGCTGGAATCAGCAAAGAAGCCGATTTATCAGGGATGTAGGCTGAGCGAGTTGTCTTTGTTGGCTCGGCTAATGAGTTGTAAGGCTAATGGCCAGCAATCTGAAGCGAGCTTCAATGAATGGGTACAATTAATGTCAGATCTTTGTCCGGAAGAAAATCTAGTTCCCACCAACTTTTACCAAGCGAAGAAAAAGATGCGGGGGATGGGGTTGCCCATGGAAACCATAGATTGTTGTGTGGATATGTGTATGATCTATTGGGGGGAGGATACAGATCTACTGAAGTGCAAGTTCTGTGGTAAGGACCGGTACAAGCGTTACAAGGAGGGGGCTGCAAAGAAACGTCAGAAGAAAAATCTACCACATAAGAAAATGTGGTATTTTCCTCTAGCACCTCGTTTGAAGAGGTTGTACGCTTCAAGTGCTTGTGCCGATAAAATGCGGTGGCACAATGAGCGAGTAATCCAGGAAGAGGGTAGAATGGAGCATCCATCGACTCACGCATGGAAACAGTTCGATAAGACCTACCCGGAGTTTGCAGCCGAGCCTAGAAATGTATGCTTGGGGCTTTGTACGGATGGTTTTAACCCGTTTGGAAATGACCGGAAGTACTCTTGTTGGCCATCATCGACACTGCATAACCCGCTTCGGTGAGTGCATGAAGGAACCATTCATGTTCTTGATCGTGTTGGTGCGGCAGATGATCCGTCATGTGCCGGATGTGTTCTTGCAGCCCCTAATCAAGGAGCTGATTGAGTTGTGGGAAAATGGTATCCCGGCATATGATGTGTCAAAGAAGAAGAACTTTACATTGAGAGCAGCATTACTGTGGACCGTGAGTGATTTTCCTGCGTACTCCATGCTATCTGGAAGGAAAATCGCGGGCTTTAATGCATGTCCACATTGTATGGAAGACACTGATGCATTTAGACTGAAGGAGAGCGGAAAGGAATGTTGGTTTGACTGTCATCGTAGATTTCTACCAAAGGACCTTACATTCAGGAAGAACAAGACTCAATTCTTGAAAAATAAAGTAGTGAACAAAGGCGCCCCGAGACAAATTACTGGTGCAGAAATACTTGCGGAGATAGATAGGTTGGGTCTTATGAAAGTGACTGAAGTTGGGTCGGATAAGCATAACGAGAAAATTAGCAAAAATTGTGGATGGAAGAAGAGAAGCATCTTCTGGGACTTGCCTTATTGGAGCAGTCTTCTTATACGTCACAACTTGGATTTCATGCACATTGAGAAAAACGTGTTCGAGAACTTATTCAACACGATTTGCAACATTACCGGAAAAACAAAGGACACGCCTAAATCTAGAGCCGAGTTGGATACATTGTGTAAAAGGCCCGAGTTGACAAAGGTAATGATAAGGGCGGGCCCAAGGCATGCTACACAATTGACACCGAATCTAGGAACAAACTATTTGATTGGGTGAGGGGATTGAAGTTCCCCGATAATTACGCCTCAAAGTTGGGGCGGTGTGTGGATGTGAAGAGGACAAAGATGTACGGGATGAAGAGCCACGATTGTCATGTGTTCATGGAGAGGCTTCTCCCTGTTGCATTTCGAGAAATGCTACCTAAACCTGTATGGATTGCGATCACCGAGCTGAGCTTATTTTTCAAGAATTTATGCTCAAGGGTGCTTGACGATGTAGTGTTAGCAAATCTTGAAAGCAACATACCATTGATTCTTTGTAAGCTCGAGCGTATCTTTCCTCCGAGCTTATTTGATTCTATGGAGCACTTGCCGGTTCACCTCCCACATGAAGCGAGGCTTCTTGGACGGTTCGATGTCGATGGATGTATCCATTCGAGAGGTGTGTAATCAAGGCAATCATTTACTTATAAAGTCTGAATTTTCCCAAGTTACATTGTGTTACATCAACATATATGCATTACAGGTACTTGGGGAAATTGAAGAGGTATGTCAACAACAAATTTGGGGACCATGCCTGAGGGATCGATGGCCAATGCCTACGTGCGAGAGGAAGCTGCAATCTTCTGCTCCTATTACTTTGGGGACCATGTCCCGACGAAGGCATCTAGGCCGTCCAGAAACGCAGACACATTCGAAGTTCAAGAGGTTGATGACGTTTCCATTTCAATTTTTAGGGTCTCCGGGAGACCTATTGGAGAAGAAAAGACAGAATGGCTGACGGATAAGGAGCTGAAGGCAGCCACATATTATGTCCTCTCGAACTGTGCTGAAGTTGACAAATTTATGGAGATTTATGCTCGGTGAGTAGCTTTCTTATGCTAACACATGGATTTTAACTTCTAACTACTATATATATATATATCTAATCATGTAATCGTGTCCACAGCCTTTTCAGAGAGAAGAATCCAACAATGGCAGATGACGTAATTGAAGAACTGCTTCAACAGAAGTTGGAAGCAAAGTTTGTAGATTGGTTCAAGGAGTACGTACGAAATCCTGTCAACAAAGTCACATGTCCTTACTTAGAATCTCTAGTAGAGGGACCAAACAGAAAGGTCTCCACATTCTCATCTTACATAGTAAATGGCCTTAGGTTTCAAACAATTGAGTCTAACACCGCCGTGGCCACAAGCAATTCCGGGGTGTGTGTAAGGGGGCAAGATCAAGATGCAAATGATGATTTGTATGATTTCTACGGGAACCTGAGACGAATTGTGCGACTTGAATATCCGGGGTTTCCTTTGA
This sequence comes from Plantago major, assembly GCA_026545765.1. Taxonomy (NCBI): domain Eukaryota; kingdom Viridiplantae; phylum Streptophyta; class Magnoliopsida; order Lamiales; family Plantaginaceae; genus Plantago; species Plantago major. Next base: position 1,687,893 of record CM048843.1, on the reverse strand, counting down.
AAAGAACCTTTCTGTTTGATGTTGACTGGTATGATCCTACTCCAAGTGGTACGTAGAAACACGAGCTCTATCAAATGGTAGAAATTAACCATAGGAAGAGGTATCGTACTAAGTATGAACCGTTTATCTTGGCGACTCAAGCATGGCAGGTGGTGTTTATTGAATATACAAGCCTCAAACGCGATAAGGTGGATTGGTTGGCTGCGATGCATATCTGTGCCCGCTCCAGTAGAGTAGTACATTGATAAGGACGATTCAATTACCAACTCGTATCAAGAAGAGGTCGTCGATCAAACAGCGAGAAAGCCTGTACAAGCTGATGATGAGTTCATAGACCTGGGTGAAGACCAATTTATAGACTTAACAATAGCCGATGAGGACGAGGGTATGTGTGTATTGTATGCTTAGTTGTTATGTGTATATATGATTAGTTGCTGATTATTATTACTTTAATATCTGTCAAATGTATATTCATGTATTCTTTACTAACTCATTAATTTTTTCTTGCAATTTCTTATTTGCAGATGCCGCGCCAAAGGAAGTTGACATACCTTCCTCCCGGGTTTAGGGGTGCTAGTCCAGCGGGTTCTAGTAGTACCCCAGCTAGTCATGGTAGTCCTCTCGTTGGATACGACATTGGGGAAGCGGCCTCAGTACCAGAGACTCCACCGCCTACACGGCTTCGCTCTGGTGACTACCCTCCGACGGTGTCCGTGCCAGCGTTGATGGACGGTGCTACATTTCAGGGGAAACCGGTGTTGTTCCCCAATGGCAGGAACAAATAAGTATTATGGAGTTGTAGAACATACACTCAAGATAAATATATGTTACATGATTTTACTAATGAATATTTGTTTCTTGTTTGTCTCATTGATAACAGGTTTTGGCCTCCGGATGCCTCGGACAAACTAGGCAAAATCTTCAGGAGGCGGAGATGCCGGACGGGAGGCGAGAAGTGGTCAAATGTCCCGGACGGATGAAGCACTTTTACTTGACGAGTCAGCGTAGCTTAAATGTTACAATTAATGCTTTATTTGTTTTTTAATCATTGTGTTAATGTGTGTGGTATGTTAGCCACTATATCTGTGAGTGGTATGTTAGCCACTAAGCTTGTTTTGATGTGTTAGTCACCATTTATGAACTTGTTGTGTCGTTTGAGTGGTATGTTAGCCACTGAACTTGGGTGATATGTTAGTCACCATTGTGTTAGTCAATTTTAGGACAATTTGAGTGGTATGTTAGCCACTAAGCTTGTTTTGATGTGTTAGTCACCATTTATGAACTTGTTGTGTCGTTTGAGTGATATGTTAGTCACTGAACTTGGGTGATATGTTAGTCACCATTGTGTTAGTCAATTTTAGGACAATTTGAGTGGTATGTTAGCCACTGAGCTTGTTTTGATGTAGGACTACTACATTTCAGTTTCATTTTAGTGTTATATTTAAATTGTTATCTTTCTTTATACTTGTGTAATTTTTACTTTGAATGGAATTGTTGTAGAAGGACTATTTCATTCCCAATGCGCTGGTGTCCCAGTTGTACTCCGTTTTCGAGACTTTAGGGTCCGACATCTACAGGAAAATGGTCAACAAAATGAAGGAGACACGCAGGCAGCCAACTTGGGTGGGGGATGACGAGTGGGCACTGTGGTTGACGTACTGGAATGATCCCTTCGTCCAGGATCAAGCGTACAAGAATGCATAAAATCGTTTGTCCGAGCATGATGATGGTACGCACCGCTGACATCACTATGGGTCGCGAGCTATTATTACAGATCATGTGATGGAGATTAGTAAATATGTTGTTTATGACTTGGAATATGATACATAACAGTTTTTAGCTTTCATTTCAATCAACTAACTACTTGTTTTCACATATGTTTTTTTAGGCCAATAAAGGACAGCCGAAGAGTGCTCTGTACCACTTCAAGAAGGCTAAGCTGAAGAATGGCATCTGGACTGACGTGAGGGCCGAACGTATTGCGGTACGTTTCTTTCTTAAGGTTAATTACATGTGTATTTGAGTATTTTAATTAAAGTGATTCCTAAAATTACATCTCATTTCGTATGCAACCAACAATTGCAGAGTGAGGTCGAGAGGAGGATGGACGAGAGGATGATCGACGGTCATGAGTCACAATTGAAGAGCAAGACCAGATCTTCTTCGAGGTCAACCCAATGGACAGCAAGGGTCGAATGTATGGATTGGGAAGTTTAGGCCCTTCCATGAGTTCTGGTAGCTTCTCAGTGTCCCAGGGATCAGGATCGCGATCTAACCTCTACACGCAGCAGCAGGTTAACGAGATGATGACTCCTCTCCAACAGGAAATAGCTGCGACCAAGGCAGCTTACGAGCAAGTGCTTGAGGAGTGCTCGTATGGCTGCCGGATGGACGATTTGACCCAGATGTTCAGTAGCTCTTCCCAGTCTCACCCACCGCCTCCTCCCGATTATCCTTAGTTACATCAGACTTGTTATGGATAATTTGACACTATTTCACCTTCTAATTCTTGTTTCGGATTATTTGTAGATAATTTATATAGTTTCGGATATATTAATGCAATTTAATTGTTTCGGGTATATTATCTATGACTATATTATGTGAAAAAACAGGTGAAAAAGAAATATTTAAATTTTTTTTTTCAAAACAGTAGATTTAGCGACGGAATTATGTCCGTCGCTAAAACATATAATTTCCGTCGCTAAATACCAATCGAACTAAGCCGGATTAATTCGTGAATTTAGCGACGAAATTATTTCCGTCGCTAAACCCCGTCTCTAATTAGAGACGGATACAGAATCCGTCGCCAATGCGGACGAACTGGTCAACGGATTAATCCGTCGCCAATGCGTCGTTATTTAGCGACGGATCCCTTATCCGTCGCTAAAAAACATTGCAACGCATTGTTTAGGGACGGGGTATTATCCGTCGCTAAGGATTTAGCGACGGATCGGTCCAGTTTTAGCGACGGATAATTCCGTCGCTAAAACTGGTTTTTTTTGTAGTGTGAGAAAACCAAAGAAAACAAGTTCGAAGTTCTTAAATTGAAGTTCCAAAACTTCAAACAAGGTCCCACTGAAACTCTGGAAGAACTTGATTTAAGATTTACTACTCTTATGAGTGATATGGCTGCACTTGGTGAAAGCAATAGATACTCCCAGTCAGAAAAGATTAAGACTATTGTCAGAAGTCTCAATCACAACTGGGAACACACTAAGTTCTTTTATTTCAATCAAGGGATGCCAAATATTACTCCAGTAGAGCTCTTCTCTCATCTTGTTACTGTAGACTATGAGACAACTCAGAGAGAACAAACAGCTGAAAAGTTGCAAAGTGTTGCTCTAGTTTCTCAAGGTACTTCTGAAAAGAAGGATACTAAAGAAGCATCTGAAGAAAATGCTCTTGCAGTAAGACACATGAAGAAATTTGTGAGTCAAGAGATTGAGAGGAGAAAAGCTAAAGAAAAGCTGAAAAAGCATCTTGGCCCAAACTACCATCACTACAAGAACATACAAATGAACAACTCTCTGAACACCCCCATTCAGAAAGGTGTTAGTACTGAAGCTGCAGAAATAGGAAATGATATCTGCTTCTATTGTCAAAAGCCTGGTCACTTCAAGAGAGATTGTCCTGCTTTAAACAAGCTCAAGACAGGTGACAAGAAGGACAGAAGAAATTTCAAGAGAAATCAAAGGGCCTTCTTGGTGAAGAAAGGAAGAAGATTCAAATTCAACTTGATGCTCTAGACTTTGAGACAGATTCTGAAAATGGAGATTCAGATGACTCAAACCTACCATCACCAGAATTGTGTGGAATCACCCACGATGTAATTGACTTCGGTCTTAAGAAGAAAGAAATGTGTGGAGTTGCTGAGATTGCTGGTCCAGACATCTCCAACATTGAAATGTGTCTTATGGCTGATGAGGTAACTAACAATTCACAATTTCTGTACTATGAGAGTGATGATGGAATTGAGGATATGGAGTTGGTCAAGAGTGAATTGGATCGTTATGAGAAAGAATTTCTGGAAGCACAATCCAAAACCAGAATTCTAGAGGAAAGCAAAGAAACTCTTGAAAAAGAGGTTTCTGAGCTAACCAGAGTATCTGAGTACAAGAACGCTGAAATAGCCTTTCTGAAATCTCAGATCTCTGAGAATGAAAATTCTCACAAACTAGCCTTGGATGAACTTGCTAAGAAAATGATGAAGATGCTTTCTGAGAATGAAGAACTTAGAAAGAAAGAGCTATCCTTCCAATCTTATGCAAAGGCTAGTGACACTCTCACTGAGGTTCAATCCTATCTGAGAGATCCCTCTGAGAAAGGTGGACTTGGACTTGATGAACAATCGAGTAATTCATCTCCTCTGAAGAAGAGTGATGAAAGGTTGACCTTTGTAAAAAGTCAACAGAATGGTTCTTCAACCACCTATAGCATTGGTCAGAAAGCTAGGATAGTTGACAAAGGAAAAGGAGTAGCAACCCAGCCTTTGAAAGAACAACAAGCTCACAAGAAACTTGCGGATAAGGTTTATGAAAAGAAACATAACCCTCAGACATGTAACCATCCACATTGCTACATTACTAGGAAAGGAAGAATTGCTGGAATAGGCAAATTCTCTACTGTACCATTTTATGAAAATAAAGATGGTGAAGAAACTAGTAAGGCTTCTGAAGAACGTATTCAGAAAGCCAAAGGTGTTCGAAATGGCATTGTCTATCGTGCTATTGGAAAAGTTCTTCTGCAACAATATAAGGAAGGACAAGAACAATGGCGCAAGGCTGATATTGCACGTAGAAATAGACAGAAGTGGAAGAAATCTCAAGCCACTGAAAAACTGAATGCCAGAGCTAGAAGGAACCTGGTCAGAAAGGCTAAGTTTGCTGAAAAGCAATCCTAGAAACCCAGGGTCCATAAAGCACCAAAAGGAACACCTAGAAACACCACAAGAAGGAAAATTGAGATCAAAATTACTGATTTTATTGCATCTCCTTCTGATCAAGTTAGACAAAAACAAACTCCCAAGAAATTCACTAAAATGTGGATTCCTACTGGAAGAATGTTTAGTCTAAATGGTTCTATCTCTAAAGCAAGAACCTAACTCCATTTCTGTTTTGCGTAACGCCTCTTGGACTAAGGCTCAATGGCTATTTGACAGTGGATACGGAAAGCACATGACAGGAGACAAAGCAAATCTGGTCAACTACAAAGCTTGCAACAATGGACGGACATCAGTTCTTTGGAGGAGAATTAAATCCCTCTCTGGGATTTGACAACGTCAAATTAGGATCATTAACTATCACTGACGTATTACATGTTAAGGGTTTGAAATATAATCTATTTAGCATGAGCCAGTTTGCAGACAAGGGATTTACTGTGAAATTCAAAGCAAAGTATTGCAAACTTATTGACAATGAGTCAAAGCAGACAATCTTGGTTGCTCGGCGGAAAGGCAGTCTTTATGTTGCCGACTGGGCATCTGCCACAACTGAAGAACGTCTCATGGTGAGTCAATCAGGTCACCTGGAAAACCGGTTATGGCACAAAAGAATGAGTCACTTGAATTTCAAAACTCTGAACAAACTTGCCAAGAAAGAGTTAGTGGTTGGCCTTCCCAAAACATCTTTCAGAAAGGATGGTATATGTTCTGCCTGTCAGATGGGGAAACAATCTAAGATCTCTTTCAAGTCCAAAATCAGACACTCTAGTGTTAGACCACTGCAACTATTACACATGGATCTTTTTGAATCATCTGTAACTAGTTATGCAGGAAAGAAGTATGGTCTTGTTGTTGTAGATGACTTCTCAAGATTCACTTGGGTTATCTTTCTGAAGCACAAATCTGATGCAAGGGTGGAGATACCAAACTTGCTGAATAAGCTTGAAGTCATGAAAAATGACAAGGTATCTGCAATCAGAACAGACCATGGTACTGAGTTTGTCAACCAGTACATTAAGGAGTTTTGTACCAGCAAAGGTATACAACACCAACTTTCCTCTGTAAGAACACCACAACAAAATGGTGTTGCAGAAAGGAAAAATAGAACACTTAAAGAAGCAGCAAGGACAATGCTAGCTGACACTGAGATAAGTGAAGTTTATTGGGTTGAAGTTGTAAACACAGCATGCTACACTCAGAACAGATGTCTGATAAACAAACACCATGACAAGACCCCTTATGAACTCTTGGTTGGTAGACCCCCTAATATCAAACATCTAAAAGTATTTGGTTGTAGATGTTTTGTTCTTAACAATGGAAAAGAGTATCTAAGAACATTTCAACCAAAGGCAGATGAAGGTGTGTTTCTTGGTTATTCTATGAATAGCAAAGCATACAGAGTTTACAACAAAAGAACAAAGAAGATTGAAGAATCAGTTCATGTTGTATTCTATGAAGGAAGCAAAACACCCCTTCGATGAACTCTCGAAAGGTTCAAGGAACTAATGATAAAGGATTCTGAAGAGGAACTCTCAGAAAGGAAAAACATCATTGTGGAAAGAGAGGATGACTCTGACGAAGAAAAGCATGAAATGCCTAGTAACAACCAGATGATTCTCAGACATGATGAAGAATTTCCTATGAGAATTCGAATTGGAAGCGAAGATGTTCATCGAGAGCTAATTCGAAATGACCTCTCGACGGGCATGTCGTAAAGCTCTCACACGAGAAAGTGTCGGACATTCACCGCCCTTACGAGGTGCAAAATGTCACAGAATCTTGAAGAAGTATCAAGTCATAATCATAGTGATTCACATTGGATCACATAGATGTTGACCTACTAGCCCTAAACCCATGATGAGATGGATCAAGGATCATCCTGCAAAAGATGTAATTGGACCAATCAATCAAGGTGTTAGGACTAGGAGAGCAATAGCTGAAAATGCTAATTCTCTCTTTGGATGTTTTATCTCAAACATTGAACCAAAAACTATAGAAGAAGCATTAAGAGACCAAGACTGGATCTCTGCAATGCAAGAAGAGTTGGATCAGTTTGAAAGAAACAAAGTCTGGAAACTAATTCCATTTGTAGAAGGAATATCTGTGATTGGAACTAAGTGGATTTTCAGAAACAAGATGAATGAATCTGGTGAAATAACCAGAAACAAAGCAAGGTTGGTTGCGAGGATTCACCTGCATGAAGGTTTAGATTTTGATGAGTCATATGCACTGTTGCAGATTGGATGCAATAAGACTCTTTCTAGCCTTTGCAGCGCATAAAGACTTTAAAGTTTATCAGATGGATGTCAAAAGTGCATTCTTGAATGGTGAACTTGCTGAGGAAGTCTATGTTGAACAACCACCTGGTTTTGAAGTTTCCTCAGAAAGTAAAATGGTCTATAAGCTACAGAAAGCTCTTTATGGACTAAAACAGGCTCCAAGAGCATGGTATGACACTTTGGCCAAATACCTTCTGGAAAGTGGTTTCAAGAAAGGTGAAGTTGATAAAACTTTATTTACTTTAAACCATGATGGGAAACTACTCTTAGTTCAAGTATATGTTGATGACATCATATTTGGATCTAAGGACAAGCAACTTTGTGATGACTTTGCAAATCTCATGAAAAGTAAGTTTGAGATGAGCATGATGGGAGAATTGAACTATTTCCTAGGATTGCAAGTCAAGCAACTCAATGATGGAATATTCATTAGTCAGACAAAGTATGCAAAAGACATGCTCACAAAGTTCAAACTTAAGCCTTCTGAAAAGAATGCTAAGATACCTATGATCATAGGAACCAAGATGACCTATACTGAATCAGATAAGAGTGTTGATGAACACAAGTATAGGAAATTGATAGGTTCACTACTTTACCTTACTGCTATTCAATATGCAGTTGGAGTGTGTGCTAGATTTCAAACAAATCCAATGCAATCACACTACAACATTGCTATGAAAAATATTAAGGTATGTGAAAGGTACAGTAGATGTAGGATTGTGGTATCCTAAAGAAAGTGGATTGAGTTTGGCTGGTTACTCAGATCTCGATTATCTTTGGATCAATGCTTGATAGGAAAAGTACCTCAGGAACTTGTCAGTTTCTGGGAACTAGACTTACCTCATGGTTTAGCAAGAAATAAAACTCAATTGCAACTTCTACCACAAAGGCTGAATATATTGCTGCTGGTTGTTGTGCAACACAAATTCTGTGGATTCAACAACAACTCAGAGACTATGGACTCAATGAAGAGAAAACTCCCATTTTTTGTGATAACACAAGTTCTATTGCAATCACACAGAACCCCAAATTCCATGCCAGATCAAAGCACATTGATGTTAGACACCACTTCATCAGAGACCATGTTGAGAAAGGCAATATAGAGATACTCAAGATTGGCACAGAAGACCAACTTGCAGATATCTTCACTAAGCCCTTACAAGAAAGCCGGTTCTTGACCTTAAGACATAATCTTAGATTAATGGAGTTGCCTAAGGACTGAAAAATTGTCCTGAATCTCTAAAGACTGAATAAGTGAGTAGGCCTTTGAGAACAGGTTCTCAGAAAGCCAAGTTGATAAGAAGTGATGCAAAGGTTTCTGAGTAGCAACACTCAGAAAGGCAAAACATTTCTGGAACGGGTATCCAGAAAGGCAAAGGTCGGTACACACTTAATAAGTAAATAAAACTAGAACTTACATACTGAGAGTGGGTCAAATACATTCAAACAACTGAAGCTTCTGACACTTGAATTCAGAAAGCTATGTAGTCCTAAAGAGAAATGGACACACAAAGCCCAAAAGGTATAAGTTCTGAAAGTCAAACATGTGCAATGTCTTGTATTTTTACCATTTTCATGATAAACAATATATAGATAAGGACTTGACACTCAGAATGATAAGCTCAAACGATTAAGTGTTCCTACTCTTTACTAAGTGACACAATGAATGTAGCATATTAAAAATCCATCAAGTCGGCACATTACCATTTGTTGATTGATATCATTACAAGATATTCAATATAAGCCCTTGATGCATAAACGTTTGATCTCAACGGTTGAGATTAAAACAAAGCAAGTAATGTCTGTTGAGAAATGCAGACATGGCCCACTACGCATTTAATGAAGTACAAAGGACGTACCACGCCTATGCAGATGCAAAGACACGCATTCATATTCAGCTATATGTATGTTGTATCTATGTATATTTTGTCTGCTATATATATAGGATTTGGGCAAAAGACAAACACTTTTACCAATTCCGAAATTTCAAACTTGCATCAAAACAGCAAAATCTCTCAAGATTTCTGCAAAACCCCTCTGCAAAACTCAACTTCTTGTGCTTAGTCTTCTGAAAAGATAGACTAATCTCGATTAATTGTGCAACATTCATCTGAAAAACACTCACTCTAAACTCTATAAGAGATGGCACCCAAGAAGATGACCACCAAGAACCCTAAGGCAACATCCTCTGCTCCTGCTGAAAAGCAAGGAGGAAAGGAACTTAAGGTGTTGAATAAACGCCTTCTGGGAAAGTTTACCCCATCGGACTGGAACCCTAAACACAAAATGAATTGGGGAGCCTGTTGGTCCAGATAACGGCAAAGTAAAAGACTAGAGGGGGGGGGGGGTGAATAGTCTTTTAAAACTTTTGTCGATAACAACTATTTCTCAGATATCTAAATAGATATCTGATACTTAGAATCAGAGTGCGGAAGACTTAATAAAGATAAGTGCAGAAACAGTTAATATGTGTGTGTGTGTTGCTGAAATGTAAATACAGAAACGTAAATAACACAACAAGTATAGTGGTATCTGGAGGTGGCGTAATCCTCCAACTAATCCACTTCGGTCTATCAGAGACCTAGAATTCACTAGAACAGATAATTGAGTTCTCCTTACAATAATCCTATTCTAAGATTCTTAACAATTGGTTCCCAACCAAATGTTCCCCCTGAGTTGTTCCCCGGCTTTCACAGCCAAGTACTTCCTATACTCAGAAACCTTTGAGTTATTCCCTAGCCTCCCAAGCTAAGTACTTCCTATACTCAATAACCTTGGAGTTATTCCTTAGTTTCCAAAATCAAGTACTTCCTATACTCCGGTAACCTTGGAGTTATTCCCTGATTTTTCAAACTAAGTACTTCCTGTACTCCACGCCAGTTATGGTGTTGGTTTTGGTTTGAGTTGTCAGGTGAGCTTCTTTAATAACTTATTCAGTTATTCAGATAGCTCTGTGAATCAAGGTACTTAATACACTTTACAGCGTATGGTATCTTGTTCGATTTTACTGACCCAAGTCTTATGATATATGTTCAAGAGAATGAATCTCAGATAGTTGATCTTTTGATTCAACTCCTTCACAGATAGCTTTGCTTGTTTAGGATCAGGACACTTAGAACTTCAGTGTTTACTCAAGATCAAAAGCTTTGGTCGCAACAGAAAGCTTTGAGAGTAAGTAAGTTGCTTTGAGAGAGTAAGATGTTCAGCGTTTGTATGCAGTTCAAGGTGTGTCTAAGGTATCTTCTCAAGCAGTCTAAGTGTTGATATTTATAGATGAATTTGAGTGCCGTTTGAATAGTATCCGTTAGGCTCAAATTCAAACTATTGATATCTGTGTATAGTATCAGTAGGTGTTTTATCTTCTTCTTGAAGCCGTTACTTTTTATAGACATCTCTGTCCGTGCATTAAATGCATTGTACTATACTCTTTGTCCTGTAGTGTCAATGGAACTATGGTTTATATCAGAGACTAGTGTTATCTGATTCTTTGCACGTCCTTATCTTCAATCTTCAGATACCACTTGTATTTATTGAAACAACTTTGTTTGCAATATATATGTTTCTTTTTCAGAAACATGGTTAAAGCTCAAGGTATCTGAGAATAGATATCTATGGACACTTTCCTTGTTTTCAGATATGTCTTATTTCTCGATATCTCTTGTGACACGCTTTGTTTGAAACTATTCGTGTCTTCAAGATATCCGCTAAGATATCCGAACAACATTCGATAATCTTGTGCGCTTTCTTCAAGTCTTCAATGTCGTTGAGCTTGTTCGCTTGGATGTCTTCTTCTTGGTCTTCTTCATAAAATAAAAATTACATTTTGAGACCTAACATCCTATACAAGATTAGCTAGACTATCATACTTAGTGGTTTCCTTTTACAATGTTCAAGTGAACCAAGAGTACTAATCACCTTTCTGAGACTAAGATAAGTCATCATGTTGCTGATCAAAACTAAACAGATATTCTTTGCAAAATATCTAACAAAATTCCTAACAAATTTCTCAAGAAATTTCCCAACAAATTTCCCCCTTTTTGATCAGTCAACGATGACTATCTTTACCTATTACAAATCTGGATGAGTGAACAATCCAACACTTAATCATTTCTTATGATCTTTCAATTCATATAATTAAGTGCAGAAAGTAAACATCAACCAAATCACAAGGTGTGATCTTTGCTGACAAGTTATCTTTTATAGAATACTATCTGAGAGTAAGTTCTTCAGATAAGTTACAAATAAAGATTACAGATAACTTCAATACATGATACAGTTAAGCTCAGTCAGCAAAAATACAAAAACTACATAGTAAATTAGGACAACAGGAGTAACCAAGCTCCAAGTAAACATCCTAATAGACTAGTCTTCAAGTCTTCAATCTTCAAGTCTTCAACAGTATTTCTACGGATCAGTCTGCAAATTTCCTATCTCCAAACCTTTTGATGTCATCAGAATAATCATAGAGAAGAGTTCTGACGAGCATCTCTGTGTCTCCGCAAATCCACGCACTTTGTAGGTTTTGGTAGGATTTTCTTGACAAAATGGTTGACCCATAGTACTTTCCCACTTCCGTGCATGCTCTATTCGATATCGAAAGCTTGAAGTATTCAGAGATAATCTTCGATATCCGATGTCACCCTTGTATTGATCCTCCGCCGATAGAACGACTCATGTGGTTCCACAGAAGTCTTGGTCTTGTGCCTGCCTCGTGATATTCAGAATTTTGTGCACATCATCTGGCTTTCCATATGGACAATCATCAGAGAGGTCCTTCTTCATGGCTTCAATTCTGTTGACAACTTCAAAATCCAACCATGCTTTGATGTGATTAGTGTTGATCAAGGTAGGTTTATCCTTTCTCCATGCCATGAGCTGTTTATGGATTGGTTCTGGAAATCTTGAATTTACCAATAGATGCTTCAGTTCTAGAATCCAATAGCCATTCTTTTGATTGATGCACCTGTAGACAGAGGAATCATTGTCATACTTCACATACTCTATTTTGGCTTCTTCTGGCCTGAGTGGAAGTTGACTTTGTCTTTGCTCGACTCTCACCTGCTCCTTCTCGTCTTGAATTCTCTTTGGGTTGTTGTTGAAGAACCACCACCTGGATAGACTTGGTATTTCCAGAGGGTGTTTTAGCTGCTAGTGGCTTTGCAGCTATGGGCTCAGTTAGGCTTTCAATTTTCCTTTTTCTGTGAAGAGGAGCTTCATCTTCATCAGTTTCCTCATCATCATCAAGATTAGATCTTGTGAGAGTTTTACAGCCTTCTTCATTGCCCAAGGACTTGATTTGACCTTCTTCTTCTTCTTCAGAAGATTCATCAATCCCTCTAACTTGTCTTCTCCTTGGAGCCTTGGTACTCCTTGGAGGTTTCTGTGCCATGGCCCTTGTTACCATTTTGGTTCCTTCAGTAGGTTTCTGGGAAGCAGCTATTATTTGCAAAGCATCTTGGCTTGAGGAGGGTTCATTGATTCTGAGTGGTGGCTGGGAAGTTTTTCTTCTTCCTTTCTGAGCCGCACCAGCTCCAGATTTCTTCTTGTTTTCTTCTCCTTCTTCCCATTCCCCCTGACTTCGAGGTCCAGATTTGTACATTCTTTCCCCCTTAGTCATTGTTGGCTAACTCAGTCTCATAAAGGAATCTGAGAGAGAGTTGAAGTGCCCTTGTAGATAATTATAGGCACTAACCAACTTCTGACGTTCGGCTTTGAGCTCCTGATTTTGCTTGATAAGTCCATTGTCCTTATCGGAGCTCGCTTAATGGGCCTAGGATGGCATCCGCTTCCAAAGCAGTAACTTGCCTCGAAAGCTTTCTCACTAAAGACATATCATCGTCCCTTATCATTCCTGCATCTTCTCGAGCAATGACTATGCTAGGTTTTCTCTGAGTGATGAGCTCAGTGAACTTTCTCATTTCAGAGGGGACGGAGGCAATTACTTCCTTGTTCTGTGAAGACATCTCCTTGTTCAGAGTAGCCAGATTGCGTACTGCTCATGTATTCATGGAGTGGACGTTTGCTTTGTTGAATATTGTAGGAGCAATCAACTTCCTTTTCAAGTGAGAAACCGCTAAATGTTCATGGCGGTGCTCGCCAAAGTCTTGTCTTCTTCATCATCCGAGTGATTAGCCCAAAGGATCTTCATCCTTCGACAATTTCATCGATCAGACGAGTCCAAAGAACCATCTCGTAGATTGGTTTCTTTCCTTTCGGGAGGAGGATGGTACTTCTTCAAGATGATGCTTTTAGCATCATGCTTGACTTCAGATACTTCTTCAGTATCAAGTTCTTTGGTGATCTCTTGTACAGCATCCCGTAGCTCTTTAACCTCAGAGTAAGCAATCATTTCTTCTAAGTATAGATCTTGTAGTTGATCAATCTTATCTCTGGATTTAGCTATTTGATCTTCCAGTTGAAGGTGGAGCTGTTGTTCTTCTTCCAGCAGTTGTCTGAGTTGAGCAGATCTGGTTTGAGTGTTTAGTATTTTCTGATTTGTTTCTTCAGAAAGCTCAACTACTTGTTCAGTAGTAATCGCGTGGTTAGAAGATGGATGAGTAGATTTCTGAGGTGATGAAGACGGAGATTTTTGTGAAGTCTTCTCAGTTTGCTTTTCAGCAGCTGAGGCATTGTTTCTCTGTGAAATTCCTCCGGTCCCTGGTGCAGGGGTATCATCATCATCATTTTTATCATCCTTTTGGTGATGGTCAGTGGGAGGTTCATCAAAGTAATTTTCATTCATTTCTTCCTCCTCATCATCTTCAGATACAAGATTGATCACTTCCGGGATAGTGATCTTCTTCCCATTAACTTCTTCTTGTTCAGAAGGTATAAACCGCAGGTCTCAAGTGGCTTGAATGCCATCTCGTAATCTTGTCGACCATCCGCCTGCTCAAAGGCATGTATCAAACCATGCGCCACTTCTCCGAAAAGTCCTTATGTAGTAGAGTCGAATCAGATATTGTTCTCAGGGAACATTGCTTGACATATGTTTCTGTGTCAAGAGCTCGTGCTCGTTCGATTGGTTGATCTGTGATTCTCAATATTTCGTAGAGATCGAGCACCTTAACTTCGCCATTTCTTGAAGCATTGAATATGCTTTGGGTGGTGAGCTTTGAAGAAGTGAAGTAGGTCCTTGTTTCTTTAATGGGAACTCGCTTGCATCTGTTTGAGCTCGAAAGAAGGAGTTTTGAGTGAGTTTCAAAACTTTTGTAGATATCCGAGTAGTAGTGTAGTTTAGTTTCGAGTTACTCGTAAGTACTTCAGGCTCAGAGACTTGTTCTACTGAGACAATTGGTGTCTCAGATATCTTGTTGTGAGGTGGAGACTTGGAAGTCTGGTCCTCATCAACCTTTCTTTCTTGAACCTGAGAGAAATACAATATTTTAGGAGATAGTTTGAAAGAATCTATGCATAAATATGCTTTTAATGAATTCTGATGTGAGCTACTTACTTCCTCAAAAGGAAGCTCAGATTCATTTTCTCGTAAACTTGCGCTTCGTGTTCTTTCGAGTGATGTTGCCTTGGGGGCTTCATCAATTTCCATTGATGCAGGGGAAGTCGCAACTTTATCCCCTTGCATTTCTACTTCTGAAATAGCCTGTAAGTAGAAAGTATTGAATATTTAGAAGAGATAAAAGATAACCCAAGATGAAGAATGCTTGTCACTTGATTGTCATATACCTTCAAGTTTGAAGGCTCAGTGATGTATTCTTCAGAAACCTTGTTGGTCTCTGGATTTGTCTCTGGCATTTCTGCCTTATCTTCTTCCATCTCAGTTGGAGCCTGTTAGAAACATTTAACATGAATGAGCACATAAACATTTTTACTGAAAAATTTGTTCTCTTTAAGAATCATTTACCTGTGGCATGTGCTCGATTTCAAGAGTTGAGGTTGAAGGGACCTCTTTTTCAAGATCTCGAGGCAAGCTTCTGGCTTCCTCTTGTTTCTGCTTCTAACTCAACAGTAATAAAGAAATTCTTATGAGGAAACAAGATTTATATGTATAAAATTTTTCACAAGGTAAGAGTTAAACCAGTCATTTACCTAAGCATTTTCAGGCTGATTGGTCTCTGGAACTTGTGACCTTTCTATAGATTGGTCGTCTTGTCCCAGTTCAGTTTCTTTGTTTGAAGTTTCTGGTACTTCACACCTTTCCTGAGTATGCAACTCAATTGCCTCCCCCGGTTGATCATTCTGAGTAGATGTCTCAGTTTGATCCCTCTCATTGAGTTGGGGACCCTGCTCATTTACAGGATTTTCTTGATATCTTGTATTCCGGTAATTCAAATGGAGTTCATTTACCATTTCATCAACCACTTGTGGTTGTTGTGGTTGTCTGGAAGGTAAGATTGATCAAGAGAATGTTCTTCCGATTTTTAGATGTGGCATTTCCATCAAGATCCGCCAAAGACTAAAATACCACTCATCGTGGCTTTTGAAGTTGTGCAAGAGAGACATTCCCGATGATGTGTTTTCACCAACAACCTTTGCTATAGTTCAAGAACTTTGTGGTGTAGGTTCTTCTTCAGATACCTTATCACCGCCATTTTTCAAGAACCTTAGCCCTCTTTGTTCTTTCTAGGACTTGAGATGACTAGTTCATCATCTTCATCGTCAGAGCTCTCATCAGCATTGGGAACTGATTGGTCCATTATTCCTGCGGTTTCTGCAGAAGGGGCTTGGTGCTTTTCACCACTCTTGGCAGCATTTATGAGTTCATCTGCCATGCTTGTAGATAACTGAGAATTGACAACCTCTTTGGGTGTGTCTTCTGATTTGCCAGCAGACTTCTTTCTTGAAGTTCTGGGCTTCTTGGTCGCAACCTTTTCTTCAGATATCTTTTGATTTTCGCTTTAGACCTTTCGAGACCCAAGAAACCTTTTTCATCAAATTTGTATACTCATATTTATAGTAAGTTATCATGGCTATTTCAAATTGCCTCTCCGAGCTCAATGCCAAGCTTTTCCAAAGAAGTAGCATATCTTCGCACCATAACCCATCGTGGCCTTTGCTCGGCTAGTCCTTTGACAATCTTAGGCTCAAGCCTTGAATCTTCTTCACAAATTTCATGAAGGCGCATTTTCCCAGTTTGAAAGGGTTTTCCAAATTTTGTCTTGTTGATTCAAGAAGAACATCATGATCCATCGTTCTTGGCTTATCCGTCAAGACCTCCTTGTAGACCATCAAAGCATCCGTGAAAAATGCAAGCCAAGATATCCCAAAGGAACCAACAGATGTCTGGTTCGGATGTCAGCAAGTTTGAACTCAGTGGGTGTATCTGATTTCTCAAGATCACACACATCACTGTAAAGTTCTTTAACACCTTCAAGGAGTTCCTCATCCTTGGTGTTTATTTCAAAATCCTTTCCAAGATTTTGAACCTCAAACAACTTATGAAAGTTGTTAAGTCCGTATGATTTCCTTTCCTTGATCGAGGTTTTGATAGACACTATTTCAAAGGTTTTCGTAAACACAGAAATTATCCTCGAGTTGTTGTAAAATTCCAACACATCGAGTGATGAAATTCCACTTCATGGCAGATAGAAAACCCTTGATTTGTGCCTTTTCAAGCATGTCAAAATCAATTTTCTATCATTGTTCTCTATTGCAGCAGAGGTATTCCTCAACCATGGCACCACCCCAAATCATTCAGTGACTTGAAGTCCAATGGTCGATTAAAAACTCCTACCGGTTGTTTACAATAACCAACTCGTGCTTGCTTTTCAAAGCATCAATGGAGGTTTGGATTTACGTGTTGTTGAACTTTAGGGCCATCTCTTTATATAGTGTAGGGATTTGAAATTGGTGTTTGAAAAGAGATTTGATTCAAGAATTCTTTGCGTAAAAACTTAATCTTGATTTGCAGAGATTGTAGAGGTTTGCAGAGAATCAAGAGAAGGATTTGCTATTTTGTGCAAGATGAATTTTCGATTAGGCAAAAGTGATTTCATTTGCCAAAATCCTACATATATAGCAATTGAATCCAATGCATAAATACATACAAATTGATTTTGTGTACGATCTGTGATTTGCAAACAAAGCGTGAGCAAAAGCTAGTTCGGCATTAAATGCTTAGTGGGCCATGTCTCAATTTCAATACCCACTATTTATCGTGAATTAATTTCCACCGCATGATCATCAATCGCTTAATTTCATCGAGGGTCACCATTGCTTTTCAAAGAATGATCACAATCAACAAGTGTAATTGTGCCCATTTAATGAATTTTGGCGACTTGCTATCCGAATCACAATTGTATGACCAAGGACACTGCTCAGATCGAATCATTTTATACTTAGGATTTTTCCAAGTTTTTCATCAAGATAGAAATAATGCGAGTTCCAAGAGAGTTGATCGCAGATAGTCGTACTATTCTCTTTGGTGTTCCCAGTTTATAGATTGATTCAGATATCTGAGTTCCCGTCTCAGAGATCTTAAGCTGTCTTTTTGCTTTATAGCCTTTTTGACTTCTGGATACCTGTTCCAGTTTTCTCTTTTCTCTTTTCTGGATGCCCGTTCCAGATACCTCTGCTCTGGATGCCTGTTCCAGATACCTCTGCTCTGGATGTCTGCTCCATACGAACTCTTTCGTTCATTGGTAGTTCCATTAGTCCAAGACTATGTCTTAAGGCTAAGAATCTACTTTCTTGTAGTGGCTTAGTGAAGATATCTGCAAGTTGGTCTTCAGTGCCAATCTTGAGTATCTCTATATTGCCCTTTTCAACATGGTCTCTGATGAAGTGATGTCTAACATCAATGTGCTTTGTTCTAGCATGAAATTTAGGATTCTGTGTAATCGCAATAGCACTTGTGTTGTCACAGAAAATGGGAGTTTTCTTCTCATCGAGTCCATAGTCTTTAAGTTGTTGTTGTATCCACAGAATTTGTGTTGCACAACAACCAGCAACAATATATTCAGCCTCTGTGGTAGAAGTTGCAATTGAGTTTTGCTTCTTGCTAAACCATGAGATAAGTCTAGTACCCAGAAACTGGCAAGTTCCTGAGGTGCTTTTCCTATCAAGTGATCCAAAGATAATCGTCATTCGAGTACCCATTTAAACTCAATCCACTTTCTTTAGGATACCACAATCCTACATCTATCGTACCTTTACACACCTTAATATTTTCATAGCAATGTTGTAGTGTGTTTGCATTGGATTTGTCTGAAATCTAGCACATACTCCAACGGCATATTGAATATCAGGTCTACTTGCAGTGAGGTAAAGTAGTGAACCTATCAATTTCCTATACTTATGTTCTTCAACACTTTTATCTGATTCAGTATAGGTCATTTTGGTTCCAATGCTCATAGGTATCTTAGCATTCTTTTCAGAAGGGTTAAGATTGAATTTTGTGAGCATATCTTTCGCATACTTTGTTTGACTAATGAATATTCCATCATTGAGTTGCTTGACTTGGAATCCTAGGAAATAATTCAATTCTCCCATCATGCTCATCTCAAACTTGTTTTTCATGAGATTTGCAAAGTCATCACAAAGTTGCTTGTCCTTAGATCCAAATATAATGTCATCAACATATACTTGAACTAAGAGTAGTTTCCCGTCATGATTTAAGGTAAATAAAGTTTTATCAACTTCACCTTTCTTGAAACCACTTTCCAGAAGGTACTTGGCCAAAGTGTCATACCATGCTCTTGGAGCCTGTTTACTGAGTCTGAGCTTTCTGTAGTTTATAGACCATTTTACTTTCTGAGGAAACTTCAAAGCCAGGTGGTTGCTCAACATAAACTTCTTCTGCAAGTTCACCGTTTAAGAATGCGCTTTTGACATCCATCTGATAAACTTTGAAATCTTTATGAGTCAGAAGGCTAGAAAGAGTCTTATTGCATCCAATCGCAACTGGTGCATATGACTCAAAATCTAAGCCTTCACCGAGTAAATCCTCGCAACCAATCTTGCTTTGTTTCTGGTTATTTCACCAGATTCATTCATCTTGTTTCTGAAAACCCATTTAGTTCCAATCACATATATTCCTTCTATAAATGGAACTAGTTTCCAGACTTTGTTTCTCTCAAATTGATCCAACTCTTCTTGCATTGCAGAGATCCAGTCTTGGTCTCCTAGTGCTTCTTCTATATTTTTAGGTTCAATATTCGAGATGAAACATCCAAAGAGAGAGTTAGCAGTTTCAGCTATTGCTCTCCTAGTCCTAACACCTTGATTAATTGGTCCAATTATATCCTTTGTAGGATGATCTTTGATCCATCTCATCATAGGTTTAGTGCTAGTAGGATCAATATCCAAGTGATCTGAATGTGAATGACTAAGATTTTGATTTGATACTTTTTCAGTATCTGAGATATCTGACACTTTTTCAGTGTTAGAGATATCTGGAACATGCATTTCAACATTCTTATTTTCAGATACCTCTTCATGATGAAGGTTCTCAGTAACCTGTTCCATTTCTGGAAAACTCATAGGAAATTCCTCATCATGTCTGTGAGTCATCTTGTTGTTACTAGGCTTTTCAAGCTTTTCTACGTCAGAGTCATCCTCACTTTCCATAATGATGTTTCTCCTTTCTGAGGATTCTTCTTTAGAATCCCTCAGTAATAGTTCTTTGAACCTTTCTGAGAGTTCATCAATAGGAGGTGTTTTCTTACTTCCTTCATAGAATACAACATGAACTGATTCTTCAATTTTCTTTGTTCTTTTGTTGTAAACTGTAGCTTTCTTTGCTTGTGGAATAGCCAAGAAAAACACCTTCATCTGCCTTTGGTTGAAATGTTCTCAGATAGTCTTTCCCATTGTTTAGAACAAAACATCTACAACCAAATACTCTCAGATGTTTGATATTAGGGGGTCTACCAACCAAGATTTCATAGGGGGTATTGTCATGGTGTTTGTTTATCAAACATCTGTTGTGAGTGTAGCAAGCTGTGTTTACAGCTTCAACCCAATAAATTTCACTTATTTCAGTGTCAGCTAGCATTGTCCTTGCAGCTTCTTTAAGGGTTCTGTTTTTCCTTTCTGCAACACCATTTTGTTGAGGTGTTCTTACAGAGGAAAGTTGGTGTTGTATACCTTTGCAGGTACAAAACTCCTTTATGTACTAGTTGACAAACTCAAGATTATGGTCTGCTCTCGAGATACCTTGTCATTTTTTATGACTTCAAGCTTTTTCAGCATGTTTGGTATCTCCACCCTGGCATCAGATTTGTGTTTCAGAAAGACAACCCAAGTGAATCTTGAGAAGTCATCTACCACAACCAGACCATACTTCTTTCCTGCATAACTAGTTACAGATGATTCAAAAAGATCCATGTGTAAAAGTTGCAGTGGTCTAACACTAGAGTGTCTGATTTTGGACATGAAAGAGATTTTAGATTGTTTCCCCATCTGACAGGCAGAACAGATACCATCCTTTCTGAAAGATGTTTTGGGAAGGCCAACCACTAACTCTTTCTTGGCAAGTCTATTCAGAGTTTTGAAGTTCAAGTTACTCATTCTTTTGTGCCATAACCGGTTTCTTACGTGTGACCAGATTGACTCACCATGAGACATTCTTGATTGTGGCAGATGCCCAATCGGCAACATAAAGACCTTTCGCCTTCCACGACCAACTAAGACATGCGCTTTGACTCATTGTCAATTAGTTTGCAGTATTTAGCTTTGAATTTTATAGTAAAACCTTTGTCTGCAAACTGGCTCATGCTAAATAGATTATATTTCAAATCCTTAACATGTAATACGTCAGTGATTGTTAAAGTCCCTAATTTGACGTTGCCAAATCCCAGAGAGGGATTTAATTCTCCTCCAGCAAATCTAATATCTGGTCCTGTGTTGCAAGCTTTGTAATCAACCAGATTTGCTTTGTCTCCTGTCATGTGCTTTCCGCATCCACTATCAAATAGCCATTGTGCTTTAGTCCAGGAAGCATTCTGCACACAACAGGAAACAGGAGATTAGGTTCTCATATCTTTGATGGAACCGTCAGAATTAAAAGTTCTTCCAAAGAGGAATCCATTTTGAATGAATTTCTTTGAAATATGCTTTTGTCTGACAGAACGTAAGGAGGAATTCTATTTGAATGAATGTTATCATTAGTAAGAATTATTTTCTTCCTCGGTGTGTTCCTAGGTGCTCCATATGATGCTTTCAGATACCTGTCAGGTTTCTGAGTTTGCTTTTCAGCAAACTTAGCTTTCCTTGCCAGATTTCTTCTAGCCTGCATTGATTTTCGGTGGCTTGATTTAACTTCCACTTCGATAATTGCTTGAGCAATTCTAGCTTTCACCATCGTTCTTGCTCCCCGCTTGTACTCATGAGCAAGTTGTTTTCCGATGCCTTTGTAGCCAATACCGCTTTGAGCACTTGAAGCTATCTCGAGATCTTTTCTCAGCCTTTGCTAGTCTCTGGTTGATCCAATTTCTTTCCGTAAAAGTGACATGGGAGAATTTGCCACTCGCAATTCTACCTTTTGAGAGACATAGACTTGTGGGTGTTTACACTTTTCGGTGTGTGTTTCTTTTCGAGACGCATCAACAGTTTTATTTTTGACTTGTTTTTCCCACAAAGGTTTAGTCGCAACTGCCTTTCCTTTGTCAACAATCTTTGTCTTTTCACCGATACTATAGATTGCATGGGAACCATCTTGCTGAGTACTTACAAATGTTCTTTTCTCCTTACTCTTATTCAGAGTGATAGAACAATCTGTCTGTGTATTCAGCCCAAGTCCTTTCTTTTCTGAAGGATCTCTTAAGTAAGATTGTACTTCAGTAAGAGTGTCACTTGCTTTGGCATAAGATTGAAAAGATAATTCTTTCTTCTTGAGTTCCTTGTTTTCAGAAAGAAGATCTTCATAATTCTTTCGTAACTGAGCTTTGAGAGATGCATCTTCATGTGACTTTTCAGTCTCAGATATCTGAGCTTTGAGAGATGCATTTTCAGCATCCTTTCTCTCAGATTCTTTAACTAATTGAGAATTTTCCTTTTCAAGAGAATTATTTTTCTTCTTCAAGGTTTTCGGCTCTAGCTCGGATCATTAGAAATTCTCTTTCATAGATGTCAAGTTCTTTCCTGAGATTTTCTAGATTTTTTATTTCCTCTTCATCACTTTCATAAGTATAACAAGAAGTATGTGTTACCTCATAAGCCATAAGACAGTTTTCTATGTTGGAGATGTCTGGACCGGCAATTTCAGCAACTCCACACATTTCATTCTTCTTGAGGCCGAAGTCGATTATATCATGAGTAACTCCACATAATTCTGGTGATGGTAAGGTTGAGTCATCTGAATTGTCATCTTCGTAACTGTCTCAACGCCTAGAGCATCCATTGAATTTGATTTTCTTTCTTTCTTGATTAACAAAGCTCGCTTCTTCGAAGATTCTTCTATCTTTCTTGTCGCGTCTCTTAGTTTGTTGAGGTGACAATCCTTCTTGAAGTGGCTGTGTTTACGACAATAGAAACAGATATCGCTTTCCAATTTCGCTCCTCAAGACATGATGCTTTCGAAATGGGTTTGTTCAATGAAGCTTTGCATATTTTTGTACCGTGATAGTTTGAGCCTAGATGCTTTTTCAACTTCTCTTTGGCTTTTCTCTCAATTTCTCGACTGACAAATTTGCTCATTTGCTTTGCAGCAAGAGCATCCTCAGTCTCCTCCTTGCTTTTCTTCTTTTCAGAAGTTCCTTGAGTAACTTGAGCAACATTCTGCAACTTTTTAGTTGTTTGTTCTCTCTGAGTTGTCTCATAGTCAACCGTAGCAAGATGAGAGAAAAGTTCCACTGGAGTGATATTTGGCATACCTTGGTTAAAATAAAAGAATTTAGTATGCTCCCAGTTGTGGTTAAGACTTCTGACAATAGTCTTAATCTTCTCTGACTGAGAGTATCTATTGCTTTCCCCAAGTGATGCCATATCACTCATGAGAGTGGTAAACCTGAAATCAAGTTCTTCCAGAGTTTCAGTGGGACCTTGTTTGAAATTTTGAAATTTCAACTTTAGAACCTCGAACTTGTTTTCCTTGGTTTTCTGCCCGCATGATTTCTTCAATCGGTTGCAACTTTCGCGTTTTTTAGCACCCTACTTTTACACTGTATGTGCTCTGGTGTCGATCTGATGATGATGTTACGAGCTTGACCATCCGGTCGATTCCTCTTGGCATCTTCCGATGTCCAGAGTTCTCTGGGCTTTGGTTCATAAATAACTTGACCAGTAGATCTTCCACAAGTTGACGCATCTGTTTGTGAAGATCATTCGCTTTGATCTCTGTCTCTTCCACTCGAAACCTCCATGACTTGCTTAAGTTGTTGAATGACTATTGGGCCATTCTTTATTACTTCGATCATCTCGTCACTTATGGCTTCAAGGTGGAGCATCATGTTATTTTTCCATTTCTCGTAGTTCTCTGGTTTGAGAACGGGTGCATCACTCAGAGACATACCTGCACACTTAACACACAAATTAAATAGTCCTCAAAAGTGGACAAAGTTCCTTCACCTATCTGGGGATCTAGGTTCAGTACAGAAGGCTGGTGAACCTCCTGCTCTGATACCACTTGTTGGTCCAGATAACGGCAAAGTAAAAGACTAGGAGGGGGGTAAATAGTCTTTAAAACTTTTGTCGATAACAACTATTTCTCAGATATCTGAATAGATATCTGATACTTAGAATCAGAGTGAAGACTTAATAAAGATAAGTGCGTAAGCAGTTAATATACGTGTGTGTGTGTTCTTTGAAATGTAAATCTGTAAACGTAAATAACATGGCAAGTATAGTGGTATCCGAGGTGGCGTAATCCTCCAACTAATCCACTTCGTCTATCGAGACCTAGAATTCACTAGAACAGATAATTGAGTTCTCCTTACAATAATCCTATTCTAAGATTCTTAACAATTGGTTCCCAACCAAATGTTCCCCGAGTTGTTCCCGGCTTTCACACCAAGTACTTCAGACTCGAAACCTTTGAGTTATTCCTAGCTTCCCAAGCTAAGTACTTCCTATACTCAATAACCTTGAGTTATTCCTTAGTTTCCCAAATCAAGTACTTCCTATACTCGGTAACCTTGGAGTTATTCCCGATTTTTCAAACTAAGTACTTCACTACTCCACGCCGATTATGGTGTTGGTTTTGGTTTGAGTTGTCGATGAGCTTCTTTAATAACTTATTCATTATTCGATAGCTCTGTGAATCAAGGTACTTAATACACTTTACCAGTATGGTATCTTGTTCGATTTTACTGACCCAAGTCTTATGATATCTGTTCAAGAGAATGAATCTCAGATAGTTGATCTTTTGATTCAACTCCTTCACAGATAGCTTTGCTTGTTTAGGATCAGGACACTTAGAACTTCAGTGTTTACTCAAGATCAAAAGCTTTGGCCGCACCAGAAAGCTTTGAGAATAAGTAAGTTGCTTTGAGAGAGTAAGATGTTCAGCGTTTGTATGCAGTTCAAGGTGTGTCTAAGGTATCTTCTCAAGCAGTCTAAGTGTTGATATTTATAGATGAATTTGAGTGCCGTTTGAATAGTATCCGTTAGGCTCAAATTCAAACTATTGATATCTGTGTATAGTACTGTAGCAGGTTTTGTCTTCTTCTTCAGAAGATGCCGTTGCTTTTATTCAGACATCTCTGTCCGTGCATTAAATGCATTGTACTACACTCTTTGTCCTGTAGTGTCAATGGAACTATGCTTTATATCAGAGACTAGTGTTATCTGATTCTTTGCACGTCCTTATCTTCAATCTTCACACCACTTGTATTTATTGAAACAACTTTGTTTGCAATATATATGTTTCTTTTTCAGAAACGTGGTTAAAGCTCAAGGTATCTGAGAATAGATATCTGTGGACACTTTCCTTGTTTTCAGATATGTCTCTTATTTCTCAGATATCTCTTGTGACACAGTTTGTTTGAAACTATTCGTGTCTTCAAGATATCTGGCTAAGATATCTGAACAACAGATTCAGTAATCTTGTGCAGTTTTCTTCAAGTCTTCAATGTCGTTGAGCTTGTTCTGCTTGGATGTCTTCTTCTTGGTCTTCTCTTCATAAAATAAAAATTACATTTTGAGACCTAACATCCTATACAAGATTAGCTAGACTATCATACTTAGTGGGTTTCCTCTTTTACAATGTTCAAGTGAACCAAGAGTACTAATCACCTTTCTGAGACTAAGATAAGTCATCATGTTGCTGATCAAAACTAAACAGATATTCTTTGCAAAATATCTAACAAAATTCCTAACAAATTTCTCAAGAAATTTCCCAACAAATTTCCCAGCAGAGCCTTTCTAGTAAAGAGATATGTACCAGCAGTTATATCTTCAAAACCAGAAAGGAAACTGATATTGGGAATGTTGAAGAATTCACATATCTACAAACTTCTATCTGCTGCACCCAGTGGACTATCCACACTGGATGTACTGGAGTTCTATAACAACTCCAAAATCTTCACAAAAGTTGTGAATGAAGAAGAAGAAAAATACATGCAGACTGAAGTCCAAGGACAAGATATTGTTCTAGACTGCAAGACTTTCTGCAAGATATTCCGATTGAAAAATCGAGGAATATTTGAAGACATCAACATCAAGGACGCTTCCATGATTCAAGGCGTCAAAGAGCTATTTGAAGCAATCCAGTTAGAAAATGCAAAAGGTTGCCCAGGAGACTTTGTTCTGAAGGCCATCAGAACTAGTCATCTCCAGAAACACTAGAGTACTTTAGCTCTTATTCTGGTCCGTTGCTTTGATGGCAACAAAGGTGGAGTAGACCAGATAAGCATGGAGAGATGGATGATGATGATGCATCTTCTGAACAAGAAGCATGAAGGGCAGGAAACCCACTTCAATTGGGAGAAGTACGCCTTCAACAAATTTCTTGGACACATTGAGGAATTTGAGGCCAAAATCATCAATGGCCTTGCTGAGCCAAAGGCCAATATGCACTTTGGTCTCAGGATCTGTTACATTCTGGAAACAATGGGAATCACTCTCAGAGAGAGGCAGGAAATCCCAGTCACCAACTCCCTTTTCAGACACGCTTTTGAAGAAAAGGAGAAACTTGCTACTGAGGACGCACTCAGAAAGGCAGAAGAAGAAGAAACTACAAAGCAAGGTGAGGAGGTCTCTGAGCAAGCCAAAGTTAAACCTCCAGTTGCCAAGAGAAAGAGGACTCATAGCAAAAGATCCTCCAAGTCCCTAATCATACAAGAGGAACAACCTTCTGGAGACAAGGTCTCAGAAGATGTTGACGCCGTAGAAAAATCCAGAATGCCCCAAGAGTCCCGAACTGTAATGCTCCGAACTCTCCGAGATGATAGAAATATCATAGATGGAGTCGCAACAACACGTAATAGTGATTACGAGGATGATGAAGTACTTGCAAAAGTACTCAAAAGGTTCAAGTATGAGACCCATGGAGGAGCTTCAAGCTCAGCTCTTGAGAAGACAAGAGCCCTCTCGCCCAAAGAAGAAGAAGGCTGGGTGAGGAAGATAGAATGATGAAAGATGCCATTGCTTCCACATTCACAATGCCAAGACTTAAATTTGTCAAGAAAACCTGTCTTGAACAGTTCTCAACCTTCCGAGAGCTCAACTCTCGAAAGGGATCAAACGAGATGGAGACTCGTAATGATACTGCAGAGGAGATCAATAATGAGCACAGAGAGACTGTGGAATCACCACAAGTTCAAGAGATCAATGATCAACCTGACTCTATTCAGGTAACAAAGATAGTTTGTATCTAACATGTCAACATAATTGTATGTTAACTTGTTACTCATAAGCTGTATTTGTTATAGGCCAACTTGGAGACACACTTTCAGGGGGAAGAAAACCTGTCCACCCCCTTGAATCAAGAAAAGGTTCCTCCAACCTCAGAACATCAAGAAGAGCCTGTCCCACAGGTAGTAAAAGTTATCTCCGAACAAGAAATAACTGTTGGTCCAGATAACGGCAAAGTAAAAGACTAGACCGGGGGGGGGGGGTGAATAGTCTTTTAAAACTTTTATCGATAACAACTATTTCTCAGATATCTGAATAGATATCTGATACTTAGAATCAGAGTGCGGAAGACTTAATAAAGATAAGTGCAGAAACAGTTAATGTGTGTGTGTGTGTGTTGCTGAAGAGTAAATACAGAAAGGTAAATAACACAGCAAGTATAGTGGTATCTGGAGGTGGCGTAATCCTCCAACTAATCCACTTCGGTCTATCAGAGACCTAGAATTCACTAGAACAGATAATTGAGTTCTCCTTACAATAATCCTATTCTAAGATTCTTAACAATTGGTTCCCAACCAAATGTTCCCCCTGAGTTGTTCCCCGGCTTTCATAGCCAAGTACTTCCTGTACTCAGAAACCTTTGAGTTATTCCCTAGCTTCCCAAGCTAAGTACTTCCTATACTCAATAACCTTGGAGTTATTCCTTAGTTTCCCAAATCAAGTACTTCCTATACTCCGGTAACCTTGGAGTTATTCCCTGATTTTTCAAACTAAGTACTTCCTGTACTCCACGCCAGTTATGGTGTTGGTTTTGGTTTGAGTTGTCAGATGAGCTTCTTTAATAACTTATTCAGTTATTCAGATAGCTCTGTGAATCAAGGTACTTAATACACTTTACAGCGTATGGTATCTTGTTCGATTTTACTGACCCAAGTCTTATGATATCTGTTCAAGAGAATGAATCTCAGATAGTTGATCTTTTGATTCAACTCCTTCACAGATAGCTTTGCTTGTTTAGGATCAGGACACTTAGAACTTCAGTGTTACTCAAGATCAAAAGCTTTGGTCGCAACAGAAAGCTTTGTGAGTGAGTAAGTAAGTTGCTTTGAGAGAGTAAGATGTTCAGCGTTTTCAAGTTATGTCGTGTGTCTAAGGTTCTGTGTGTTCTCTCAAGCAGTCTAAGTGTTGATATTTATAGATGAATTTGAGTGCCGTTTGAATAGTATCCGTTAGGCTCAAATTCGAACTATCGATATCTGTGTATAGTACTGTAGCAGGTTTTGTCTTCTTCTCAGAAGCTGCCGTTGCTTTTATTCAGACATCTCTGTCCGTGCATTAAATGCATTGTACTATACTTTTGTCCTGTAGTGTCAACGGAACTATGCTTTGTATCAGAGACTAGTGTTATCTGATTCTTTGCACGTTCTTATCTTCAATCTTCAGATACCACTTGTATTTATTGAAACAACTTTGTTTGCAATATATATTTCTTTTTCAGAAACGTGGTTAAAGCTCAAGGTATCTAAGAATAGATATATGTGGACACTTTCCTTGTTTTCAGATATGTCTCTTATTTCTCAGATATCTCTTGTGACACAGTTTGTTTGAAACTATTCGTGTCTTCAAGATATCTGGCTAAGATATCTGAACAACAGATTCAGTAATCTTGTGCAGTTTTCTTCAAGTCTTCAATGTCGTTGAGCTTGTTCTGCTTGGATGTCTTCTTCTTGGTCTTCTCTTCATAAAATAAAAATTACATTTTGAGACCTAACATCCTATACAAGATTAGCTAGACTATCATACTTAGTGGGTTTCCTCTTTTACAATGTTCAAGTGAACCAAGAGTACTAATCACCTTTCTGAGACTAAGATAAGTCATCATGTTGCTGATCAAAACTAAACAGATATTCTTTACAAAATATCTAACAAAATTCCTAACAAATTTCTCAAGAAATTTCCCAACAAATTTCCCCCTTTTTGATCAGTCAACGATGACTATCTTCCCTATTACAAATCTGGAAAAGGAAACAATCCACCACTTAATCATTTCTTATGATCTTTCAATTCATATAATTAAGTGCAGAAAGTAAACATCAACCAAATCACAAGGTGTGATCTTTGCTGACAAGTTATCTTTTATAGAATACTATCTGAGAGTAAGTTCTTGGATAAGTTACAAATAAAGATTACGATAACTTCAATACATGATACGCTTAAGCTCAACAAGAAGAATACAAAAACTACATAGTAAATTAGGACAACAGGAGTAACCAAGCTCCAAGTAAACATCCTAATAGACTAGTCTTCAAGTCTTCAATCTTCAAGTCTTCAACAGTATTTCTATGGATCAGTCTGCAAATTTCCTATCTCCAAACCTTTTGATGTCATCAGAATAATCATAGAGAAGAGTTCTGACGAGCATCTCTGTGTCTCTGGCAAATCCACAGACCTCTTTGTAGGTTTTGGTAGGATTTTTCTTGACAAAATGCTTGACCCATAGGTACTTTCCCCACTTCCAAGCATGCTCTATTCTGATATCTGAAAGCTTGAAGTATTCGTAGATAATCTTCAGATATCTGATGTCACCCTTGTATTGATCGATGCATCGATAGAACGACTCATAGGGTTCCACAGCAAGTCTTGGTCTTGTGCCTGTTCCTGTGATATTCAGAATTTTGTGCACATCATCTGGCTTTCCATATGGACAATCATCAGAGAGGTCCTTCTTCATGGCTTCAGTTCTCTTGACAACTTCAAAATACAACCATGCTTTGATGTGATTGATGTTGATCAAGGTAGGTTTATCCTTTCTCCATGCCATGAGTTGTTTATGGATTGGTTCTGGAAATCTTGAATTTACCAATAGATGCTTCAGTTCCAGAATCCAATAGCCATTATTTTGATTGATGCACCTGTAGACAGAGGAATCATTGTCATACTTAACATACTCTATTTTGGCTTCTTCTGGCCTGAGTGGAAGTTGACTTTGTCTTTGCTCAGCTCTCGATTGCTCCTTCTCATCTTGAATTCTCTTTGGGTTGTTGCTTGAAGAACCACCATCTGGATAGACTTGGTATTTCGAGGGTGTTTTAGTGGCTTTGCAGCTATGGGCTCAGTTAGGCTTTCAATTTTCCTTTTTCTGTGAAGAGGAGCTTCATCTTCATCAGTTTCCTTATCATCATCAAGATTAGATCTTGTGAGAGTTTTACAGCCTTCCTCATTGCCCAGGGACTTGATTTGACCTTCTTCTTGTTCTTAAGAAGATTCATCAATCCCTCTAACTTGTCTTCTCCTTGGAGCCTTGGTACTCCTTGGAGGTTTCTGTGCCATGGCCCTTGTTATTATTTTGGTTCCTTCAGTAGGTTTCTGGGAAGTAGCTACTATTTGCAAAGCAGCTTGGTTTGAGGAGGGTTCATTGATTCTGAGTGGTGGCTGGGAAGTTTTTCTTCTTCGTTTCTGAGCCGCGCCAGCTCCAGATTTCTTCTTGTTTTCATCTCCTTCTTCCCATTCCCCCTGACTTTGAGGTCCAGATTTGTACTTTCTTTCCCCCTTAGTCATTGTTGGCTGACTCAGTCTCATAAAGGAATCTGAGAGAGAGTTGAAGTGCCCTCGTAGATAATTATAGGCACTAACCAACTTCTGAAGTTCGGCTTTGAGCTCCTGATTTTGCTTGATAAGTCCATTGTCCTTATCAGTGAGCTCTGCCAATGGGCCTAGGATGGCATCTGCTTTTTCAGCAGTGTAACTTGCCTCTTGAAAAGCTTTTTTAGCTAAAGACGCATCATCATCCCTTATCATTCCCAGATCTTTCTGAGCAATGACTATGCTAGTTGTTCTCTGAGTGATGAGCTCAGTGAACTTTCTCATTTCAGAGGGGACGGAGGCAATTACTTCCTTGTTTTGTGAAGACATGTCCTTTTTAAGTTGTGTCAGTACTTGACACCTGTTCATGTATTCATGGAGGACGTGGCGCTTTGCTGAATATTGTAGGAGCAATCAGCTTCCTTTTCAAGTGAGAAACCGCTAAATGTTCATTGCGGTGTTCTGCCAAAGTCTTGTCTTCTTCATCATCTGAGTAATCAGCCCAGTGATCTTCATCCTCTTGGACATTTTCATCGATTGTATCGAGTCCAACAACCATCTCAGAGATTGGTTTCTTTCCTTTCTGGGAGAAGGATGGTACTTCTTTTGAAGATGATGCAGCCTTAGCATCATGCTTGACTTCAGATACTTCTTCAGTATCGAGATCTTTGGTGATATCATGCACAGCATCCCGTAGCTCTTTAACCTCAGAGTACGCAATCATTTCTTCTAAGTATAGATCTTGTAGTTGATCAATCTTATCTCTGGATTTAGCTATTTGATCTTCCAGTTGAAGATGGAGCTGTTGTTCTTCTTCCAACAGTTGTCTGAGTTGAGCACTTCTGGTTTGAGTGTTTAAGATTTTCTGATTAGTTTCTTCAGAAAGCTCAACTACTTGTTCAGTAGTAACTGCGTGTTGGTTAGAAGATGGATGAGTAGATTTCTGAGGTGATGAAGACGGAGATTTCTGTGAAGTCTTCTCAGTTTGCTTTTCAGCAGCTGAGGCATTGTTTCTCTGTGAAATTCCTCCGGTCCCTGGTGCAGGGGCATCATCATCATCCTTTTTGTCGTCATCCTTTTGGTGATGGTCAGTGGGAGGTTCATCAAAGTAATTTTCATTCATTTCTTCCTCCTCATCATCTTCAGATACAAGATTGATCACTTCCGGGATAGTGATCTTCTACCCATTAACTTCTTCTTTTTCAGAAGGTATAAACTGCAGAGTCTGGGGCAGGACTGGCTTGAATGCCACCTGTAATCTTGTCTGACCATCTGCCTGTTCAAAGGCATGTATCAAACTATGCGCCACTTCTCCGGAAAAGTCCTTATGTAGTAGAGTCGCAATTGTGTATTGTTCTGTAGGGAAAATTGCTTGGACATATGTTTCCAGGTCAAGAGCTCGTGCTCGTCTGGTTGGTTGATCAGTGATTCTCAATATTTCAGAGAGATCAGAGCACCTTAACTTCTGCCATTTCTTATAGCATTGAATATGCTTTGGCAGGGTGTGAGCTTTGAAGAAGTGAAGTAGGTCCCTTGTCTCTTCAATGGGAACCTGCTTTGCATCTGTTTGAGCCTGAAAGAAAGAGTTTTGAGTGAGCTTCAAAACTTTTGTAGATATCTGAGTAGAAGTGTAGTTTAGTTTCTGTGTTACCTGAGTAAGTACTTTAGGCTCAGAAACTTGTTCTACTGAGACAATTGGTGTCTCAGATATCTTGTTGTGAGGTGGAGACTTTGAAGTCTGGTTCTCAGCAACCTTTCTTTCTCGAACCTGAGAGGAATACAATACTTAGGAAATAGTTTGAAAGAATCTATGCGTAAATATGCTTTTAATGAATTCTGATTTGTGCTACTTACTTCCTCAAAAGGAAGCTCAGATTCATTTTTCTCAGAAACTTGTGCGCTTCGGTGTTCTTCGAGTGATGTCATTGGGGCTTCATCAATTCCCATTGATGCAGGGAAGTCGCAACTTTATCCCTTGCATTTCTACTTCAAATACTTTGTAAGTAGAAAGTATTGAATATTAGAAGAGATAAAGGATAACCCAAGATGAAGAATACTTGTCACTTGATTGTCATATACCTTCATGTTTGAAGGCTCAGTGATGTATTCTTCAGAAACCTTGTTGGTCTCTGGATTTGTCTCTGGCATTTCTGGCTTATCTTCTTCCATCTCAGTTGGAGCCTGTTACAAACATTTAATCATGAATAAGCACATAAACATTTTTACTGAAAAATTAGTTCTCTTTAAGAATCATTTACCCGTATGTGCTCGATTTCTCAAGAGTTGAGGTTGAAGGGACCTCTTTTTCAGTATTTGAGGCAAGCTTCTCAGCTTCCTCTTGTTTCTGCGTTTCTAACTCAGCCTGTAACAAAGAAATTCTTATGAGGTAACAAGATTTATAAGTATTAAATTTTTCACAAGGTAAGAGTTAAACCAGTCATTTACCTGAGCAGTTTCAGGTTGATTGGTCTCTGGAACTTGTGACCTTTCTATACATTGGTCGTCTTGTCCAAAGGTCGCGGTTTCTTTGTTTGAAGTTTCGGTACTTCACACCTTTCCCGAGTATGCAACTCGGTTGCCTCCCACAGTTGATCATTACGAGTAGATGTCTCGGTTTGATCCTCTCGAGTCAGGGGAACCCGCTCATTTGCAGGATTTTCTTCAGCATACTGTATTGCTGGTAATTCGAAATGGAGTTCATTTACCATTTCATCAACCACTTGTGGCTGTTGTGGTTGTTGTGTTTGTGGTTGTTGTGGTTATGCGGAAGCGTAAGATTGATCAAGAGAATGTTCTTCCATTTTTAGATGTGGCGTTCCATCAAGATCCGCCAAAGACTAAAATACCACTCATCAGGGCTTTTTGAAGTTGTGCAAGAGAAGCATTCCCTGATGATGTGTTTGCACCAACAACCTTTGCTATAGTTTCAACAACCTGTGGTGTAGGTTCTGCTTCAGATACCTTATCACTAGTTACTGTTTCAGTAACCTTAGCCCTCTTTGTTCTTTCTAGGACTTGAGAGATGACTAGTTCATCATCTTCATCGTCAGAGCTCTCATCAACATTGGGAACTGATTGGTCCATTATTCCTACGGTTTCTGTAGATGGGGCTTGGTGCTTTTCACCATTCTTAGCAGCATTTATCAGTTCATCAGCAAGGCTTTCTGCATTAGTCGCAACATTTCTGAAAGCACTTTCTCTTGCTGAGTCTACTTGTTCAGTAGTTGATAACTCTTTTGCAGCATTGATGAGTTCATCCGCTTTATCACCATCGGCAATGCCTACAGATATCTGAGAATTGACAACCTCTTTGGGTGTGTCATCTGATTTGCCAGCAGACTTCTTTCTTGAAGTTCTGGGCTTCTTGGTCGCAACCTTTTCTTCAGATATCTTTTCAGACTTTCGCTTCTTAGGACCTTTCTGAGACCCAGTAACCTTTTTCATCAAATTTGTATACTCATATTTATAGAGTAAGTTATTGTTGGCTATTTCAGCCGTCTCTCTGAGCTCAATGCTAAGCTTTTCCAGCAAGTAGCATATCTTCAGACCATATCCTACAGTGGCCTTTGGCTAAGCTAGTCCTTTGACAATTTTAGGCTCGAAGCCTTGAATCTTCTTCACGAATTTCATGAAGGCGTACTTTCCCCAGTTAAAAGGGTTTTCCAGCCTTTTGTCTTGTTGATTCAGCAAGAACATCATGATCCATCGTTCTTGGCTTATCTGGTCAGCACCTCCTTGTAGACCATCAAAGCATCTGTGAAGAATGCAAGCCAGTACATCCCAGTGAACCAACAGATGTCTGGTTCGGACATCAGCAAGTTTGAACTCAGTGGGTGTATCTGATTTTTCAAGATCACACACGTCACTGTAAAGTTCTTTAACACCTTCAAAGAGTTCCTCATCCTTGGTGTTTATTTCAAAAAGAAAACTGGTGTGTCAAACTCTAGCCCTAGTCTTAGTAAACTTAGTAAAGTTAGATGTTTTGAATGTCAAGGATGGGGGCATTATTAGAATGAATGTGCTAACACTCTTCGAAAAGAGAAAAAGACTATGCTTGCTTGTCTCAGTGATGTTTCAGATGACGAACAGGAAGATGATGATCCAGAAGTTCATGCCAAAGCCCTATCTGCTGTTCTGAACAATGTTGAGAAACAATGTTGGTCCAACATTGATAGTCCAACATTGACAAAAGAAGTCTTTTTCGACTATGATGATTCTCAAAACCGTGAAACACTTTTCTGGACAAACCCTGAGGAATCAGTTTCTACTAATGTTTTGTGTCTACATGGTTCAGTTGATCTATCTATAGATTATCACTGGGAAGAGCTGAGACTGATGAATGAAAACAATGTTGAGTCAACATTGACATCAACATTGTCTGTTTTCAAAACTGTCTCTTCTGATGTCTCTATCCAGAAAGGCACTGTACCCAAGAATAAACAGGTTGATGCAGGTACTGAACAGGTTAAAGACACTACTCCTGAGAAAACTGACACTGAACCTGAAAAGGTGTCTAAACCAAGAACTCCAGCTGGTGTACAAGGAGAAATTGTCAATGCTGACAACAATGATGACACAATATTGAGCTCAACATCACA
This sequence comes from Plantago major, assembly GCA_026545765.1. Taxonomy (NCBI): domain Eukaryota; kingdom Viridiplantae; phylum Streptophyta; class Magnoliopsida; order Lamiales; family Plantaginaceae; genus Plantago; species Plantago major. Next base: position 1,652,806 of record CM048843.1, on the reverse strand, counting down.
GGCAGAAATTCCATCTGACGGTACCCATGAGATGAGCATGATAGGTGAACCCAACACTCCTATGGCTAATGGTCTTATGCTCAGCAGAATCGATGTTGGAGATGATGTTGACCTAACATTGTACAGAACAATGACTCACAGCCTTCTATATCTATCAACCAAAGATACCTCACATCATGTTTTATGTGTGTGTTTTGTGCAGTATCGATCTAACCCTAAAATCCCACACGATTGTTCTTAAAAGATTTTTCATATATATCAAGAATCGTTAATCTTAGATTATGGTATGCATGTGATACAAACACTAATCTAGTGGGATTTAGTGATTACGATCAATGGTGTTCTAGATGATAGAAAATACACTAGTGGAGGTTGCTTTTATCTTGATTCTAATTTAATGTCATGGTATTTCAAGAAACAGAACAATGTGTCACTCTCATATGTTGAATCTGAACATGTAACATCTGGGAGTTGTGTTACTCAATTGATATGGGTGAAAAATATGATGCATGACTTTGGTCTTCAATGTGATACCTTGTTGATGTTCTGTGATGACCTTAGTGCCATAAATAATTTTAAGAAGCCTGTTTTGCACTCACGCACGAAACACGTAGACATTAGGTATAATTTTCTTATGGATATGGTCAATCTGCAAGTAATAGTCATACAACACTTAGATACAACCAATCAACTTGCAGATATTGTTACCAAGCCTTTGAATTGTGAGAGATTCTTCAGTCTTAGGAGATCTCTTGATTTGTGCTCTTTGTGATCTTCGATGTTGAAACCAGTGTTGACTCAACATCACAGTCAACACTGGCTGCAGAAAAGTGATGTGTTTTTTGTTGCCTTTTGATTTTCTTTATTTTCTTTATTTTTTTTTGTGTGTGTCTATGTGCTTTCTGTGCTTCTGTACTGGTCTATGGCTGTTCCTGCTTTGTAGCTTACAGTGGTGATGCTTAGGGTTTGAAAGGCTATTTGAAACCAAGGTTGAAAGGGATCGAGTCTCTGTGTGTTTGCTTTATGTAAACCCACTTTTCTTGGCTATTTTTACTCGTACCTTGACTCACTTGATGTTGCCTCATCCTTTATGCTTAATAAATCTAATGAATTATGATAAAAGGGCTCAAGTGTTTCCGTCGAGGATCGTGTTAAGGTGTTTCAAATACTATCCAGATATCGACGTGGCCAATGTGTCATATGTCGTGAGGGTTGATGGCATGTCTTTGAAACCGACGCACAAAAGTGCCGATTCTCGTAATGTCACGGTTCACTTTCTGAGTACCAAATTACCCAATGTGGTCAAATGAGTGATTTTATGCCATGAGACGTGTGTTTACCTAACTCCGCATAGGCTTCGGCTCTGGAGCGGATTCATACGTGTTCCAATTATTTGACATGGTTCACGGTCTCATGGTCACCCCCACTCAAACTTATGCTAATTGTTCAATTTACTTCTTGAGGCAATGTTGAGTGTGTTTCTTTGGTATTCCTTTCTCTCTGTCTTTGCTGCAAGATCAATGGTGTTAATCGAATCGCACATTTTGAGACTTGGTTTCTGGTGACTTACATTAAGAGTGTTCGATTTCGATGTTGTCATCAATGTTGATTCAACATCTTTGGTCATCATTAGTCATCCTTGAGTACTTCGACTTATATTTGCTCTTTTTATATGTGCTTCTCTATCCGACCTTTACGTGTGTTTTGGGTTTGAGGGGAGTAGGTCCGAGGTGTTTGTGTCTAAGGTGTTTCATTGGGGTTTGGGGTTTTGCTTTCTGTTCTTGCATTTCAAGTCATTATTTAAGATCAAGATTTTTAGTGTCAACCTCCTAGGGTTTATCTGCTTATCTAATTACTATGACTTGACGGATAAGCTTTTACTTGCAACTTTAATCTTTTATTATGAGTTGTACGCAGTTCAGTAGCATTGACATATATTTGCAGGATCTTTTAAGGCAAACCCAACAACACCCATCATGACCATCCACTCTTATCCTAACACTGCTCTTCAGCTAATCCAACCTCTATTCACGACATCGCCTCACCGATCCAAATTCTCTTCACATACGCTATCACCTTGGTCGCGATGTTGAACTCAATGTTTTCAACATCATTCTCCAACATTGCACAGCTCTTATTGCAGGTCCTATAGTCCACAACTCAGTATTGCACTCATTGCATGTCTTCTTGTCTCCTTCTGTGAACTTGGTTGAATAATCTAAGAGATATCTTTTTTCTCAAAAAGGGGGAGAAGAGAAGAGATTGAACAAAAAGCAAACATACTTTATTCTGTTATATTGCTCTCGTCTAATGTTGAGGGGGAGTTCTGTAGTTTCATGCCTGTTATATTTGTTTGTTTCTAACAAGTTTGTTCAGGTGTGTTTTTGTGAAGAAAGGCAAAGGGGGAGATTGAATAGTGCAGTGTTGACTGCAATGTTGTGTCAACATTGCAGACGACTTTGTTTACTGCACTTATACTGCGATTCTATGCAAGTTTGTCTTTATTCACTAACTACTAAGTGCAGGAATTGTCAAAAGAAGTATGATATGATGCCCATGATGAGTTCAAAGGAGATGAGTAGACAAAGACATAAGAGGGAATTTGAAAGTGCATATTTACAGCAATGTTGAGTTCTGTGTTGACTCAACATTGTCCATTAGCATTGATCGATTGCACTTTATCTTTCAGTTCCCAACAAAGGATTCCTCTTGTCTTGTTTAAATCCTACTTGTTCAATTTGACTAACAAACTGGTTTTAGGTTGTGTGAAGAAATGTCAGAATTAAGGGGGAGATTGAAAGTGCGATTTAGTGCACTTTGTTTAGTAATTCAACCTTTCTTCGTAACATAACCGGTTCAATGTTTGTAGTTGTTTTTCTATGAATATTTTGTAGGATATGTCATGTTGGGCTTAAACATGCTTAATGGATCAAAAGGAATCAATGAGCCCAAAGGAATGCTATTGCTTGATGAAAGCTAAGATTAAGGGGGAGATTGAAAATGCAAGTTGCACTTGATTAGTTAATCTTATCTTTCATGATTCAGTTCAATGTTTGTGTTTGTTGTTGTTGTTTGAATGCGAGGATTTCAATGTTGTGCAACATTGCGAAATAGTGCCGATACAATGTTGGAACAACATTACAGACAACAGCAGACAACATAGAAACAAGCAGGCCAATTGGACTGATGACTTGGACTGGAAGCAATCTGTTGGTCCAGATAACGGCAAAGTAAAAGACTCGAGGGGGGGGGGTGAATAGTCTTTTAAAACTTTTGTCGATAACAAATATTTCTCAGATATCTGAATGGATATCTGATACTTAGAATCAGAGTGCGGAAGACTTAATAAAGATAAGTGTAGAAACAGTTAATAAGTGTGTGTGTTCTTTGAAGTATAAATACGAAATGTAAATGACACGTTAAGTATAGTGGTATCCGGAGGTATGAATCCTCCAACTAATCCACTTCGGTCTATCAGAGACCTAGAATTCACTAGAACAGATAATTGAGATAACCTTACAAAAATCCTATTCTAAGATTCTGAACAATTGGTTCCCAACCAAAAGTTCCCCCTGAGTTGTTCCCTAGCTTCTTCACCCAAGTACTTCCTATACTCAGAAACCTTTGAGTTGTGCCCTAGCTTCCCAAGCTAAGTACTTCCTATACTCAAAAACCTTGGAGTTATTCCTTAGTTTCCCAAATCAAGTACTTCCTATACTCCGGTAACCTTGGAGTTATTCCCTGATTTTTCAAACTAAGTACTTCCTGTACTCCACGCCGGTTTGGTGTTGGTTTGATTGAGTTGTCGATGAGCGTCTTAATAACTTTTCAGTTATTCAGATAGCTCTGTGAACTAAGTTACTTAATACACTTTACAGCGTATGGTATCTAGTTCGATTTTACTGACCCAAGTCTTATGATATCTGTTCAAGAGAATGAATCTCAGATAGTTGATCTTTTGATTCAACTCCTTCATAGATAGCTTTACTTGTTTAGGATCAGGACACTTAGAACTTCAGTGTTTACTCAAGATCACAAGCTTTAGTCGCAACAGAAAGCTTTGATAATAAGTAAGATGCTTTGAGAGAGTAAGATCAGAGATCGTATGTTTCAGTGATATTACGAGTTGTGTTCCGTGTTCTCAAGTTGTCTAAGTTTTGATATTTATAGATGAATTTGAGTGCCGTTTGAATAGTATCCCTTAGGCTCAAATTCAAACTATCGATATCTGTGTATAATCAGAAGGTGTTTTGTCTTCTTCTCAGAAGTTGTCGTTGCTTTTACTCAGACATCTCTGTCCGTGCATTAAATGCATTGTACTATACTTTTTGTCCTGTAGTGTCAACGGAACTATGCATTGTATCAGAGACTAGACTTATTGTCTGATTCTTTGCACGTCCTTATCTTCATTCTTCAGATACCACTTGTATTGATTGAAACAACCTTGTTTCTTTTCAGAAACGTGTTTAACGCTCAAGGTATCTGAGAACAGATATCTGTGGACACTTTCCTTGTCTTCAGATATGTATCTCATTTCTCAGATATCTCTTGTGACACAGTTTTTTTGAAACTGTTCGCGTCTACAAGATATCTGGCTAAGATATCTGAATAACAGATTCAGTAATCTTGTGCAGTTTTCTTCAAATCTTCAAAAGTTGTTGAGCTTTCTGCTTGGATGTCTTCTTCTTGGTCTTTTCTTCATAAAATAAAAATTACATTTTGAGACCTAACATCCTATACAAGATTAGCTAGACTATCATACTTAGTGGGTTTCCTCTTTTACAATGTTCAAGTGAACCAAGAGTACTAATCACCTTTCTGAGACTAAGATAAGTCATCATGTTGCTGAACAAAATCTAAACAGATATTCTAACAAAATATCTAACACAATCAATTCGAATTTCTGCAGGAATAAGGAAAGAGTTTGAGCTGCTTTGGACATAAGGAATGCAATCTAAAAAGAAGGAAAGAGTTTGACAAGTTATGGGCACCTTGAAAGAAAGAAGGAAATAAAAGATCTCTAGAGATAATCTTGGAAAGATTTTCCAGCCAACCATATACAGAGAAACAACGTTAGTTTCTTCCTGCTGAGATCAAAGAGAGAAGACACTAATATGGGAATTTCCTTCTAGCTGATTATTGAAGAAAACAAGAACATGGAAAATTGCCTTTGCTGAGATCCTATTGCCTTTCGACTTGGATGGGAGCTGTCGATATCTCAAGTATATATACAAGGATTCAGCCGAGCAATCATAGAGCCTTTCTTGATGATCAATCGAGATTTTATTAAAAGAGTTTAGGCTTCTTGTTTTCTGCTAGCTTTAGAGTTTGTCTAAGAGTATTCATTGTTGGAATAACTCTTTCAAACATCGACCTAGAATAGCTTTTACTGTTGGTTCTTCTAGGGCTAGTTTTGGTTGTTTAATCAATCGTCTGTGATTGTATTAAACCCACTTGATTAGATCTAATTTTCCTGTTAGTAGATATTTTGCCTACGGCGCTGCCAATATATTTTTCTATATATTGGCTTGGTAATAGAAGTTTCATTCTTATTCATCCGCTGCCATCTGTTTGCTATGTTGAAGACAATGTTGAACAACATTATTGGCAACATTGTCTATTGATCTTGTTTCAAAGTACCAATCCGGGATCCTAAGTTCTAACAAGTAGTCTTAATCTTCTCTGACTGGGAGTATCTGTTGCTTTCCCCAAGTGCCGCCATATCACTCATGAGAGTGGTAAACCTGAAATCAAGTTCTTCCAGAGTTTCAGTGGGACCTTGTTTGAAATTTTGAAATTTCAACTTTAGAACTTCGAACTTGTTTTCCTTGGTTTTCTCAGTTCCGGCATAGATTTCTTCAATCAGTTGCCAGACAACTTTCGCCGTTTTAGCACCCCACAGTTTACACTGTATGTGCTCTGGTGTCGATCTGATGATGATGTTACGAGCTTGACCATCCAGTCGATTCCTCTTGGCATCTTCCGATGTCCAGAGTTCTCTAGACTTTGGTTCGTAAATAACTTGACCAGTAGATCTTCCACTAGTTGACGCATCTGTTTGATCCTTCGCTTTGATCTCTGTCTCTTCCACTCGAAACCTCCATGACTTGCTTAAGTTGTTGAATGACTATTGGGCCATTCTTTATTACTTCGATCATCTCGTCACTTATGGCTTCAAGGTGGAGCATCATGTTATTTTTCCATTTCTCGTAGTTCTCTGGTTTGAGAACGGGTGCATCACCCAGAGACATACATGCACACTTAACACACAAATTAAATAGTCCTCAATAGTGGACAAAGTTCCTTCACCTATCTGGGGATCTAGGTTCGGTCACGTATATTGGTGAACCTCCTGCTCTGATACCACTTGTTGGTCCAGATAACGGCAAAGTAAAAGACTAGAGGGGGGGGTGAATAGTCTTTTAAAAACTTTTGTCGATAACAACTATTTCTCAGATATCTGAATAGATATCTGATACTTAGAATCAGAGTGCGGAAGACTTAATAAAGATAAGTGCAGAAATAGTTAATGTGTGTGTGTGTTGCTGAAGAGTAAATACAGAAAGGTAAATAACACAGCAAGTATAGTGGTATCTGGAGGTGGCGTAATCCTCCAACTAATCCACTTCGGTCTATCAGAGACCTAGAATTCACTAGAACAGATAATTGAGTTCACCTTACAATAATCCTATTCTAAGATTCTTAACAATTGGTTCCCAACCAAATGTTCCCCCTGAGTTGTTCCCCGGCTTTCACAGCCAAGTACTTCCTGTACTCAGAAACCTTTGAGTTATTCCCTAGCTTCCCAAGCTAAGTACTTCCTATACTCAATAACCTTGGAGTTATTCCTTAGTTTCCCAAATCAAGTACTTCCTATACTCCGATAACCTTGGAGTTATTCCCTGATTTTTCAAACTAAGTACTTCCTGTACTCCACGCCAGTTATGGTGTTGGTTTTGGTTTGAGTTGTCAGATGAGCTTCTTTAATAACTTATTCAGTTATTCAGATAGCTGTGTGAATCAAGGTACTTAATACACTTTACAGCGTATGGTATCTTGTTCGATTTTACTGACCCAAGTCTTATGATATCTGTTCAAGAGAATGAATCTCAGATAGTTGATCTTTTGATTCAACTCCTTCACAGATAGCTTTGCTTGTTTAGGATCAGGACACTTAGAACTTCAGTGTTACTCAAGATCAAAAGCTTTGGTCGCAACAGAAAGCTTTGTGAGTGAGTAAGTAAGTTGCTTTGAGAGAGTAAGATGTTCAGCGTTTTCAAGTTATGTCGTGTGTCTAAGGTTCTGTGTGTTCTCTTAAGCAGTCTAATGTTGATATTTATAGATGAATTTGAGTGCCGTTTGAATAGTATCCGTTAGGCTCAAATTCGAACTATCGATATCTGTGTATAGTACTGTAGCAGGTTTTGTCTTCTTCTCGTCGTCGTTGCTTTGATTCAGACATCTCTGTCCGTGCATTAAATGCATTGTACTATACTTTTGTCCTGTAGTGTCAACGGAACTATGCTTTGTATCAGAGACTAGTGTTATCTGATTCTTTGCACGTTCTTATCTTCAATCTTCAGATACCACTTGTATTTATTGAAACAACTTTGTTTGCAATATATATTTCTTTTTCAGAAACGTGGTTAAAGCTGAAGGTATCTGAGAATAGATATCTGTGGACACTTTCCTTGTTTTCAGATATGTCTCTTATTTCTCAAATATCTCTTGTGACACAGTTTGTTTGAAACCATTCGTGTCTTCAAGATATCTGGCTAAGATATCTGAACAACAAATTCAGTAATCTTGTGCAGTTTTCTTCAAGTCTTCAATGTCGTTGAGCTTGTTCTGCTTGGATGTCTTCTTCTTGGTCTTCTCTTCATAAAATAAAAATTACATTTTGAGACCTAACATCCTATACAAGATTAGCTAGACTATCATACTTTGGGTTTCCTCTTTTACAATGTTCAAGTGAACCAAGAGTACTAATCACCTTTCTGAGACTAAGATAAGTCATCATGTTGCTGATCAAAACTAAACAGATATTCTTTACAAAATATCTAACAAAATTCCTAACAAATTTCTCAAGAAATTTCCCAACAAATTTCCCAACAATAACTAACTAAAATTGCTCTTATGTTCTAATATTCTTAATGCCTCTTCTTAGGCTCCAACTGAGGAGGTAGTGGTGGTGGAAACAACACCCCAAAACCTAGAGATTCTAGAAGCTGAAAAGCTTTCTGAGGAAGCATTTACTGAGCCTTCTGCTGAGAAGGTAAGTAATCAATAATAGTCTTCTTCAACGAATGCTCTGGAAAACCCACTACTAAAATCTCTTATGTTTGTTCTTACAGGCTCAGTCAGAAGAAAATTGGATGGAGAAACAGTTGTGTCATCTCCTCCAAAAGAAACTAAAACTACTGAACAAGCAGTATCTGCAGAAAAGGTTCCAGAAACCCCCAAGGTTTCTGAGAAACATGCTACTGAGCTTCCTCACTTGGAAGTAAGTGAAGTCTTAGAAAGCACTTTTCCACCTATCTTTTCTGTTAAAAGTTTCTAAACATGTTTGATTTTAACTCTCAGGATCAAGCAGAAAGAAAGGTTGATGAGGATAAAACTTCTCCTCACACCAAAGTATCTGAGGCCTCTGTGCCCAAGCAAGCAAAAATCCAAGCAGATGAGCCTAGTGTTTCTACACAGGTATGCTCAGAAAGCTCATACGCACAGATACTAACACAAGTGGTTTGAACAAAACTAACTTGAACACTTTCTTTCAGGCTCAAAGTCTAGTGCCAGTTGATTTACTCAAGGCCTTCCAGAAGCACACCTTAAAGAAACATCTCAAGTGCTTCAGATAATGGCAGAAACTCAGAAAGGCTGACCTTTATGAAGTAGCCAGAGTAATCGACGTCCCAGAAAAGAGAGCAATTGCCCTAAATCTGGAGGATTATATCCATGCATTGTTCCCTATAGAGTCCTACTCTTTTGCCACTCTAATGCATGAAGACTTTATTCATGAAGTAGCACAAAGACTTATAGCAGATTTCAAGTCTGCGGATGCTCAAACCCAAGAGCAGATGGTTACCCATCCTGCCTTGCCCAGCAAGCTCACTACTTATCCTGCTGAACAAGAAGAAGTTAATGGGAGGATGATTACATTCCCAAATGTGATCAACTTGGTTTCAGAAGATGATGAGGAGATGGACGAAAATGATTATCAAGAACCTCTCTCTGAGCATCCAAACCAAGAAACAAAGAACAAGAGTGATGATGATGATGATCAGAATGATGATCCCCAACCTGGACAAGGCGGGATTCAGAAAGCTAGCAAAGAGAGTGGAGAAAAGGCTACTCCCTCAATTGCTCAGAAGCTCCATCATCATCACCTCCCAAGTCTCATCAAGATACCCAACAAGCTGAACACAATGATGCCATAGAAGAAATTTCAGCTGCTGAGTTTATGATTGAACAACTCAGAAAGGTATTGGAAGAAGAGAAGAGAATCAACATTGAGACTCAAGCTCTTGTTGATGAAAAGGAAGCCAAAATCAAAAAGCTCGAAGAAGCTCATGCCAAAGAATTGGCACTCCTAGATGAGCAAAGAAATTTGAAGAATGCCATTGTTGTCACAGTTGCTGAAATAGATGCAATGGATGACAATGATGATGAAGAGCATGATGCTGAGACTGCATCAAAAAGACCTTCTACATCTTCTCAGAAGGCCAGCACACTTAATGGAAAGCATAATAAGATTGTCAATCTGCAAACAATCCAAGAAAAGGATTATGATAGTGATGCTGAAACCCACAACTTGATTACTGAAGCAGAAGATGAGACTTTTCACTCAGCACAAAAGAGCCCTACTTGCTCCTCATATATTCTCTGCACCAAGTAGTTCAAGAAGTGAAGAGCACCGTGCAAGGAACAGTGTCTTTTTAGAACTCAGAAAGACACTAGTTGCCCAAGATACAGAAGTGCTAAAATCCGTCCCAGAAGAGATGGAGCCTTTGGTTGCTGCTTTACTCAACAGAGCAACCAGCATCGCTCTCTCTCAGAAAGACCTAGGGTTGGTCAGGGATGAGGATTGTAACAATGCTAATGCAGCATTGAATGAAGCCAGCCATGCTATCCTGCAAGCCAACGCCATCCTAAGGCCGCTTGAAGAACTCAACAGAAAGGAGCAGGCGGTTGAGCGAACAACGGTGAAGAAAGAACTTCAAGAATTAGTCAGGGTGCACAACAATCTCCAGAAAAACTTTGACACTCTCTATGAAGCTTATGCTATCATGAGTCAGTCATTCATGACTAAGGAGGAAGAAGAGATGCCTCAGAAAGGCAGAGGAAGAAAAAGAAAACAATCAAATCCTCCCTCCTCAAGTCAACTTGTTATTAAGGACACCACTGGAGACACCCTTGCTGAAGAAGTTGTTCCAGATCAATCAGCCAGAAGGCTGAGAAGTATGGTCACTAGGGGAACCAAGTCCCTTAGAATCAAAGAAGAGAATAAGACTTCTGAAGAAGAAGAAAAGGAAGAAGGAGAAGTAAGAGGCCAAGAAAGCTGCAAGTCTCCAATTTTGGACTACAATGATGATGAGGATGATTCTGATGAACATCCACTTCACAAGAAAAGGAGACAAGCAACTACTTCACAACCTCCTCTGGCAGCAAAGCCCTTAGCAGCCAGAACTCCTTCTGGAAATACCAAGTCTATACAAGGAACATCCACCAAAGATTGGCGGGAAGAAAGGGTTAGAGGATCTCCTGACAGAAGGCCACCAAACAGAAAAGCAAGAAGGAATTTCCAGTTTGGCAGAGTAAACATTGAAACACATAAAGAAAGGCCAACTGATGCCCACATTGAGTATATGAAGACCAGTAATGAAGAATCTTCATATAGGTGCATTCTGAACAAGAGAGGGTATTGGATTCTGTAACTACAACATCTACTTGTCAATGATAAGTTTCCAACTCCCATCCTCAACCAGATCCTGAAATGGAGAGAAGGCAAGCCAGAATTGCTAAAACCTGAGCACCTTCATGCCTGGTTAAACTTTGAAGTAGAAAATAGGAATGAAGCCAGAAAGATGGATCTTTCTTTTACCTGTCCTTACCCAAAACCTGATGATGTATACAAGGTAAGAAAACTGGATGGTAGCTACAGCAGGAAGAACAAACTAGGTGTTTCAACCTATGAGTCATTCTATATGACATTGGATGAATACCTAGATGATATACACTATCTGGAAGAAATATACAAGTATTTCAACCTATCTCAGCTGCAAGTAGACCATGCCTGGGTCAAACATTTTCTGCGGAAGAATCACAAGCTTGGCAAGAGTTACCATGAAATATGTGACTTATCCAGAAAGACAAAGCTCTCTGCCAGAAGTATTCTTTATGACTATGTCCAAGAATGCAGAAAAGTGGATGATCATGTCAACTGATCCAGAAAGGGTGCTGAAGAACTTGAGGTTTCTGAACCCAAGTTGTGTTTCTGAAGACTTGAAGACTAGTAACATTAGAATACTCTTTTGGAGCTTGGACTCTCCTTTGTTCTAATTTACTTAGTATGTTTTATTACTTTTTGTAATCTTGCTGATTGTTTCTGAAATTCTCTATCTGTAAAAGTTGCATCTTACTCTGTAAACTGTACCTATCTGAAGATCATACTCTGAGATACATTTTAATAGATGACAACTTATCAGCAAAGATCACTTCTTGTGATTTGGTTGATGTTTACTTTCTGCACTTAATTCAACTAAAATTGAATATCATTTGAAATGATTAAGTGGTGGATTGTTTTCTCTTCCAGGATTACAATTTTGTAATAGGACTTGAAAGATAGTCATGGATGACTGATCAAAAAGGGGGAAATTTGTTAGGAATATCTGTTAGTATTTTGATCACTCATCACATGTTCTTATCTTAGCCAGAAAGGTGATTAAGTGCTCTTGGTTCACTTGAACATTGTAAAAGAGGAAATCACTGAGTATGATTAGTCTAGTAAATCTTGTATTAGGATTATAGGTCTCTGAGTGTAATTTTTATTTCCAGAAGACCATGAAGATCAATCCTAGCAATGGAGCTTTTCTGAAGATTAGAAGACTGAAGATTGCACAAGGTTTATGAAGACATCAAGGTTTAGTCTAACTCAGAAAGACTATGTCCTTAATCCTTTCTTAAGTATATTAACTTATTTTCGGGATATGATTCTGGACATATGACATCATGATTATGGAGCATGCAAGCCATCAGAAAGGCTCATGTATCCGTTGAGACTAAAGGACAATGAATAAAGACTATGCATTAAATGCATCGTAATCTTCAAAAGCGATCCTCTCGAAAAATGAGATAGTGATTTAAAGTACATAGTTCAAGATATAAACGGATATAATTTGATGGAGAGCACAACGGATATAATTCAAACGCCTCTCAAATTTATCTATATATATCACACACTTAGATGCTTGAAGAACACACCTTAGAACGCTCTATCTTGCAAACTTACCATCAAGCAAAGTATTCTCTCAAGCACTCTACTACCCTTTCTGAAAGCTTTGTGTTGCTCGAAGAATCACTAGTAGTTCTAAGTTGTCCTGAACCTTAACAAGAGATTGTTATTCGTGAAAGAGTTGAACTATCAGATACCATTTCTGAAGATCATTCTCCAGAACGGACACCAATTACTTGGGTCAAGAAAGCGGTCGTCATCCATTTGAACAAGTGTATTAAGTAGTCTTGTTCTATTAGGCTCTCTGAAAACATAAGCGAAAAGTTATCTGAGAAGCCTCTCTGACAAACCTTATAACCAACACCATCAAGGCGTGGAGTAGAGGAAGTACTTGATTTGGGAAATCAGGGAATAACTCCAAGGTTATCTGAGTAGAGGAAGTACTTAGCTCTAGGAGCTGGGGAATAACTCAGGAGGAACATTTGGTTGGGAACCATTTGTTTAGGAATCTTAGAATAGGATTATTGTAAGGTGAACTCAATTATCTGTTCTAGTGAATTATAGGTCTCAGAAAGACCGAAGTGGATTAGTTGGAGGATTACGCCACCTCCAGATACCACTATACTTGTTGTGTTATTTACCTTACATTTCAGCAAAGCACACACACACTTACTTATTGTTTCTGCACTTACCTATCTTAAAGTCTTCCGCTACGAATTTAAGTATCGAAACCCCTGTTTCGAGAAAGCGTGTTTATCGATAAAAGTTTTAAAAGACTACACAACCCCCCCCCCCCCCCCCCCTCTAGTCTTTTACTTTGCCGTTATCTGGACCAGCACTCCTGTTTAAACACTGGGATTGCAGGAGCTGGTGTGGTAATTAGAGATACTCAGGGAAAGTTTGTGAAAGCAAGTGCTACTTTTCTAGGAAAAATGGATCATAATTTTGCTGAAATTATGGCTCTTAAAATGGGTTTAAGCCTCTGTCAACAAGCAAATATCGATTCAATTGTGATACAAACTGATTCTAAATTTCTCTTATCTTGTATTAACAGGAAGGTTGCAGTCACGCCACACCAGCAGATCACACTTGATCACATTAGGAGACAAATGAGGATGCTAAAACATGTGGAGACATCTTTTGTTTATCGTGAAGAAAACTCAGTCGCAGATAGTTTGGCTAAAGAAGCCAGTAACATAACTTTTGGTACTCCTCGTGAGTATATCAGTAGTAGTTCTAATGAAGTTTCTTTACATTTTGTCTGGGACATTTGCCCGAAGTGGCTTTCTGATGTAATCGCTAAAGACGCGTTTTGTACTATTAGACTCGTACCTATTTAATATTAATGAATTTCCAGTTTCAAAAAAATAAAATAAAATCTAGAAGTGTAACACAATTTGTTATGTTGAAAGTAATTGTGAATATATTAGTAAAGATCGTAAAAATTAATGAATACAACCGTTCACTATATAATATAAAAAATTGCTAACGATTTAAGATCAACATTTTCTTATTATTATGCAGTGAGTTTGCATGTACGATGTCTTTTTTCCACATCTTGTTCAGAAAATATACACCCAAAAGCACTTTATTTTTGGAGAACAGTAATAAATTATAATGTAATGTAATTAAATAGACTATAGGACACTGTCATAATATATACACGAGCGCTTTGTAGTGCTACATATAGAGATCGAGATTTAGTGCGCTTCCATTGATATCGTGCATCTTGGTTCATTTAATTTGGAGTTTTGGACTAATTAATTTTAGCGTGGGCAATACACACACACATCCCCATTCTATATAAGGGTGTAACCGAAATGAACCCTAATGAAAATTTGACGAAAAATTTCAGTCAACATTCGCTTTCCGTTTGAATTTGACCCAATCAAACAGTTCGTGAACATGTCTTATATACACGAACATATAATTTATTTTTCAATCGTCCCCGGACAAATGGTATTTATAAGTAATTTTATATTCGAACACTAACGAACAAACGAATTGAACAGAAACTTAATGAACAAATGAACCAAACCTAACTAAATGAACATGAACAAACAAACACAAACGAACAAACATAAAAAGTTAGAAATTTGTAACAAATCGAACGCGGACGAGTGCATAAAATGTACGATGAACATGAACTGAACATACCATATATCAAATGAATAAACGTTTGTTAAGGCATATATTCAGTTGTTTCACTTCGAATACAACTCTAATGTATAACATAATCACTCACTTTATATTTACAAGACCTGCTCGGTAAAGATAGAAATTGAAGTCGACTTAAAATATGAGGGTTATCCTTTAGAACTAGATAAAATATAGTGTTATTTTAATTTTGCAAATCTCAACACGATGACTCAAACTTCTTGAAAATTAAAATGACACCCAGAGTATATATTAATTTTAACCTTAAAGGTACATTAAGTTGATAGACAATCTGATTTGTCCACTAACAAATTCTGAAATGTTAGATTTTCATCTCATCATCATCTGAAAGTTATACGGAATTTCAAAAATCTCAAAAAGACTTGTACTAATGTTTTTTCCAATCTCTCAAAATATTAGTAATACTATAAGTTTAGAAAAATATAAAAATATCTCATTTTTTTATTTGAAACATACTATATGTTAAAATTGCATTGTAGGTTAATCAGTGGTTTCACCTGGAATTAGTTGTAGTGGTTGGTTTCCTCATTATGTACCCTCGCCTAATTATTTCTAAAAATAAATGTAAGTTGACTAGTTGTACCTGAATTATTTATAGTAGGTATTCGACACGAGGAAGTGTTACTTTTTCATGGTGGTATTAGAAATTTAGAATGATGAAATGAGTCGACGACTACTACTTCCACACTTTGCACGATGACTGCAACAAAAATGACAACAATCCATCTGAAATGTTCGTGTTGACTTGTGGTTAGTACTCAGTTTTATTAAATTTTAATCTCGAATCACTTTTAAGTAATTTAATAAATTATTTAATGAAAATTTAATAAGTAATACTACTAACTCCGTTTCACTAAAATTGAAACAATTGTGTTGGACACAATTTTTAAGGAAAATATATAGAATTATGTGGTCCCAAAAAAATGTGGTGGAGAATGAGTATGAGATATTAATTGAGTGGAAAAGTACATGTGGGCCCGAAAATGTGTGGTTAGAAATGAGTTTTATTATAAAATTAATTTCCATAAAAGTAAATGTAACACTTTTAGTGAAATGCTCAAAACGAATGTAACAATTTTAGTGAAACGGATGGGAGGGAGTATTATAGTAGGTATGTAATCTTCATTAGCGTATTAAAGTCATATGAGGTTAAAATTAAAAATCACTGATCAAAGAAGTAACACGGGAAGATAAAGATAGAAGCGGAGTTTGTATTTGTCTTCATCTTCAATTCCTGACTTTTGTTCACCGTAATGTAATTTCAGTTTTTACCTTTTAAGTTTCACTATTCAACGTCGTGTGATGAATTGCAGCAAAAACTGTGTCCACACGAAATGAAGAAGGCAACTAATGTTTCCTTTTCAGCAAGTTGCGAGAAGAGGGCAAAAAATGGTCCAATTTCACCAGTGTCCAATACCTGCTCGTTTTGCTTTGCCTCCTCAGGTAAAGTTTCTTTCTTGGTACCAAAATCCCATTTCTCACGTGACTATACACTATCTATTCTCATCTATGGTTGGTCTACAGTCTTTTCAAATTCTTTTCTTTGCTTCCTCTCAGCGGCATTCTGTCGAGCATATTGTCGTCGTGCCAAAGTTTCACTGTAAGGTTAAGAATCTGGTTCTTCTTTCTCCTTCCTGCAGAATCAATCTTGTATTCCGTACAGTTTTGAACTTAATTTCATTACTAACACTCATTCTTGATTGTTCTACTGCTGTGTGATACACTGCTTCTGTTCTGTGATTATAGTGGAGTTCAAAGATTGTGTCTTTCTACAGTGTTTTGTTGCTTGTTTGATGTTATTAAATATCAAGATTGTATTTTTTTTTCATTATTTTTAATGAATGCACTGTGGAAGATTTTGTTCTGAGTTGTATGCTTGTTGGGTTTGCAGATTCAACTGCCTGTTGATATCTAGACTAGAATGAATGTGATTTGGGTTCTGCTTATATCATGGTGTATCTCCTATGGAGTGCCTCTGTGTGCGTTGAGTGCGAATGTTTCGAGACCAGCGTCTGTTCATGTTGGAGCCATTTTCACTTTCGATTCCACTATTGGGAGAGTGGCTAAGATTGCTATTGAAGAGGCCATCAAAGATGTGAATGCTAATTGGAGTGTTCTCCGGGGGACTAAACTTGTCTTGCAGGCCAAGAATGCTAATTGCAGCGGCTTTCTTGGCATGGTTGAAGGTAATTATGCGTGAGCGATGTACATAAAGCTTTTTTAAAAATCTCAGTTAGCTTTGTTATTTAGTCACTAGATTTCTATTCTGGTATCCATTGAGCTATTCGTTATGATTTTAAGTTGGCTGCAAGCTGTTAACCTAAATTATGTTGTCGTGGAAGTGAATGAATATATTGCTGAAATTATTTTATGTTGCAGCTTTGCGATTTATGGAGACTGATGTAGTTGCAATCATGGGCCCTCAATCTTCCACAGTCGCCCATGCTATATTGCATGTTGCGAATGAGCTACAAACCCCATTTCTATCATTTGCGGCAACAGACCCTACTCTATCTTCGCTTCAGTTTCCTTATTTTGTCAGGACAACACAGAGTGATCTGCATCAGATGATGGCAGTGGCTGCTATTGTTGACCATTATGGGTGGAAAGATGTTATTGTTATTTATCTTGATGATGATTATGGTAGAAATGGACTATCTGCCTTAGTTAATGCACTTGCTGTCAAACGGTGTCGAGTTTCCTATGAAGTAGGATTTCCCCCTGGAAGTATCACGCGGAGTGACATCATGGATCTTCTTGTCAAAGTTGCATTAAGGGAGTCTCGAATCATTGTTCTACATGCTTATCCAAAAGCTGGAAATGAGATATTCTCTGTGGCAAAATATCTTGGGATGATGGACGAGGGTTACGTCTGGATTACCACGGATTGGCTTTTGTCGGCTTTGGATTCAGATCCTGCTCTCCGTTCCGAGTCTTCAACTGAGAATTTGCAAGGAGTCCTGGCTTTGCGTCAACACACGCCAGAATCTGAAAAGAAAAGAGACTTTTCATCTAGATGGAATAAATTGACTGGTGGTTCTGTAGGACTGAGCGCCTATGGCCTCTATGCATATGATACCGTCTGGTTACTTGCTCATGCTATTGATTCGTTTTTTAACCAAGGTGGTCTTGTTACTTTTAGTAACGATTCAAAATTGGAATCTTTACAAATGAGTAATCTTCACCTTGAGGCAATGGGAATTTTTGATGGAGGTAAACTTCTCTTGAAGAACATATTGGATAGTGATTTTGATGGTTTGACGGGGCCTATCAGGTTTGGTGCAGACAAATCTCTCGTCTTCCCCTCATACGAAATAATAAATGTAATTGGCACAGGTCTTCATAGGATTGGGTACTGGTGCAATTATACTGGACTGTCCACTGTGGCTCCAGAAAAGCTTTATTCGCAAGCACCTAACCGTTCTAGTGACAGTCAAAAGCTGCTTAGTGTTCTTTGGCCTGGTGAGTCCACAAGAACACCCCGCGGGTGGGTTTTCCCGAACAATGGGAAACTACTCAGAATTGGTGTGCCTCGTAGGGTTAGTTACCGGGAATTTATGTCACAAGTGCCAGGCACCAATAATTCGAAAGGATTTTGTGTAGATGTGTTCACAGCTGCCATAAGTCTGCTTCCATATGCCGTTCCCTATCAGTTCATCCCATACGGAAATGGCCTTCAGAATCCCAATTATGATGAGCTAGTGAGGTTGATCACTTCTGGAGTAAGTGCCTCTTACGGTTTTATATATTAAAACGTGAACTATTTTCTATTTCTTATAAATATTTCTGGAGCTACCTGTCACACTTATTATTCGTCATGACAGTTCTTTGATGGCGCTGTTGGTGATATAGCTATCGTGAAAAACCGAACGACTATGGTGGACTTTACACAGCCCTATGCTGCATCTGGACTTGTGGTGGTGGCTCCAGTTAGAAAGAGGAACACAAGTGCATGGGCCTTTTTAAGGCCATTTTCTCCTCGGTTGTGGGGTCTCACTGCTGCTTTTTTCCTTTTCATTGGGACTGTGGTGTGGCTTTTGGAGCACCGGTTTAATGATGAATTTCGTGGATCACCAAAACAACAGTTGATTACCATTCTATGGTAAGCTTCAACCGTTGGAATATATTGGTGATAATGGCTCATTATAGTTGAACACTTGAACTGGATTCTCATGTTTTTTTCTTTTTTCTTTTTGTTTATTCTACAGGTTCAGTCTCTCAACTCTCTTCTTTGCTCACAGTGAGTCAACAAGAAGAACTAATTTTGTAATAATTCCTTAAACTTGTAATATTGCTAACAGTTTAAATACACTGTTAATGCAGGGGAGAATACTGTGAGTACTCTCGGACGTTTGGTATTGATATTATGGCTCTTCGTTGTTCTGATTATCAACTCGAGTTACACTGCAAGCTTGACCTCCATTCTGACAGTGCAACAACTACATTCTCCCCTCAGCGGAATAGAGAGCTTGAAACATGGAAATGACCCTATTGGGTATCAAGTAGGCTCTTTTGCAGAACATTATCTTACTGAGAGCATCGGGATACCCGAGTCCAGGCTAAGACCTCTTGGATCACCAGAAGAATATGCCACTGCCCTTCAACAGGGCCCAAAACGAGGGGGTGTTGCTGCTGTGGTCGACGAACGCCCGTATGTAGAGCTCTTCTTATCAAATCAGTGCAAGTACAGGATTATTGGTCAAGAATTCACCAAAACCAGCTGGGGCTTTGTGAGTATAAATCCACCTTCCCCTAAATTTGTTTTCTCAACCCCCCTTCCCCCCAAGAATTCTTGTCGGTTCATTATAGCATCTTGTATATTTTGCATAACTGTAGAGTTTACCATCTTTGTTTACCACCTTTCCCTAGACATGTAGTTGTGTTTGAAAAGGTGCATCCACATTCGTTCTGTCATGATGCTGATGGAATTTAATTAGTAAAACTTTCATTAACTGCATTCCGCATTTAGACAGACTTTTCCATGAAAATTCCCACCTCCGTTGCATAGAAGGAGCTCTGTGTGCGCACAAGGTTTGCTCTTTTATTCGTTATGGAGTTTGAAATGAGAGTCATGCTTTTATACTTGACTCAACGCAGAACTTCAGCTTATGGTCTTACTTTTTGCGCATCTGTATATGGCTTCCATTGCTGGAAATCTGTCAGATGTAATTCATGCAAACAACTGGGGTCAAATATAACGGAAGGTTCTTATTAATAATGTCATTTTGTAAACTGGAGAGGATTTCTCAAGAAACCACAGGTGTTCTAGAATTATTTCTTGGTCACTCAAAAAAAAAAAAAAAAAATTCTTGGAAACCTTTCATATAAAAAAGGATGGATCTGTTATATCATGCATGGCATATTTTCAGGCAGTGTGAATTCTGCACTCCGATTTCTTGCATATATGTACGCAACATCCTACCTATAAAACATCATTTCTGATCGGCATCATCTTCATGTAGGCATTTCCTCGAGATTCTCCTCTGGCAATCGACTTATCAACTGCTATCCTCACCCTCTCTGAAAATGGTGACCTCCAGCGAATCAATGACAAGTGGTTGACTGGAAGCTCCTGTAGCTCTGTTAACACCGAGCTTGAGTCTGACCAGCTTCACCTGCGCAGCTTTTGGGGCCTATATCTCCTATGCGGGGTAGCTTGCTTCATTGCTCTTGTAATATACTTCGTGCAAATAATCCAGAAGTTCCGGAAAGCTTCTTCCACTCCTCCCATATCAGATGTGCCCGGTAGCACAAAGTCTAAACGAATTCAGACATTACTATCCATTATTGATGAGAAAGAAGATCTATCAAGGGAGAAAAAGCGTAGAAAGTTTGACAAATCGTTATCAGAAACTGACGTCCAGGTCGTGGTGGAAAGAGATCCTAGAAGACATTCAAACAGCTTCACCATAAGGAGCTGAGTACAATCAAACCTGCTTATCCCAATTATTGTTACAGCATATATGTAGTAGCACTGTAACAGACTAGCAGTACAATGTTAGCAGATAATTTTAGTACATTATAGTGGCTACTACCAGAGGAAGAAGTATTGTATGTATTCTTCCACATTCTTAATCAGGGAAATTGTATATAGCACAGGAGTACTATGCTTCCCTATCCAAATTTGCATCAACTATGGATCAAAATGTTCACTTTTGTATCAGCTTTGTTACATTTATATCTTCTCAAACTACTCTGTGAGAGTATTTGTAGTATTTTCGAAATTCATGTAGATGGGACGGTTTATGTTATCAACAGAGTGAAAGAGCCATCAAAGTGTCGGGAATACAAGAAATGAATACACTTGCACAAAAACAGGGGAACGAAACTTAACAAAACTTAACATTGCATTTATTCCAGATCATTCTACATACATTACAAATTGATCAATAAAGGTAAAATTACAACAAAACAATAATCCTAACTACAACAATTTCTAGATCCAGTAAGGCATGAACTTGGTGTCATCATCCTCAGAAGCCGCTTTCCGGATGACTTGCCTCGCACAGTACAGTATGCATTCATTCTTGCACTCAGTTTCTGTGAACAGCTTAACTTGAGTGCAGTCGAAGTAGCATTCTGTCATGCAATGCACTTGTGCATTTCTCTCCCCTGCATCCACAACAACTGCTGATGCGAAAAACGCAATCACAAGAAGAGCAGGAATCCATTTGCACGCCATCGCATAAACAAATTCGGACGAATTGATGAAGAAAGGCAAGAAGATTCAAATCTGCGAAATTTGGATTAGCAGGTAATCAATGTGAAGATCATGATAGAAGATTGAATTAAAATAGAGTGGTATATATAGTTGGGAAAAGGTGTAATTGTTTATTTGAAGGGTCGCGTCGATAAGGCGCCAAAAGTCGTTGCAACAATTCGCGACGGTTGATTTGAAACGCTGCAATTTAATTGTCGCAAGCTGGCGCCTTTTGGGTATGAGTATTTCAGGAAATATTTTTATTCCACGCGTAAATGTTTTTGAATTTTGAAATTTATTTATTTATTAATATATAATTAAATTTCGTGGGTACGCAGAATTGTGACGTCCTTCTGTAACTGGAGAATAAATACAGTAAAAGAAATTTACTGGCTAGTTGAATTTGGGATGATTTTTATTGTTGCTAGAGGAATTTAAATATTTTTAAAAAGAATATTAAAAATAAAGTTGGTGGGTCTAAACATAAACTCAAAAACAAAAACAAATGTCAGTGTTATTATTATGTGAAGAATAGATTAACTAATAGAAATTCAAGTTATTCGAGTTAATACTAAAATTTTAAAATCTAACTAAAGCAGAGAGAGAGTATTTATTTATTACAAACTTTTGTGAGAGATCATATGGAATGGACCAAATCAAACGGGTTCATCACAACTAGAGACCCTCCAGAAAAAATAATTCAACTAGAGATCCATTACTATTCATCTTCCACCTCCACTGCCACCGCCCACCTCCTCCACCACCGCCCCAACCTCCTCCACTGCCCACCACTACCGTCCCACTCCACTGCCCAGCCGCCGCACCACCACCTCCACTGCCCAACCTCCACCACCACCGCCCACCACCTCCACTGCCCACCACCACCATCCACCTCCACTGCCCACCTCCACCCCACTCCACTGCCCCGCCGCCGCACCACCACTCCCAAGTTTCAGATCTAAAAACCCAAATGAGGATATATTTGTCAAGAAAGTGTTTGATGTTGAAGGGTATCTTAATAGAATAAAATTGGAGACTTGGATCCTTTTTTGTGATGTTTATTTTGAGAGGATTTTTAATTCAAATTAGTCCCCAAATCAAATCAAATTCACATATATAACCTCATGGAGGCTGATTGACATAGCATTATGCCATTATCCCACAATTTTAATTGAGTCATGCAAAACCATTCTATTTAGGTTGATATTATAATTGATCCAATTCAAATTTAATTGAGTTTCACTCGATTAACTTCTTCCATTTCTCTTAAAAATTTAACTCTATACCAAAAATAAATTTTAACAACTCAATTAAAATTTAGTAAATATTAATCAGTTATACCTCAATTAAAATAGCTTCAAGTAAAATTCCGTCCCAAACAGTCCGCATATTTTTAACTTAAAACATTTTGTGTATAATAAAATTACATTATAATTGCATTATCAACATTTTAAACATATGATATTTATAGTTAAACATGCTATGTTTGTTACTACATACATGATGTTTGATTGAGACGGTCTCTCGTGAAGGTTAGACGTTTAATCGTACACTTGCAAACTTAAGGATTGCACTTTGAGAAATGGCCAAACATAATGGTCTTTACTATCTTTCAAGTGCAAATTGCAAAAATGGAAAATGTGAGCACAAGAAGATGAGATTCAATTTTTCAAGCTGCTTATTGATATAATATATGTTTATGTATCTCACTTTTCAATCGTTACATCAAAACAAAAACTTGAGGGCATGGATAAAGACGTGCAAAATGCTTCTTGGTCCCTAAATTGTTCTTAGAGTACTCAAGCAAAAAGAATTTGTTGTCAACAAATTAATCAGGCTTCATAAACTTTGCACTCTTCATCTGCAGGGTTGCCTTTGCAGAAATCCTCCAAAGGATCTCCACTTCCTGCTACAGCCACACCGGGCCACTTGTTCGCCACCAGATGTGCCAAATCTACAACTCTTTGGCTGCGAAAAATTCAAACACAAACATCAGACGCTACACAGAGAGACGCAAATTATGATTCTGTGTCATTTTAGAAAATGAATTTGTTCAAGAGTTCTACTGGCTGATTTAGGGCTTATAAGCAAGGACATTTGATGCTGTGTACCTGTATCCCCACTCGTTATCGTACCAGGCGACCACCTTGACCATGTCATCTCCCATAACCATTGTCAAAGAAGAGTCAATGGTGGTTGAAACGTCGGAGCACCTGAAGTCAACAGACACAAGAGGTTCATCACAAACAGCCAATACACCGGCCAATGGACCATCAGCTGCCTTTCTAAACGCAGCGTTCACATCTTCAGCTGAGATTCCTTTCTTCTCAACATTCACCACTAGATCAACAACTGACACATTGGGTGTTGGCACACGCAGAGCAATGCCGTTGAGCTTTCCCTTGAGCTGAGGAAGCACAAGAGACACGGCCTTTGCTGCACCGGTGCTTGTTGGCACAATGTTCAGTGCTGCAGCTCTAGCTCTCCTCAAGTCCCTGTGTGAAGCATCCAACAGCCTCTGCAAACACCAGAATGAAGATACTCTTAGTTTCAAATAAAGTTTGAAGAATCGATATGTGACCTAAAATGAAAAAAATTCAGTGACAAGGGAGATACAAATTGTACTCGAGTATGTACCTGATCACCAGTGTAGGAGTGAGTAGTAGTCATTGTACCCTTGACAATACCTGCAAACAGAATGAAAGATTGCAGTTCATTCACCGCTCATTGAAACAATCTAGGAAATATCACATCGTGTGTAAAATGTAAAAGCAGAGAGAAACGAAGCATTACCGAATTCTTCATCCAAGATCTTGGCAAAAGGAGCCAAACAGTTGGTGGTGCAAGAAGCATTGCTGTAAAATTCTCAAGTTAAGAACCGGTATGGACATGCTTCATAATAGTCATTCATGTACCGAGACAGTTACAGTATTAAGAGCTAACCTAATGATGTCAGCAACATCGTGACCGTAGTCCTGTTCATTCACACCAACAACATAGGTTGGGATGTCAGCACCTTTTGCTGGAGCAGTAATGATAACCTTCTTTGCTCCGGCTTGGATGTGTTTGCCAGCTCCTGGACCATCGACGAAAACACCAGTCCCCTGTATTTACAAATTTAGCAAGTGACATCCAAGAATCAGAACTTGGTCTTCATCATATATAAGAGAATAATTTCAAGAAACTACTTTAAGTCAGTTCAATAACTGTGAGCTTTCCTAACCAGTTTAATATTATCTGTTGGTTGCAGGCCATTTCATAGATGGTTTATAGCTTCTTTCACATTTTCTAAACAATAAGAATTAGCAAGAATAGCATTTCCTTGGGGGCCTACACGCTACACACGAGTTTATTGAACTGAGCTACTTATTTAAACACTATACTGGTTGGAAGCTATACCTCGATTACGATGTCAATGCCCATCTCAGCCCATGGAAGTTTGAGAGGGTCCCTGCTGGAGACAACCTTGATCAACTTCCCATCAACGCTAATGGTCTCATTGTCGACTATTTTAACGTCGGCCTTGAAAGTACCAAGCATCGAATCGTACTTCAGCAAGTGCGAGGCCTGCATAAAATTCCAACTATTATATCCAGCAACCTCATTGAAATAAAGCCGGAAAAAATACTGATCGAGAACGTTTGGACGTACATTCTTAACACCACCACTGTCGTTGAGAACGACAACTTCAAGGGGTGAGTCCTTGCGTCCATGCCAGCAGCGAAGGAAGTTACGGCCAATGCGTCCGAAACCGTTGATAGCCACCTTCAATTTGGCTACAGTCTGAAACTTAGCAGTTGCTGATCCTACAGTCTAGTATCAAACCAAAACGAAACATGTTAGTGTCATCTACAAGAATTCAAGAAGAGCATAGGTTAAGATAAGAATTGTGCATCAGATCAGTTGACATGTTCAATAGCTTTCTTGCTGTATTATCTCTTTTCATCAAGTTTGCCATTATTCTACAGCATCTAAATACAGAGATCTTTGCAGAGTGATATAATGAAATCATTTTAGTAGAAAGAGATATATATATCCATTCTGTTATTACAATACATTGTAAAACAAGACAAGAGTGCAAAGATAATAGTACCTTGGTAGTGAGCTGAGAAGCCACTACATCAAAGAAAGAAGAAGAGTCTGTAGCATTGCTAGCAAAAGCTATATATCTGCTTGACTTAAGTCCAGAGAAATCTGCTACTTCCAGCTTCTAAACATTCACAACAAAGAAAAACAAAAAAAAACAAAAAACAAAAATCAGAATTGAAAAGCTTCTGATTCTTGAACGAAAACATTACGACAAGAAAGACCAGACCTTAGAGAAGCATTGAGCAGCAAAAGTATGAGCGGTCTTGGAAGGAAGCTTGGTGCTTGTTGGGATCCTTGAGGAAGCCAATGCTGCATGTGATGCCATGGCTGCAACTAAAATTTCAAGAAAACCTTCTTCACTATATATATAATTTCAAACACACTGATATTTTATCATAAGAAAGAGCATTTGGTTGTTTCTTATTTTGCCATTTTATGGCTGCAAATGAGTTGAGAGTGATGAGTGGTGAGGATTGTATGTGAAGGTTGATATGATGAGATAAGATGATGTTTTTTTCAGCACTATCAAAGCCACAAAACAGTTCCTGCTAATATTCTTTAGATTTTAATTGTTTTGTGCCTTTCATATATTCTGGATATTCAGAAAAATATTTACCACAGCTTTTGAACGACATTATAGCATGCCATGAGGAGAATGTGATCTGAAGAAAATTCTTGGCCATCTGGTTTTCATTCTGATACATTAGCGGAAATAATTCTATTTCAACACGACTAGGCAATTTCGACTCCATGAAAAGGGAAAGTACTTGCATACAGTACATGAATCTTCTGATAAAATCTCACACATATACAGATGGATGTATATGTAACTTAAGCAGATAATGTGGGTAAATTTCAGGCAAACATTATCGCAATCGTATATTTAGTACCGACTGGATATAGGCTAAGGATTTCTCAGATGAAGTCCTTGTCAGTCCAACATTTGACTGGCAGGTTCTCAGATAAATTGATTTCAGTTAAATCAAAGGTCTATGGTATATGATGCAGAATTAAGTAAACAAGTGGCAAAAAAAATGTGGCACCGCAAGAAAGACAAGTGAAATGATTATCCAAGAGCTGGGAGACCAAAATACTTGTCGAATTCAAATGCAACAGTAAATTTCTATGGTACTTATTTGAGTTTCTTTAGCTCTACGAACTTCAACATTAAAAGACAGTCATGATTTTCACCACAGTAAAATAGGACTGGTGAGACGTTGTACAATAATCTCATACAGATTTAGCAGCAGATCAATGATTGACAAGAAGACTAAAACTTCATATAATGGCTAGCTACCCCAGTAGCAGCAAGTCGTCTAATTTGAGAGTAAATGACGTTTGGGCACAGTTGTACATGATCAGCCATCTTAAACGTGTGCTGGTTTGTTGGCTTGGCTCGCTTCAGCAGAGTCAGGATCATAGTCTGCAAAGGTAATATTATCTAAAGAGGTGTTGATTTGTTCAATTTTTTCCATCAGTTCCTTGCGTTTCTTCTGCAGACGCATAACAAACAATTGTGTTATGCAGGTGAAAGGGTAAAAGCGTGTTCAATTGATTTAACATCAATTTCACCAAAAGGTTAAAAAATACCATCAACTAATGTATACTACTAACTTTCAGATATACAAGTAGAGTGCCCATCCAATTTCAGACTGAATTAAAAAAAAAAAAAAAAAAACACCCTAAAAAGAATTGGATTACATGAGATTGAGCTCTTAAAGTGATTCTAATTATACATTATATTTAGGGAGGTAATGTCAATTGCATTTTGCACGTAAAAAACATCACTTGAAAAAACTGACTCCGTGAAAAATCAAAGGTTCTTCACAAATAACAACACAGGAAATCAGTCTACTAGATTTCCAGACCCGGTTGAATTCTTATGGAGATGAGATTACATCAAATTCGGTAAGAATTAAGAAAATATATGAAATTGTTTGTAATCATTCTCTGGCCAAATAGAGATAATGTTAATAAAGAAAAATAAAGGAACGTTAAAAAAAGGTGCATAAACTAACTAAACATGATTCATCGCCAACAACTCTTAAAAAGAGGTATAATTCCTGGAAAACTAAGAATGCTGTGTACCTCCATAATTTTTTCTTCATCATGGATAAACTTGGGCAGCTTCTTCAAGAGCTCCTTTTTTTTAGGGCCAGTCAAGGCTTCGGCAATCTGTTAAAAAAGGTATCATAATTGTTAAACTGTCAGTTGAGGAATTAGTGTGACAATTTCCACCTTAGATGACCATGACACATTACAAAGAGAAACTCAACATTTAACTAATCTGTAAGGGAGATAGAGCCAAGGCAATAAGAAGATAGCAGGTGGCCTGTATGCTAAAATTACAATGTGAACATTGATTATTGGCATATCATTATCACCTGAGGTGCATATACACAACCAATGGCGCCAACAATCAATCCCCCCAGGACAAAACCACCAACAAAAATGCTTGCGCCGCTTGACCTTCCACCATTACTGCCATCACAAACATAACACGGCATAGCTTTAGAAGCTTCTCTCGATATTATATACAAGGAAGTTATCTCTATCGTCATTATATGACTCTGTCTCAACTTAGAATCACAAATCCTTTCATACTGATTGCTGTATTAGTACAAAATGCAACAAACCAATGAATTCACATAGACAACTCTTGGTTAACTAAACCATTCAAGATTAATGGTCCAGAATATATTAAGCACAACTGAATATGTGAATTGCAATTTGGGGTTGATATAAATTAATAGACGTGCATGAATGAAGGAGTATAATCCGTGTTATTTGTTTTGATAGAAGTGGAAATTTTGGTCAAAAGAAGAGAGGAAAAAAAAATGGACCAAATGTGTATTGCAGACCAGGACTCATTGTACAATAGAATGTAGTGCTCTGATAGTACCTATAACGTGCTTGAACGGTGACGGCCCTTCTCTGGGTGGATGGTATTCTTGCGCCCTTAGAACTGAAAGACAATTTTGTGGTACCCACAGATTGTTCGGCTGAAAGAGCACAGAAACATAGTTCAGCATACTTGCTATATATGTTATCTCACACAAATTATGTGATTCAGAGCCATGGTAAACAGATGGTGGCACCGTTTTGATGGCCAGATCTTGCAATTTTAAATACAGTACACACAGTAGATAACATTCCTTCTGGCCGATGAACCTTTAGCATAATTAATTATGTGCCCCAAAATTTTCTCATGAAGAGGCACAGGAGAAGCAACTGAACTGTCAGTTGACATGCATTACACAAAGGTGCCTTCACATAAATTGTTTCAAGATGATTTCTGAAGATAGCACTAAATATCCTCAAGTATGACATATCAACAACATTATGAAGCTAAAGTCTCCACTGCAGTGCATAAAATGGCAGTAACCTGGATGCGCTCCCAACTAGTGAGAGGTAATATATAAAGGCATACATATTGGAACAACATGCATTTAAAAAGAACACAAATTGAATACACCAAATAAAATAAGAAGTAAATTTGCTAGAACACGAGTGCTGACATTAATGACAAATGAAATGGTTCATAGTTAACAAACTGATGTGCACAAAGCAAAAGGAATCACATAAGAATTAAGGGTTGAAGGTTGAATATGGATCACTTCTGATAGCTTATTTGCACAAGGGTCTCCGGAGTAAAATAACTGATTGTTATGCCCATTCTTGAAACCTTAATGGTGAAAATGTATAAACTTATAAAATTTATACAAGAAATCTTATATTACAAATTCATATAATGCCCTGGGATGTTAAAGTGACTACTGAGAACATTTTCAAACATTCAAGGGCATACATGAAAGGCATGTCACTTTTGTGAAAACTTCCCTATACTGAAGCAATGTAATCTTTCTGAAGCTCCAGTAAAATCTGTAAAAAGTTTTCCACCCCACTCAGACGTGGAAAGAAAAACATTGCAGCTTGACTGCCTGAATACATCACTATGTGCATTCCAATTACAAAAAAAACAAAAAAACACTACTTGGTAATATTTTTTTAAGTTTAAAGCCTTTCCACCATACTCCTTGCAAGAACTAAACAAAAGCAACCCGAGGGAATGGATTAGCCAAACTTTACGCTTAAACATAATGTATTCAAGGGATCATGTGTCTTCAAATCAACACCAAACAACTGCAGCCACTCAGGTTATTATGGAGTTGCCTATAATATATACTCTATGACATCACCGATAAGCAATATATTCAGCGCTAATACATCAGACAAGACCTAATTAACTAACAGGAAGTGATCATTCAGCTTCACTTCTTCAGTTGAAGAATCTTGTATTTTTCAAGACATCATCCAAAATTAGACATCCAAGACACTTAATTTAATCTCATGATTAGACAATCCATCTACTAAGATATACGAAAACCATAAAACAATAGGATCACAATCAGAAACAACTAAAATCAGACTACATAAATGGGGAAAACTGGATAAAGGACAAATTAAACCCCAAAGAAGGGACAATGCGACCAAAACAACCTCATAGACTGCAATATTCCCAAATCCAAACCTAATTCGAGAGAGATCTTTATAACCCACAGCTCGATTAGTGAAATAAAATGACCAAAATACCAGTATACAGCAGGAAAATCAGAGCAGTTACAATAAGAACAAGAAATGAAAAAGGGATGAAGATATATTTACCAGATGAGAAAGAGAAACCGGGAGTTTTAGAAATAACGACTGAACTACATAGAGCTGCCATTTTGGTGAGAAAGGTGAGATTTTTGTTGGTGAGAAACAGTAGCAACGAGTGGTTAATGAAGAGAAGAAGCGATGATATCGATGGAGTTGAGAAGGAAATTAGAGTGAGGCACACAATGCTGTCGATTAAACCCAAGGTGCCAACTTGCGACGTGGCAATTAAGCTTAATTCAGGTTTTCTTTTGGGAAAAATTACATATGCATGCAAATATGCAATAACCCCGCTTGGTACTTTTAAACCGTAGTAAATTCGCATGAAGAAAGCACTAACTGAAGATAAACCGCAAGAAATCGTTGTCAATTCATCTGAACTGCCAAATCCCTAATTCTGAAGACTCGAAGAATTACATCATCCAACCCTTTTAATAATAATCATTGATGAAACTCTAATCCTACTATCAACTAGTATAATAACCCGTCGAAATTCGACGGGTATATAAGTATCATGCAAAGTCAATATTTGTGGTTAATATAATATTTTTGCAAAATTTATATGTGTATCATTTGCACTTAATATATGTTGATAGCAATTATCTAGTAATCCTATATTTGGAAAAAGAATACATAATCGAATAAAAGCATAGTAAAGCAGAAACAATTAAAGTGTTCAGTCGGATTTTAATATATATGCATCAATATGACAATATAGTTAGGAGATCATTGAGTACTTAAAGGAAAAACATAAACATGATTAAGAAATAGAGAAATTTTTTTTTTGCACTAATAATTTTTGCCCGTTTTTGAACTTACTCCACAACCTTTTTTTTTTTGCATTTCACACCAAAAAGTTTATAAAAAATTTAACATTACACAAAGGTTGGATGGCCGTTAAGTTACCGTTAACTTATTTTTAAATTACACCAAAACCTTTGAAAAAACTTGTCTTTCACCGTAACCTTTCTATATAGTAATAATTTATTCATTTTGAAATTTTTAAATTTTATTCCAACAAAAAGAACACAAAGTGTTAGAAAATAAGGATTACAATCCGAGTCACAAACCAACAACGACACTTTACTTTACAACCACAGAAGCTACATACCAAACCATATCCTATCCCTAAGAGAATAGAGAATAATCAACTCTTATCACTCACTCCATAAACATGATACACTAGTGTATTTTGTCTACTAAACACACTTTCTTCATTTGTTTGCTAAATATAACAATAAGTTTATTTTATGATAGATATAACAATAAGATACTGCATATGTATCTGGCGAATGAGAAATTCCATAGTACACGGATAAAAAATGATAAAATTTATTAGTATATTAATTGGCATACATTCTATCTATAAATTAAGTGTTCGAACTCTCTTTACATTCCATCCCTCAATTAGTTGCTTCAATAAAATTACAAAAATGAATGCACAAAATATATATGCTCGTTCCACATACATATAAGTAGCTTTGTGTCATTTTTTAGTTTCAAACACAGGAAGATACGCAATTGGCAGGGGGTACATATGCAGTTCCTTAAATCACTGTTGGTTCCGATTATAAGTTTAGCTGCAACAAAGGTCAGTATGAAATATATATGACAATAGTACAGGAATAAAAATCTGTCAACACTTACTGAAACTTGATTACACAAACAAAAAAATAAAAAAACAGAGGTTCGGATTTAATCCTGGACGAGTCAGTAGTGAGACCACTTCCCCTTAAGCTAAATTTGTCCGCCTTTAGTAAACTTCAGGCCTTCCTCGGACAATTAGCTCCCAAGGTACAACGTCCAATCTCAAAGAACCAACGGAAGCTTCAGTGAAGCTCTGTCGAACTTCTGTGGTGAAGAACACTCGAATATTTAAAGTGTAGAAAGAAAACAAAGAAGAGAAGGGAAGAAGGATTTCTGGTGCATGTTTGTCAAGTGAGGGAGTGGTATATATACCTGTAGAAACGTAACAGCTCTGATCACCATTAGTAGCCAAATTGATGCTGCAACATTTAAGCTCAGAGTAATGCAGCATGTTAGTGGGGAGGTTACATCTTCACATTTAAGTGGAACAATCTGGAAAATCTCTGGAAGGCCAAAGTTATGCTCCATGGAAAATTGTAGTAAAAGATTAATATTCACCATATTTGCTTGGAATTTTCAGTTCAAATGTTTCTCCCAGGCAGGAGGTTTGCCATAACCACAACACACACTTGTGACCATGAGTAAACACAAGCATACCTTTATACTACTCTTTCCTTCCATATGTTTCCAATGTGGGACAATTGCAAAAGGCAAGTCTCAACTAGCTTACTTTAAGCCAATTTATCATTCACAACTAGAATTGGTTATCTCCCGTATCTTATACCGTTACGAAGCTTGCGCATCCCACTTCGCAACGAGCTAAAGAACACGCAAAACCGAGTGGTGGAACTTAGATAATTAATTGCTCAAAGTTACCCACTTAACACATTATAACACATAACAATTTTGGCTTTCTCTTGGTTGCCTCTTGCAACCACACTTAGTTGCTTATTGCAACCAATTCCCCAACAATCCCCCACATGAATGAGACAATTGGCTGGTAAATGCAAATGCAGCCTATCAATGCAAATTCGAGAGTTCTTCGAGAAAAAAGTTGCATCGGGAAAGGTGGTTGTTAGCCTTGAACCTTCCCTAGTGAAATACCATCGGATATACTTGCCAACAAGTGGACGCGATGCCTTGAACTTTTCGGCTTTAGTGTGTAACAAGACAATGATATACACACAACGATTTCCTCTACACCACATAGGTCCTTTCGTTGTTGTCCGTTTTGGCCCTGGACTGCCTTGGAAACTTTCACCGAACGCTCTAGAGATTTAGCCCTGACTATCATCTCATAGAAGCGGCCCCTTCACGTTCGACATAGGTGATCTCTCATTAGAAGTATCATGTCATACCCCCACGTTATCAACTTAACGTATAAGGATCATTAAAAGCTTTCGCTTATCCTCCACTGTACAGGTCTATCACTCTTTCATCATAGGAATAGGTAGGGAACTCTATTTCCCGAGTGCTTTGGTCGATCCCCCCCCCCCCCCCCACAATTCGGTTGTCCCTTTGAACCTGCAAATTGGGGTTTACAATTCAAGTAGGGTTGCCATCATGGGTTGTAATCATTTAATGGGCTTTAACCCCATTCCCCTCGATGATTCCTCCACACGGTCTCTAGTAAGACCTTTAGTTAATGGGTCCGCAATATTATCTTTGGATCTTACAAACTCCAAAGCTATAACTCTCGTTTTTAATAGTTTCTTCACGAATTTATGTCTCCTGCGAATATGTGGAGACTTCCCATTATACACATTATTCCTTGCTCGTCCAATAGCAGACATACTGTCACAGTTCAAACTAATTGGAGGCATAGGTTTTGTCCACATAGGAGTGTCTTCCAAGAAACTCCGTAACCAATCGCCTCTTCACTGCAAGATCCAACGCTATGAATTCAGATTCCATAGTTGATCGTGTAATGCAAGTTAGTTTGCAAGATTTCAAGAAATCGCTCCACCAATTGTGAAAATATACCCACTGTGGATTTCACCGTCGAGGAACCCGTAATCCAATTCGCATCACAATACCCTTCAAGCAATTTGGATATCTCGTAAAATGCAGCCCATAGTTAGCCGTGCCCCTTAGATATCTAAGGACTCTAACTACTGCTTTCCAATGTTCATGATTCGGGTTACTCGTATATCGGGCTAACTTATTCACTGAGTTAGCGATATCTGGTCTAGTACAGTCCATGAGGTACATTAGACTGCCTATAATCCTAGAATACTCAAGTTGCCCCACACTTTCTCCCCTATTCTTACAGAGCTTTGACACCACCTCCATAGGAGTTCTGACAATCTCATTACTGTCTTTGTCAAACTTCTCAAGAACTTTTTCAACATAATGACTTTGAGAAAGTGAGTATCCCACATCCGTTTTGGAAAATTTCATTCCAAGTATGACATCGGCTAGACCCATGTCCTTCATATCAAAATTTCGTGACAACATTCTCTTAGTAGTTATGATGTTATCATTGTTGCCAATGATTATCATATCATCCACGTATAAGCGCACTATGACATAGTCTTTGTCATCTCCCTTTACGTAGACACACTTGTCACATTGATTTATCCTAAACCCATTTGAAAGCATAACACTATCAAATTTCTCATGCCATTGTTTAGGAGCTTATTTTAATCCATACAAAGATTTAACAAGTCTACACACTTGTTTTTCTTTCTCGGGAACCACATACCCTTCAGGTTGTTCCATGTAAATTTCTTCCTCAAATTCTCCATTGAGGAAAGCTGTTTTTACATCCATCTGATGAATCTCAAGATTAAACAATGCTGCAAATGCAATGACTAATCTAATGGATGTCTTTCTAGATACATGAGCATACGTGTCAAAGTAGTCAACACCCTCTGTTTGCTTGTATCCCTTAACTACAAGTCTTGCTTTGTATTTATCCACGGAACCATCTGGTTTCATCTTCCTCTTGAAGATCCACTTATGACCTAGTGGTTTAGAACCAGGTGGAAGATCCACAAGTTCCCATGTATGATTCTGCAGAATCGAATTCATCTCACTATCAATCGCCTCTTTCCAAAGATCAGAATCTGCTGATGAGATAGCCTCTTTGTAGGAGATCGGATCCTTATCTACCAAGTAGGTTAGAAAATCCGGACCAAAAGTTTTTGTTGTCCTAGCCCTCTTGCTACGTCTAGGTTCTCCTACTTCCTTTTGAGGATTCGCCTCCCCCACATTAGTCGCTTCTTTATTGATCTTCGAGTCAATAATAGTAGACCGATCAATGTAGGGAAAAACCCCCTCAAAGAAAGAAGCATCTCTTGCTTCAATAATAGTATTACTATGCATCTCAGAATTATCTGATTTGTGAATCAGAAATCTATATGCACTACTATCTTGAGCATATCCTATAAACACGCAATCTACCGTTTTAGGTCCAATCCGAGTCCTTTTGGGAGGAGGAATAGGAACCTTTGCTAGACACCCCCACACTTTAAGAAATTTATAAGAAGGTGCATGACCTTTCCATAATTCATAAGGTGTTTTGTCTAGCTTTTTATGCGGTAGCCTGTTTAGGATGTAATTTGAGGAAAGCAAAGCTTCCCCCCACAAATTTTGGGGTGCCCCTGAACCAAGCAATAATGAATTCATCATCTCTTTGAGTGTCCTATTCTTCCTCTCAGCAATTCCGTTTTGTTGAGGGGAGTAAGGAGTAGTTGTTTGATGAATGATTCCATTTTCAGCACATAACTGAGCAAATGGAGACTCATACTCTCCACCTCTATCGCTCCTCAACATTTTAATCTTCTTACCAAGTTGATTTTCAACTTCATTCTTATAATGCACAAACATGTCAATTGCTTCGTCTTTACTTCTCATTAAGTAAACATAGCAATATCTTGTGCAGTCATCGATAAAAGTGATGAAGTAACTTTTACCACCTCGCGATTGGACATACTTTAAGTCACAAACATCAGTATGTACCAAATCCAATGGCTCCGAGCTTCTCTCAATAGAACGGAAGGATGCTTTTGCTAACTTCGCTTCGACACAAGTCTCACACTTGTATTGTTTATCAATGTTAAATTTGGGTAGTAGGTCAAGTGGTATTAATTTTTGTAAACTTTTACGATTCACATGACCTAGTCTACCATGCCATAAATTAAAAGAATTAGGCAAGTAAGCAAATTTAACATACTCATTAGCCTCTTGGGCAACATTCTTTCCATCTGAGCTAGTGGAAGCCTCAGTTACATTTGCGCCATAAGGCTCAGTACCAGGAATTACAGTAGTAGCAACCATCTTAAACAAATTATCACAAAAGTAACCTTGTCCTATGTAGGAGCCATCCTTGGTAAGGATAAATTTGTCAGCCTCAAAGCACTGACGGAAACCTTTCTTGTTCAGCATAGATCCAGAGATCAGATTCTTGCGGATCTCAGGCACATGGAGTACTTCAGTCAGAGTCAGCTCCTTCCCAGATGTTAGCTTAAGGGCCACAGTACCCTTTCCAGCAACCTTTGCCACAGCAGAGTTTCCCATGTAGCACACCTCATTAGTTAGAGGTTGATAAATCTTGAACATCCATTTGTTAGCACAAATGTGTCGAGTGGCCCCAGTGTCCACCCACCAATCCATGGAGTTTCCCCCAACAAAGTTCACTTCGGAAACAACAGCACTTATATGCATTTCCTCCGTTCATTGGGTAATGCCCAAACTACCGGCCTCAGCTACATTAGCTTGACCACCTCTTCTGTTATTATTACCATTAGCATTACGGTTATTATTACCATTCCTATTGTTCCTTTGGTTTCTGTTGTTGTTGTTACGATTGTTACTACGATTATTAGCACGATCGTTACAATCTTTAGCCTTGGCCTTGCCTACCACATACAAAGCAATCCCCAACCCACGGTTTGGGAGAAGTCTTGGTCATTACGCCTTCTCTTAGCTCCTCGAGAGCTTTCAATTTCAACAACATTAGCCTTAGAAACATTAGCAAATGGCTTTCAGCCTTTCTCACATCACTTTCAATCCTCAGCTTTAGGATCAAGTCTTCAAGTGTCATTTCCTTCTTCTTATGTTTCAGGTAGTGCTTGAAATCATCCCAAGAAGGAGGAAGCTTCTCTATCATCAACGCGACTTGTAGAGGATCATTGATCGCCATGCCCTCAGCGGCCAAGTCATGATAGATCCTTTGAAGCTCTTCACTTGCTCAAGTGCTTGGCATCCACCATCCTATAATCATGGAAACGCAAGAACAAATTTCTTAGAGCAAGATCTTCCACAAGATACTTCTTGAGTAGTGATTCCCAAAGTTCTTTTGCATTCTTTTCTCATAAAAATTTGATACAAGGAATCATCAAGACTCATAAGTATAATGTGGCATACATATAATCCGGATTCCCACACTTTACACGCTTCCTTGGTATTAGGATCACCGGATCCACCTCAGTTTGTCCTCATTGATAAACCGGACAAGTTGGGAGGCGAAGGTAAAAAGCATTTTTCTTTCCACGCTTTAAAATTATTTCCTCCTTAAACTTTTCCGGTTTATCAAACCGACCAAACCGGATAGACGTGGAGGCATTTGCCGATCGAAAGGCACTTGAATCACGGTCTCAACACCGGTAGGAGGAACGTTTCCGGAACCATTGTTTCCGGGAGCAGTGTTGGTTGAGTTTCCATCAGTAGTCATTGTTACTACACAAAAAACAGAGAAAGTTAGTAACCGGATAATAAAACAAAAAGGAAAGATTTAGCTTAAGATTGTTGGTTCCGATTATAAGTTTAGTTGCAACAAAGGTCAGTATGAAATATATATATGATAACAGTACAGGAATAAAAATCTGTCAACACTTACTGAAACTTGATTACACAAACAAAAAACAAAAAAACACAGGTTCGGATTTAATCCTGGACGAGTCAGTAGTGAGACCACTTCCCCTTAAGCTAAATTTGTCCGCCTTTAGTAAGCTTCAGGCCTTCCTCGGACAATTAGCTCCCAAGGTACAACGTCCAATCTGAGCAACCACTGGAAGCTCAGCAGCAGAAGCTCTGTCGAACTTCTGTGGTGAAGAACACTCGAATATCTAAAGTGCAGAAAGAAAACAGAGAAGAGAAGGGAAGAAGGATTTCTGGTGCATGTTTGTCAAGTGAGGGAGTGGTATATATAGTCAGAATGTACTCGATCACCATTAGTAGCCAAATTGATGCTGCAACATTTAAGCTCAGAGTAATGCAGCATGTTAGTGGGGAGGTTACATCTTCATATTTAAGTGGAACAATCTGAAAAATCTCTGGAAGGCCAAAAGTTGCGTTCCATGGAAAATTGTAGTAAAAAGATTAATATTCGACCATATTTGCTTGAAATTTTTCAGTTCAAATGTTTCTCCCCCCCTGCGCGCGTAGGAGGTTTGCCAAAACCACAACACACACTTGTAACCATGAGTAAACACAAGCATACCTTTATACTACTCTTTCCTTCCATATGTTTCCAATGTGGGACAATTGCAAAAAGCAAGTCTCAACTAGCTTACTTTAAGCAAATTTATCATTCACACCTAGAATTGGTTATCTCCCGTATCTTATACCGTTACGAAGCTTGCGCATCCCACTTCGCAACGAGCTAAAGAACACGCAAAACCGAGTGGTGGAACTTAGATAATTAATTGCTCAAAGTTACCCACTTAACACATTATAACACATAACAATTTTGGCTTTCTCTTGGTTGCCTCTTGCAACCACACTTAGTTGCCTCTTGCAACCAATTCCCCAACAATCACTACACTGAACCAACAAATTATATGAAGAAGTTGATTGCAAAAGGCAAAAGTCACGGCAAATACGATGCATATTCCAACCATCACTATAGCAACCCCAACCAATTCATGCGAACATATATTTTGATTACTGAAATCAATCAAGAAAGGTTCTGGTGTGATTTAAAAAACAAAACAAGGTTTTGGTAGCGGGTGCAAATTTTTTAAAAGGTTTTGGTGTGATTTAAAATACAAACTTAACGGACGTCAATTTTTGGTGTAACGTCAAAATATTACTAAAAGTTTTGGTGTGAAATGCAAAAAAAAAAAAAGTTTGTGGGGTAAGTTCAAAAACAGGCAAAAGTTATTAGTGCAAAAAAAATTTACTCTAAGAAATACATAGATGGAGAGTGGATTGTATTTCTGGTAAAGTGAAATAATCATATTGTAAACATTATCTAAATAAAACAGATTAATGTACATTTATGCATCCAAGTGTTGTATGTGCAAATTATGTCTGCAAAGAAAAATAAAAATTATATTTAGTAAAATATAATTCTTCATAACACAATAATCATATTCAAACATCTCACTTTTACTTTATAACTTGTTGAAGATCTCCTTGTACACAACATTGGTAGTCGCATCAGAAGTTTGACCATCTTCATTACATATGATGACTTTTAGTCCCTTCTTGTTAGTTACTCTTGAGAAAGCAACACAGAGTTGTCCATGACTGAATACAGGTCTAGGAAGATATAGACCAACATTTGAAAGTGATTGGCCCTGACTCTTATTTATAGTCATAGCAAAGCTGACCGACAATGGAAATTGCCTTCGCTGAAATTTAATCGGGAATTGAGTCGCGTCAGACGGGCTCATAATAGTTCTTGGAATGAACACCTTCTGACCTGCACTTGTTCCTGTCAAAAGTTTGGCCTCAACAATAAGTCTCCCAAGCTTTGTCACCATCAATGAACGATCGTATATGTTCATGGTTCACTGCATTTGTGAGATTATGTATTTCAACTCCAATATTGTTGTCGTTATTCTCTAGTTGTTTGTGACTCTATCTGGAAATTTCCCCTCTATTTATTGTACCCGCAGAGTTGCAGTTTTCCTTTGACCCCAAGTAATGAGATTGTCTTAGTTGTAGGCTTTGTTTAGCAAAACTAGATGATATGGTGACATTATATCAACCACATTTGATGAATTACCATTCTATTAATTTCCTTCGTTCATCATCCATGGTTTTTTTTTTTAATCAACAAAGAAATTCATTAATAAAGGAAGTTTACAAGAGCATAAGAAATGTCACGCCCCAAAACCAAAACAATTTGGCGCGACCGGCCGTATATCGTGAGATGGGCTCACGCTAAGACGAAGCCTTCCTTTAATCCTCAAATACATCAATTATCTCAGAGTGGTACGAACAGAGCATCTAAAATCCCATAAACTAATTACAACGATTATAAATTCTCAAACAATTACAACGATCATAGTAGTACAAATCATCCTATACAATACAAATCTCAGAGTCGCAACAACTATTAAACAGCCTTCACATATCCATCACCTGACTACTGTCTCAACTCCAAAGTATCTTCATCCAATCACTTACTAAATATCTGAAAGGGGTGTAAGGGTGAGCTCCTGGCACTTTTACCCGGATCAAGTACATATGAAAAGTTTACATATATACACACTCCGTTTTATATCAAACATAGTCGAAAATCATTTTGCATGGAACACATGTCACAATACACCATTCACATTTAGCTCGAATCAAATATACACTACGACCACACAAACCGTGGTGGCACATATGTCGTCTTTCACATAACATATCCCCTAACACAATAGGGTCACACACATAACACTGAGAGTACTCCAAAGCACGACATTCCCCTCGAAAGGGTCACACACACTTCATAGGCATATCGATGAGCATAAACGTACACATAATCCATGCTTTATCAGATCACTTTCACAAATCGCATACACAAGGAAAACATTTTGGGATACACATACTTGATCCTTTTTATGAATATACTATTATATCAAGTCCCATAACATGATATAATAACCATAAGTTATTTGTCAAACTTTAAAACAATACATATACATATATTATAACAATAAAATAAAGCAAAAGTGTCAAGAGTTCCCCTTACCTCAAGGTCGATACGAATCCAAGTCAAACTTACGTAACCGCAAGTAATACTCCGATAGCTTGCACATCGAATCTCCAAAAGTCACCTCCAAAACACCACTAGTAAACTTCGCTAGTCTCTACTACGGTTTAATAGGTCGAAACGAAAAAAAGTAGGTCACAAGGGTAAAATGGTGATTTTCTGGAGCTAGGAAAATAGGAATAAATGGTGGAAGGCATATATTTAATTTTGCAATGTTCAGGGGCAAAGCGGTAATTTAAACGGGTCGAAACAGGCTGGAGCCATTGACCTCCTGCATGGAAACAACGCCACCAATCCAACTGAGCTAGCAACTAATTTTATATCAAGGCAGAGGTGTACTAATAAGAACTGATTCACCGTCTGGGCAGATTCATAATTAACAAAACTTTGCTAAATTGCGTTGAAGTCCCTGGCGCCTTCAAATTCTCAAAAGAAGGTCCTTCAAGTTTCTGCAAACTTTCAATCAAGTCCCTGCGAATTCTAAAAGTTTTCAATACTTGATTTTACTCCAATCCAATCCAAGCAAGGGTTCGAAAATCCATCTCCATCAAACCCTCCATCCAATCGATCAAGAAAGAGTCCAGAACATCAATGAATCGGTCCAATAAATCGCAAATTCGGTCTCATGTTTCTTGCTTCTGTTTCTCCGTTTTAAATACCTCCTAAATAGATCGGTCTTGGCGAGATGGTGGAGTTGTGGGAGGCGAATGGGTGAAGAAGAAGAGGCAGAGAGAGAGAGACGGGAGAGAAAGCATGGTGAAGATGATGAATGGCGGCAGGAGGAAAATAACAAGGAAGGAAAACATAAATAGCTTTAACACAAATTGAACTTGGGCTTACTCCTGTCCAAGTCCAATTCTACTAAAAACACCTAGCCCGTCTTGGTTACTCGATCCATAGAAATAATGGCTACTAAAATCCCGTAAAACAATTCAGGTCGAAATAATATCTCATCTCCAAATTAAATTCAAATGGACGGTCCAAAAATAATTTTTTCGGGATTTTACAAGAAATGCTTGCGAAAATACAACCGACAAAGCTACATACGATCCAAACCCATCTACTCATCTATACAAAGTAACCAAAAGTCCAAAACTGAACAAGTGCCATCACTAGGCCCCTTTACCAAACTACAGTTCAAGCCCATACCCATAGGCACTTAAATGGGCTATTCGTGTTCCAATCATCACAGACCATCAGTTCACAACCATCGACATTATTCTTTCAACTTCTTTCCAAGTGTTCTAGAAATTTATTTATGCAACGATCAATATATAAAATGTAAACGACAAGAACATTATATAAACCATTCATAAATTGTCAAGTAGAACGTAGTAAGAATTAAGTACCTCCAACAAGTAGAACTAGGACAAGAAAAATGAAAAAAAGTAAAGCATGTTCTTCATGTTTTTAAATTCTAAAAGTATCTTACACTACAACTTTTAATGTTTATCCGTGCTAGAGTTGATTGATTTAAT
Source organism: Plantago major (assembly GCA_026545765.1). Lineage (NCBI taxonomy): Eukaryota > Viridiplantae > Streptophyta > Magnoliopsida > Lamiales > Plantaginaceae > Plantago > Plantago major. The sequence goes on along the minus strand of CM048843.1, from coordinate 1,610,732 downwards.
GTATGAATCTTAATCGAAAAATAATTAATGTTGTAGTATAACACTAACACCTATGACTACAACTAATAAATTGTTAGAATATCCCACATCACTTGTGAATAGATCATGCAAACAACATATAAGTAGATAACCTTCTCCCCTTAAAAGGTCTTTTAAGGTGATGATGGCCCATCTTAATATGGTATCAGAGCAGGTCCAAGTTGATGATGGGTGCCCCAGCCGATGATAATTCCGGCTTGCCCAAAGAGGCTATTATTATTCCACGTGTAGAGCCGACTAACCGCGACTTACCCATGAGGGAGCGTGTTATAATATCCCACATCACTTATGAATAGATCATGCAAACAACATATAAGTGGATAACCTTATCTCTTTAATAAGGCCTTTTACGAGGATGATGACCCATCTTAATATAAATTACCTACCTGCGTTCATGTTAAGACGTAGTATGAAATAACCAAAGATACTCCAACTGAAAGGGAAAAATTTGATCATAAGGGTTGCAACATCACTCCTGAATTTGTGACTGTTGGGCCCAGCCCAGCCCCAATAGTCATATTGGGCCAATGCTGGATTGTTTTTATTTTTAATGAAAAATCTTTTTAGTTTAAAAATATTATAAACAATTAAATATATAATAATAGAACATACATTTTATACCAACTCCTATATTTTTTTTCAAAAGATGTATAAATTGACACCAATCTTCACTCATTTCAACACACCTCAACTTTCTCCCCTTTTCCATTCTTAAACTCAAAACGCTCTCTAAATATTTTTAAGTGCGACTTCACTAATTTCATGAAGAAAGCACTAACTGAAGATAAACCGCAAGAAATCGTTGTCAATTCATCTGAATTGCCGAAACTGCCAAATCCCTAATTCTAAAGACTCGAAGAATGACATCGTCCAACCCTTTTAATAATAATCATTGATGAAACTCTATTCCTATGATCAATGAACGATCGTATATGTTCTTGGTTCACTGCATTTGTGAGATTATGTAATTCAGCTCCAATATTGTTGTCATTATTCCCTAGTTGTTTGTGACTCTGTTTGGGAATTTCCCCTCTGTTTATTGTACTCGCAGAGTCGCACTTTTCCTTTGACCCCAAGTAATGAGATTGTCTTAGTTGTAACCTTTGTTTAGCAAAACTAGATGATATGGTGACATTATATCAACCACATATGATGAATTACCATTCTATTAGCGTCCTTCGTTCATCATCCATGGTTTAATTTCTAGAAATTTATTTATGCAACAATCAATATATAAAATGTAAACGACGAGAACAATAAACCATCCATAAATTGTCAAGTAGAACGCAGTAAGAATTAAATACCTCCAACAAGTAGAACGAGGACAAGAAAAATGAAAAAACGTAATGCATGTTATTCATGTTTTTTAATTCTAAAAGTATCTTATACTACAACTTTTAATGTTTATTCGTACTAGAGTTGATTGATAATCATATGCAAGAGAAATGGGTGATATTTGATGTATGAAACTTAATCGAAAAATAATTAATGTTGAAGTATAACACTAATACCTATGACTACAACTAATAAATTAGCTACTTGCGTTCATGTTTAGACGTAGTATGAAATAACTAAGGCTACTCCAACTGGAAGTGGCCATAGCCCTGTCGTGCCCCGCCATGGGGCACGGCGGGAAAATTTGATCATAGGGGCTGCAACATCACTCCTGAATTTGTGACTGTTGGGCCATTACTGAATTGTTTTTCTTTTTAAAGAAAAATATTTTTAGTTTAAAAATATTATAAACAATTAAATATATAATAATAAAATATAAGGGTAATTTTATACCAACTGCTATATTTTTTCAAAAGATGTATAAATTGACACCAATTTTCACTCATTTCAACACACCTCAACTCCCCTTTTCCATTCTTAAACTCAAAACGCTCTATAAATATTTTAAGTCCGATTTCACTAATTTCAACTTCTAAATACTCTTACAATATGTTCAATGTGTCAAAAAAAAAAAAAAAAAAATTGACGACAAAAATTTGGGCACGGCCCACACCTACTGCAGGACAATTTTCAGGATTATGCTCACATGATCGGTCGAGCAGTCATCCCACGACCCGCTGCTAATGGTTTAAGGCTACTCCCACACACCAGTCGTGCCCCATGGATGGTTTATAGACCAGCCATTCCACAACTGATCTCTGGCCATTGCGACATCTACTTTTTTTAATTTAATAATAAGTTATTAGAAAATTATTACAAATATACCGATTTTCATGTTTTTCATTCTCTACAAATGAGACAACCCTTAATTATATTTTGATCGTCCCAAATTTCACTGCTTTTTCACTCTTAAAATTCAAAAAAAATATTGTAATTTGCAATTTCATTATTTTGACATTCTAAATACTACTCCCTCCATTTCAGAGAAAGTGTTACAATTTGGATTTGCACTAATTTTAAAAAAAATTAAAAAGTACAAGTGGTCCCCCTGATTATTAGAGATTAACTGAGTGGCATATTGTAATAAAAGTGAAATGTAGGGAGTTTTATTATTTAACTAATTTCCATAAATGGAAATTGTAACACTTTTAGTGAAACGCCGGAAACGGAAGTTGTAACACTTTCTCTGAAATGGAGGGAGTATTATACTAATTAAAAATATGTTAAATATGTAAAAAAATTAAAAATAAATAAAAAATTTTGACAACAAATTTCTGCTACGACCCACTACAGACCATATTTCAGGATTCAAACATAGAAATGGCCGTATTAGTTTTTGCCTATGGCCACGATCCATTGGTAGTGGTCTTAATAGTTATTGAAACCTATGATTTTTAAGGTAAAATAAAATTTATATGTTATAATGTGCTATGTTTAGCTGTCCAATTGATAAGTTGGTTTAGCCTTTCAAAATCCAACCGCTTGCTTGCATACAAATTTTAATTGAATTTTCTTAATTCGAGTTTAGGTTTTGATGAGCATGGCTGGTTTTTCTCAATTATAGCTTTTGATTAAGATTGCAGATTTTTTCTTGTATTATTGCTACCTTTTCAATGAATTATAAATGGCTAGTTTAGCGTAACTAACTATTCATCAGTTTTCTTGTTTGCCATCTATTATCTATTCTATTACTATTATAAAAGAAAAGACTATCTGGGTAGTTAGCGGACCAACTTTTATTTTTTATTCTTTACCCCTCATTTTAACTACTTTTTTTCCTAGCAATACATTATATGGTTTAATCTCATTAAAAATTGCACTATAATTAATAGTTCTACAATAATGTAAATAATTACTAATTAAATAGTTTTTTTCAACAATATTAATAAGTTGAAAGTTTGCACGCGAGCACTGCGTGCCAATTTTCTAGTATAACAAAAAATTCTATTTTCACTATTACACTCCCATACTATTTGCTAAAATTATGTTAAATTATTATACGAAACGACAATCAAATCATCAAATCATGAGTATTGATTTATTGAATTCTTTTATCTTTCTTCAAATTTTCTGTAAGAAAAGAGATTAAAAAATGAAGCCGGTACCATTTCCAATAAAGAAAAGTATCTAAGTCCAACTCGAAAATGACAGGAACATAGATTAGTATATTCACGCAATAGCTCATTTAGATAACCATCTTGCAATTAACATATAAAACTGATCTTATAATATTCTAAGTATGATCCACTTAACATTGGATCCACATGCTAATAACTATTGAATTCAACGTATGAATAACAAAATACAACTCCTGGGGATAGAGGCGGATCCAGGATTAGAACTTTTGTGGGATGAAATTATAAGTATAAGGTTATTTTAGGGGATGGAGAGGGGTAAAATCCTAAACTAACAAAAATATTATATATAAAAAATTTATTTTTCAAATTTTAACGGAGGCGAACGCCCCCTATGCCCTCCTGATTCCGCCCCTGCCTTGGGATACTGTATATCTATCCATAACAAACAATTGACATTACATGTTTATATTCAAACATCATATTGTAGGTGTGATAAACCTACATTACTATATATTATAATTGAACATGATATGTTTATAATTAAATATATGATGATGATATTTTATCTCAATTTTAGTTCACATATTCCGATTTTTTTTGTAAAAGAAATCACCAATGATTCTCTGCACTATATGCAGTGTTAATTAGAGAAACTAAGATTTATGCTGTCGCGGCAAGCTTTTAGTTTTATTTTGTCATTTTCTTTGTTGATAATTCTGATAATTTTGTTTTTTTCTGTACTATATAGTGGACAAATTACTTTAAATTTTGTACAAGAATTATAATCTCATCATTGAAAATTGTTAATGAAATTACCTACTAATTGCGATCAAAAGTCATGATGGTTTCTTGTTAGTAATGCTAAACTTTTTGCACCTATGGTGACGATTAACTTCAATTAATGATGAAGTTTTGAGCCCCAAAGCCAAAAGCTAGTTTAATTGGTAACTATACCCAACTAATCATGATGATTCTATTGGATGTTGACGCTTATTATTCTCCTTTAATGCCTTCATTTTAACTTTTAAATAAGAAAGAAACTGTGATGGAAAATAATAAGCAAACTCATCATTGCCTAGATTTCATAGTTATAGAAATTCACCCAATGTGATTTAATTGGTTCGATTATTACATGAAGTTGGACACTCAAATAATACCGTACATAAAATTCCAACGTTATTAAATATCAATTAGTTTGTTTGTCCTTGTTTATTTATGTACTTACCACTTTGATCATAAATGCACACCACTAAATATATATACATTGTCAAAATTTAAAACATTTACTTCCCTCAATTTTAATGACAAGTTCAATTTCAACTATTTTGATGTAACATTTTTATGTATTTAAAATATATTTGGCTCCCGAGTCTAAATCAGTCGCACTTATTACGTTTCTAATGTTGACTTTATGATCTGCGACAGTAACCGAGGTGTTATGGGCTTTCGAATGTGATTGAAAAAAATAAATTAATATTCAAACTCCAAAACCTTTTATTTCTCTTTTCAAAATGAACTTGCTGAATCATTCAAATAATGTATGTTCTAAAAAAAAAAAAAATCATTCAAATAATGACGTTGATGGATGAGGGAAGTAAATAAATAATATCTGAAAAAAAGATTTTGTCATCTAAACATGGAAAATAAATAGAAAATGGAAATGACTAAATATACTACTCTTGCTTCAGCACTATACTTTCAAGAAAACCCTTTTCAAATCTTTAATCTTCTTCGCCCTCTCCAACAATGGCTCATTGATCGATAAATCGAAGTGCCAAAGCCCTAGATTTTGCAAAAAGGAGCTAATTTGTCCCAAACTGGGTTCTGGGCCAACATTAAAGTCTTCAGAAGTTCATCATAGTTTGTGGGTTCAGTGATATTCAACAAAACAGGAACGAAAAGGGTGGAAAACCGAACCATTTCCTTTGAATCACCTTTTTCTCGTACCGGAAGTGTTAAAGGTAGTATCTTGGAATTGTGGATGGTGTTAACTGGTATTGGGAATTTTCGATCAAATGGCTAGGCGTCATGGTTGGCAACTACCTGCTCACTCCTTTCAGGTTTTGATTCAATCTTCCAATCCCTTTTAAGCTATTGCGAAATGGGTTCTGTTTGTTGACTCTATTAGGAATTTGGGCTTACTTTGCTTAGTCAAATTTCGCACATTGTGAATTTGTGATTGACTCTGTGTATTATTAGTATATTTGTTAATATTGTGAAAATGCATTTTGGAATTGGAGATTTTTTCCATTATTGCGTGTGACACTGATTAAATTTAAAGCAGGTAAAGTTTGTGTTCATTACATAAATAGTTCTACTGGTTAGGGTCAAGAACTTGAGTTGAAATGGAGTCAAAATCTGGCTTTTTTCGATGTTTATCTATTTTTAGAATGAGTTTACTGATTAGTTAGAAGTATGAGTGTTGAAGGAAATTGACAAGGACCTTTGCATCGTGGATGTGATGTGGTAGGCAGATTCTTTAGCCTTTTTCTGGTCAATGAATTATGTGATGTTATGAGGCGTGTCATTACTCGAGATAGGGATCCGATTCAGATTAATGCATTATATGATTCCTTATAGAAGTGGTTGGTCAATAATTATTCTAATAAATTCTAAAATTTTCTGCTTAGTTTCATACTTGCATTTACAATTTTAGACCAATATTGTTTGTGCATAATCTGCACGATAATTAACTTTACAACCTATCTTCTAAGTGCTTGTTTTGGAAATCGCTCTTATACCCGTCTAGACTAGTGATGTATCATCCTTTCTTCTATCTGGGTTATGGCCGCGAATCATTTGACCATTTCATCTTCCTTTTGCCAAGTTCTGCAATCTTCTGGCTATTGTGATCTTCCACTTCCGTTGCTAATCTTGCATCCACTTTCTCAACTGCTTCTTTCCTCTCGCAGGTGGTCGCCATAACAGTCTTTTTTCTACTATCCGTTGCTTTCTATGCATTTTTTGCCCCTTTTCTAGGGAAGGATATCTATGAGTACATAGCCACCGGCATTTATTCTTTCCTGGTCAGTGCAATTGGAGTTCATTCCCCTCTTTTTTTCCTTGAATAATAAAACAGAATATGATTGATTATCATGTTTAACTGTGTTTTACTTTCAGGCACTTTGTGTTTTTACACTTTATGTAAGATGCACGGCCATTGATCCTGCTGATCCTGGAATTCTCGTTGAATCTGACAAAGCATCAGCTTATAGATCACAGGCTGGCACTGAGATGCACGGTAATAATTTGGTTATATCTTTAAAATGTCAACTTATTGTCTGATATACGTATTGCAAATAATGGACAATGTCAATTAGCTAATCGATGTGACAGTTTGAAAATGGTATTCTTATACTTGTGCTATATCTGGCTTCACTCCTCAACAAACTCTTGTGAAGTGTATTAACAACATTTTATTGATACTTCTGAATGTTTCGTTGGCAACCTATATACAGATGAAGAGCCCGGTAAAGATGGATTGAAGAATGGAGGAAAATTATATAGTCAAGCTACAGTTTGTGGTTCAACAATTGCAGGGTGCCTTTGTTGTTGCCTAGTGAAGGAGGATTGCCGCAAGGATGAAGATCATTTACAGGAACAAAATGAAGAGGATGCTTTATTCTGCACATTGTGCAATGCTGAGGTATAGTACCTTGGTTTGTAAGAAGCCCTCTTTTATCATAAGGATCTTTAACGAAATTGGCGATCTAAATGAGGTTCATTGTAAATTGCCTTAGCCCCATACGACCTCAACAATGAGCAGTATATGGTTAGCGTGGATCTTATACTCATGACTTATTAACTCTCCTTTTCCTATTAGGTGCGTAAATTTAGCAAACACTGCAGAAGTTGCGATAAATGTGTTGACGGATTTGATCATCATTGCCGCGTAAGTTTGGTTATTCAACTTGATTGTAAAGGTTTTGATCTGGAATATCATATGTAATGTGAAAATGAAAATGGGCAGTTTGGTTATTTTCATTTTCATGTAATGGGCAGTTTGCTGTTGTCTGTGTAATTGCGGGATCAACACTAAATACATGCCGGATTGAACTTTGGCTAACCTTAATATTGATTCTTTAATGCTTGCAGTGGCTCAATAATTGTGTGGGCAGAAAAAACTACATTACATTTGTGTGCTTAATGGCTGCAAGCCTTTTCTGGGTAAGTTCTGCTGCTTGAACAATTGTATGTTACTATCTAATTTATCCTACTCTCCATCTCTTTCCCTATAACCTCTCGCTCCAGCTCTTCCATCTATCTTTGCTACTTCTTACTCTTCTAATAATGTGCCCTCGTGCCAGCTTGTATTTGAATGTGCAGTAGGGATTACTGTCCTTGTTCGCTGCTTTGTTGATCGGCAAGCTACAGAAAATCAAATAATTGATAGGCTCGGAGATGGTTTTTCTCGACCGCCATTTGCTACTGTAGTGGTATATTATTTTACCTTTGCTTTCTTGGATGCATGTCTCTTGCAACATCTTAAGGAAAGAATCCTACATGCTTCATCGTTATTTTGATTTCTATTCCATCAGAAACTCCTTTTTCCTTATTTATTTATTTTTATTTTTCTCTCTCTCATGTTAGTTCGGAACTGTTCGTAGCATCTAGTTAATATTTGTACATTTTCTATTTCAGGCCGTGTGTACAGCCCTTTCCTTGCTTGCCACTGTGCCCTTGGGAGAGCTGTTCTTTTTCCATATCATTCTCATCCGGAAGGTCAGCCTATGATCTTTCGCTATCCTTTATAGCAACTGCATGATACAGATATTCACGGTATTAAAAAACTTGATAGAATGTGACTTATACTATCATTATGTAACTTTGTGTAGGGTATCACAACATATGAGTATGTGGTAGCTATGAGGACACAGAGTGAACCTCCTGGTCCTTCTGTAGATGGAGGTGATCAACAAAGTCTACCGTCTTCACCGACTAGTTCCGCTGTGACTGCCATCAGTGGAAGAAGCTCTGTTGGCATGGGTCTGCAATATAAAGGTGCTTGGTGTACTCCACCAAGGATATTCATGGACCATCAGGTAATGTTTCGTAGACCTTCCTTAACTGCATGCTGATTCTTGATCCATGGTTAAGTTTTCAGAAACTGTTATTCTGGTGTTGAAATCTCATAATGATTCTTTTAAATCATTTTTCGCACTTGTTATGATTACTCCGACAAATTTGGTTTTTCCAGCGTCTGGTGACGTTGGATCTGGAAATGATCCCCCTGATTCTTTTCCATTTCTTTTAAATCAAAATTATTTGAGATAGGTGGAACTGCATATCTTACGAAGCATCAATTTCAATTTGATGTGATGGCTGCTCCATATTCTTCTACAAAGCTATCAGCTTCATATTCTTTTATTACTGAACAAAGTTGCATTTTGTGTGTTTTGAGAGGGATATGGCTGATAAGTCCAATGTTGTTATTCCGTTATAGTTCTTGTAAATTCTACTATAAGAAGTGTGCTGTGTTGCCACCAGGTGTGTGCGCATTTGTACATCTCTAACTACGATGTTTGTGTATGTATTCTTGTTTGAACTTTTCAGGATGAAATTGTTCCTCACCTCGAACCAGGACGACTACCTTCTACAGTTGATCCTGACACGGTCCAACCCGATAAGGGCAAACGACCATCTCAACGTCCCATCAAAATCAGTGCATGGAAGCTCGCCAAGCTCGACTCAAACGAAGCAATCAAAGCTGGCGCCAAGGCCCGAGCTTCATCATCTGTTTTGCGTCCATTAGGTTCCAAACCAAACTACGACCCTGAAAATTTATCAGTATCCACTATGAGCGGCAGAAGCAGTCCAACTAGTACAAAGCATGGATATTACGGAACTAACCCGAGAGCCGGGGCGTCAACCAAGAGCTCGTACCCACCCAGTCGAGCTAGCAGAGAAGACACTGACATGTGCGCTCACAGTATAAGCAACATGAGCAGCCCTCTCACCACAAATCTATCCCCATCTCCTTTCGCCCCAGGAAAAGACCATTTCAACCCTATGTATCAATCATCCGCCTTGCAGTCACCCTTATCTTCAGCACCAGGAGACAGAAACGAAACTCAGGTACAAGCTCCAATTAGGAAAAGCTTTCCAGAAAGTACGAAGTCGTCCGTGTTCTGGGACCAGGAGGCGGGCCGGTTTGTCTCGGCCAACACACGGAGCGTTGGTTCTTCATCTCAGGGTCCTGGAACCGAGCTTACGTACACAGGTCAGTCGATTTTCTATGGTGGCCCACTGTTGAATGAAAATAGGGGTACAAGATCTGGAACAGTCGGTGCACAGAGAAGTTCGACAACCAGTTACTACCAGCAGGGAAGATCGCAGCGTGGGGGTCAGCTCCCGGTGTTTGTTCCCAGCGATTCGCAGCAGCAAAACCAATTTTCTTCTTGAAGGATTGGAGAGTAGTGTTAGATTCAGTCATTTAATTGTTATTACTTGAGATTAGAGCTAGCTTGCAGAAATACTGCTGATTTCTCTTTTCTTTACTCTGGTTTATATTCCACTTTTTGGCTCTTGCATCTAGATCCACTAGTCAATGATATTCATGCATTTAGCTCCTAAAATATTCCTAAAACCCGAAGTTTCCTAGTGAAAAATTTCGAAACGTCTGGATTTTTCAGGTTACGTTGTAGATCACATTGAATTGTATCTCTGTAAAAAGATATTTCTGAATTATATAAAGGATATCTTGAAAAATCCTAAAGTATTTCGATTTGTCAAGGATCCGAAACACATTCCGAAATCTAAAATTTTAATTTATCACATATTACATGTAAGACAGTACCACATAAATACTGACCGACACTCTGGTCAATTCAAATTCTAGAATCAAATCCTAACATGAGGACCAAAAGACTGAACTCCTGTCCGTACAATCCCGGTTCATTTCTGTTACTAGTAACTACCATGAACCGGTTTCATCATCTTTTCTTCTTAAATGGTGCAGTCAAAATCATATTCTTCTGGTAATTTTTTCTTTTTCTTTTTCCTTTTCTTTTCTTTTTTCCTTTTTACATTCTGATCTTGCATGATCAATGAACAAAGAATAGCTTTCAAATTTATTCATTTCTGTTGAAATGAAGCAAATGCTATTCGGATTGGACCATTGATCATTCAAATCAATTTCTTTTGTTTTTCGACGATTTTTAATCAAGAGAAAGGAAAAGTAATCAAGATGGCGGGAGGAGGAGGAGAATCAGGCATGAGAGACCTTGACCGCACGCCTACATGGGCTGTTGCGTTAGTCGTAGCAGTCATCATTATTATCTCCATCATATTGGAAAAATTTCTGCATAAAGTTCAAGCGGTAATCCTCAGTTCTTTGTTCATTCACAGCTTTCTTGATTCGTAGCTAATGCATACTGTTTTTACCCTTCCTATCTTGCTTCATGTTTGCAGGCATTTAAAAGGAAAAGGAAAGTTGCATTGCTTGAAGCTCTTGAGATAATCAAGGCTGGTAAGAGAACCGTAGGCCTTTTCTGTTTTGAGTCTTGGTTGAAGTATTTGGTTTATGTTATGTTCCGTTCTGTTGTGTTTGCAGAGCTTATGATTCTTGGCTTCATTTCTCTACTACTTACATTCGGACAAAACTACATTGCAAGAATATGTATTCCTCATGAACTAGGGGATACTTTTTTACCATGTAAGTTAGATCCTGGCGGAGAAACGAAAGAGCATCATAGGCGGCTACTTTATGAAGGTAGAATGTTAGCAGCCGATAGTGCTGCCACATCGTGCAAAAAGGTATGTGGATTTCAGGTCCTTTTGAACTTTCTATTGTAATTCGTTATGACTGAATCAAGACGAATAAGGTTCTCACTGTCTAAATTTTTATTTGGCAGGGATATGTGCCTCTTATATCTGTCAATGGTCTGCACCAGCTCCACATCTTCATTTTCTTTTTGGCAATATTCCATGTCTTTTACAGTAATATAACTATGACTCTCGGGCGACAGAAGGTAACTAACCTGTTTGAATGGTTTTGTTCAAGTTTATCCGTGATCTAAGTATCCATGTCGTCATTGGCAGACTCGTGGATGGAAACACTGGGAAAACGAGATTTTAAACGCTGCATCAGATGGTACCTTTTATTTTTCAAATTGACAATAGTGTCTCTTGAACCATAAATGGAAAACACTTCCTCTTCTGTTTCATTGCAGATGAGTTCAGGCTTACAAAGGAAATATCGTTCATCAAAGGCCACGGCCACAGTAGTTCATGGATGAATTTTCCAGTCGTGTTTTATCTCGTAAGGATTGTTCTTCAAACTTCATGAGCTTATTATGCCGTTCACTTATTATGGCATGTTTACTGATTGGTATATGATCTATCTGTATCAGGTATGCTTTATTCGACACACATTATATTCCGTGCAAAAATCTGACTACATGACTTTGCGGCATGGATTCATCACGGTAATCTAACTACATATTACTGGTAAACTGTTAGAGATCCAAACTGTTGACTTACATGCTTAGGGGATCTATATACAGGTTCATTTGGCACCTGGAACTAAATTTAACTTTCAGAAGTACCTCAAAAGGTCATTGGAAGATGACTATAAAGTCGTTGTGGGAATCCCGTATGGCTCTACATCTTGTTTATACTTATGTTCATTGTCTTACACGAATAAACTTAACGAATTAAGCTTCAGAACATGTTGTATAAAACTTCTCTGATGCGACTGAACTCTTTGTTTTACTCTCAGTCCGTTCTTATGGATGACTGCAGTTGTCTATCTGCTTGTTAACGTTCATGGTGCGTCTTTCTTCCAGTTCTTTTGCATCAACAGTCTAAGAGTCTCTTATGATGCTCGGTATTTCAAACCATGATTATAACCAACAATGCTTCATTCTTTTCTATGTTCTTGATTTCAGGATCACACACGATGTTTTGGCTCTCAGTTATGCCCGTGATAGTAAGATTTCACCCATTTATTCACTGCTCTATTAGCAGAAAAGAAATCAGGTAAAGGAAAACTGAATTTTGAACTTCGTAGATTATTTTAGCAGTTGGAACGAAGCTCCAGTCGATCATAACTCGGATGGCAATAGAAATCCAAGAGAGGCATGTCGTTGTTCAAGGGATTCCACTTGTAGAAGTCTCAGATAAGCATTTTTGGTTTGGCAGGCCTACATTGATTCTTCATCTTCTCCATCTTGTACTCTTCCAGGTCGATTTCGCTACCTCCATTCATCCCTTGAGTCTTCACTGTTTTGCAGACTTGATCACTAGCTAACTTTGGTATTTTCTCTTACTGTTTGTTTGCAGAATGCATTTGATATAACGTACTTCATGTGGACTACGGTACCAAAGCTAGTCTTACCATTTCTTCTTGTGTTTTATGTATCTACTTCTCTTGTTGAAATCATTTTGCTTTCATAACAGTATGAATTTGGGTACAACTCCTGCTTTAACGACGATTTCAGGCTTGCTCTACTCAGAGTCTTTATCGGGTAAGTCCAGATCATATGGATACATCAGATATGATAGCTGCAAGTTGCCAAGATTTTTATGTAATAGCACTGTTTAATTGGATATTGAACCGATGGATATACTTTTTTATGCAGGGTAGGAGTACAGTTCTTGTGCAGCTACGTAACTCTCCCACTTTACGCGCTAGTTACGCAGGTAAGTTTCAGTTAACCTATATCTGATGCTTGTGATTGTAATCTCAGTATTGAGTTTCTAATCTATGTGCAAATTTTTTAGATGGGATCACACATGAAGAGGTCCATTTTTGATGAACAAACTGCCAAGGCACTTAAGAGTTGGCATAAGAAGGTCAAGAAAAAGTCGGAAAAAGCAGGGCAACTCCCAGAAGAGTCATCAGAACATTCCTCACATTCGAAAACTGTCAGTGGATCAAAGGAATCGAACCAAAATGTTAAAGTGGACATACCAGGGGAGAGCCGAATACCACAATCTGGAAATAGGGACTTAATAGAACCCTAAACAATGCGGATTTATGCATGGAAATATTCATTGGATAATTAGAAGCATGGTATTTTCACAACTGTAGATTTTTTTCTAGTACAGACATGGGATTCCCCTTGACAGATACAGTGACTTTGCTGGTGCAAGTAATTGAAGAAGTACTTGTTATGATACTGTCATGTGTGAGACTTTGTTGTTTCCTTCTGTACATGTTAAGAATGAACCAACTGTAGACTGGCCTAATTCATAAAAATGGATGGTCTGTTGGATCAATTTGCTGTCAAGGAGGTGTTTTTACTGTCAAAATTTGAGAGAAAGGTGCACATTGTTAGGCATTCATGTTGTAAAACAGACTATAACGAAGTGGTTATAACTCAACTGTAGTGGGAGCACACATCTATGATCTATCCATCTGTTTCCGAAAACTGAGAATGCTGCAATCAGAACAGTCGCATTGTTCTTGCTACGTATAAAACTTCTGTGTTTGATACTTTTCTAGGATCATCTGTGAGTGATCCCTGTATAAACTTCTATCAGCAAGAATATGTAACTAGTTTTGCTAATGCTTATGCCAGAACCATTTATCTATTACATTGTGCTTTGAGATTCGAACGTGCTTATCTTTATTCAAACATATCAAGTTCTCATCTGCTCATCAACATTGATCAAGAATGTAATGAAATATAATATTTAGGAAGAAAATCAGAACAGAACAGAACATCAAGATAAAATCATTACCAATTTGCAAATATAACACCGTTAGAAACGGATAGATCAAAATTCTGTAAAACTGGCCATTGCGTGCAATTCTTAAACCTGGATTGGAGCTGGAAATCCATAAAAGGCGGCTAAATTGACGAGACCCTAACAGAGAGTAAGGAAACAAAAGAAAAAAGGGGTCTTTTTCAATCCAATAGACAATTGAGATGATGTTTGTTTGGAGTTTGTTATCTGCACACTCAGCCTGAACAAGAATCATGGAACATGGTCCGATATGCAGACTGCCTGAGGAAAGGATCAATGTGATAAATATTGTGGTATCATTGCTTGAAGAAAATCAGAACAGAACATCATAGTGTGAAGTTGAAGTTCTTGTGATTGTGACTGCTTGCAATGTTTATGATTGGTTTTATGACCTGATATGAGATGCATGCATATCAGGAATTTCATCGAGAATCATAACATAGTCCAGACACAATCAACCAAGTTGTAAAACTTGATACCGGTCGGAGCATAGTCAAGATGAAAACAATGTCTATGAATATGTTAGTAATCTGACACTATCAAAGGGACTTATGCTTCATAGTAGACAAAAAGAACCAGACACATGAGAAAGACAGGTATTACCAGTGGACATGAAAGTAAAGACAACTGAGAAAGCCCTGTAGATTCTTGGCTAGACATCTGATACTTAAACTACAGTAGTATAAATACCCATCATAGGGTTCCGAGATTAGTTATCAGATCACAAATTGCTCATGTATAATATGATAATGTCACACAAATTTTCCAGTTTACAAGCTGAGAACAGAATGATGAGCATGACTTGTCTTTACTTTAGTCTCTTGCTGTTCATTCATTCTCTTGTGGCTCACATGGCCTTTGGTCAGCTCAACATCACCACAGATGCAACTTCTCTTCTTGCTCTCAGGTCCAGTTTAACCTCAGATAATCCTGAAACTGATTTCTTGATTCGGAACTGGACCACTGGTTCCTCCATTTGTGACTGGTATGGCATCACCTGTGCCTCACGACACGAGAGAGTCTTGGCACTGAACATCTCATACATGAGTCTAGGAGGATTCATACCTCCCCACATCGGAAATCTCTCGTTCCTCACTGTCCTAGATCTTAGCGGCAACATTTTTCAGGCCACCTTCCTCCGGAGATTTCCATTTGCATCGACTGCGATATTTGTTATTGTCTTTGAACGGTTTCACTGGTGAGATCCCCACGTCAATTGGAGCCATGCCCCGACTTACTGCTTTATCACTAGCAGAAAATAGTTTCGCGGGCAGAATCCCCGGGTTCCCTTTTCAACATATCAACACTCACAGCTATTGACACAGGATTCAACCAACTTGAAGGGAATATTCCACCAAATATTGGTTCATTGCGCAATTTGGGATATGTTGATTTCTCATCTAACCGGCTCAGCGGCCCTGTCCCTGACTCACTATTCAATATTTCGTCCCTGGAATGGATTAATCTTTCATCCAATCGCCTGACTGGGAATATTTCAGGTGAAATGTGCCGCAATCTTCCCAGGCTTCTCGTTCTGTTCTTGACGAACAATCAGCTTTCTGGACAGATACTATCAGGACTGGACCGGTGCTCACAACTTGAAGTAATCTCATTAGATAATAACATGTTTTCAGGGCCAATACCTAGTGAGATTGGAAATATGGTGTGGCTTAGAGCTGCCTTTCTTAGCAATAACAGCTGGACAGGTAATATTATGCAACTGATTCATCTAAATAAAATAGAACCTTACAAACTGCAAAGAATGAATTTTTATCTCCATTTGTAAACTGATTGCAGGTGAAATTCCTCCAGAGATTGGCAATATGTCTAGTTTGGAGGAACAACACATACAACATGCTTCACTGAGAGGTAGCTCATCCATTCTACTCTTCTCCATTCTCTAGACAAACGCTTACGCACATTGAGTGAACCATTATTACAGGTTCCATAAATTAACCTACAGCTGAGGGGATTGTCCATGGATGAGAATGGCTTAACAGGCCTCCTTCCCGCATCACTATTCAATATATCAACTCTAGTCATTCCTTTGGAATAACCTTTCAGGCAGCCTCCCATCTTGTCTTCACTACAATCTTCCGAATCTTGTAAACATTTCCTTAGCTGCAAACAATATAACTGGAAATATCCCTGATTGTA
Organism: Plantago major; assembly: GCA_026545765.1. NCBI lineage: Eukaryota > Viridiplantae > Streptophyta > Magnoliopsida > Lamiales > Plantaginaceae > Plantago > Plantago major. The sequence continues at coordinate 1,594,371 of CM048843.1, read as the reverse complement.
TTTCCAACTCTTCTAGATTAACGATTGTTGAACTTGAGACGAACCAATTCACTGGTTTTATTCCTTCCTCTCTTGGTAGCTTGAGATTTCTCACGCGTCTTAATCTCGAAGGTAACAGTCTCACTACCAATCCTTCTTTGGGCTTAAGCTTTATCTCTCCTTTGACCAACTGCCTCAGCTTGGTAATTCTTGCCATATCTGGAAATCCTCTTACTGGAAATCTTCCCTCAACAATAGGGAACTTTTCGCCCCTTGAAAACCTGCACGTGGAACATACTAGAATCACTGGTAGAATTCCTGATGAAATCGGTAATTTAAGCACTGCGATTTTCATAACACTTGGCTACAATAACTTGAGTGGTCATATGCCAACTACGTTAACGAACCTGCTGTCCCTACAACAGTTATACCTTGATGGCAACCAGTTACAAGGATCCATCCCTGAGGAAGTGTGTGAAATGACAAATTTATTTGCTTTTTATCTCTCTGCAAATGGATTCGCAGGAGCTATGCCGACATGTTTACCTAACATAACCAACTTGCAATATCTTTATTTGGATTCTAACATGTTATCTTCTAACATTCCTGAAAACCTTTTCAGCCTCAGCCAGCTGCGCGAATTAAACCTGTCCGATAATTATTTCACAGGCAGGATACCTGAGAATATTGAAAATCGTAGAGCAGCAATGATGATCGATCTCGGTATGAACCAATTATCCGGTACAATTCCTGCCTTGTCACCCAGTCTGGAGAGCTTGCTCAGCTTTTCTTTGTTCCATAATCAATTAGAAGGAACCATTCCCGACTCATTTGGTGACGTGTTATCCCTGGAGTATCTCGATTTATCTCACAGCAATCTTGTAGGAGTTCTTCCCCGGTCATTAGAAGCACTCTTGTACATGGAATACTTCAATGTTTCTTTCAACAGCTTATCAGGACAAGTTCCTACCGGAGGCCCTTTCCGGAATTTCACGAGTGAGTCATTCATGTCGAATGCAGCACTATGTGGTGATTCTTGGCTTCAACTCCCATCATGTCCACGGGAATCACACAGGAGACGAGTGCCTTTAGCAATTGTAATTGTTTTACCAATCATAGCAACCATTCTCTGTCTAGTTACTGCTTTCGTGCTGATAAAATATCAGAAAAGGAGAAAAAATCGTCGCACTCAAGACCAAGTTCCTGCATTAGGAATCGAACATGAAAGGATTTCAGACCATGACCTTCAGGTAGCAACAAATTGTTTCAACGAAAGCAATTTGCTTGCCACTGGAGGTTTTGGTTCAATATATAAGGAAAGCTTTCTGATGGCAAAGTGGTTGCAGTAAAGGTATTCAATCTTCAAAGTGAAAGTGCACTTACAAGTTTTGACAGAGTGTCTGGTACTACGTAATCTTCAGCACAGGAACTTGACCAAGGTAATAAGCAGCTGCTCAAATCTTGACTTCAGAGCTTGGGTTCTAGAGTATATGCCTAATGGGAGCTTAGAGAATTGGCTGTATTCCCATAACAATTTCTTGGATATCTTGAAAAGATTAGAGGTGATGATTGATGTTGCAGCAGCCATGGAATATCTCCACCATGGTTATTCAACACCAGTAATCCATTGTGATCTGAAGCCTAGCAATGTGCTGCTAGATGAGAACATGACCGGCTATGTGACTGATTTTGGCCTTTCCAAGTTATTTGGATTGGGAGAGTTCATTGCTCGAACCAAGACCATAGCCACCGTCGGTTACATTGCTCCAGGTAAGCAGGAATTATCTCACTTTCTATATATATGATTGAGGTTTAATTAGTTTGTTCATTAAAATTGCCTGATAAATTTGTTGATGAACTTACTTGTTCAGAATATGGATCAAGAGGACTGGTATCTTCGAGTTCTGATGTATACAGCTATGGAATCTTGCTGATGGAGGTGTTTTCGTGAAAGAGGCCAACTGATGAAATGTTCGATGGGGATATAAGCCTGAAAAGTTGGATAGCTAAGTTCTGCCCCAATGAGATAGTCCATGTTGTTGATGAAAACTTGATAGTGACAAGGGCAGTTGAAGTTGCAGTGCTTAACAAGAATCATGGAACTTGGTCTGATGTGTTGTGAAGTAGTGCCTGAAGAACGGATTAGCATGGAAAATGTGGTAGTATCACTGAAGAAAATCAGAATAGAATATAGTAAAGTAGTCTTATGCTGAATTGCACTTTGGAGATTTCATAATTTAATAGGTGTGGGAGTCATATTTATTATTTAAGGACTGAATTGCACTTTGGAGATATTAGCGGGGCAAAATTGAAATAGTAGCAAATTGTCATCTCTTTCTATTTTACTATTATTTTTTCTTCTGTATTCCTGTTTGGAGCTGAAAGTTATGTTCTGTTATCTTGTTATCTATATCCCTAGGGTTTATCACTCAAGTTTGAAGGGAAGCTCTAGGGTTTAGAAATTTCTCAACTTCCAACAAATGGAAACTTCTCTCAGGTATGGCGGAGATTCCAAGTCCCTCAAAATTCACGCCAAGGAAAAGTACCCAATTGGTTCCAATGCTCTCTGCCAGGTACTGCTTAATTTCTCATCTCTCAAACAATTCTGCGTCTTCAAATTCCCTTTGCACCTTTTGATTTTTGAATAAGTATCTTGTTGATTATCTTGTACTAAGTTTAATTGCCAGTTGCTGAAATTAATCAAATTCATGTCCTCGTTTCCAATAATTGGCAGCTTCAAGGAGAGCTGGACACTAAGATTGGTGCTCCGACTTGCGTTAGTGCTATGATAAGATACTTCTATCCCGAGGTACGTTAGATATCTTATCTGCAATGTAGCTAAGAAACTATGGTATGATGAATGGATATGAAAAGATTGGTTTTTTAAGACTGTGGATTGACTTATTTGTTGAATGGCCAGTTATCGATCAGCTTTGGGGCGGGAGTCGAATGTCATAGGAACAAGAAGTTTCACTATAAGGGTCGTGCGAAGAAGTCCTTTCAAGTTACTACCAATGGGACTGCGAATTTTAATGTTAAGGGTCGTTGCACTGTCGATGAGGACCTTAAACCGGTTGGTTTTTATTTTTATGGTGGAAATTATGTTGGTTTATGGCCTGTGATGCTTGTTTTGTTTCATCTTGTGTTTTGAACATTCTGTTGATCTTTGAATTGATTGTTAATCCGGTGAGCCATTATTTCACTAATTTACAATGTTGAACAGGTCAGCTATGAGGGGGGCGTGGAATTTGTTTGTACCGTCTTTGATGTTAAAAAGGACCAGGACTTGCGGGTAAAGCTTGGATATGATGTCTTTGATAAGGTACATTGTCTTTCTGTTAAAGTTTGTAGGCAGCTAAATTGAGGTGTCATTTCTCCTCAGCACCTGACGCCGAAGCTGAATTTTGATTTGGAATTTTAATGTAGACTTCAGTTAGGACTATAATTCACGATCCTGCCTGCTTGCTAAGTGCTAACAGTCGGCTTAATGCTGTTCGTGTTTGGTTTATTTACTTTACACTCACGTAGTGAAGGGTGGATGGCTTGATCCTGCTGGTGATGGTTCAGTGAAAGGGGGGGGGGGGGGGGAACTAAAGTGTTTCAACTTCCTCAGAGAGAAAGCGTTCCTGCATTAACAACTAACTCTGCATGTGGCATAAGAGCGATTGTTGAGCATATAGCTTGACCATCTAAAATCATGCAACTCTAGGAATATGAATCAAAATTAGTACATTATGATGTTATGGAAAAAAAGGGGTCTAAGAGTGGAAAGGTATTCAAGGCTCCCTTTGGTTTCGGGAGAAGTGAATGAGGCTAATCAAATTATCCTCGAAAATAATTTAATGGCATTTCTATAATTTCCTTGGGAATTTTCTTCTTACCTATTTTTGGTGTGAGAGAGAACTGGTAGTACAATATTATGATTAATTGGAAATATCCTGATCTTCTACTCTCTTTTTTTTCGACATGAATCATTTGTTTCCTTCAATCCCAAAAAAGAAAGAAAAATTACCTTTCCCCATTTTCCCAAATCAAAGGGAGTGTAAGAGTCAAAGCAGAACTAGGTTCTGCAATCATAAACACTGCAGAATCAGTACATTCTGTTTGTAATACCTATGAAAGCTGGAATTAATTGCACTATGTATGGCTATTTGAGTTTGATAAGAGGTACATGTGGAAGTTGATATGAAGCTTGAATATTCCTTACTCTAATAGAGCCTATTGGTAGTAAATCCTGTGAAAGCTATAACTGATTTTCATGACTGTTCGCCACTTTTCCTGCCTTTGACAAGGTCATTATACAAGTACTTACCACATGTAAACTTTTATAATGCAGAAGAAATTATCACTACTGTTAACCAATTAAACTATAAAAGTTTGCGTTAGATTGCATTGTCTTGGAAGATGTGCCCAATTCTGATACTGTTGATCGCGGGTGTTATTTTTACTGTGAAACATTACTTGTCTCTTTCTCCATAACAATCCCTCAGTTTTTGCTGTTAACTAAACGGTCTAAACCCTCATCTGTTCAACAATTAAGTTCGAGTAGAAAATGTAAGAACTAATTAGAATTTCAAATAAGCTCCTGAGTATTGACTGGATGAATTTCAAATAAGCTCCTGAATCACCTGACCTCATGTGGTCTTTGCATATTTTCCGTTATTACTTACTTTGACTACTCAACCCAATCAAATTCACAATTTGAGTTGTAAAGGCAAGACATATTACTTGTTCACTATATCAACTGTTCTGTGTATTATCAATCCTAAGTTAGGAGTTGGACAATCGGTAGAGCAAACATAGCACTTGAATGGGGACAGGAGAAATTACTTTCAACCTTTCGGTGAACCACTAATATTCGTGCCAATTCTTGTAAAACCCGATATTTTCCTAAACAATAGGAAAATCATATCATTCCCACCCCCAAATGCATGGCACAATCTTCTTCTTTATACTAATTGTAATATGATTTTTCTATTGTTTAGGAAAATCAAATATTTTACAAGATTTTCTCATTTCGTCTTTTCCTATAGTATAAATCACAATGCTTGAACTCTGTCACTAATTGTATTTCGTCTCAGATCCCATACTTGCAGGTTCAAGAAAACAATTGGACCTTCAATACTGATGGAAATCGCAGATGGAATGTGAGGTACAACTTGTGAGAGAGACAGTTTCAAAGGTTTATGCTTAGGATCTTCATTTGAAGTCATTTTTTCTTTCTCTTAGAGCTCATTTCTGCCTAGTGCTAATAAGCGCGGGCATAACAATGTTATATTCAATTTAGCGCTAAATGTTTAATGAGCCATGTTCTGCTACATTATCTGTGCGCACCTATACATTATTACTTATAGTTGATTCGTATATTGAGCTTTGAATATCACCTTATCGTGTTTTTTTCTGCGAGTTCTCAACATAGCTAAGCTGGTGAGAAGTATTCTTCAATGAAAACCACTTGATAATAAATCTCTACTGAGAAAGAAACTGAATTTGGTTTTTGGAAACCGTTAAGTTTCTGCAATTAACAAGTTTCAATCTCAGTTTCTAGAATGAATCAAGGACTTCTCTTTGGACCACTTTCTGGATCTGAACCAAGTCAAGCCACTCTTTCGGCCCAAACGTATTCAAATCCATCACCCTTCAATGTCCAAGACTCCAGTCAAGCTAGTCTTTAGGTTGTGTCAATTTTGGAAATTAAATTAATGGCACCAAAATTAGACTCTAACTAAAGGTGCAAAAAATGAAAGCACCACAACTTAAAAGTTCCATTTTCAAAAATTTCCAAGTTTCTAACGTCGCTTTGCTTTGTTGAGGTTGATATTAATAGGGATGGTAATTTGGTCCACCAAACCGACCCCGGACAATTGTCAATCCCTAGTGATAACTGATAAGTTGCTACATAATTTAGAAAATGAATTAACAAACTTACTGCACGACCATTCGTTTATCATCTACCAATTAGAATTCACATAACATGATCAAACTAAACAGAGCTTTAGTAAGAATACATCCGATCCAAAAGGGTTATAAGCTGCAGATTGGGTATATTATCAAACACTCCTCCATATGTAATGAAGAGCCGTTACAGTGTGATTATGTAACCGAGACACCTCATAATCAAAAGGTGCCGGTTCAATTCATCATGATAGCGATTAGCGAACATAGGCCAAAATAGAGAGCATGGACCAGCTGTATCAAGTGATAGGAGTAGGACAGCCGGACAGGCAAGGGAAGCTCCTAGGCGGCTTCTTCATGTTGAAGTGAAACTACAGATGCATTCCATAAATAAGTCCAGGTTCCATGCAAATATGCAATACAAACAGATGAAACAACTGGTTGGTTTATCACTTAATAATTATGAGGAACCCAACTTTGAATGCATGTCATTTGCTTAATTTGTCCTGATCCTAGCCTGCAGGTTGACTAGTCGACTCCAGTAGGCTAGTTTTCTCTATTGCATTTACTCCATACCTCCAAATCTTTGGCGTCTTTGCTTCGTGTTTTGCTTAAAGATCATTTTCATGCAATGCAAGGTCTTTTTTTAATTATTAATTTGTGATTAATTTTGTGCTCATTGTTTCGGTGGCTGGTTTAACAATGATGATGATGATTATATTTTGGCCCTCTAGCTTTTATTTATATGATGGCAGGCGTGTTTAGTTTATACTAACCTGCCACATAACTTTCATGCATTTGCCCGTTTTAGACGTCATACTCATACATAACTTCATACATTATTAAAACAGAAGCTACCCTGGATTAATTTAATTATGTTTTGTTAGTTCTCCATCCAATTTCTTAAGTTATTTAAAAGATAGATCATGAGAATTGGGAACTTGTAGTTGTTTAACGTGTGGAGCCGAGTATCACAGTTCTCGAGTTCGGCTTGAGCTGTAATCAAGCCTGAGCTTGGCTCGTTAACATAACGAGTTAATTTTTTAGCTTGAGCATGAGTCACAATAATTAAACTCAGCTCGATCGGCTAGTTCAGGTTGATCTTGATTGAGTTCAAGCTTGTTACCGAAAAATATATGTAAATATTAAAAAATACTATATTTAACCGAACCTTAAATAGCCTAATCAATTCTATTTCTAGTCGATTATCAACCAACCAGGTCCTACTCAATTCGATAAAATACGAACACAAAGTTCGTCTCAAACACTTTACCAAACGAGTCGGGATTGAGCTTTTATGAGCCTTTTAACCAACTGAGTCACATTTGCATATGATCATTACATGTTTATTGTTTACACCGACATAAATGGACCGGAAATGGAAATTTTTATTAATTAACTTTAGCAGAGTAAAGACTAATAAATTAGAAGTGTAAGTTTGAAGTGTTATTAATAAATTTTGGACCTTAAAAAAAAAAATTGAAGGATTGAAGGAAAAAATGTTACTAAAGTAGCTAGAGTTGCAAAAAGGTCTTTGGATTGCATGTGAATGATCATCTTCTTCGAAGGTGTGAATAGAAGAACATCACGTTCTTGGAGATTTCTTAATATTTCCAACGCAAAGCAAGCAACTTGATGTTTTTTTTTTAATTTGTTGTTTCCATTTCAATTTGTCCTTTTACGCAGTAAAGAGCATTCATTGATATTATCATTATGGTGTTAGCTAGAGACATGTCTAAAGGAAGCTGATTCGCAGGTACAAATTTTACAATACAATATTAATGATAATACAGCTAAAGTGAAAAGGAAGAAACAAAGACTTCAACTTTGTAGCAGAAACTAATGTTTGTTCCTTCTCTTTATCTTATCCAAACCACCAATCCGTGTACCCAACAGTACGAACTGCGTATTATGTTTCTGTTCATCAATTAATATTAATTTACTCAAATTTTAAATTAGAGAAATCATTCAAGTTTTATTGTTAGGTCCAAATTAAGTTCACAATGGGATGATTGAGGGTATAATTATAGTGATCATGTTGCATAACAACTGGTATCAGTCAATCAGTGTATCACTAATTCCTATCAGAGCGTGAGGCTCAACTTAGAGAATAAACCGGCCCGACCCAGAAGAACGAATAAACTCTGTGGAGCTCTATATAAACGCCAAATAGGTGATGTTTCGGTTATAGGCATGTGGCTCTGTCCAATGTGTGGGGTTCGAGGTGTAATGGAGAATTAATATAGATGAATATTCCACAACTCTCTCTAAAAGTTCGAGCTTTTTAATGAAATTAAATTCTATGTAGATATAGAGCATTTAAGTGTATTTGACAATCAAATTGGAGGTGTGTTCCAGATATAGAGTATGAAAGTTTGATTAGAGGTGCTCGTTTGAGGGAAGGTTCGGTAGTTGTTTATACGTGCAAAGTAGAGGTGGTGAGCTCTAGAGAACAAGTGAGGGGGCTGTTATCTAGAGAACAAAAGAGATGATCCAGGCATAGTTCTCTGTTTGATGGGAGGATTGTTTTGATATACAGATGAAAAGAATAATGAACATAACGCGGCATTTGGTTTAGGTGTTATGTGCATACTATATTCCATTCTTTATATGTTAAAAATGCGGGTTTCACGTGTCACTTATCCTAGTAACTTGTTCGCATGTGACAGGAGTATCAAAGTGATCATCATGTATATGTATGGAATTTGTTTATGTCTGCACGGAAAACTATAGTGTAAGAATTTTGCTACTTCCAGATCAGTTGACCATTGCATCTAATGGATAAGATCAGCCAGGCCCTTATTGTCCGGCAATATCTTCTCATGTTTAAATTAACTAAAGTGTCGAATTTATGATTTCAAGTTTCCCGTAACTTGTTTTAACCTTAAGCTTCATCTGAAAACTCATTAATTTTAATTTATTTCAGTTCAGTTCAGATTTATTCAGTTCAGTTTAACTCTACTTAGTTGTTTTTTATATTACACTACAGTTCAGTTCAGTTCAGATAAGTCTTAATCTTTTACTACAAATTAATCTGAAACTATAATTATTAAAGTGATATTATAAAAGCATCTGTAGCCGAGTGCCAGGCTGAGACACCCCGTACCCAAAAGGTCATGGATTCGATCCCTGAAATGGGTGTTTTATCTCTCTGTATAGAGAATTATTGAAATAGTGATTAGAGATTTATTGATGATAAAATTTGTCCAATTTTAAGTATTATAATTGTAATATTGTATCTAAAAAAAAAAAAGTTTAACTCCATACTTTTATTATGTAAATATCTCAATTACATTTCCTATATCATTTAAAATTAATCTGTAGTTAAAAACGAAAATCAAATGAAAACTTCAGGCGGACTAGAGAAAGGTATAAAATTGCTTTCGCCAAGTAGGATATGTTTGTACCAATTCTGGAGCATATTTTGTGAGAGATTGTTTCTCGAAAGTACACAATGAACATCACTATTGTGTTACAATTGTTACATTTTTAACTACAAATATCACATATTTAGAATTGCATGTAATGTAAATATAACATATGTGTATTATGTGCATGATTTTTGTACTTAATAGAGATATTGATATGTTCTCACAATTTATCTTGGAAAGTTTGTATACCATAACAATAGTATTAACACCAATTTTGAAGGTTTTAAGCTCCATGTTATGATCTATTGTTGCAAAATTAGGCAAGTTGAGTACTTAGAGTTATGATATGATTATTAGCGTTGTATTCTGCTCAACATATAAATTAAAATTAAAGACCAAAACCATTAGTAGTATAATTTAACAAAGAGAGGGACGTGTTACAGAAACTACGGTCCATTTGAACAACTCGAATACATTAAATATCGAATACACTCGTTGTCCATTTGCATTTCTTGACTCAGAACATATATAAGTACTAAAAATTATCTCGTATAGTTACATTGAGATGGACACTTACAAATAATAATTAGCCTCTCCTTTCACCATAATTACTATATTAATTTAAATCGAACTAAAGCTCTCCAATCAGGGTGATTAAATGGACTAAGTAGTTTCAGCTGCTATACCATAACTAATAAACTAACAAACTTAACGCCCTATTCGAAGAAAATCAATATCACACTACTAAACTGATCTATGCATGTTACATATTTTACTGCGCCTTACTAAATTAAATCACGTTACTTTGTCAATTCTTTACCGTCTAGATATATATATAGAGGTAAAATTTCTTCGATCCTAAGGGATACACCGTCCAACTCGGATCGATTTTCCCTAGATAATTACGTTTCCAATCTCTACCTAGAAGAGTAGAAGACTATGGAAACTAGATTCATTTGTCTTCTGATTACTACTCGACCAAATGTAATATCAAATTTTGGAAGAAAAGTTTGATTCAATTATATATAGATCGATATGATGTCTCATACTCTCATTGATAGTGATTTTAACTGATATGGATAGGAATCGCCATACAATATGTGTCCAAGTGGAGTTGTAATCAATGTACCTATAATTCTTAATTAAATTCAGTTTGGTGACTGACTGACTATTCACTAAAAGATCCAAACATATACCGTTGTACTGGTGGATCACAATTACCCTTTTGCAATATATACTATCTCATCTCGATCTCAACTTCATTTCGTATTAATTTCACTTTCAATTTTTCATACTGCCTTCGCTATTATATTCAAAATCAATTTCTTTCATATTTTTATTCATTTAATATCACATTTTCAGAACTACTTATACACTTTATTTTTATCTTCCGAGTACATTCAATGAGAAGTTGAGTCGGAACGGATCGGTACCATTTTAAAGTTTATATCAAGGAGAAGAAACGAACGAATTAAGTTCTACGACAATTCGTTCGAACACAACGGATTAATGGATTGTGGTTGTACAACAAGCCTGAGTAGTTGTACCTTTCAGTTACTTCTGTTAGTTAGGAAACAGAGCTCTATATAAAGAGACTCTCGAGTAGAATTACTCACTTCATTCATTTTCTCTATTCATTGTAATACACAATTCAGTTATACAATTTGATTTCAATATGGTTCTAATCGATCTTGGCTTCCGTATTCATCGCAAAATCAATTTCGATTTCTGTGATTGTTTCTTTGTTCGTCGCAATTTTTTTCTGCGATTGTTTCGTTCTCATGGCGTCTGATCCAATATCTGGTGTTGATCATGTTCGTTTTGGTGATGAGCAAGTTCCAGCTCCAACGATTTCGAATTCTACTAGTATTTCTGTTCGTAATCTCAATGATGATCCATCTTCGATTTATTATATCCATCCAGCTGATTTGCCTAGTACGAAAGTTGTTTTTGAAACTTTTAATGGTGAAAATTTTGATGCTTGGCATAAAGCAGTTATGATGTCGTTTTTTGTCAAGAACAAGTTGATTTTTATCAATGGTTCAATTCTTCAACCTGAGTATGAGGATCCTAATTTTCAGTATTGGGCGCGAACTAATGATCTTGTGTTATCCTGGTTGTTGAATTCTGTGGATTCTGAGATTCGTAATAGTTTGATGTTTGTTACTGTTGCTTATGAGGCTTTTCAAGAAATTAAGTCTCGTTTTGCTAAGAGTGATGGTCCGAGGGTTTTTCAAGTTCGTCAGAATTTGTTTCGAATTACTCAAGATGCTAAAACAGTTACTCAATATTACAATCTGTTCAAGAGTTTTTGGGATGAATTTCTGAGCTTAAGGCAGTTGCCTAGATGTTCTTGTGGTCATCTTTCAAAGTGTACTTGTGGTATTGTTATGTGGTTTAAGACTTCTCACCAGATTGATTCAGTGATGATGTTTCTCATTGGTTTGAATGAATCTTATTATCCTTTGAGAAGTCAGATCTTGTTGTTTGATCCCATTCCACCTTTGTCAAAAGTTTTTTCTATGTTTTTTCAAGAAGAGTGTCAGAGATCAATGTCAGTGGTGCCTACAATTTCATCTGCTGTTATGCTTAGTCAGACTAGTCAGGGTAATCAAGTTATTTCAGAAGGCACTGATGTTAATGGTTATGTATAGCTTGTTTAGCTAAACAAGCACCTGGTGGTCAATATAGAAGAGATGGTGGCAATAAACCAATGACTTATTGTACAAACTGCAAGCTCAATGGTCATACTGTGGATATATGCTACTTAATCATTGGTTATCCTCCTAATTGGCAAGGAGCAAAAGGTCAGAGAAGGAATGATAGTAATGCTAATGTTGTTTCTACTGATAGTGGTGCAGGGCATATGTCTGCTAATCAAGATTTGATTGATCCAGCTATGTACAATCAATTTCTTCAGTTTCAGAGATTTCAACTAGCACAGTCTCAATCAAATGTTCATCATTCAGCCTCAGTTGCTATGGGACAACATCACATTGCTCATTCTCATCAGTCCTATTATCCTCATCAGTCTCATCCTAATCAGTCTCCACACTACATTTCTGGCACAGGTAAAACAGGTAAATATGTTTCTCATGCTTCTGTGTCAGGTACTGAATCTGTTTGGATTATAGATACTGGAGCTACTGATCATATGATGGGTAATATGAAGTTATTTTGTAGTACACATGTGCCTGTTTCTATTGTTATTAATCTTCCTAATGGTCAGTACACTATTGCTAGATTATGTGGTTCTGTTAAAATAAATGATTCTTTGATTTTGCATGATGTTTTGTACATTCCTGATTTCACTTTTCAATCTTATTTCTGTTTATCAACTGATTAGAGATCCTAAATAATTGATGTTATTATTCTCATCCACTTGTTTGTTGCAGGACTGAATCTCACAGAGGGATATTTTCTGTAGTAAGACTTTAAATGGCCTGTTTCATGTTCACACAACTTCAACTAAGTCTTGCAATGTTGTAACTTCAAGCAAAGCTGATGTGTTGCTTTGGCATATGCACATGGGCCATGTTCCTGCTATTCAACTGTCTCAAATGCTTCACATTCCTGTTTCTGATTGTAATAATGTTTCACCTTGTGATACTTGTCATTTTAGCAAACAAAAACGTTTACCTTTTCCTGATTGTGTCTTTTACTTGTAATGCTTTTGAGCTTGTTCACATGGATATATGGGGACCCTATTATGTTGAATCTTATGATGGCAAACGTTATTTCCTTACTATTGTCGATGATTTTACAAGATGCACTTGGGTTTATATGATGACAAAGAAATCTGAGACTAGACAGTTGATGATCAATTTTACAAACATGGTTAAAACTCAATTTAATGCAAACATCAAAGTGATTCGTTCTGATAATGGCATGGAATTTATGTTTGATTCTTTTTATCATGAATATGGCATTATTCATCAAACTTCGTGTGTTGAAACACCTCAACAAAATGGGCGTGTTGAGAGAAAATATCAGCATATTTTACAAATCACTCGAGCCTTTCTTTTTCAATCTCATTTGCCTCTCAAATTTTGGAATGAATGTGTTTTAGCTGTTGTTCATGTTATTAACAGGTTACCAAGCAAAGTTCTGAATAACAAATCTCCTTATGAAATGTTGTTTAATCAAGTACCTGATTATTCACATCTAAAAGTGATTGGTAGTCTTTGTTATAGTTCAACTTTGCAGGCTCACGTCGAGCTGATAAATGTGTGTTGCTTGGGTATCCTTTTGGTAAAAAAAGTTATAAATTACTCAATTTATCTACTCTGAATGTTTTTATTTCCAGAAATGTGATTTTTTATGAAGATGTGTTTCCTTATCAGACTAATATTATGTTTCTAAATAGGTCTGATACAACACTTTATATTCTTCTCATGATACTGACATTAACAACTCTATTTTCTCTTATATTCCTGAGTCTGTACAGGCAGAAATTAGTGTTGGTAATGGTTCAAACATTACACCTCTAGATCATGAGATTTTATCTCATTTCAATATTCAGGAAAATTCTGCACATCAAGGAGAAGTTAGTAGTATGTATCATACTACTCAGGACATTGATAATGTTCATACAGATGATGTTCAGGATATTGCTAAAGCTACAAATTCAATTGATAATATTTCAATTGATCAAGAGAATTCTGCAGATTCAGATATCATTATACATGATCCAACAATTTCTACAGAACAACATATAGTCTCCAATGCAGATCTGGGATTAAGAAAATCTACAAGGCAAAGAAAACAGTCAAGCTATTTGATTGTGGATGATATTTCTTTACCTCCTTCTCTTAATGTTTCTCATAATTCTTTTGTTAATGCTTGTATCAGATATCCTATTGCTCACCATCTGACTGTTGACAAGTTGAGTAGTACTCATAGATGTTTTGTAGCCTCTATCTCACAGATACAGGAACCCAAAACATACAAACAAGCTAGTCAATTTCAAGAGTGGAGAGATGCAATGCAGAAATTGATGCTTTAGAGAAAAATCAAACCTGGCAACTCACTACACTACCAGAAGGAAAACATTGTATTGGTTGTAAGTGGGTCTTTCGTGTTAAATACAAAAGTGATGGCACTATTGAACGATATAAAGCATGTTTAGTTGCTAAAGGTTACACTCAAGAGGAGGGAATAAACTATTTTGAAACCTTTTCCCCTATTGTTAAACTAACAACTGTTAAACTTCTATTGAGTCTTGCAGTAGTTAACAACTGGTTCTTGTACCAGTTAGATGTCAACAACGCGTTCCTTCATGGTGATCTACATGAGGAAGTTTATATGACATTACCACAGGGTTATCAACAAGCAAATCAGTCTGCACAACAAGTTTGTAACCTTACTAAGAGCCTCTATGGGCTTAAACAAGCTAGTAGGCAATGGTTTCTTAAGTTGCAGGTTTGCTTGCTTGACTATGGTTTTCTACAGTCTAAAGTTGATACTTCTTTATTCACACTTACTACTTCTTCTTCTTTCACTATCTTATTAGTATATGTTGATGATATAATTCTTGCTGGGAATGATTTATCTCAGATCAATCACATTAAGGCTCATTTGCACAATATTTTTACCATCAAGGATTTATGTGAACTCAAGTATATTTTGGGACTTGAGATTGCTAGATCTGATAAAGGTATCAATATTTCACAAAGAAAGTATACACTTGACATTTTGAGTGATGCAAGTTTTCTTGATTCCAAACCACAAGCCACTCCAATGGACATTAAATGCAAGTTATCAAAGAGCATTGAGGATCTACTAGAATAACCAAAGCAGTACAGAACACTTGTTGGAAGATTGCTTTACTTAGCAATCACAAGACCAGATATTTCTTTTGATGTGCAGCAGCTTAGTCAATTTATGCATCAACCACGCAAACCACATCTTCAGGCAGCACACCGAGTTCTTCGATATCTTAAAGGCAATACTGGCACTGGTCTTTTTTATTCTGCCACTTCTGATATTCAGTTGAAGGCCTATACTGATAGTGACTGGGCAAGTTGTGTGGATACTCGTCGAAGTACAACTGGTTTCGCAGTATTTCTGGGAGATAATCTGATTTCCTGGAAAACTAAGAAGCAAGTGACACAAAGTCGATCATCTTCTGAAGCAGAATATCGTGCTATTGCGAGTGTAACATGTGAGCTTCAATGGTTTCGCTATCTTCTTGAAGATATGAAGATTACTCATCCGAAATCTTCCTTGATCTATACAGACAACAAATCAGCTTATTACCTTGCTCATAACCCAGTGCAACATCAACGCACTAAACATATCGAATTAGATTGTCCTCTAATTCGCGACAAAATTCTTGATGGCACCATAACCTTGTTCCATATCTCCAATCAACACCAGATTGCGGATGTACTTACCAAACCACTAGACGGTCCTTTATTCCAGCGATTCATAGGCAAGATGTCGTTACTTAACATACACGGTCATCTTGAGGGGGCGTATCAAGGAGAAGAAACGAACGAATTAAGTTCTACGACAATTCGTTCGAACACAACGCTTAAAGTATTGTGGTTGTACAGCAAACCTGAGTAGTTGTACCTTTCAGTTACTTAGTTAGGAAATAGAGCTCCATATAAAGAGACTCTCGAGTAGAATTACTCACTTCATTCATTTTCTCTATTCATTGTAATACACAATTCAGTTATACAATTTGATCAATACAATTTGATTTCAATAGTTTAAACCAGGTGGCTGCTATGGTTGCAAACTTGCAGTTGCCAGTGCTCAAGTTTGGCATATTGTTGTTTATTTATTTATAATGAATGGTAGCTTCGGTGCTAGCTCATGTATGACGTAGGAGCTTGGAAATTTATAGTCACAATATTTGACACCTTTTCTATACCATGTATCACGTACTTCCATTTCCACAGGACTTGAATCTTAATTTAATGAATATTTTGATCTAGAATAATCTTGCGTAACAACAATTATCTCCTAACCTTCTTGAAATTTCAACTTAATTTAATTACGTCTGTACCCTTTCGGATTTTTTTATCTTAATTTATTTAGTTTTTTAATCTAGGATAATCTTGCGTAACAACAATTATCTCCCAATATTCTTGAAATTTCAACTTAATTTAATTACGTTTGTACCCTTTTGGACTTTTTAACACTTCTATCTTAATTTATTTAATATTTTAATCGTCTAGGATAATCTTGCGTAACAACGATTATCTCCTAATATTCTTGAAATTTCAACTTAATTTAATTACGTTTGTACCCTTTTGGATTTTTAATAATTATATTGGTTTGTATGGATATCTTTCACTACTTATATTCAACGGTGCAATTATCATGCTCCATTTAACTTGTTCGGTTAGTACTTAGTAGTACTCCCACAAATTTCTTTACCCTTTGAGAAATGAGTTGATTATACGTTAGTTCATGCTCGAAAAAGTGTCCTGTATATTAGGCTTTTTTAATCCATAAAAAAGATTTATTAATGGTCGAACGTAGTTACAACGAGCATAATGATACATGCTCAATGAGTATACTCCATCCGTCTCGTAAAATTTCATACTTCTGACATTTTTTAACCATTCCATAAAATTTCATACATTAATAAAACAGAAGCTACCATACACCAAATAAATAATAAAAAAGAATTATATTTACACACAAATGGCACTTTTTACTACTAAAAGTAAACATTTTGCCACCTTTTCTTTTATAATCTTTCATCATTTATTTTAACTTCTAACTATAGCTAAGGTCAGTTTTATACCTATACAAGTACGAGGAAAGTTTTTTTTGCACGTACGTCAACCCATTTACCATGCTTCCAATTTTAAAAAACCAGAACATGTTCAACATAACCATCCACACCACCACACCTCGAGAGATTTACTACACTTCCAATTTTCACAATCCAAACGAGTTCACTACAACTTGAACAGTTTAAACTTCAAGAAATTTAAAACTACTCTCCATCACCCAATTTAGTTCCTTGAGTCAAGAGTTCGCAAGAAGGTTAAAGGGACTGTTCGACTACAACTACATTAAGTTAATCTTCCATTCCACTTTATAAACTTAAACTTAGATCGTCCCGATCTGGTTATTGGGTTGTGACTTTACAACTAATTTGACGTCTTAATGTCACGTGGAAAGAAAGGAAAGAAAAAACTCACTCAAATGTTGGAACTTGAAAAAAAAATAGGTTGTTTGGTATAGAACTAAAGTTCTGAAAACCGAGTTAGAAACATTTAAATTTTTACATAACTTAAGATTTTAGTTATATACCAATCAGTCACTTAAAGTTTAAATATATTTTAACTTTGAAGTGTGTGCAGTAGTAGGCTAAGAAATTAGGGCTTATGATGAAAATTTAGCTTAGTCAAACATTGCTGTGCCTAATTTAATTATTGATGTAATTTATAACCACAAGCATATTAGCACATTCTTTATAAAAAAATATTTGTATTTTACTACAAACACCCTGAATATTCTTATCACTTATCAGAAACGTTGTTCTACTTTTCTCCCTTCGTATATGTAAATCTCAAATGGGCCGGGTCAAAATTATTGTTCTATCACGCCTAATTTCATGATTAATTAGGAGATTTTATCAACAAATATAATGTTGAAATTATTAAAATAGTTAGCTATGTATAAGATTTATTGAAAAACTATGTGGTAAGATGGTCAATAGGAGTTTGTAACTAACAAACTATTCAAATTCCAACTAAACGTTCGTCTAATATATTTGTATTGCCTAAATAGTTAAAATAAACTCATCGAACTTAACTAGCTTTTTCGTGTTTCATTGCTCCATAACGTGGTTAATCTTCTTCTCGTAGTCATACAATTGAAGACTAATTGGATGTAATGAGAGAAGAAACAAACGCAACAAACGTGAACCACACAAAAGGCTAGCTAGGGAATTATATTATCCTTTGCTTTAAACTTGTAAAACAAATTACTTGTAGTACGAAGCAAACTTTTATTGACTTGTGTCCTGCTATGTACATAAAAATGCCAAATTATCGAGTCCCATATCCATGTGCTATCCTTTGTTTTATTTGTAACCGTACTAACAATGGTGTGACAATATCCACGTGACCAAAATTAATTCATAATTTGGATATAATGAGCTACTATGTTTTTCTATTTCGTTTTTAAATTCGTACGATATTTGTAAATATCATGAAAAATCAACCAACTATATTGCATTAAAAGACAATAGTGGCATAAGCGCACACAGTTTGTACACGATGTGATGTTGTTCCTACCAATGCCCACAAAATAGATACTTTGTAGTACTACATATGATTATGATAACCATGTGAGTTGCGACAATAATTGTGTTGTTAAAACTTACATAAATTGAACTGTGTTTTTAAAACTCACTACATGATCGAACTGTGTGTTGTTAAAACTTACATAATTGCACGATTACTAAGTGTACACAGGAGACGATCATGGTCGTCTTTCAAATTTATTAACAAGTTACGTACAGACCAAGGGACGAGATTGGAGTGATCAAGTTTTCAAGTTTTTGGAGTTGAATGCTTTTGTGATGAAAACAATTGGATAAATTCGTTGTGGTGTATGTAATTAGCATGTTTCGCAATGTAACAATTGTGTGCTGTAGGAAATTGTTATTGGCTTGGTTTTGAACCCTTGATGATAGTATTCTTGAAGACTTTGTTAATGCGAAAAGAATTATACATGCGTATTTCATTTATATATTGAAGTTACGAATGCAAGGGCCTCATGTCATTTAACTGGGATTTTTCATCAGCGAATTATTCAATTATGTTGGGATAACATATATCATAATTGATTATAAGAAAAATGTTACCCTATTTATATGTTAGATCTTCAATTAAGTTATGTCTCATGCATATTTCAACCGTTGATCATAAGACTGACATGACTCCTATTTGGGAGTCATACTTATAGTATACGTTAGATACACTCAAGTAGAAGCATGATTGCCTGATTGGTATCATAATACGAACGTAACATACACTTTTAAAAAAGACTTAAAGTTTCCCATGATTCATACCTTTTACACATCAATTTCTTGAATCCAAATTCATTCACAACATGCAAATTAATTTTATCAATAAACGGATAAGTATAAATATATACTGGTAGGTCGGAGTTTCACATGATTTGAGAGTCTGACTCGAACCTTACCCTCATGAAACTATTATGGATCATGACGAATTGTACAGTTACTGACCACTACATTCGTGCTAGAGTAGTCCAAACTATGTAACCAATTACCGCACCAGACACTTTAACAAATCGTAAGGACACCAAATTTTACGAAACATGCTCTCCTTACCATTAACTATAAAAAAGAAGACATTATTTATACCTAGATCACCTGTAGAGAAATGCGCAAGCAAGAGCGAAAGTATGAACACAAATGCATTAGAAAGACATGATTGCACAAGCGCCTTAAAGCTCACAAGTAGCATACACATCAATTTTGAAAGATAACTTGAAAATATCATATTTTACCAATAATACAAAATAAAAACTAATAAAAATATATCATACATAATCATAACATTTGATAAAATAAATTATCGTAAAATTAATCATATCTTTAGAACTAATAAAAAACGTAAATTAAATTAAAGAAAACCATCACTATATATATACCATATCATGGAAGTTAAATTAACACATAATCTAAACACATATATTGCATGCATAAGTTTTAATCAAAACAACCTATTGATTATGATGTATGTTATTAGTATCAATCTAAAATCGTAAGTTTAGCAAAACTTATAGTGCGCTTAAAGAATAATTGAATCGACCTCAGAGCACCTTAAAACAATAAAAGTATCAGAGCGTGTCTGAAAATCAAAAAAAAGTAAGGTGGTTCTGGTATAGATATACAAGAATGCAATTTATTACTCTTAACCCCCTCTCTCTTTCCTTTCACGTTTCATCACGTCGGATCATCCGTCATACGACAACTAAGAAATAGATAAATTAAAAGCGTCCGACCCGAAATATATACTTAACATGTCCGGTACAACATCAAATAATTTTACAAAAGCTGGAATAAAAGGAAATGGACCATACTATAAACATATGCCATTCGCAAATGACTTACATTTTTTCCTAGTAAACACCCACAGAATTTGATATCAACAACTTTTTACTACTACTACTACTAGTACTATACAAGTTGCTTGCTCTAAGAATTGGAGCGGGAATCTCCTTTACCATTTCGTACGAAAAAGTAAACCGAAACCGTTAACAGAAAAGCAAGTACGCAATTACCCCAAAAGATGAGGAAAAATGAGCAAATTACCAGTACCAACCGTATTTCAAAAAAAAAAGAATTAAACTGATTTCTCCAAAACCCCCAATATAAAAGCACCTCAAACAATCACACACTCTTTCATCTTCTCACACATACACTACTCTCTCTCTCGCTCTCTCTCTCTACAACAACAACAACCTTTCTCTCTCAACAACAACAAAATGACAGCTCGCTCACGGATACTCGCCGGAACCACGACCACCTCACCAGCCGCCGCGCCACCACCGCCGCTCCAAACACTCGACCCGGACTTCGCCGTAATCCTCGCCGCGCTCCTCTGCGCACTAATCTGCGTCCTCGGCCTGGTCGCCGTCGCCCGGTGCGCCTGGATCCGCCGCTTCTCGTCGTTCGCCGCTTCGGCCACGGCACCGTCCGCCAACAAGGGACTAAAAAAGAAGGTCCTGAAAGCGCTCCCGAGCATGACCTACCGCGACGACGGCTCCGACCAGAAGCTGACCGAGTGCGCCATTTGCCTCGCCGAGTTCGCCTCCGGCGAGGAAATCAGAGTCCTGCCGCAGTGCGGCCACGGATTCCACATCGACTGCATCGACACGTGGCTGGCTTCGCATTCGTCGTGCCCGTCGTGTAGGCAGGTTCTAGTAGTTTCATCAAGGTGTAAGAATTGCGGTGAGAATGGTGGAATTGAACCCGAGCCCAGGGAGAATCCGGTCAATAGATTTTTACCTTGATTGGGGGTTTGTTTAATTTTACTAGAATGCGCGTGATAAGTTACTGCCTGCCTTTGTTTTGGCTATATACTACGATCGAGTACTTGAAGTAGTGATTTTATTTTACTTTTTTTTTTTTACTCTGTGATTTTGGATTTTAGGGTCTAGTGTGGAATTAGGGGTAGGAGCAAATCTGAGATTGGGATTGTATAGTGGTGGTGGTCTGTAGATTTGCCTGCAAAAATTGTAGTTTCAATGAGAAGGAATTTCAGAAGAGATTGAGCTAGTTCGTTCATAAATGTTTTTGGGGTTTTGTGTGGTGGCAAGTGGGAAATTAAAGTAATCAATGTGATTTGGTTGGGTTGTTTGTGGAGCAATAACTTCGGACCGACTTTTCTGGGTATGTTATTTTTTCACAAACTTATCCTTCTCATCATTTTGGTTGTAAGAACGCGAAAATGGTGGTAATAAATTTACAAGATTTAAGTGTTTAGCTTGTCTGAAGATTTGGATAGATTTAACGGATATGTAAATGTAGTAGAGACTATATTAAAGTTACTAAAGATTAAAATTTCTGTCTTCGGATATGTTTCGAATAATTTCAAGTTCATTTGTTTGCGGTGAGTTGAAACGGATCAGTACATTTTGTACCGTTTCGGTGAGGTTCAAAACTATGGAAGTCACTGCTGGTTTAGAATTGTTTGCTAGCACTTCATTAAACTTGGTCTGTAAATAGCAAGTTCCCGAGTTGATTTTTCTAAACAATCGGTAAAATCTACATCAAATTTATAAACCGGATGAGTGTAACGAACACTTGGATTGAATGTGTGTTGTACTTCCGCATATCAGGTCATGATTTTTACTGGATTTTAGCGTCGGTTAATAGATTGGTGATGAAACATTTTGCCAAGGAAGAGACTGCCAAAAATAGGTGAATCATTACATGCCACAGCATGATATTTTTGTACAACTTCTCAAAGTGAAAATGAGTAGTAGTCCTACTTGTGGATATCTTCAAATTAGACTGAAACTCACCCGAGTTCCTCAATCTCCAGTACCTGCATTGACCTTCTTTTTCAAGTGCTTCAATTGAATGAAAGAACAATTAGCCAGAAAAGGAAAAAAAGAAGTAAGAATGGAATTGGATTGAAAGAAAAAAATATATATATATATTTCATGGAAAATCGAATTTGAATTTTGGGGCGCCTAAATCGATCACAACACCGGGTATTACATGCAAAATTGAATTTGTACTAATTAATACTCCCGTCTTGGAGAACTTCAAACATTAGAGTTTATGCGTAGTTTTAGGTGAACACAAAGTCTTGGGAGAAACGGTCTTTAGTTAATTTAACTAGAAACAGGACCAATTTGCAATTTACCATTAAACATGTGTTTTTCGCGGATCCTCTCGCGGATCCGGGTCAGTATCGTTTTTTGCGGATCCACGAAAAGGATCCTCTCGCTGTTTGATATCATAGCTTTTTGAGTTGAGATCATAGTTTTTTGATATCATAGGTTTTTTAGTTGAGATCATAGTTTTTGGTTTGATATCATAATTTTTTGAGTTGATGTTATAGTTTTTTAGTATGAGATCATAGTGTTTTGTGTTGATATCATAGTGTTTTTCCGTGACATCATACTGTTATTAGTTGAGATCATAGTTTATTTTTAGTCTGATAACAGTGTGTTTTTAGTTGAGATCATAGTGTTTGGTTTGATATCATAGTTTATTGAGTTGATATTATAGTGGTTAAGTATGAGATTATAGTATTTTGTGTTGAGATCATAGTGTTTTTAGTTGGTAAAATATAACATATATCGTTCAATTACATGTACTAATGTTCATACAACTGCCGAGAAAATAACATATAACACGTTGGTATCCATCCTCTAGTATTCTTCTAGCATCCATGTTCCCTTCTGACTTCCGGTGTAGTTTCTGTTCATTATTTGTCTCCAAGCAATGCATTCCTGTAAATTTGTTGAAACAATTTTACTGAGAAAATACTAGAAGTAATAGAGATCATGGCATAATTAATTTAGATCATAGTGACTACAACTGAGATCATAGGGAATATAACTGAGATCATATCCATTATAACTTAGATCATAGCGTATATAACTGAGATCATAGTGATTATAAATGAGTTCATAGTGAATATAGGTGAGATCATATAGGGAATATAACTGAGATCATATCCATCATAACTGAGATCATAGCGTATATAACTGAGATCATAGTGATTATAAATGAGTTCATAGTGAATACAGTCAATAACAAAACTCAAGATAATATTGTAAAAAAACAGAGCACATAATGATTGTCAGGTTTTTAATGAAAACATAGGACATATTCCAGAGAATATAGGTAATATGCTTGATAACATAAGTAATATGCCTGAGAACATAGAATATACAGTCAAGAACAAAACTCAAGATAATATTGTAAAAAACAGAGCACATAATGATTGTCAGTTTTTTTTAATGAAAACATAGGACATATTCCAGATAACATAGGTAATATTGTTGAGAACATAGCACACGTACGAAAGAACATGGAAACGTTGTATATCTTATTTTTTTCGAATTTTAGTTCATGATTGAGGTCTGATTTTGAATGATTACACCACTGGATCATTATGCAAGCACGATTACACCTTGTGAATGCATAAACAACAACGATCTACAATCAAAATACGAAATTATAGACGAATACTTCCAGATCTACAATTTTTCGAACTTGATTTTTCAGATCTAGGTGGAATCGAAGCTATTTTATCATTCGAAACATGAATCAACTATGTAGGAGGTGGTAATTGATCATACAAAGTAAAAAACGATGAAAATATCCACGAACAGAGATTTACCTTCGGTTTCGTTAGCTTTTCTTTGCAGAATCAGGTAGATCGGAGATGTTTTGATCGAAAAATCAGGTAGATTGGAGATGGTTTATCGATCCAGTAGCTTGCCCTTGGTTGTGAGATTCGTAGAGAGAGAATTCTAGAGAGAGAAAGTTGGCTTGAGATGAAAGCTAATGAATGAATAGTGATCCATATTAACGACCAGTTGCTTGCCCTTGGTTGGGTGGCTTTTAGGAACTAGTTTTGGTTTGGAGTTAATATGTAATATTAGAAACTATGTTTTCATGTCTCCATCTATGGGTTGTTTCTTAGGAAACTAACTCTTAGGTGAAAGGTTAAAGTAATTATCGTAACTAAAAATGTGGAAAAAATGTTTAAAATGTGTAAAATTGTTATTGTTTATTATTTGTTATGTGTGGGATAGTTTCTAATAATATATGAATTTCTGTGGAACGACTAAAAATAACTAATGTATGAAGTTTTACGGGATAAAGTAACCATTGGTGAAAGGTTAAATTTCCAAAACAAATCAAATTCACTATGTACTAGCTTGAAGAAACATCTTAACCAAATTTAGGCACGAAGATCCAAGGTACTTAAATTAAGGTTCTTCTAATTCCTAATCAATTCTTTACATTATTTGACAAACTTTTATCTTACACATGTTGATAGAATCACGCATATCCAATCCAAAAACTCAAACTTATAAATAGGTGTTGAACTAATCCATTTATATTAATTTATCTAACTCTCCCTCACTCGTGAGTTCATAAGGAGGTCCAACAAGTGGATAATTAATATGGGTTAGATGTTGACAGTGGAATTCGATCCCTGAACCTCGAGGTTCTTATACATGAAAGAATTCCATCTCATCTACAAGCTCGAACTTGTAGAGGTGTGGAATCTAGTCATTTATATTAATACTTAATACTCCCCCGCACTCGTGGTCATTTTCAACTTCATTGGGGAGGTCATTCGAGTGTAAATTTAATATGGGGTGGAGATTGTCTCCGTGGAGATTCGAACCCAGGTGGGCGTGAGCCAGAGGCTCTGATACCATAATAGAATTCCATCTCATCTGAAAGCTCGAACTTGTAGAGAGGTGTGGAATCTAACCATTTATATTAATACTCCAATACTCTCAAGACTGGCGATTTCAACCTCTTTGGGAGGCCATTCAGTGGAAATTTAATATGGCGTAATTGTCTCCATGAGATTCGAACCTGAGTTAGGCAGAACCAGGACGCTCTGATACCATGATAGAATTCCATCTCATCTAAAAGCTCGAACTTATAAAAAGGTGTGGAAGTAATCCACTTATAGTAATTTATCTGTATTTGTGTGTCATACCACTAAATCAATTTATGTCTACAAAACTTTTAAATACTGATTCGAAACTAAATATATACGTCATTCATTACGAATCAATATTCATAAGAGTGAAGGTAGAGAGTTGAGATAGAGACGGGGGAGTGAAAAATCAATATTTGTTATACAAGAAATTCTACCGACATTTTCGAACTTAACAGGGCAAGGCCGGTTAGTGAACACGTGAGCAATTGGACAGCCAAAGCTCTCGAACCACCAATTTATTTCATGGCTCAAGTTATTCGTGAATTGAGTTCCTTTCAAATAAGTTGCCTATCCATAAATATAACAACGGGAGACAAAAAGAAAAGAAACTGAGCAAACTATCTAGCTTATGTAACAAAATACCTTTCATTTCATGTTGTAAAGGTAAAAAGAGAATATATATAAGACAATGCCTAGATAAAGGGACATGGCATGGCTACTTAACTTAAAATCCAATGTGGAGCTAACTTTACACTTCAAATATGGATTATTTATATATCAAGCTATTGCATAGAGAAAAAGAAAGAAAGCTTTGACTATGGAATAACTAAAAGTTAAGTTTTGAGTGGTGTTAGAAAAGGTAAAAGTGTAAAATTGGGAAATTCTAAGAGGAACAAAAGACTCACTAATGGACCCCCTTTTTTTCTAATTTTACTTTGAGTAATTGATTCCATTTACTTTTGAGATGCATAGTTTCTAAAGCTCAATCATCTACTCATATAGTCCTTGCCATGTGAGGAAAGTTTGATTCTTTACTTGCATGTTGATGAACACTATTGCCACCGTACAAGTGTGTTTTGCTGAAAAAATTGGTACAGTAGCATTTGTCATTGTGAAAATTTTGGCCGTTTGTGTAAAGTCACCTTGAACGTTGTACATGTGCGATTTGACTCTTGCATTTTGGGCTTGATTGGTTCCGAAACGCATTTAGTATTGGTCAAATTGCATATCTAAGGCCCGAATGCATTTGTGGTGTTTGCAGATGCAGTTTGACAACGAATCGTAACGATTGGTACCAGTTTGACACGAAGCATTTTCGATGCGTTTGGGACCTTCGAAACGCACATTCCAATTACATTTGCAGATTGGTTTAGGTGCATTTTCGTATTGGAGAAACCCTAAAAGATGACGAATTGGGGGCATTTGGCGTCAAGACAAATATAGTACACTAATTACTATGACAAAAGATGTACGTATAGTCGATAATCGCTTTGACATATAATTGACGTATTTTGACACCGACCACTACTTCCAGCATCGTTCTGGATGTGAACATAAAGTTTGAAATCTAATTCAGTTATCCGAACGTGCTTAATCGCAATGGCGTTGGACCAAAAATCTTGGCCACAAAAGACTAAATATCCTCGGTGGTTATATAAGACGAATAGTCGATATAGTTAGACATTTATTGATGTTATTGGTGGACATTCAATAATCAATAATCAATAATCGATGATTGATGTGATCGATTCGTTATATACGAGATAGTGATTTATGTATCGTTACGGATATTTTATTTTTTATTTTTTTAAACTTGTTTACCATATTACTATAAGACTATTTAAAATTTGAAATTAATGAAATTGCATTTATAAATATATATTTTAATTAAGAGTATAAAAGTCGTAAAATTTAGAATGATTGAAATATAGTCAAAAGTGATCTCTATTTGTAGAGGACGAAAAATATGAAAATCGGTATAAATTTTATATTTTTATATTTTATATTTTATGAATTACGACGGAAATAAAATAACAAACAATAAAAAAAGTCGTAAAAAAAGCGCCAAAAATCGAACGCGAATACATGAGGATCCATATGCATTTGAAATGTCATTTAACAAAGATTTCAAATGCATATGATCCTCATGATTGAGATTGCGTTCAGATTCGGACCGAAACGCATCAAATCAATCAACAGATGCATTTCGATCAACCATTAAAACGCATCAATTTGCATCGAACCAATCAGGCCCTTTATAAATTCGTATAAACAGTAACAATCCCTTAGAAATTTCACTGTTGTGATGTTTCCTTGAAGTCTCGTACTAGGTGCAAAAGTCCAACATTACACGAGGCTATTGCATAAGAATATTGAAGTGGACAAATCGCAACCATTTAGGGGTGCAAGTGAACATTAAACTTTGATAACATTCTAAGTTCATGAGGTACTTCGAACAAACAAGCCGAGCTATAGGTAGCAAAATGTTTTCTTACCAAGTCTTCAATTGTAGATTTTACCCAACACATAACTATCAATATTTCCCATAATTTTGTAATGCAATATCGTCTTCTCAAAGAAAAAGATCTAAGAAGTTAATTAGTTTTCTTGGTGTCTAATTACAAATTTGAAAGCTCAACTAGTGAAAGTGAGATAATTTAGTACTAATAGTTATCCGCTAAAGAAGCATAATCACACTATGAAGACAACCTAATATTCAAACAACAATCTAACTTTTTCTTGCTCGAATTTACTACTCCAATCATAGAGTACACTCGAGGGATATAGTGAAGTGTTCACCACCTAAATTTTCAAATTTTTTATATGTAATATTTTTAATAAATTTAATTTTCATTCGATTTTACTCCACTAACGTGAACTTCTTTATATTTCGCTCCCCAACATTATATATAATCTCATAATTTAACCCCAAACTTAATATCATGGGTCCATCCCGAATCGAGCTGCAACTTAATTATATTTTGTGTTAGGATAATGTTAGTCGACCTAAACTAGACATAATAGTAGTGTTAATTGTTGTTTAATACGTACAATTGTGGTGAGATCGGACAATTTATTCCCTTTTGATGGTAACCATCCAACAACACCAAGATGGTGAGGGCCCTTGTATTTATAAAAAATTGTATGCCCAATAAATTGTGAACACGTGGGTGGCTTGAATTTTCAAAGTTAAGGTGAACCACCAAGATTAGTTAATTATTAATTAACTTACAGATTTTGTAATGTAATCAGATCACCCTACACGTCATTAATTGGTCTTAGATGGAATCTTTTGGCTGATTTATAAGTTAATTAATCGAATAGTGTTGCAGAAATATCTAACATTTGGCCGGTGAATTTCGTTCATAGGATAGTACGGTCCGATTGATCTACGATTTCACACGTCCAATATTTTTGTTTTTTTATAAAAAGTTACTCCTTTTTCAATTATTAACCTAGCATACGGTCCGCTTGAGACTGGACTAGATTTCATGCGAATTTTAGTTGGCATAAAATAGGTGAGTAATAACTGGTTTTAATCGAATTGAAAAAAATGTGTCTGAGATAGCATTTATGTTCCCTTTTATTGAATCTGTAAGGAGGTTATATATGATGTATAAGAGTTAATTAAAGTGTTTAAAAAATAAGTGGTTGATTTTGATATTTTTAAGGTTGAGCTTCGTGCAATCATCTCTTCGAGCCCTAGTACACTCGAATCCAGATCCGTAAAAGGGAAACTGGAATTGCTAATGAGTTCGAACTGAGTGCCGTGAGATGCATTCAGCGTTTGGCTTCCCTGTTTCACTGATATTAGCATATATGTTCTGCAATTTCTAGTGTTCTTAGTCTTAACACGAACATTACACAGTCTAATTAAATCATTCGCACCTCAAAACCATCAACACGGTAAATTCTTGAAAGCTTAAAGTCAGAACTAAACAAGTTTGGGGCTCAGACCAAACAAACAGAACTCAAGATTCGACATGCTATGGCCCCACGAGAAGGTCAGATGAAAATCTTCATCCAAACATTCCTAGCTAGGCTATAATAAGATCTACGTGTTCAGTTTTTCTTTGTAATGGTGTATCGTCATATGATTCTATTTAAAGCTTCCATTCTCTCCATCAATTTGATAAAATTGTGAACAATGGTTTTGCCTTCATTTGTGATAATGCTTTCCGGATGGAATTGAACTCCCTGCAGAAATCCGGAAAGAAGAATGTCAGTGGCAGTTTCAAGCAAAAGCCCAGAAAAAGAGAGAAGGAACGCAGGGGAGGTCCTAATGGAGAGAGTGAACCTCCCACCTACAAGAAATCGAATCTTCCCAGTGATGAAGATATGCATAGAGTCAATTCTACCAGGAAATGCACTTGGTGAAACAGAAACAACTAGGAAAGCCTGCTCAGTATCCATGATCTATAGGCTATTACAGACAAAATGGAGTACATATAATAGTCATGCATAAGGAACTTATAACAATCAAGTGCATATGGTATGCAGATGAAGTCGGAAACAAAATGGAGTTTAAGGAAACTAAAAATTCACCTGCAGATATCGATACACTTTGTGACGAGCAGCCATAACCAACCCGTCTTCTGTCCATGCAGTTATTTCTAGAACATCACTTGGAAAACTTTCTTTCTCAATAACAAGGCTATGATACCTGCCAGCTGTAAAAGGGCTACAAACAAGATTAATAAGAACAATGAGATAAGTTCATTTTTACACCTAATAGTCTAATAAATTGAAACCCAAGCACAACAAATATGAAATTTACATTAAAAAATCTTCCACAAAGGACTCCAACAACTATATATCACATGAAAGCTGTATTGCCCAAACAAAAATACAAATCAAGCAATTAAGCAAAAACAAGCAACTATGTACATCTCTTCTTGATCAATATCAAGGAGTATTAACTGAAAAACTTACGGCTGACCAACAACTCCAAAAGGTTCGTGTGAAAACAAAGATAATACTTACTTCGACAATCCTGCAAACAAGCCATCTTCGCCACCTTCATTGTAATATACAAGGGAACTCTTCCCGTGCACAGCTCCATATGGAGATCGCACAATTTTTCCTGAAAAAACAAATGGCTTTAATCATGAGAAAGGAAACCAACATATAATTAGAACATAAATTATCAGATGGTACATGGATGAGAAGAGCACGTGCTATCCAAGAGGCCAGAAAGCAGGACATTCGGAGAGCTTATGCCTCCTCATGAACTCTTATTCATGCTGAGAAACTTGAAAAGCATTATTTTAACATAAAAATCTTGAATGAGGGTGCAAAACCCAGAAATTCATGATCCAAAGTCAAAAGGCTCATATTGAATCATCAATGAGGGAAGTTAACTTGAAGCAAAAAATCAGATAACAACATTTTGGAAGCGAAGGTGCAAACCACAAATCAATAGCCAAAAATAATTCTGAAATGGGAAAAGTTTCTACGGAAACAAATATTATAATCCAAGTTTATCTCAAGGCATATCTTCTCATTGTATGCTCATCTATGACCCCAAAGACGAGTCTTCAAGATACTCTTGATTTGGGCTTTCCAAAAAGAATTCCCGTGTATTTATCCTGTGAAACTTCTATCATGAATAGGTTTTACAGACAGAAAATATTAGAGCATATTATGAAATTTCTGTAAGGAAAATCTCCGACTTTTTAGACGGTGTGTTTAAAGTCTAAAGCACTTCTAGAGGTACAAACTTTTACAACTTATGTCCTCTATATAGAGTAGTATAATATGCTTTCTTTAGGGCGTGTTTGGTTCAAGAGAGAAAATTGAATTAATAAAGTAGCTGCACTCAACCTCCCCCATCCACACAACACACACACACACACACACACAAAAACACATGTATATACCAAACCTTTTTGTCCAAATTGTACGGGGCAAAAAAGGACTGGTGTTCCACATGCAGGGATACTAGTTGTGATATTATTACAGGCATAACATTCAGATAACCATACATACCCAAGAATTTCAAGGTTATAGCTCAAAGGAACGAATATGGGGAATTAGAATCTCTGCATTACTGAGGGACTCAGATGATATATGACAAACCCACTCCAGTCAATATCATGCCGCGATTTTAGTGGAGCTAAATCAAATATGTACCTACGAAAATCAAGCAGCAA
This sequence comes from Plantago major, assembly GCA_026545765.1. Classification (NCBI taxonomy): domain Eukaryota; kingdom Viridiplantae; phylum Streptophyta; class Magnoliopsida; order Lamiales; family Plantaginaceae; genus Plantago; species Plantago major. The sequence continues at coordinate 1,563,039 of CM048843.1, read as the reverse complement.
AATTGCCAGATGACCTATAGAATGGACCTGAGGTGCCTAGCCTGAATATCTTGAACAATGCTGTCAAGATCTATCCATAAAAATCTCTCATATTCCTCAATTGTTGTGTTTCAGATAATTTGATCTTTCTACCACTGATCAGGTTAGTTATCATACATGAGAAACAAATCACTGAGTAAATGAGAAACATGTCATCTTCCTAGATTCTTATCACACATGCCAGATATTTTGCTCTGTAAACAACTGTAGGGCTATAATCAGCATTCTATATTGTTAGACATTGCCAGACGAGAAACACTGCTGATTAACACCAAAATTGTAGCTTACATTTGCTTCCAGTAAAGCTTTAAATAAATGGAAGAGCAGGCTATAATCAGCATTCCATATTGTTAGACAATGCCAGACGAGAAACACTACTGATCACAAAATTGTAGCTTACGTTTGCTTCCAATAAAGCTTTAAATTAATGGAAGAGTGCAAACAGTACGATCACCTTAAATTAATCCACCTTAGCAGGAGGGAGAAAAGGAAGCACACCCAGACAAAATAAATTATAAATTACCTCCAAAAGCTTCACCAATGCACTGCAGACCCATGCACACACCAAAAATCGGTACATTAGGTCCAAGCTTCAACACTGTTTCTAGTGATATTCCTGAATCTTGAGGAGTACCTGAACATAGAGAACAACATCAATATATGATGACAATGTAATTAAACACACGGGGAAAAAAGAATGGTACCTTAAAAGTTCTTACCAGGTCCAGGTGATATTAGTATACCTCTTGGATTTTTCCTGCAAAGCAACCAATAATTGTATCTCAATATACACCTTTCTTCACAAGCTTAATCAGATATGGCCAACCACATGCTTATATAGGTAGAGATATAATGAACTAGTGATGTAACAAGACTTCATGTCTAGCGTAGTTTTTATTTCATGTAGCAGACACAAATTGGAGCCTTGAAACTGACTGAGAAATTAAATCTATAACTGCACTCATTTCGCAGAGTAATAGGTAGGTAGCGAAAATCTGTTTCCTGCGAACGCCTATCCAATTCTTTTACTTAGTTTTGATAATGTGATCATCTCTACAACTTAACACATTTCAGAGTACTAGGTAGGTACCGAATATTGACTTTCCTACAAATGCAGACGCACCTATCCAAATTTTTAACTTAATTTCGATAATGTGATCATCTATGGACTACAATCTTCTAATCAACAAAAAAGAGTAATCTTGTATGGTGGGACTTCAATATCTATCAGTCAAATGCAAAGAGAATCGGGATACATCCAAATATGGAATAGAATAGAATAGAAACAACACAAATCAATGGAAATAGGCCAAGAAAAGTGATTACCGCTCTAAGTCATCAACAGTGAGCTCATCATTTCTGTAGACCTGAAAATCACATTTGAGCTCTCCCATATACTGAAATGAAAAAAAAGAAGCAATTAGAAGCTGAAAGTATTGACACAATTAGAATTGGTATTGATATGTATATAAAGTAAATTGAAGGTGAATGACCTGCAGAGATTGTAAGTGAAGCTGTCGTAGTTATCAATGACAATGACAGGCTTGGTGACAATCTTAAATGATGACGAATTGACAGAAGAAGATACAAAAGTGTTGCCGGAGACGGCGAGGGGCAATTTGGGGAAACGAGAATTGTCAGAAATGGTATTCCGGTGGTCTGTGGGGAAGGCGAGAGGTTGGTTCTTGCGTAGAGGAGAAGGAATTGGAGATGATTGTTTCGTTTTGCGGGAAAGTGGTGGCGGAGCTAGGGTGGCCATGGCGGTGATTCAGGCGGAGAAATGTGGCCGGTGATGTTTTGGGTGTTTTTTCCGCAGAGTGTGAGAGTTTTGGGAAATTATGGTCTGCTCCTTTGACGGTGTGTTAATTGTGTTAGGGCCCAATTGTGAAGGGTGAATTTATTAATAAACCCTGTTAGTTTGGTTTAATCGTCTTATCTACCAATCGTTGTTAGGTACTTACGTTGATTGTCTGCGTTCAGTCGGTCTAGTCGATGTTAAATTGGTGTTGATAATGCATCTGCGGACGTCGTACTGATGGTGTTTGTCGTTCAGTCAGCGTTAAATTGGTGTTGGGAAGGATGATGTCAAAACACATACTTTTAATTGAAGTTATGCCATGGAGATGAGACACAAATCGACAGATAGAATTATGCCACATCACAGTGATATAATCATCAGTTAATTGCAAGCATGTAAATGAGTGTAAAATCAAATTTTGGCTCAACCAACACTTTCTTCACATAAATTATAAGTCAAGAGCAAAACGTCCATTTGAGGCATTCCATAAGTTCAATGAAGCCACCAAGAAGTTCAAGGAGCTATTTGAGAAGTTCATACAAAAAAATGGAGAAAGGTGTGTTTAATCCAGAAAGAAGTACTCATGCACTTGGAGAAACGTTAGCAAAGATCCAAATCCACCAAGGAAGATCAAAATCCAGAAGGATTCTAGACGAAGTTCTTGGCGTTCTTCATTTGATTCAAGCCATAAGTTTTGTTTAATTCAAAATCAAGCTGATAAGACATTTAAGAAGCATTTTTTGAAGGTGAAACTCCCTCTAAAGAAGATTAAAGGCCATATTCTAGGACAGTTTAGAAGTGTTTTTCTTATAGTTCATCTATTTTCAAAGAACTTCGTCATCATTCACCACAAATACTCCCATGCAAGTTGATGATTTGATTTGAGATAAAGCCAAGAATCCCTTGAATCGGTGTTTTTCTGACTTTGAAATCACAAAATCCTAGAGCAAAGACTTTGAAGATCTAAGTTCGTTGTTTTAGAAGTTTAGAATCAAATGCTTTGTAATATAAACTGTACAAACATTTAAGATCAAATTAAATTTCATTCTGAGAGTTTTTAATTGCTACAACAACATCCCTCCGGACTTGATATTGTAGACACCAATGGATACATGAAAGGCAAATAGGGCCGTTGTACCCATGGTCTTAATTTGAGATAGAACGGAACACTTAGTATTATTGCATCGAATGCATCGCTAATCCATCAAAGCTTTCATTACCTCCATATCTAAAAAAACTAGTATTAAAAACACAAATGACACGGAAAAATACATGTATGATGTACATAAGGGAAAATTACACTACAATATTTTCAAAAAATATTCACTCAGATTGCAATGGATGAATTCTACTACTACTAATTTGTAATTTTAGCCCCAAAAGGTCTTTACCAGTAATTTTCCCTTCTATTATTATTGTCAACTCTAACTGATTTAAAGCTGTGCCGTGTCTTCAGAAGACACAGAACAAAATATGATTTCTTGCAAATTGCAATAGTTTGACACTGATAGAAATGAAGTGAGATTGTCTATCATCATATTGGCTCTTAGCATTCGCAATGTGCTTGATTCCAGTTATTTGAAGTGTACTTGATTAGTATGGACGAAGTCGTGATTCGTGTTTGATGAAATGCCTGAAAGAGATTATCTAGTGAATTGCCTACCACTCACATTCAGAAAGGTATAATTTTGCATCGTTAGTTGCATTCTGCGTAACTACTTGTGAAGCAGGTACCTTCTATACTAGTTCTTCTTTAACGATCACTTGTTTCTTTTTTACTTCACAGCTGATGTGAAGAGTTGACACAGGCTCGATGACCGTCATGCACAAAACATTGGTGCTCTTGAAGGTCTCACAGCTCCAAGAATGCAGCCAGAACAAGGTACAATGCTACAGTCGAGGTTTATGACACATGGGTGCTACCACTCGGATCCCTCTCACTATTCATAGTATGTCGGTGTGTCCCAAAATAATTTTTTAATCAATCTATGCTTTAAGAAATGAGCAAGTCTTATGGGGACTGTCTTTATACGAGGACTAAAAGAGACCGGCAAACATTAGAGGTTTTTATTCGAAATATTCATGTCATAAATCCACATAAAAAATGACAAAGTGTCACTCATAAAATATTATTCATATTGTGTAAAACATAAGTACATGACATTTTAACATACAGGATACATGCTATTCTAGTGCCGCACATGTGTTTGATTCATCAGAGAACCATATAATTTCATTTTGATTCTATAGAGTTGTTTTCCTATTTAATCATCAACTAAGAAAACAATAATTGATGGGTGAATTGCATTTAAGCCCTCCAACTTGACATCCGCAACGAAAATTGTCCTAGTATTACAAAAGGACTAAAATTGCCTTTTTGAAAACTAAAGGACTACTTTCATCGAGGATGTTGAATTGTAAGACCAAAAATGCAATCAACCAGTAGTTTACAATTGAAAACTTGGACAAATTATGTTTGAACTTTTTCTTCTTTCATTTGAAAGATGTAGTAGAATTTCACTATCTGCAGAACAGAATTTGCTTAACTATGACCATATATAATTTACTGTAATACTCAAATGCATTGAGATAAAGACATACTTAAATGCAATATATACTGGACCAGTTCCAACTCTTGCAACTTGCTTTATGGAAATATTTTAGATTAGTGTTGGATTTGGCTTGATCAATTAGTTCTCGTTGTTGACTAATCAGCCGGAGTTTGCTTTCACAGCTTATGTGTTTTGATGGTATCCTTCTCTCTCTGGACTATTTCTCTTTACCTCTAATATCATTTGTGTAATTTCCAGCTGAACAATGGCCGAAATAGTAGCTGGAGCAATTGCAGGTGCCGCCTTCCAGATTCTCCTTAAACATTTGGTTTCACCTACCCTTGTTGACATCAAGCGCAGGTTCCGTGTCACAGAAGCGGTGGACAAGCTACAAGAGGAAACACGTGTCATTAACGGTATACTTCTTCAGGCTGAGGATAGGCCAGTCGAAGGTCCTTACAAAGATTTGCTGGAAGATCTCGATGGTGCAGCTAACCAAGCAGTGGCCATATTATGTGAACTTGAAGCGAAAAATGAAAAGGTTAGTGGGTGCTGCTTAAAAGTTAACTTATGCATTTCCAAAAGCAAATATGCTCGCGATATAGAAAAGGTTCTTCAGAGGTTTAAAGAGCTTACACGTCGGGCCAAAACAATTCTCACTTTTAAGCAACTTGCAAATAGTTATATTACAGCTCCAGCTGTTGGGCAAGTCGCTCCTGTAGAGCCAAATGGTACTGAGATTGTTGAAGTTCCAGACGCTGCCCCATCTAAGGGGACAGTGTCCGTCACTCTCAACTATAGTATGAGCAAGAGGGAACTGAAGATTCCAGATCTTGAAAGGTTGAGACTGAGTGATCACATAAATACAACTGTCAATTTGGTTAGGGAGAAAAATCCTATCACATTAGTTTTGGGGTGGAGTGAATCAAGAGTTGGTCAAAATAATTATCAGGAGGTGTTGGAAGGCCTCAAACCTCACTCAGATTTGGAGTCTCTGAAGATTATTCGATACAAAGGAAAGAACTTACCAAGGTGGAATATGTTGCATAATAATTTGATAAGCATAAAACTTGAAGAGTGCAGTCGATGTAAAGATATTCCATTTTTGGGCTCCTTTCCAAATCTTGAGAACTTGTCTATAGTCAGTTGTACAAGTTTGTTAACATTAACAGGTCTAGATACCCTTGAGAATCTCAAAAGGATGAAAATAATAAGGTGTGAGGAACTAGAATCAATCTCGTATGCTGTTAGAGGACAGTTAGTAGGCCTCAAATCACTTCGAGACTTGAAAATTGCTGACTGCAAACGTCTGACCTGTTTGCCATGTGAGTTGCTAGAGTCATGTTCTTCCTCTCTCGAGTATTTGTCGATATACAAATTGGAAAGACTGGAGAACTTCGAAGAGTTGGGTTCTTGCATATCAAAAATGCCAAATCTCAAGAAATTACGCCTTTTTGAACTTCCTCTGTTGAAAGGTTTTACCATAGATTTCAGCTGTATTAGGAGGTTGAAGAAGTTGGCCATAGGTGTGTTCCCAGAAACATCGGATGTGGAATCCCTCAATAATTACCTGAGTAGCATTTCAGAAAAGCATTGTGCCTCCCTCAAACATCTTGAATTAGTTGCAGGAAAGAAGTGGGACTCTCTTCCGGATCAGATTGTTCATCTCTGAGGTCTTAAAATTTTAGAGTTACGGGAGTTTGAATTTGAGGTTTTGCCTGATTGGCTTGGGGAATTGTCTTGGGTGAAAGAAATTTGGATAATAAGTTGCGAAAAGTTGTCAAGTTTGCCCTCAATGAAAACCATGCAACGCCTCACCAACTTACGTAAAGTAGACTTGATAAATTGTTCCATGATAAAAAGTGATGATTCCGAGCGGCTCAAGGTCTCCCATATTGAATCTGTCAAATTTGGCAGTACTGAACTGTCTTATGGAAAAGATCTAGCCCAACAATAACTGTGAGTATCATATCGTTCTAGTTCACTTGTATCCACCAGTTGGTTTATGTTTGCACTTAATTTTTATACGCGATCTAATAGTATTGCTACTTTCACAAGGTATGTAGAGCAAACTAAGGAAAGAAGAAGCTGGGAAAGTAAACAAGTGAAGTTCAGAAATGAAGAAGTAAAGATGAAGGAAAAACTCTCATGACTCCAGTACACTTGCATGGATCAAGTGAAACATTTTCTGTATTTAGTCTTCAGTTACAAAGTTAATTAGGGATGATGAGCTCTTTTACTCTATTTAAAGAGTTCAAACTGTAATTAATCTGCTGTAACTTTTCCAATGAATAATGATTGATCCAATTAAACTAAAAGTTTTCATTTCTCAGAAATCAGACAAGTGTCTGAGCTGTATGATCCTAACACTTGGTGGATGGTGGTGTGCTTATGTATCTAGTTTTTGAACTGTCAAACACAAGTTTTTTACCAGAAAATGTAGGAAAAGGGAATTCTTGCAGTGGTTTGGTAGTGATGGAAATAAAATGAAATTGTCTATTATCATGCTGACTTTAGCATTCAGGACATTCTGTGCATGAGTTTCCAAGCGTACTTAAAACAGAGTTGGATATTAAACCATCAGCTTGGAAGATGAAATGCCTGAGAGAGATTATTCGATGAATAGCCTACAACTCTATAAAGCACATACATAAAGGTTTTATTTGGGATTAACAGCTGCGTTTTGGGCAATCTATACCTGTTATACTGTGTTCTTTAACACTCAATTATTTTACTCTACAGCTGCTATCAAGAGTTTATGCTGGCCCAGATTGTCATGCATAAAACATTAGAGCTATTCAAGATCTTTTTCGGGATAATGGCAGCTCCAAGAATGAGGCCAGTACATTGGAACAAGGTACAATGGTACAGTATCTATTGTTTTTTCTGTTCTCTGGTAAACTATTAAATGGGCAAGGAAACAACCATGCATTAAGCTTTGCATACTTCTTTGTGATGTTAATCTATATGGAAGTACTATTTGTGCAATGAACGTGCGTATAAAGACCTGTGCATGAACATATCACATATCTTGTATACAAAGGCACTTGTGAAGTTCAAAAGATAAAATTTCACAATTACACAAACCGGAACTGAGAATGCCGTATATTACTGTTTCATTCTTCTCATCTGCCTAGAATATAGAACTGACATGCCAAAACAATGGAAGCACCAGGGCATTCTCTTTCTGTTTTATGGAAGATACAGCATTAGACACCTTGTGATATGTGCACCTTCCACAGAATTATAATATGCCCATGTAATTCTTATTGCAGAAATTCGCCTCTGCATCGTCAGAAGTACGCTGCACCAAGACTTTTGACTGTGGAAAGAAATATGATTTTGGTCTACAGTTTCTACAAACATGGGATATATCATGCAAAACTATAATACAAGGGGGTTTGCCATGAGAAACATATAACATGGAAGGTACTCATGCATCCTGTTCTATGCTTAAAAAATCTGTGCACCTGCTGCTTATGTTGTGAATTTGACATCAGGATTTCTTATTGGCTTAAGCCACATATCGGCCATTATCCTTGAAGCAATGCTCCATAGGAGATCCGGTCCCTTCGATGCAACACGTTTTCCCTTTTTCCCAATCTTTCCAATTCCGTACGCCACAAGCCACTGCAATGCAGTAAGCTTATGCTTCTCTGTGTCCCATAAACTTTTATTGCCTGAGCTTCTTATACCCCCAACTTGCATACTTGCTACTTTGTACCTCTCCTCCTCATAAATGCCATCTGCAGCTTTTGCATGAATCAGTACTATCATAGGACCGCCAACCGCCTCATACTGCCTCAATGGATCCCTTAACTGCACAACCACAGAAATAGTTACTGTAGAATCAGAACCTTCATCTACAGTACCTTTAGTGTTCTCCTTTATCAAATCCTCAATCGGAATCGCAGATGCTAGGAGGTGGTTGTAAACTCTTCCACTAGCTGAGACAGTTTTTGCATCCAGAGGGGAAACATCAAATGGAGCATCTTCTTCAGCTATGCCTGCCTGAATCTTGAGAGCATCCACCGCCATATTCTCGATCTTCTGCATAGAGAATGCCAAAACCTCATCAATTGTTACGGGTTCTTCGCTGACATTCCATATACCAGTTGAAATCCTCTCTTTTCGGCCACTATTCATAGCAGTTGCCATGGATTTGACAGCTTCAATGGTTCTTGCAGCACTTGAGCTCGCGCCTTCTTTGTCCCTCCCCTGGATAATTGCAGAAGCAATGCCTTCAAAAGCTATTTGTTCTGCTGTTTTACCCTTGAGTTCATCAATTGGCATCAATGCTGAAAGCTCAGACGCCAAGTCTTCAAGACCAATCGCTGCCATCTTTTGAAACAGCTCAAAGCCAGTCTTGTTTGATTGAAGAATAAACGGCTTCGACATCTGCATTGCAAGTTTTGCTGTATCTTTTCTTGCCACAATGGTATCCTGAGGATTCATTGCTGCCAAATAACCTCCGTTCCTCGTCTGAACCACACACCCCAATCCCTTCCCAAGATCAGGTAGAAAGACGTCTTCGTCTTCATCTACTGTACTTCCATTACTTCCCGACTTCGCAGATGACATCCTACCATTGTCAATCTTGAGTTTATCTCCATCTGCATCCTCCAGCAACTGAAAGAATTCCCTTGTTACTTTATCTTCATCTGGATCTAACACTTGTGATCCAGTTTCTTCATCTTCATTGACTTCTTTCTCCTCTCCCATTATAGACTCAAGAGCTTTTATCTGCTGAGCAATCGAATCAAGCTCTGTCAATCTTTTGACGTATTTCGGGTCTTGCACAACTTCCTTGACAACCTCACTTGAAGCCGATCTAGCATCAGAATACTCTGAAGAATGTTCTTCTTCTTCTTGCTCTTGTCCATTCTTATCAAGAATCTCAACTCCTTTGTCCTCCACCTCAAAATCAGGAAGATCATTGTCATCTGCCCTTGCATCTGGCTCCTCTGGCTTCTGCGGAGGACTCGAAGGCGGAGGTGGAGCGGGTTCATCAAGATTCAAGTCATCGATTCCTTGAAGATCCGGAGCTGCTCCCTTTTGTGAATTCGGAGTCCAAGCTTCAGCTCGACTCGACATTCTTGGACTAGCAACACTGAAAGAAAATTTAGATTGTTTTCTCGCACCAGCAGGCGAACTTCTGCTTTTTCCCTTCTGCCCTTCCGCATATATCCCAACACCTCCATCTTTATCCATAATCTGAAACCCCAACTTCAGCACAAGTTCACCTCCCTTCGCCTTACCCAAAAGATTAAAACTCGTATCCCATTGACGAATCCGCGTCCCCTCAAAGTTCTTCTCTATAGATTCCTGAATCAAACCACTTAAATCGACAGTATTTCTCCCAAAATCGAGCTCCTCTGCATCAACCGCGAGCACGTATATCTGAAACGGACGCGGCTCGAACTTCATGCTGTTCCCACTGCCAGGCGTGTAATAAACATGACACCTTACGAACAGCGTCTCCTCGAAATCAGCCGCCTCTTGCGAAACACGGGATGGCATGGTCTGCACCGCTCCCTCTCTCGTCTCCTTCTTCCTAACACAAACGGACAAACGAAGCCCGTTCATGGAAGGCGGAAGGTTCTGAACCGTCACCACTTCAATAGAGAACAAGCAACTCAGCTTCTGCATGGCAATGTGAGACAGTGCTCGAATCGGCTTCCAGTTCCAAAGACCCTTCTTCTTTTCCGACGAACCAGACGAAGGCTCATCAACCCACTTACTCTTGTTTGGAGCAGACGATTTGCTCCGGTCTACATGCTCGACCTCTTCTTCCACCTTCGGCCTTGAGCGCCACGGAGACAACGACATGCGTCTAACTCTCGGTTTTGGGTTGAGGCTGATTTCGCCTTTCTCAATCGAAACCTCATCAGGAGCCGGGATTGGAGGAACCGCACTTCGCGGGAGAGCGAGGGAGGCGGTTCTCCGGGTAGTTTTGTGTGACTGGTACATGGTCTGACTGAGTTCTTCAAGTTCTTGCAAGAGATTAGTGTTGGAGTTTCGTCTTCCACCGGTGTATTCTGCCGCCATGATTCGAGAACTTGTGGAGGTGGGAAATGGTTTAACTGTGGTTGCAAATGTGTGTATGTATGAAGCTGGAGACTTGGCCAAGAGGAGAAAGAAAAAGAGTATGGATTGGTAGAGGCATTTTGGGGCCTAGAAATTTCCATGTATGATCATAAATGTTGGTGCTTTGTGAACCAAGAACTGGTTTTGGTTGTATATGTGAAGGATAAGGCAATAACGTTGGATCCTTTTTTTCTTCAGATTAGTTATTTCAGAAAGAGACAGGATAAGAGAACGAGAGGATGAAATCTGCAACAAGTTCTTATGTTCAGTGATGAAGCGCAGTTTAATTTCTGAGACTCCAGTAAAGTGAAAGGAGTTTTATCTTTTATGTGTCTTTTCTGTGTTTGGTAAAAATTCGATTAATTCAGCATTTTCTAGTATATGGTTTTATGCAAAGTTTGGACATGGGCAATTATGACAAATTTGTCTCGAGTGATCATGTCTACATATTGGGTTGGTCCCCAAAGCCTTTTAGCACCCGAAATATGTGATTATTGCATGTGCCTAAGTGGATCGTTCTGGCAAACTTTTGGCATCGTCTTCAAGTTAATAAGTACTCCTTGGGATAGCAATTAGTGCCACCTAAGCCCGACCCAATTTACTGTGCTTTGGCCCGAACGACATTGAAGGATAGTGGATTGAAGATGGAGTTTGGAATATACTTACTAAATTGTGATAATGTTCTGCTTACGGATAATGAGTAGTAACTATTATCTTGGGTAAAAATGCAATAAAAAGTATAGTAGCACTCTAAGTACCTAGTATACCATGCTTGCTTTGGATGGATGTAGTTGAGTGCGTGAGAGCAGAGGGAAGACAAATAACATGCGAGTTGTTTTGATTTTCGATACCTTTTAACTTGTTTCTCATGACAAACTACTTTATGTGATACTAGACCACTAGCAATGGTTGAGCTTTTTGTAAGTGTTGTAATAATTTTTATTTAAAAATCATCTATAGAAGCCTTGCCAATTTTACACTCATAATATTATAAATTCAAAAATAGATCTCACATAACACAAAGTTTTATTGTGATTGGACAAGAAGTTGATATTCATCAAATTTGATGAGTGATGTTTGAGGGAGGCCCCAATGCTTCTGAAAACACGACTTCTAAAAACGTTATACGTGGAGGACTCATCTCATACTTCAAATTCCATGGGTACTAGTTACTAGCTCATGAAAATCTCCATTGGAAGACTCTTTGTCCCTTTGGGTTCTTTTTTTCATAGTTTAAATCTCTAAAATGCCTTCCAATGGAAGTGATCTAATGTACCAAACTAATGGAAAGTGTGGATTTCTTCGTAATTTCATTATTATTTAGGGGTATTTACGTAAATAACAATTACTCTTGAACTCGAAAATAATTTTTCTTTAGTAAAAGTTATATGTATTGGATTATTATTTGGGAATCGAATGAATAAATAACATTAAATATGAGTATTTAAAGTAAAGAAAGAATAAAAAGTCGATAGTGTGGTAAATTTTTGCATATAAAGATTTGTGATCACTGAGGGAGTAACTAATAGTACGAAATAGTTGTGAAAATATTATAAGAACCTAAAACGTGTTATATTAAAAACAACAAGGAAAACGGGTAGGAATATTTGGTTTGGGTTTGTAGAAGATAACTATGACTCTCCTAATACTAATTTTAGGGTGAAGTAAAAGATGAGTCGAAGGTGGAACGAGTTTATAGGTCCTCATTTTTGTTGGTCCTCATTTCACTTCCTCACTTTTACAAGCAAATAAACTTGCATATGTAACATTAGATGAGCTAGTACGAATGTATTGGCTTTATTTGACAATTTGAAGCAACAATCTTATAGACTCGTAGTAATGGAATCAGAAGATGGAGGACAACCACAGTTGAGGAGAAACGTCAGCGATAAGCACAGAACGGAAGCAGCACAATTGTGCCTCGAGAGCAGCCCGTATGTGAGGTACAATGAGTTGGAGGACTACAAGCGAATCGGCACCCCCAAGTCTGCACCAGCGGTTGCAGCCTCCTCCACGTTTAACGTTTTCAGAAGTCGTGTTTCTCCTGAACAGGCTGCCGAGGGCCTTGATAGGAAATTAAAGTGACATGCTTGTAATTTGTATTAGTATATTGATCATTGATGCATGCCTCCTGCATTCATTTTTTCCCCTTCTTTGGATTGTTTTAAAGGCAATATAATAATAGGCTGGCGGAGGGAGTAATATATATATAGTCTGCTCCCTTTGATGCATAATTTACTTTTGTCTAGTTCAAAAATTTGACTTCACTTGTAGTGCACCCAAGCTCTCACCCATATTTTAATCTCTCTTTTGCAGCTCTTCTTCCACTCCTAAAAATGGAAATCGGTTTCTAGGTACATGACAATTTTTGTTAACCAAGGAGTAACCGCACCATTTTTTCTTGAAAAAAAAACATTATTTAGAGTATATTCTTTTCATTTTTCACACAGCACCACTTAAATTTAAGATTTAGCATATTGATCCAAAGTATTTTCATGAAATTATTAAAGTTTTGATTGGAACTAATTAACGTCGTCATTCTCACTGTAAAATATTACATTTTCTTAAGTTCAATCCAAACTTTGATGATCAAAACCAAAGTATAAATTGTAATTTTCAATTAGCGTATTAGAAAACTTTTTGATAATAATATTTTCAAATATTAGTATATATCAGTTCCATAAAACTTTCATTCATTAGTCATCTCTAATCGCTTTAGGAAAACTTCATTCATTACTAAAAGATTAGTTCCACACCAACAAATAATTAAAAAAAAATTACATCTACACATAAATAGCACATTTTAGTTTTTCACAAAAAATTACGCATCAATTATAATGTATGGAATTCTTTGGGACATAAGGGTTATTATTAATTTTGAACGATAATTTGATCATGAGTTTAAGTAATTTTTTTGAAGAGAAGTTAGAACGTGTAACAGTCTCATTTGTCGATGTTCGAACCGTAAATATATTGGTTCAACAAACAAACACATTTATTTTGTGACGGATTTTGTACTCTCATGTTCATAACATAAAAATGGACTTGGCTAATTTCAGTATTACGCCGTACTGTACTAACGTCAGTACACCATTCAAAACTTGACAAATGGCACAATTAAAAATTAAAAAATAATTTATAAAACCTTTAATAATTCAAATACTTAGAATACTACTCATTTAGAACTTTTTATGTAATTACTTTTAATAAATTAAAAAATTAATAAATAATAATCTTCACCTCAAACCACCAGCACCACCACCACCATCTCCGGCCACCACCACCATTTCCGGCCACTGCCATAGTTATAGTTAATGAAGGTTTCCCAATTCATCTCCACTACTCCTATAATGGCATCTAATGTGCCGGTGTGCTCAACCTCCCACTGTTGTCGACCCCACCACCAGATCCGGCCACCCACCGCCACTTCCAATTACATATCTGAATCTGGGTACAATGTTGCAGCAATATGAACGAATGTTGTCGCGTCAACAATTTATGGTTACATTTCTCCCGTCTCAGAATGCTACAACGATATGAATGATGTTGCAGCGTCTTACTGTGGCGCAATGCTGCAGCGGTATGAATGATGCTACAGCGTCACAATTTAGTGTTATGTTTCCCACAAGTTTAAGGTTCAATACTACCATAAATCTTGCTCGATATTTCACACCATAAAACTACGATTAAGCGTCTTTGATCTTTGATTTTGAATCGAATTTGAAATTCTGAATTGCAATTTTTAAAATAGGGAATTTTACGTCCGACAACCGTTTTAGATGCTCCTTGAATGTTTGGGTCCCTATCGTTTCAAAATTTACGTTGAGGTCCATTTTCAGCCAAAATGTTGACTTTGTGTAGAATGTCCAATGTACCCCTCGAATAAAACATTTCCTGTAAAATTGGTATATTGAATTATGGAGAATAATGCATTTCTTTTAAATGGTATATTTGAAAAAAGAAATAAAACATTTCTTTGAAAATAAAATAAGAAGTAATAAGTAGGGTTTATCCCGTTTACTCCCGTTACATTACATTTACTCACATTTTCTCTCTTCTCTTTCTCCCGCCAAAACCTTCTCCTCCATTTTCGTCTTCAATACCGCCATGCCTGCAACTAAAAAAGCTCCATAATCCGTTGATTTTGACGTCTGAAACTGATCGAGCTGACGGAAGAAGGTTTCTCGTTGATTCGGAGAACGATTGGGGAGGCGATTGAAAATAATTCTAGGGTTTATCAAAAGCGGTATGATACTCCTACTCAAGTTCAATTATGCTCTAATTCTTACTAAACATTGCACGAAATTGAAGAATTTATTGCGAAATTTAAGATTTTAGTCAAAATTGGGGGTTTTAACGTCAGGAACCTTAGTTTTTTTTTCTTTTTTGTAATTTATTAATTTTGGTTGAAATTGTTTGCAGGAATGGGTTCCTATGATAGTTACATGGTACGGTTACATACCTTTGGCAGGGATGAGACTCTGGTGAACATAAATCCCAAAAAGTACAGTCATGCTAAGCTACTTGAAGATGTGTGGGAAAAATTTATTGATCCTGATGATGAAGGTAACAACAATGTGGTTCTGTCTTTAACTGCTGAAGTAGAAGGTCAGATTAGCAGGATAAATATCACATGTGATAGAGATGTTATTGTTTGATAGAAATAAGGAGTTTCAATCAGTAGAAGTGTATGTGGATATGTCATATGCACCTCCTTTGGTTGTAGATACTTCTCAAACAAAAAAGTCTATATTGAATGCATCTTGTAGGGATGATGAGAGTTATGTGCCCAAGTGTAAGGTTGACATTCTTGATGGTAGAACTAGATTTTATAGGAGAAGATGGTGTAAAGCTAGACAGAACCTCACTCCCACTAAAAGGAGTTATTTCTACCCTGAAACAATAGTGATTGATAGTTCAGATGATGAAGAGCAACATGATGATGTTAATATTAACTAGACCTCCCATGTTAATGTTGATTCTCCTAGTGTTAATGTTAATGTTGATTCCAGTAGTCATGTTGAGTCCCCTGTTAATGAGCACCCCCCATGAATCACAAGGTGAAATGCCCTTGAAACGTCACATATGCCATTTGACACACAAACACAATCACAAGATGAACAACCACCAGATACACAAGCCACTGATGATCAATTCTATCACCCTTCTCCTCCTCAACCAATGCCTGACCAGCCTGAAATCATTACACCCACACCAGTTGACTTAGACATGAATGATTTATCTTTCATGGACTTGTTGTTTTGTGATAACACTTCCAATTCCATTCCCACTGAGACACCTACACCACATTCACAGCCCACAACACCCACTGAGACACCTACACCACCTGCACCGCCTACACAACCCGCATCATCCATCTCTGATGACATTGACCTTGATTGTGAAGATGATGAGCCACCAAAAACCTACATGTACGAGAGTGAGGATGAAAATATAGGGTTTGTTAGGTGTGCTGGGAGTGATAGTGAGACTGATGATGAGGCAGTTGATGGTGGTGATACTGGGCTAGGGACTAATGAGCATGAGGTGCAGGGAGAGGATGGAGCTGAAAATGTGGTTAATAAAGGTGGTAGACCAAGGGGTACGGGTACAGGAACCTCTGGTGTTGTGGATGAAGAGAGTGAACATGAAGATGAGGAGAACATAGAAGTGGAGGAAGGAGTAGAAGATGAGTTTGAAGCTATTGAAGAATGGAATAGGGAGTTTGTTGTTGGACAGGTGTTTTCAAGTAAAGAAGAGTTGAGAAAGAGGGTGAAGGAATATCATCAAAGTGGGATTCATAGCAGAAAGGAAGAAAAATAATGAATTCAGGTTCACAATTTGCTGTAAGGGCAAAGGATGCCAGTGGAGGCTGCATGCTTCAAGGGTTGAAGGGAAGTGTATGATGATAAAGGCATACCAGGGGAAACATCAGTGTATCAGGAAATCATATCCTAGGGAAGTAGATGCCAATTGGTTGTCTAAGAAGATAGTAGATGAATTGAAAAAGAATCCCAACATCAAGATTAAGCCATTGACAACTTGGATCAAGGATAAGCTCAAAATTGATGTTGAGTACGTGAAGGTGTGGAGAGCAAGACAAAAAGCACAAGAAATCATTGGTGGAAATCCAGTTGAGGCATTCAACTTGATGCCCAAATACTGTGAGATGATAAGAAGATGCAATCCCAAATCATTTACTGAGTTGAAGTTTGATCCATCTTCCACTTTAGTGCAACCTACCTTTCACAGTTTCTTCTTAGGGTTGGAGGCATTGAGAGTTGGATTTCTGGCAGGGTGTAGCCCTTTTTTATTCTTTGATGGATGTCACTTGAAAGGGAGGTATGGTGGTGGACGTCTGAGTTGTGTAGGGATTGATGCAGAGGGAGGCTTATTCCCAGTTGCTGTAGCAGTTGTAGACATTGAAGACAAGACAAGCTGGGGATTTTTTATACAATGCCTTGAGCATATGTTTGGTGGATTTGCCACTGAGAAGAGATGGCATTTCATGGCTGATAGACAAAAGGTAAAGTCATGATATGTTCTTTAACTTTTTATTACTATTTAAACTACTTGAAATGTAATTGACATTTATATGGTTCAATCATTGTACAGGGGCTTGTGGAAGTCATCAAGGAACAAGCACCTCATGTTATCAATAGAAAATGTGCAAAACATATCTATGATAACTTCAAGTTGAAGTTCCCATCAGCTGATTTGAAAAGGTATTTTGGCAAGCATCTACAACATATACTCTTTATGGATTTAATAAAGGTATGAATAGGATTAAAGATGCTAATATTGCTACTTATGATTGGTTGAGAGCTGTTGATGCTAGTTATTGGGCTAGGCATGCATTTGATCCATCCCCAAAGGTGGATCATGTCACTAATAACCTCTCAGAGTCTTTTAATTGTTGGATTGATCCCATAAGAGCACATTCTATTCTTAGTTTCATGGAAAGTCTTAGGTGTCAAATTATGAATAGAATGACTTAAAGGAGAAATAAGGGGATATCTTCAACTGCTATTGCAATGCCTAGGGTTCTTAAGAAGTTAAACACTAGTAAGGATGAGTCAAGGAGATGCACACTTGTTTCTGAATGCAATAGAAAGTATGAGGTGCAGGATTATAATTACAGATTCATTGTTGATTTGAATGAGTGGAGCTGTGATTGCAAAAGGTGGGATATATCTGGAATCCCATGTAGGCATGCATGGGTTGCTATAACACATAATAGGGAGGATGGTGAGGCATATATTTATGAAAATCACACCAAAGCAGCCTACTTGAGAGCCTATGATATCATGATCCAGCCTATCCCCCAACATCCATTCTGGCCAGATGATTTGGAGTCCAGAGATATGGTATGTCAACCACCAGTAGTTAAAAGCCAAAGGGGTAGAACTAAGATGGTAAGACACAAACAACCATTTGAAGGTAAATCTAAAGCTACACATGGCATAAGGAAGGCTCAAGTGACTTGTAGGAATTGTGGAGGAAAAGGTCACAACTCAAGGAGCTGCACCAAAAAGGTTAGTAACACAAATCTATATACTTACATTTTATAGTTGTTTAATTACATCATATTCTTACATTTTTTTCCTTTCATGTTTATTGTCTTGGTGCAGAGCAAGACAAATGAGGGAGATGGTGGTGGCAACACTGAATTTGAAGGAAATGATACAACTGTGAAGGAACAAGCAATCAAAGAGGCAAAAGAAAGAGAGGAACTAGTACAAAGCAAACTACACAAGCTCCTAACAAACAAGCTCCTAAGAAGACTGCCACTAAGAAGTCTGCTAAAAAGTAATTTGACATGACTCTTTATATCAGGTCATTCATTTTGTGTAGTTCTTGCCTTATAACACTACAAGAATGCTGGTATTATGCAACGGATTGGGTCCGTCGCCCCATAGTGACGAATCGCTTATGTTGGCGACGGATAATGTTATATGTCACTATATGGGCGACGGATTTTATTAATCCATCGCCCATACTTTGGACTTTTAAAAAAAAAATTAAATATTAACGACGGATAAATTATCCGTCGTTAATATTTATATTTAAAATTAAAAAAATAAAAATAGGCGACGGATAATTTATCCGTCGCCCCCTAGCGACGGATCGGCCTTTGGGCCGATGGATATGTTTCCTCGGCCCAGAAGGGTTTTATCGGACTGAAGCAGAAGCAGAAGCCATTTCGCTCTTCTGCTTCTTCCTTTCTCCTCCGTTTTTCTTCCTTTCTCCTCCGTCAAATCCGGCCAATTGTTGACGATTCTTCTCAATCTTGGTGTCAATTCGAAGATCTTTGGACGAGGAGCTCGTTTCTTCCATCAATTTCAAATTTCATCCGCTATTTTCTTCGAAATCAACGGTATTTTGGCTAAACCCTAACTTTTGGAAATTTGGGATTTTTTTGATTTTTGACACTTATTCTCAATTGTATGTTTATATGAAGTATGTAGTAGCTTGTTTAGTTAATTTGATCAATTATATGTAATTTGATATGTATATGTAATTTGATTAATTTGATTAGTATATGTAATTTGATAGTTAGTTTAGTTAATTTGATATGAATGTATGTAGTAATTGAATATGTATGTATGTAGTGAAGTATGTATGTTAATTAATTATGTATGTAGTTAGTTTAGTTAATTTGATATGTATGTTAAGTATGTATGTAGTAATTCGATATGTATGTGTAATTTGATATGTATGTTAAGTATGTATGTAGTTAGTTTAGTTAATTTGATATGTATGTATGTAGTAGTTTTGGTTGATTTGATAAATTCGTATATGTACAAAATTACGAGGATGTAGTTAAGTGTTTTGAGCGACGGATAATTTGTTGATTATATTAACGTGTAATTTATAATTATTTATAACTCGTAGTAGTAAAACACTTAATAAATTTTGTAACATATCGAACACTTAATAATTAATTTATAAGGAACGTATAATAATTAACAATTAATCTCTACAATCTTCTTATCAGAATTGGAATCGATCTAATAAATTAAATACGATCTAATCAATTGGAACGTGTCAGGTTAAAAAAGTATACAATGAATTTCGACCGTTCATGGATGTACGATCGTACGGCAGTAAATGGCAGAGTTTTTAGGAGTTTTGTAGAAGGGGTTAAAGGTTTCATCTCGTTTGCCATGGGACGTCCGGCTTGTGCAACTGGGGGTTGATAAAGTGTCCTTGCACATTGGAAACCTGTAGAAACAAGCAATTTATGACTCCTACTGAAAAGATTCGAGCACTTGCGACGTTATGGATTCATGCCTGAGTATCATGTATGGATTCATCACGGTGAGGAAGCACCGTCCATGGCATACCTCCAATGGAGGGAGAGGCGGGGTTTGGGGCCGCCTATTGAGTACGTTTGTGCATGTCGGAACATGTGCATGGTGTATTGGGAGGAGGATGTAGATCTGTTGGAATGCAAGTTCTGAGGTAGGGAGCGTCACAAGTGATGAGGAGGGGGCTGCAAGAGAATGATGAGTTTTATCCGTTTTGTCTCTAGGCTTGTATAACTAGTAATCATTAGTTGATATATGAAACCAAACATTATGGTAAAATTGAAGCTAATGTAACTTATATTATGTAATGCCGTAACAATTGATTGAAGCTAATATAACTTATATTACGTAGCAATTGATTGAATTATTGTGAAATTGATTTATTATCGTAAATGATAGACCTCGATCTAATGAATTCAAATGTGTCAGGTTATTATCTAATTATTCAATGAATACCGATCGTTCATGGATGTATTGTCGTACTCTAAATGGTAGAGTTCAATCGAGTTTTCTGAAAGGGATTGAAGATTTCATTGCATTTGCAATCCGGCTTGTGTAAAGGATGGGTTGATAAAGTGCCCTTGTGCAATGAAACAGTGCAGAAACAAGCAATACGGGACTCCTACAGCAGTAGTCCAGCACTTGAGGAAAAATGGATTCCTGCCTTGTATCAGGTATGGAATCATCATGGTGAGGAAGCAGCACCATCCAATACATATGACCAATACAGACAACGTGGAAGGAAGAGAAAAAATGAACAAGTCGGGGAACAAAGTACATCTGAAGGCGATGCTATTCGAGCTCGAGTCGAACAAATGGTGTATGATGCTGCAGGGGCAGAGTTCATGGACACAACCAACACTGAAACCTAGGTGGATGTGGAGGAACCACCGAATCCCGAGGATCAGGTGTTCTTTGACTTGTTAGAATCATCAAGGAAGCCGGTTTATCCGGGGTGTAAGCTCACTGAGTTGTCTTTGTTGGCTCGGCTAATGAGTTGTAAGGCTAATGGCCACCAATCTGAAACGAGCTTCAATGAATGGGTTGACGTAATGTCGGACCTTTGTCCTGAAGAAAACCTAGTTCCCACTAACTTTTACCAAGCGAAGAAAAATATGCGGGGTTTAGGGTTGCCTGTGGTAACCATAGACTGTTGTCCGAAAATGTGCATGATCTATTGGGAGGAGGATGCAGATCTAATACAATGCAAGTTCTGTGGTAAGGAACGGTACATGCGTTACAAGGAGGGGGCTGCAAAGAAACGACAGAAGAAAAATCTCCCACATAAGAAAATGTGGTACTTCCCTCTAGCACCTCGTTTGAAAAGATTGTATGCTTCAAGTGCTTCTGCGGATAAAATGCGGTGGCACAAGGAGCGAGTAATCTCGGATAATGCAGAAGATGGTAGAATGGACCATCCAGAAAACTCACCCGCATGGAAATCGTTTGACAAGACATATCCAGAGTTTGCAGCCGAATCTAGAAATGTACGATTGGGACTTTGTACGGATGGTTTTAACCCGTTCGGGAGTGAACGAAAATACTCTCGTTGGCCAGTTATGCTCTGCATAACTGCCCCCGGTGAGTGCATGAAGGAGCCATTCATGTTTCGATCGCGTTGGTGCTGGGAAATATCCTGGATCGACGTTGGATGTTTTCTTGGAACCCCTAATCAAGGATTGAGTTGTGGGAGGATGGTATCCCTGCATACGATGTGTCGACCCAGACGAACTTCACCTTGAGAGCAGCTCTTCTTTGGACCGTGAGTGACTTTCCTGCGTACTCCATGCTATCTGGAAGGAAAACCGAGGGAAATATGCATGTCCACATTGCTTGGAAGATACTGATGCATTTTGGTGAAGGGTAGTGGAAAATTTTGTTGGTTTGATTGTCATCGTAGGTTGCTAGAAAGTGACCATTCGCTCAGAAGAACAAGGATCAATTCTTGAAAAATAAATTGTAAACAAAAAGCCCGACAAGACTTCTTGGTGTACAAATTCTTGCGGAGATTGATAGGTTGGGTCTTATGAAGGTGGTGAACTTGGGTGGATGAAGCATAACGAGAAAATTGGTAAAAAGTGTGGTTGGAGGAAGAAGCATCTTACGGGACTTGCCTTATTGGAGCGATCTTCTTATCCGTCACAACTTAGATTTCATGCACATTGAGAAGAACGTGTGAGAACTTATTCAATACACTTTGCAACATTGAGGGAAAGACAAAGGACAATGCGAAGTCTAGAGCCGAGTTGTTCACGTGGTGTAAAAGGACCGAGTTGACAAACAAGGATGAGAATGGTAAGTGGTCGAAAGCGTACACAATTGACAACGCATTTAGGTCAATTTTGTTTGATTGGGTGAGGGCATTGATTTTCCCGATAATTACGCCTCAAATTTAGAGAAGTGTGGATTTGAAGAAGACAAAGGTTTATGGGATGAAGAGCCACGGTATCGTATGTTCATGGAGAGGCTTATCCGGTAGCATTTCGAGAGTCGCTATCAAACATGTATGGATTGCTATCATCGAGTTGAGCTTATTTTTCAAAAATTTAGGCACAAGGTGGTTCATGACAAAGTGTTGGAAAATCTTGAAAGGAACATACCATTGATTCTATGCAAGCTCGGCGTATCTTTCCACCGAAATGGTTTGATTCTATGGAGCACTTGTTGGTTCACCTTCCACATGAAGCGAGACTTCTCGGACGGTTCAAGATCGATGTATCCATTCGAGAGGTACTTGGGAAAATTGAAGAAGTATGTCAACAACAAAGGTAAACTGAAGGATCGATTGCCAATGCCTACATTCGAGAGGAACCGCCACCTTCGTCAGACTTTGATGAACACGTCCTACGAAGACATCAAGGCTCGAAATGCAGCACATTCAAGTTCAAGCGGATGATGAGTTTTCCCTATCTCTTCGTGGTATCGAGACCTCTTGGTGCGACTATGAAAGAATATCTTACGGATAAGGAGTTGAAAGCACTCAATATTATGTCCTCACGAATTGTCTTTGAGGTTGACCAAGATATGATACTATTTATAGGTGAGCAACACTTTCTTTAAATTTTAATATAGCTACGTAAGTCTCTCCTTTAATTATAGACTTATCATCGAATCAATATTTGCAGTTTTTTCAAAAAGCGTTGTTTGGAAGAAAATCCTCAGATGACAGAGGATACACTAGAGGAACTACTTGACTCAAAAATTCCTACAGAATTTCCAGATTGGTTCCGAGAGTATGTCCGGAATCCTATTAACAACGTCACATGCATATACTTAAAGGCTCTCGCAGAGGGGCCATTCAAAAAGGTCTACACATTCCAGGTTATATAGTCAATGGCCTTAGGTTCCACACGACTGAATGTAACACGGCCATGGCGACAAGCAACTCCGGGGTGTGTGTTAAGTGTGCAGAAGATTATGGAGACGCTGCTTTGTTTGATTTCCACGGGAAGCTAAAACGAATAGTGAGGATTGAATATTCCGGCTTGCCATTGAAACGAACCTTCTTGTTTGATGTTGAGTGGTATGATACGAGGAAGAACGAGCAGTATGAAATGGTTGATGTGAACCAAAAGAAGAGGTACCGAACCAAGTATGAACCATTTATTCTGGTGACTAAAGCACGACAAGTGGTGTTTCTTGAATATCCAAGCAGGAAACGCGATACGGCGGAATGGTTAGCTACGGTACCTATTCGTGCTCGCTTGAAAGTGGAGTACATTGAGAAAGACGACTCAATTACCAACTCGTACCAACAAGAGGATGTCGATAAACAAGCAGAAAATCCCATAGAAGCAGATGATGAGTTGTTTGATCTGCACGAGGACCAATATGTAGACTTAGAGGACGGCGATAACGGTATATTATGTGTATTATAACTAGTTAGTAGTTGATAAAACTTGAGTAATTATATGTGTTCTTATAATTTGTTCTGTATTATAACTCGTACTAACACATTTTATTGTATTTATTACATGTTTTTGCAGATGCCGCGACAGAGGAAGTCCACCTATCGTCCCCGTCCCCCTCATGCAGCCAGCCGCATGATAGTCTTTGGATCGGGGATGGCTTCAGTAGTCGAGCGTGAGTCTCAATTCTGAGACCCCCCTCGGTGATAGCGAGGGCTCTACCATTCAGCCCGGACACATACTGGAGGGCGACCATGACGATTGTCCCTACCTCGTGTTTGATCCACTGAATCCCAACGTCACGTGGGACGGGTTGCCTGTGATTTTTCCTGTTGATCCTGCCAAGTAAATATCATACGTTCTTCTTAAATATGTAAAACATAACTTATGATAGTTGACAAGTATAAATTGTTGTACTAAAGTAATATATATTTGTTTCTTGTATCTTATACATTGACAACAGTTTATGGCCTCGGGAGGTCCATAACAAACTAGGTGACATCTTCCGGAGCAGGAGAGAGCCACCGGGGCAGGGTGGTGAGTGTTGGTCTCACATCTCGGACCGCATGAGGGCCGAGTACTTTGATGAGCTGATGGTAAGTTAAAATATGGCATTCCTTTATTTGTTATTATAATCGTTTTAATATGAGTGGTATGTTAGCCACTGTATGTGAGTGGTATGTTAGCCACTTTATTTGGGTGATATGTTAGTCACCATTGTGTTAGTAAAATTTAGGACAATGTGAGTGGTATGTTAGCCACTATATGTGAGTGGTATGTTAGCCACTTTGTTTGGGTGATATGTTAGTCACCATATCTGTTATGTTGTTGTATCTTATTAAATTGATGTAATATGGTGACGTTATATATGTATTGACTTTGGATGTTGTATGAAATTGGGAATGTAGAAGGAGTACTTCATTCCCAGCAGATTGATCCCACAGATCTGGCGTGTTTACGAGACTGTGGGATCTAAACTGTACAAGGATATGGTATATACTTTGAAGGCCAATACCTCCACAGGTTGATGCAGCGGAGTGGGCCCTTTGGGATGCCTACTGGCGCCGAACTGATGTCCAGGACAATGCCTATATCAACAGACAGAACCGGGCGTCCCAGTCTGATGCGGCAGGAAGGGCCGTTCACCACCTTGGGAGGCGATCTACTCTCACTGATTATTACCAATCGGTAAGTATATATATATATATATATTTTTTTTTTTTCAATCTAGCATTACGTGTATGTATTGTGTCTCTGCTCTCTTACTTGTGAGATGATAAATTGTTGACTATATATGTTGTTCAGATCTCATGGGGGGAGGTGACATCCAAGTATGACATCTTCAAGAAGGCCAAGCAGAAGGGCGGGGTATGGACCGACTGTCGGGCCTCGTCTATTGCGGTATGTTTATGTTGCTTAAAGTTCATATTTGTACACTATTACAAGTTATTTTTGAAAAACAGTAACTGATCATGATATCTGCTATTTACGATTTCAGGCCGAGGTTGATGCTCAGGTAGTGAGGCAGGAGGAAGAGACGGGTGATGTGCTGTCAACTGAACAAGTTGACAACATCTTCCTAGAGGTCAACAAACCGGACAGCAAAGGACAAATATATGGACTCGGGAGCCTTAGTTTGAGCTTGACTAGTCCGGGGTGCTCCTCATCATCATCCCAGCAGTCTAGACGTCCGGTTTACACAGGACTGTGTCTGGAAATGGTGCGATCGCAGTCCGGAACAGCAGTTCTAACTCAAGAGATGGAGCGCGTGAGAAACGAAGGAGGAGAACGAGCGCCTTGATTCTGAGATGGAGCGATTCATGTCTTGCTCGGCCAAAGACCACCCCGTCTGGTAGCTAATTATGTATATGTACTATGTACGTTCGGAGATTCATTAGATTTACACTTGTTCGGATAATTTAGACTTATTCGGATATTACATTTTTTATTTATCATTTATTGAAATATTTTCTGTATTATTGATTTATTATCGAACATTATATTGATTAAATAGGTGAACTACGAAAAACAGGGATTAATTTGAAAAAAACAAAATTAAAAAAAAAATAGTGACGGAATTTCAGATTCCGTCACTAATTCCAATAATATATTGGGTGACGGATCGCTTCTATCCGTCGCCCAATTTAACGACGGATAGAATATATCCGTCGTTACATAATTCTATCCGTCGCCTTATTTAACGCCGGATAGATTCTATCCGTCGTTAAATTAGGCGACGGATATAATCTATCCGTCGCCAATAATCGATTTAAAAAAAAAAAAAGTCAAAAATGATAATCTGTCGTCCAATCCATCGCGAATTGGACGACGGATTATTTATCCGTCGCCACAGCTCCAGTGGGGCGACGGAATTTCTATCCGTCGCCAGAGTTGGGGCGACGGATCGTTGGTCTGTAGCGACGGATCTATCCGTCGCTACAGACCAGTTTTTTTGTAGTGTAAACAATGTCATTTTGTGACTGATATTATGTCAGTTGTAATGATGTTTTGCTTTGGGACATTTTATAAGCTTTGACACATTTTGCAGAGTAGTTATGGTGGTTTGAGTATGTGTATTTTGACACTCTTTGGTATTTTGATACTCTTTGGTGCTAATAGAGAAAACATCATTTTATTTCATTCAATTGCATTACATTACACAGATTGCAAGTAAACATCATGTTCTTGATATGTTCACAGATTGCAAGTAACAGGATAAAATACTAGCTTCTAGCCTCCCAATGCTCCTTTCAATATGCTCTCCAATTCTTGCCATGCCTCTTTCAATCTGGTCTTCAATCCTGATACTTCTTTCCACTTGATCTTGGCTATTGCTTGTTGGTTGAGAAGTGTTCGAAGATTCAATATCATACTCAAATGGAGTGCACCAGTGTGAAAATCCATGGACAGGGCAGCAATGGAACAATTGTCGGGGATTTTTGGAGGTTGTGGAGAGGCGTATCACCGTATTTTGCTAACAATTCTTCCTGCAAACTTCATTTTGAAACCTCGGACGACGAACACTTGACAATGATGATCATGAGGAAGCCATGAAATATTTTTATTCTATAAAGTAACATTTTTTTTAACACAAAAACACACCTAAAATGGTCCAAAATGGCTGAATTTATAGCCCCAAACACCAAAAAACGGTAACTAACGGCTAGTACAAAGTTAACATAAAAATTTCAATGAGGTCTATCAACAGTAAACATCATTACAAAGAAGTAAGGTGTGCATGAAACCTAATTATAGTGAAGGACGGAATGTGCAAATCACGTCACAATCCGTTCATTAAAGAAAAGGAAGTAATTAAAGAAAAGGGAAACTAAAATTCAGTAATTAAAGAAAAGGGAAAAGAAAATGCAGTAATCAAAGGAAAGGGAAAAGAAATTGAATATTTCACTCTGTCTCACACCAAGTTTGACTTTTGTTCTTCGGTGTAAATATTTATTACCTCAGTTCAAGATCTGTCCTTCATCGTAAAATTTGAAATGATGTATAGGGCCTAAACGTTTATATGGCATACCTAAAAAGGTGATTGTATGTAAATCGCCCTTTAAAATTTACAAATTTTGATAATTAGAGTTAGCTAGAGATCAATGTAATATGAAAATTTTAAAAATTATTCAATGTACATTTCATTAATTTAGAACAAATATACTCATATTGATGCATTAAATACCCTAATATATTACTTTTCATTCATTTCTCTAGAAAAAAAAATCATGAAATGTATTTATATGCATCTAATAGTTACATAAATACTTTTTCGTGACCAAAGGACCCGTAAATCCACGTATTTGACTTGTTACAATAGATTAATTACATGAATTATGCAATCACGTTACTTGATTTTCATTTATTGCAGGAATTTTGCAATCATGTAATGATTTGTAATTTATGGTGCATGGTTTTAGGTTGTATAGAAGTGTTAAAATTATTATATGTATTTGATCAGTTGGGGTACTTAATTTTTTCGATAGTATATACTTCCTCATTTCCAAAGAAATCTTTCCATTTTGATTTGGACCAGTCAACTGTCACCGACTTGACCACAAATTACTCTTAAAATATAATAGTAAATCATTTAATAAAACCATATAATGAAAATTTAATTATTAAAATTTAATTATATGATTTTATTAAATTACATGATTTCTATTGTGGACAAATAATAATTTCTCGTGTACTTGATTTACTTAAAGATGTATTCCTTCATCTCAAACAAGCTTTTTTTCTTCTGGTCAAACAGCTAGAACTTTGACCACTAATTAATCTTAAATTAAATTGGTAAATTTTAATTAAACTATATAATGAAAATTTAGGACATACATATTTACAACCCCATCAACGAAACAAATTTGAGCGTACCGGAATCAATCACTCACCGTTAAAATTATACAATTGAGTTTTCACACATAAAAGCACGGAATCCATGCGTGACACCTGAAATTGAACGAATGATATGTGAAATTGAAAATGTATTGTGAAAAATACGCTCTTGATTCATTTAGCTTAAAATCGGCCTACATGCTTGTACATGTTTAAGCATGCCCAAATATTTGATTAATGTCTAAGTCCCTAGATTCATCCATATATGCGAACGATCTCTAATTCTCCAAATCAATTTATACCGGACCAATGGTTACGATGACTGCATCAGCATGATCTAGACATAACAACTTGAACCATTCTAGTATCTCAGGCCGGTTAGCCTAATTCACTTTATATAAGCTTAATCCATGTCAACAAGTGAAATGTATCAATAAACCTAAACGGTAGTTACCGAATTGTATAATTCGAGCAATCCAATGAAATAATTAGAATAGTCAAATAATTTCAAGTCAGGTGAGAGGAGTAACCTTAATTGGCAACTCCAACAGGTTGGAGGGAACAAGAAAACGAGTCAACCAAGTCAAGGGGAGTAAGAGATCATGGAGCTAGGATTTAGCGACGAATCGCTACTTTTAATTGCTCAATCCGTCTCTAAATAGGGACGGATTAACTATCCGTCGCTAATTAGAGACGGATAAATTTATCCGTCGCTAATTAGCAACGAATAAATTTATCCGTCTCTAATTAAGTTGACCAAAAAATTAAAAAAAAAAAAAAGAAAGAAAATTTAGCACGGATAGATCTATCCGTTGCGAATTAGCGACGAATAAATATATCCCTCGCTAAAACCCTAATATACCCACCACCAGATCCAGATCTTCCTCATCATCTTCCTCCCTCTTCCACCATCATCTTCCTCCCTCTTCCTCCACCACCACCATCTCCCTTCCTCCACCACCTCTCCTTCCACCACCACTACACGCCTTCCTCTCCTCCACCACCACCCGCCTTCCACCTCCACCACCACTGCCTCCCTCTCCTCCACCACCGCCCGCCTTCCACCTCCACCACCACTGCCTCCCTCTCCTCCACCACTGCCCGCCTTCCACCTCCACCACCACTGCCTCCCTCTCCTCCACCACCACTACCCATCAACCACCACCACTGCCTCCACCACCCGCCGTCCACCACCACCACCACCACCACCGTCCACTCCTTCCTCCGACTAGATCCGATGCAACAAGATCAAGATCTAGTTTTTTTTAATTTTTTCTTATTAATCTTATAATTTCTTCTTTGTATTAATTATTAAATGTTGTATATTGTATTATTGAATAATGAATATTGAATATTGTATGAAATTTTTGATTTATTGTATTGTCGGTTTATCCGTATTGTATATTTGTATATAATTTTTGGTTTATCCGTATTGTATATTTGTATATAATTGTCGGTTTATCCGTATTGAATATTCGTATAAAATTATCGGTTTATACGTATTGAACAAAATTGTCGGTTTATCCGTATTGAATATTCGTATAAAATTGTCGGTTTAAAAAAATTCGATATAAAATTTCAGATTTAAAAAAAAAAATTAGCGACGGATTATCGGTCGCTAAATTTTAAGTGCACGGCTTAGTCAACGGAATTAACCGTCGCTAATCCGTCGTGAATTAGAGACGGATTGTTTATCCGTCTCTAAAAGCTTTGCGACGCCCGTTTTAGAGACGGGCGTCCTATCTATCGCTACGGATTTAGCGACGAATCGGGAGGCTCCGTCGCTAAAAGCTTGTTTTTTTTGTAGTGTGGCCATCTCCGAAAAATAAGATTCGTTAAAATGATATGTTTACAATTCGTCAACTATCTCAATAGGGGAGAATGGTAGAGACTTTAGAGTCTATATGAGATCTACTACACTAGTTATTATATAATGCTTGAACTATAATTAATTTAGCTATTATCATCGTCATCTTCTCCTAAGTTGTCATCTAAAGAATGAAACCAGTATCGATAAAAACAAAAGTTTTGTTCGTTTGAGTTCGATTGAGCCTATATTATAGCTTGACAAAACTTTTGAGGCAAGTTCAACTAGTGAAAAGTTAGTCCCGAAAGTTCGCTGAGCCACTCATTTATCAACAATAATCTTGGATTGCTCAGTCGGTGGCAAGAAAGACGGAGAAGAAGATGAAGTTATGCGACAGTTTCTGGGTTCTGTATAAAAATGGCAATTTGGCCTACCATGTCCGGTCAATGCCCGTTTGACTAGGCCCATAGGGCCGGGCCTGGACAGAAATTTAGGCCCTTGGGCCTCCGGTATATAGGTCTTAAAATTAATATATATGTTATATTATATATTTTTAACTATTTATATGATTGTGAATTATCTATTTTTTTAGTTAGGTATTGGTGAATTATGTTAGATACTACATGAAATATTAAAATATAATAAATAGAAATAAAAATGGTTTTGACTTCTATTGATAACTAAAGTTGAAGTGTTAATATCAAGTTAATTAGAAAATAAACTCAAAAATTAAAATTAAAAAAAAAATATTTTGCATTGGTTCATGAAATTATTTAAGACATGTTGGCATTGGTTGTTAAAAATTGTTAAACTCAGGTTCACCATAAAGGAGAAATTATAGCACAACATTTAATTTCATAAAGTGGAGGGAGCAATGCATTACTGCTTGTTATTTATTTACAAGACATACAATGCAACAACAATACGTTTACAATGCTGTTGCGAAAGTAGCTGTATTTGTTATTTAGAGTATCAAACGGATGCAGCAACATTGAGTTAAAATGTTGTAGCGAGAATTATCTTGTTTACTTGAGACTGTCAATGAAATGCTGCATCATAATAGTAACATTGTTGTAGCGCGCTTATTGAGTTTCTTCACATACGTGATTTTTTTACAGAGTCCAGCCATGACTACTTAAACATAGTGGATGTCGGATTCCGATGGATGATATATCATCTAAACTCGTCAATTTTTTATTGTAGGTGTTGAATTTAAGTGGTTGTCGGATTCCGGTGGTGCCTAAGGTTGTCGTCGGATTCCGGTGTGCTTGAGGTGGTCGCCGGATTCCCGTGCCTGAGGTGGTCTCCGGGTTCCAGTGTTCCCGAGGTGGTCGCTGGATTCCGGTGTGCCTAGTGGTCGCCTGATTTCGGTGGTTCCTGAGGTGGTTGCCGGATTCCGGTGGTGGCTGTCGGATTCCGGTCAATGGAGGAGATAGAAAATATTTTTTATAATGAATTGAAGTAATTGATTTACTATAATCAAATAACATTTAATAATAAAATATGTTTATTTTATTATATTGCGACATAGTGCAATGCTATTATGCGACAGTACAATGTACCATCACATAAATAATAATTCAATGGACGAGATTGAATCAAGAATTAATCTAACGGTTTAAAAGAATGTACTATTATTAGTACAATGCGACACTACTAAAATTAACCATGCTACATAAAAATTCATAGTAGTAAGGAACGTGTCTTAAAACTGTCAAAATCAAACAATGTTAAATTTAAATTTCTTACAGATGTAATGCTAGGCTACAACTTGAAGTCAACTCCTAAAATAGGCTGGCTACAGGTATTCGAAACATTTTAGGTAGGCTTGGAGAGAATTCAAAATACATTTTCCTGCCAAAAAACGACCCCACACAATTCCCTCTATAAAGCTCTACTACTTTGAGAAATGGTCTCAGAACTGGAAGAAGCAATGCAGAAGTGAGAACACCACTTAACCAAACCCTAACCCTTTTTCCATTTCAAATATTTTCAATCTTTCTCTGTAAAATGTCCGACATCCCCACCTATGTATTCCTCGAGGTACTCAGGCGTCTTCCGGTGGAGACTCTGTTCCAGATGCGTGCCGTTAGCAAGTCATGGCGGCGCATAATTGACGATCCTGATTTCGCTAAAACTCACATCACCCGTGGAATTGGCGACGGTTGGATTATTCAAAGGAACAAGACCGGTAAGCTCTTCCTTTCCTCGCTGCGTCACTTGATTTTTCAGAAAAATGTTCGATCAAAATGTGACTGTGACTCTGCTAATTTGAAAACCTGTGTGGTCTGTCATTATCAACGGTTTAAGTTCAATGCTACCAATACCAAGTATCCAGTCGGGTCGGGCTTGCCTCGTATACGTAATTTACCTATGCCTTGTTGCAATGGGATCATTTTGATATCTAGTATCAAGCCGAACATGGTTTGGGTTGTTTGGAACCCTTTTACAGGGGAATCGGTTAAGTTGCCGGTTTGTGATGATTTCCCAAAGGATGTCAAAATTGACACCGGTTTTCATGATCCGTATAGCGGGATAGGGTATGATGATGTTAGTGATGATTATAAGGTTGTGAGGATTGTTAACCCTCGTACTTTTATCTGTTCTGTGAATTCGAGTGTTTGGCGTAGAATTGAGGATTTTCCAGTTGATTTCTATTGGCCACGGAAAATTGAGGATCATCCATTTGATTTCGCCGGGCCGCGCACACATTTTGGAGCTTTTGTTAATGGTGCATTGCATTGGAAGTTGCTCTTGATATGACCACGGAAACCTACCGAAAGATTCCAGTGCCGGATAAAATTGGTCCGGTTGGAAATCCCTATTTCTTGAATTTGGTTGAGCTGAGTGGGTGCTTGTTTTTGGTTTCCTGGCACTTGAGGGGGCGCATTGTTGTGTGGATGATTAAGGAGTATAATAGTTGCTGTAAAGAAAGAATGTGGACTAAAATGGTGGCGTTAGAAGGAGAACAGATTGGTGGAATTTTTGGCCGTATTGGCCGTCTAATGCCAATTGCTTATTCCATGAATGATAATCGGGTTCTTTTCTGGGAGGAGAGTAATATGTTTTCGTGGTGTGATGTGAAGAAGAAACTGTTAGGGCAAGTTTCTGTGAAGGTCAACGTAGATAATTATGAGGATGATCATCATTGGAATAGTATAAAGTACATCTGTGATACCTTTACCTCCCAAGTCATTCCTGCTAGCCTTGCCCGTCTCAAGAAGAGTGACTGTGCTGAAGGAAAATCGTCGAGAAGGAAGAGAGGTGTTCCTGAGCCTGAGAAGTTTGGGTTGAAAGTTTTCTACGGATCACTTAACGATTGGTGATTAGCCATGGCACCATTGATAATATTTTGGGGGAAAGGAGGGAGGTATATATATATATATATATATATATGCTTTGGATAACCATTTGAAATTGTCATTAAGTCTTCTGTTTTGGAGTAGAAGTGGTGATGTATGTCTGAACTCTGAAGTGTTACTAGTAGGTAGTTGCTCTCTCCTGTTGCTTGGAGCAGTGTTTTGTAAGCTATGCAATTTGACTAATCATCTATTTTGACTAATGTATTAGAAGCTTAAATTTCTTGAATGAAACTGTTGCTGTTGATCAAGGGAAAAAAAAGCTACAACTTGAAGAATCTTGAAAGCATGAATATGGTGTGAAGCAAGCTTGATTTTAGCAGATCTTAGGTTCAAATCATGATTAGGAGTTTGTCACATGTTAAGTCATTAAAATTCAAACATCTTAAAGAGTTTGTTGAAAGTTTAATTGGTTGTCCTTTTCTATTCAAATGCAAAGTTACGAAAACCAGCAAAATTTTGATCAAGAATCAAGATAAGCATGGAAAATTGGAAACGACGCCTTAATAATCAGTCTCCAGCCAGATTACGAAAAAGTAGATGGTAGTTAGTCATTAACGCAGAGAACCAGCCAAATCTGGACCAAGATAAGCATGGAAATGCATTCAATTTGGATGGAAGCTAGTGGAGCAAAGATAACATATACGAGTAAGGCTCTGTTCTCTTCGTCTGAACATAACTGAACTGAACTGAATGGATCTGAACTGAACTTAAGGCTCTATTCTCTTCGTCTGAACTGAACTAAACTGATCTGAACTGAACTGAATTGTAGTATAAAAATGAACTAAGCAAAATTGAACAGAACAAAACTAAATGAATCTGAACTAAACTGAAATTATTGAGTTTTCAGATGAAAAGAACAGAGCCTAATTACCAGTCAATAAAATATCAGCTAAGAAATTAGATGGCAATGTCAAATAGCTCAGAACAATTGTATGACACTTTCGAACGACACAATTACTCATTGTATGTTTAAACCGTAAATATGTTGGTCTAACAAACAAATACATCTACTTTGTCACACATTTTGTCCTCGTGTACGTACCTGAAACATTCACAATAAAGCACTCGTTCTAAGCAGGGACGAGTGCAGGGGGGAGCATGGGGTAGCACGTGCTACGCCTCGATTTTTCAAGTTAAAGTATTAATATACCCCTCAAATGTATTTGAATTGAATGTAGAAATAACGTTTTATGCAATAAATTGATAATAATCAAGTGTAGCCTAGTGGCCATTAGGTTGAGCATAAGTGTTTTCCTTCTTTTTTGGCAGGGATCGATTCCTATCACCTCCATTTTTATCTTTCCTTCTCCTTTCCTTTTCTTTTTTTGTCCCTTTGTTTTTCCCTTCCCTAATTAAGTTCATGGTGTTATCTTTTCTTTTGATTTTATTTTAATTTTCAAGGATCCTTTTCACTTTTCTCCTTACATCACCAAAACTATTTTTTGTTTTACTTTTTACCACCAAGTTTCATGTTTTTTTTCCTTCTTTTCTTTTCCTTCCTTTTTTTTTTCGTTTTACTTTTTAGTTTTTATTTCATTTCTCAGCATTCTCTTTTATAATTTCCTCCGTTTATTTAAGATGCTACTACATGATATACTAAATTCTTATTTTATTGAAAAATAAATATAAATGCCATATTATAATTATTAAACTTTTAATATAATAATTTTCATCATCATTTATGTATTACTTATGATAAGTTTATGGTGAAATGAACACTTAAAAGTAAAAAAGTGAGAAACTTATTACGTAAAAATATACAATTAACAAAAGAAAAAACAAAAATAAAGTTAAAAGAGATGCAATGTGTAAAAAATGACACTACAACCTAAACTTCGTAATTTTTGAACATATACTTTTATAAATATTTTTTATTAAATTTAATATTTTTCACAAATAATATTGTGCTACCTCTCATATAAATTTCTGCGTTCGCCCCTGATCCTAAGATTGTACTAAAGCAAACACGATAAGTTTAAACATTTTCACAGAAAATATGATATTAATGGTATGTGCCTATGTGGTGTGTCGTGTGTATATATGATTTTGACTTTCAAATCCCTTTTCTTCTCAAAGAAAAAAAAACTTTTAAATCCCTTTTACACCATTCGAAACTTTGCAAAGGTACAGATTCTGATTTTTTATTGGAAATAGGCTACAACTATTCGAAACATTTTAGGGGGATTTGGAGGGAATTCAAGATACATTTTCCCGCCAGAAACGTCCCCACACAAACCACTTAACCAAACCCTAACCCTTCTTCCATTTCAATCTCTCTCTGTAAAATGTCCGACATTCCCACCTATGTATTCCTCGAGGTGCTCAGGCGTCTTCCGGTGGAGACTCTGTTCCAGGTGCGTGCCGTTTGTAAGTCATGACGGCGTATAATCGACGTTCCGATTTCGCTAAAACTCACATCACCCGTGGAATTGGCGACGGTTGGATCGTTCAAAGAAACAAGACCGGCAAGCTCTTCCTTTCATCGGTGAGTCACTTGATTATTCAGAAAAGTATTATATCAGATTGCTATTGTGACTTTTCTAATTTGGAAATTTGTATGGATTGTCATGTTGAATGGTTCTATGCTACCAATATTAAGTATCCTGTTGGGTTGGGTTTGCCTCGTATACGTGATTTACCCATGCCTTGTTGCAATGGGATCATTTTGATCTCTAGTATCAAGCTGGTTTGTTTGGAATCCTTTTACTGGGGAATCGGTTAAGTTGCCCTTTTTTATGATTTCCCAAAGGATTTCAAAATTGAAACTGGTTATCATGATCCGTATATATAGCGGGATAGGGTATGATCATGTTTGTGATGATTATAAGGTTGTGAGGATTGTTAGCCCTCGTACTTTTATATGTTCTGTGAATTCGAGTACTTGGCGTAGAATTGAGGATTTTCCACATGATTTCAATGGGCCACCTAGATCATATCGTTTTGTTGGTCCGCACACACATTTTGGAGCTTTTGCTAATGGTGCATTGCATTGTTTGCCTATACGGCAGATAAAAGAGCCTGGCTAGTTGCTCTTGATATGGCCACTGAAACCTACCGGCAGATTCCAGTGCCGGACGAAATTGGTCCTGATGTAAATCCTTATGTATTGAAGTTGGTTGAACTGAGTGGGTGCTTGTTTCTTGTTCGTTGGCTCTTGCGGGAGCACGTTGATGTGTGGATGATTAAGGATTTTGATAGTGGTTGTAAAGAAAGAATGTGGACTAGATCATGTCGTTAGCACAGAAGGGTGAATTTATTGATGATCTAATGCCAATTGCTTATTTCAAGGACAATAATCGAGTTCTTCTTAGGCAGAAGAGTGAGATGTTTTTCTGGTATGATGTTGAGAAGGAACAGTTAAGGCAAGTTTCTGTGGAGGTCAACCTGGATGCTGATGGGGATGAGCATGATTGGGGTTATACTTTTACATACCAAGTTATACCTGCTAGCCTTGCTCGTCTCAAGAAGAGTGACTGTACTAATGGGGGTGTTGATGTTGAAGGAAAATTGTCAAAAAGAAAGAGAACGTGTTTCTGAGCCTGGGACGCTGGGGTTAAAAGTTTACTACTGTTCGCCTAATGATTGGTGATTAGCCATGGGACCTTTGATAATGTTTTGTGGGAAAGGAGGGAGGTATATATATGCTTTGGATAACCACTTGAAATTGTCACCGAGTCTTTTGTTTTGGAGTAGAAGTGGTGGTGTATGTATGAATTCTGAAGTATTACTAGTAGGCAGTTCTCTCTCCTGTTGCATGGACAAGTGTTTTGTAAGCTGTGCAAATGACTAATCATCTATTTTGACTTGTGTATTAGAAGTTTAAATTTCTTGAATGGAACTGTTGCTGTTGATCTTAAAAAAAAAAAAGAAGCTACAACTTGAAGAATCTTGAAAGCATGATATGGTGTGAAGCAGGCTTGATTTTAGCATATCATTAGGTTCAAATCATGATTAGTATCAGGGGTTTGTCACATTACCACTCCTGCCTTAGGCGCACCTGTGCACCACGGTCGGCTGTGGGTGCTCCAATGGAGCACCACGGTTGGCCATGGTGCACGGCCACCTCCAAAATCAGCCTTCACAAGGTTGATTTCGGGGGCAGCTGCCCAGCCGCTAGGAAGCCCAATGGGCCCCACCCGCCTTTTTTTGATTTTTTAAAAATTAATTTGTAAAGTAAAGTATTAAATAAAAAATACACCAACGGTTATATTTTTTCGAGATCTATAAATACAACTCATTCACAACCTATTTCACCACACCTTAATTTCCTCTCATATTCCACTTCTTAAACTCAAAACGCTAAAATGTCTGTTCCCAACTCCCAGAATTCGAACTCCACTCCAAACTCTACTCCACCAAATCCATTTGAGTATCCGACATACATATGGCTCACTCAACAAGGAATGTTGGATAAAATACCGGCATTTATGAATGAGTTCTATGGTATCACTCCCAACTTCCCATCTCACCTAAAGTCCAACCGAAACCTTCATTCTACGATACGATCGGATGCTATAATCCATACAACCTAGACTCTTCAACTTATCCACCCGGTTACTCACAACCAATCTCGGAGTCTGTTTCGGAGACTCAACCGAAACCTACGACAAAAGGGAAAGGAAGGAAACCTCGCAAGCCTACTGGAAAAAATGTAGCCTCAACTGCGGGGAAAGAGGAAGAAAAATATGGGTTAAGGAGTTCGTACTCTGAAGAGGAGGATCGTGCTCTCATCCAGATTTTCATGTCGTTAAGTGAGGATCCGGCGAAAGCCACCAACCGCACGTATACTTCGATGTTTGTGGAAGTTCAGGAAATCTGGGAGCAAAACATTAGAGATGGCCAACCTCTTACCGGTCTCACACCTCGAACTGCAAATTCACTACGTGGTAGGTGGACTTGGATGAAAGAAGGTGTAAACCACTTTGTCTCAGCTTATGATGATGCGGAAAGATGTGTTGGAGATAAAAGCGGTTACAATGACGATGATGTTATCAACATGGCCAAAAGGCTACACAAACAGAGGCAGGGCAGTAAGTTTAATAAGCATGCATTGTTGGGAAGCAATGAGGCACTAACCGCAGTGGCAATCACACATGAATTTCACCAGTGCAACCGGGGTGAAAACTTACATGGCGCAACCTCGGACATATAGTGGTGGGAGCGGTACCAAAAGGGGTTTGGAATGCAGGGATGATGGGAGCAAAACTGCATTGAAGCGCCCTATGGGTCGTGAGAAGGCAAAGGCCTTGCAAAAGCAGGGGGTTCGAGTGGAAGCTCGATTATGGACGGTTTGAATGAATCCTTCCAAGGCATGAATACAATTGAGGAGAAGAGGCTTGAGCTTAAACTGAGGAAGATTGAGGAAAGGAAGCAAGCTGAGGCGCGAAGGCTTGAGTTTGAGGAGAGGAAGCTTGAAGTGATGCGAATGAAGGCGGAGAAGAAGTCTCTGAGGACGTGATAGTGCTTGTTGAGAGTCAACATCAAGCTGCTACGTTGGGGAAGTTCCAAATGATGATCGATCTACAAAACAGGTTCGATAACTTGTCACTGATGGAGCTTTCAATCCTGCAGAAGCTCCAGTTCAAGCTCAGAATGTGATTCCTTCTATGTTTGTTGTTGTGTGCTTTCATTTCATTTCAAGTAGGATTTCAATGTTGTTGTTGTCGTTGTTTTGTAACCGTCTGATTTCAATCTCAATAAATTATAAAACGAGTTTTAAGAATCCAATTTGAGTAATTTCAACTTCTAAACATTCTTATAATATGTTAAGCAAGTTAAAAAAAAATACGAAAAAAATATTAAAAAACACTATTCACGGCCTTAGCACGACCTGTTGGACAATTTTTTTTGCAGTGGTTGTTAAATCAGCTTTGGATCATGACCGTCACTATTCACGGCCTTAGCTAAGACCCATTGGGAGTGGTCTTAAGTCATTAAAATTCAAACATCTTAGAGAGTTAAGACAAAAACATGATTAGAGTCTCTTCAAGCTAAAATCTTGGAAAATGTAAGATTTTCCTGAAATATAGAAAAGTCAAGGTTTTTTTTGTGTTTTTCGCGATTTTTGGGTTTTAGCGGTTTGCGATCGAGTTTTTTAAAAACCGTCGAGTCACATATTTTGTTGTTATGCTTCTAATAGATTATATTATGGTTTTAATTTGTTATCATTGAAAGTTTCAGTTATAGTTTTAACGTATTTCGTTAATGTTTTAAGAGATGATATAGTGGTTTTAATGCGTCGGTATTGTATGTTTCAATTATAGTTTTAACCTCTTTTGTTAATTTTTTAAGAGATGGTGTGATGGTTTTAAGGAGCTATATGATAGTTTTTCAGATGGTTTGTTATAGTTTTAAGTGACAGTTTAATATCATTAAACTAGCATTAAATAAGTCTAAAAGTTTCAGGGATCCACTAAAATATCAATAAACGAGCTTAAAATAAGCTACTTGAAATATTTAGTCATTACAATATTGAAACATTCAGTCATCCAAAGGTTTTAAAACATCTATTCTCTTAGGTTTCATTTGGTTCAACTACAAAAAAAATCGGGTTTAGGGACGGATTTATCGTCCCTAAACCCCTACCGATCCGTCCCTAAACCGTTAGGGACGGATATTATCCGTCCCTAATGGTCGAAGGCCATTAGGGACGGATATCCGTCCCTAACTGCATTTTTTGGATTTTTTTCCTGTTTTTCACATTTCACCTGTTTTACACTGAATATAGTCGTAGATAATATACCCGAAAGTGATAAATATTAATTAGTTGAAGAAAGACTAGTTTCTGTTATATATCCAACACATACAAACTGGATCACGAAAGATAGATAATTTACAGTGTTCGATCACCAATTTCACTTGCTATTACAATATATAATTGGAGAAAGCTACTAAGAACTTTGACCCTCTGCCACATGTTTTGTAAAGATTAACATTTTTGCAAGAAACATAGCTCTGGGGCAGATTGTTCGACTTAGAAGAAAGCGACTACTCCAGAATTAGCATGAAGGTTCGGTACCATCATGCAGAGCAATGAACGATTGCTTTTGATGGCCCTTGTAGACTTTAATTTCTTCTCCGCTGGACATGGACCATAATCTTGCTGTTGAATCAGAAGAAGCTGGAATGCGGAATTTTCAAAGAGTTACAAGTTGATGGTCACAAGTGACATACACGGCCTTACTATAAGCACGACTTTGGCAAGAAATTAGTTGATCAGAATGTTGCAACAAAAAAATAATCATTCTTTTGTGGTTCAATATCGTCTGTGGCAGAAGTCTTTAACAAAAACTGTAAGGATATCCTGAGAAAGATGCTTTATGCCTTTTAGTTATTCGCCTTGCTAAAATACAAGTCAAAGCCAAAAATCATATTTACAAACACTGCAAAAGTAACTTACAACCAGTGAAAAGTCACATTTTTTTAAGGCCCCGATGAGATATAATACAACGGTAATTGCTTATATTGATTAACACTGGTGCAACTATAAAATCTGAAGGAGCACTCCTCATGTTCCTAAAGACCCAGCCTCTAAAGACCCAACAATAGGTACTTGATAAGTGCACGCAGCCACTAAGTTGATTTCTCTCAATTGGGTTTATTAACAAACAAATATTTTCTCTGTAATTTAGTTTAAAGCAATTATGCCAAACAAAATATTTGTGTGAACTTTCTGAATACTAAATTTTAACATCATACCTGTGATCAGGAAGGCACCATCAACTGAGAAGACACAGTCCCACACCCAACGACTATGTCCTGGAAAATCATTTACCCACAATATTAATACTCCTGCTTTCTTTTTCTCGAAGCGGCAAAGAAAATTTTATTAAATCAACATGAATTACCATTTCATAAAGAAGAACATTATCAAGACCTAGTTCAAAATTGTTAAATTTATACCTTCTAGAGTTTTTTCTAGTGTGAACCCATCTACATTCCATATTTTAACAGGTGTAATTAGAGATCTTGCTAGGTACCTGAGATCACCAGTTTCACGTCAAGATGCCTTAAGGTAGTTTAGTTTCTCACTAGTAAGTAGAATAAATAATGATGAAACAGATAAGGAAATCCACTTACAATGAAAGCAGCAGCAACATTCAAGTCCAGTGCAACATAATGCAATCACCAAAAAAAGAAGAAAAAAAGCTACTAGTTCTTTTCACCTCATTGTTTACCACAGTTAAGACATTGACGCAATCATAAGAAACACATTAACAACAAAAAAAAAACCCCGATTAACAGATTGATATGATCATAAAAAGGCCAATTAGCTATTAATAAATCAATCAAGAAGAAATGAATGCTATCACGTCGTGCACCTAAACAAAAACATGATCAATGCTTGCTTAAAACGACTATCAGGTAAGACGCATACATACTAACCAGAATCACATTTAAATCAGAACTCCGAAACAACTTCTTAGCCAACTGTTCCTGTTCATAGAAAAAGCTTTCCTTATGCGGAAAGTTTTCGTTTCAATCAGTTAAGCAGGTAACCGTACACAGCGATAACAATAATCATCCAATTGATAAACGGAACCGTTCTTCTAAAGTAAGGGTTTAGCCAAAATACCTTCAATTCCGGAGAAAATAGCGGATGAAAGTTGAAATTGATGCACAACCCTAGCTCCTTGTCTGACGAGCTTCGAAACGAGTCCAAGATTGGCCGGAATCGTCGAGATTTGGCTGGAAATGAAAATGGGCGAATTTGAGAAGAGAGGAGGAAAGAAAGAAAGCAGAAGGAAAATGAGAAAGAAAGGGCAAGGCTGCCCGCTGTATAGGGTTTTTAGGGACGGATAGCTATCCGTCCCTAAAAACATTTAATTTTTTTTTTTAGTCAACTGTTTTAGGGACGGATAAAAAATCCGTCCCTAAAAGAGGGACGGATTAGTCAATCCATCCCTAAAGTCACCGATTCGTCCCTAATTTAGGGACGAATAATATCCGTCCCTAAATCCGATTATTCTTGTAGTGGTTTGAGGGAAAATGGGGGAAAAAGAAAAAAAAGGGGAAAATATTATTTTCCACCATTTGGTAGAAATCCTAGAAAATTTATAAAAATCTATATAAAATACATCTATCTCCACACAATAAGGAAATTTATTTTTCACTCAGATTTTCCAAGAAAATTTTATTTTCTCCTATTTTTTTTTCTTTTCCCCCATTTTCCCTCAAACCAAATGAAGCCTTAAGAAAAAAATTACAGTAAACATTTTTGTTTGTGCTTGTTGCTAAATATAGTAACATTAATGCTTAAACCGTAACATTGCATCTTAAAATTATAATAATGCCTATTAAAAATATAACAAAGCACGAATATCCAACACAAGCTAATAAACAGTAACATTGGTGTTTAATACCATAACAGTGACTCTTAAAATTATAAAATAACATTTGCTAAAAATCAAATCATAAATATTTCACCAGAGATTTAAAATACTAACGTTGCTGCTTAAAACTACAAAATAGGTCTTGAAACTATAACATATGCATATGCGCTAAAATAATAACATGCATAAACATTTAACACAATCTAAAACCATCATTAATAACATGCATAAACATTTAACACAAGCTAAAACCATAATAATACAAAGCATTAGATAACATAATTGCAATTCATCATTAACAATACAAAGCACGAGATAACATGCATGATGTGTGATTTTCCAAATATCATTATTAGAAAAATCAGAAAAATCTATCATATGACGACTACCAACACAATGATTAGCATGATCCAACATAAAGTACAAAATCTGCACACTTATTGATTAAGTGCCTAGCTCTTGATGCCAATTGAAAGAACGTAAGGATCTAGGACTTGTACTTCTGTACTGATACACTACTGTTGATAACAATGTTTGTACAACAGTTGATGTAACAGTGATTGCCGAACAACAAAAACAATCAGAAACGCACAGCAGAATAAAAACTTCATCACGCAAAAGATAATTTCTAGCAAGTAGTCATAGGCAAAATATCCACTATTTCAAAGAGAATTTACAAAAACTAGGTTCAAGACTTTCTCAAGATGAAAGCTTGAATTGCCAAAATTAATCACCTGAATAGTTTCACCTATTCTATTGCTACTGATCTAGACAGACCTAGATGACCGAGATCACACACCCGATCCAACAATAGCAACAAAGACTGGCAAACTATAGAGTATCAAGACAAGAAGAAATATCAATAATATGCTAAGAATGCTTCTAATCTCGTTACATGTTTCTGGCATTGATCTTGTATATATAACATGTCAACAATTAAGTCCAGATCTTCTTTCCATGCTTATCCTCATCTTCAATAATTATGTTGAAATGTTTTCTCCAAAGAATATTTTTCTTCAATTTTTTCTCTAAATAGTCCAATCTATTCAAGACTCTTTTAAGTCTTCTAAATCTTCGACCTGTTGACACAGGAAACCAAAACTATCGAACTAGGTTAAATATTAGTGAAGAAGGCAATATTACAATAATGCCCCACACAGTAAAACCTTGACCGTTAAGTTCACTGTTGATGTAACACAGTACAAAACATTGCACTTTCACGGGATTCACTAGCTACAAGATCACTCGTTCGTTAGGGGCGTTGAGGTCCCTGATTGAAGTCTTTCTGTGATGTGATGTTGTACAAGCTAGCTCATAACTAAATAAATATCAGCAGCGTCCGCCTTGTAGCAGCTAGCTAGTCTTTTGCTTGCATCTTGATTATTCAGATTAATGCTTTGTTTAATGTATGCTGCTAATTTTATTAAAGAGAAGTTATAATGTGTCTTACGCACACACACACACGTTCCGGTTGTTATTGGAAACGAGCTGCAATTAGAAGAAACTTGCAAGCATGAATATGGTGTGAAGCAAGCTTGATTTTAGCAGATCTTTGGCTTCAAATCATGATTAGCATCAGGGGTTTGTCACATGTTTAAGTCATGAAAATTCAAACATCTTAGAGAGTTGGGACAAAAGCATGCTTAGATTGAAAGCTTTCCAAGAAAGAACCAACCTTGAAGTCTTGGATTACTACAGACATTTTATAACCCAACAACTTCACTTTTCCTGTAAACAACACAATTACATACAAAAACTCACACCTATAAAGCAGACCACAAGCATCTAGCTTTTCACCATCATTCACTACTTTACTACTACTTCTCCTCTTCACTATTCATGGCTTTCTCTTTATTGTCCAAGCTATCTTTTCTTGCAAGTTTCGTATTGTTCTCCGTTATCACAACATCTGCCCGAGATTTCTCCATTGTGGGCTATGAACCAGATGACTTGACATCAGTTGGAAATCTCATCAGTCTCTTTGAATCGTGGGTAGACAAGCATGACAAGAAGTACAAGAGCCTTGAAGAGAAGTTGCATAGGTTCGAGATTTTTCAGGATAACTTGAACCATATAGATGA
Source organism: Plantago major (assembly GCA_026545765.1). Taxonomy (NCBI): domain Eukaryota; kingdom Viridiplantae; phylum Streptophyta; class Magnoliopsida; order Lamiales; family Plantaginaceae; genus Plantago; species Plantago major. The sequence goes on along the minus strand of CM048843.1, from coordinate 1,518,427 downwards.
GATGAACAAGGCCAATGCTAACTACTGGTTAGGATTGAACGAATTCGCCGACATGAGTCATGATGAGTTCAAGAACATGTACTTGGGGCTCAAAGTTGATCAACTGCCTAGAAGAAATGAATCCCCTGAGGAGTTCAGGTACAGAGATTTCGAAGACTTGCCTAAGTCTGTCGACTGGAGAAAGAAAGGCGCGGTTACTGACGTCAAGAACCAAGGCTCGTGTGGTATGTGTCCACACAACTTATGCATTTCATTTTAGTAAATGATAACAAAGTTTTAATTGTTTGATTTCTTTAGAAGCTTGATTGTTTGAATGTTTGTGAAAAAAATATGCAGGTAGTTGTTGGGCGTTTTCGACAGTGGCAGCAGTGGAGGGCATAAACCAGATTGTAACAGGAAATTTAACCGCTTTATCAGAACAAGAGCTGATCGACTGTGATAGAATGTTCAACAGTGGTTGCAATGGAGGTCTGATGGACTATGCGTTCTCCTACATTGTTAAAAGCGGTGGTCTTCACAAGGAAGAAGACTATCCTTACCTCATGGAAGAAGGCACTTGTGACGAGAAAAGGGTAAATGTTGCAGCAAATCTTAAATAACTTGAACATTTAAACTGTGCAAGTGATCTATCTGTTCTTCTTGGTCAAATTTGATCTCAGGAAGAATCAGCAGTAGTGACAATAAGTGGCTACCATGATGTGCCAAGAAGAGATGAGAAAAGTCTACTAAAAGCACTAGCTAACCAGCCGATAAGCGTAGCTATTGAAGCTTCTGGTAGAGATTTCCAGTTCTACAAAGGGGTAATTCGCCTATTTCTTGCTATATGACCCTTGAGTCCTTGACAAGTAATACTTTCCTGAAACATGTAATTTAAGTTCATTCTTGTTGATGTTGGCAGGGTGTATTTGATGGACACTGCGGAACTTCGCTTGATCATGGAGTGACAGCGGTAGGATATGGAACTGATAAAGGGTTGGATTACATCATCGTGAAGAATTCGTGGGGACCGAAATGGGGAGAGAAAGGTTACATCAGGATGAGGAGGAACACTGGGAAGCCTTCTGGTATCTGTGGCATTAATGAGATGGCCTCGTTTCCAACGAAAACCAAGTGAATTCAAATTCATGGCTTTTGAAGATGATCATTGTAACTTTGTGTCCTGTTTCATACTGTTCTTTCAAGATAACTTCATAGTTAAGAAATAAAAACTGCTGATGCTTGTCTTTCTTTCTTCCTTTTCCTTTTTGGACCACTTTTCAAATGGAAGACTTCTTTGTAAAGAAACTGATTCATTCAAATGGAGAATTAATGGCTATGTGTATCATGGCAAGGTATTCATTCTGTCTATAACTGCAACCCAACAAGATATTTTACATATAATTACAAGCTACAGTAAGGAGGAAAATTCACTCAAATCTACAGAAAATATGAAGTAAATCACACCACTTGTATCCTGTATAGCCTAATGAATAGATACACATGTTCAAGCATTTTCAAGCCGATTTCCAGGTGAACACGTCCCAACACATGGGTTTTGAGCGCACCTCAGAACGCACATGCCAGTTAATTCATCTTCACTCTCATTCTCCTCCAACGATCTCCCCTTCGTCTCCTGAGTGAAAAAGTATGTCACCATCATCCCAGCAACACAAACGCCTCCCAGCATCACCAGCGAAGCTGTCATTCCAATCCCCTTCTTGTAACCATTCCCTTCTTCCTCACGTGCGGCCCACAAGAACCCGACAGAGCCGATAATGGCCCCGATTTTTCCAATCGCCCCTGAAATCCCATGACACGTGGCTCGAAATCTGGTAGGGAAAAGCTCGGCAGGCACGATGAATGTGGTTGTATTTGGGCCAAAATTGGAGAAGAAGAATGTCAGGCCGTAAAGGGCCATGAAACCTTTGTTTCTAATGTGGTCTTTCCAGTAAAACTCGTAAGGGATCCCGATTGCCAAAAGGGATAATGACATGAACAGAAACCCGAAGAACTGGATTGGTACTCTCCCGATTCGATCAATGAGGTAGACGGTGACGAAGTAGCCAGGAATAGTGGAACAAAGCGCAATAATCGCTTGCAGCTTCGCGACCTGGATAGCTTCCTGGAACGCATTTGCTTCTTCTCCCACGTACTTTGCCGGGATGTTCCCTTTGTAGATTAAGAATTGCAAGAGGTTGCTGCTGTAGAAGACAACGTCAACTAAGAACCAGGCTGCAGCACACGCGAACAGGTCACGGCCATGTCGCCTGAGGAATTCTTTGGAAAAGAAGGGGTAGTCGGAGGACGAGGTGGTTACGTTGTCATCCGCAGATAGCTCGTGATCTTCTGCGATTTGGCTGAGTGAAACTGAGAGTACCTTTTGCATATCCTTAGCTGCTTGTGCAACATTTTTCTCCACCAGTGCTGTGTATCTGTTTGAATGTCAGCTACAGGATGTCAATTTGATTGTAGTAGAAAATTCAGAATCTTGTGATTAATTTCAATTATCAGAATAAAATGTACTATGATACTGTTCTGCGTTAACAAAAACTGTTCTGTCTATGTCATAATTTCCCGATATTTTCCTTGTGTTTTAGGTACCTGTCTGATTTTTTTTGTGAATCTGATTGTAGAACATTCAGAATCTTGTGATTTCAGTTTTCCTTATTTCAGGTAAATGTACTAATAATGATGTTCTTCCGTTTACAAAAACTGTTCTGTCTACGTCATTTTCGGAATATTTCCGTACTTTTATATGTACCTGCTACAGTTTATATATAATTTCATCTCCAGCAGTTGCAATTCACTAAGTCCCAAAATCTCCCACGTCAGCATTCCATTTACTGTAACTCTCACAATTCTCTACTACAACAGTGAGGTCCAAAAATTATTTTCTTTTCACATTTCTTTCAAACTTGATTTTTCATTTTATTTTCTTTTCTGATTTCCTCTTAAACTTTATTCTTGAATTTATTAAAATATCATTAATTAATTATAATAAAATCACATTATTTTTTTGTAAAATATATTACTTGAAAATAAAAATTACATTACTTAAAAAAACTACTACAATATTTGAAATTGAAACTTACAATAATTGAAAATGAAAATTACAACAATTAAAATACTACATTCTACAAGTGTGATTTTAAATTCAAACAATATGTATTTTAAATTTGAGAAGTAATGTATAAGTATATTTCTATTGCTACATATAATTATTATCATATCGAAATATTCAAGAAAAATGAAAAATAATAAAAAAGATAAAAGTAGAAAAGAGGAAAGAAAACAAGAAAAGAGAAAGGAAACAAGAAAAGAGGAAAGAAAAGAAAGAAAACAAGAAAAGAGGAAAGAAAACAAGAAACAAGTGAAGAAAACAAGAAAAAGAAATGAAAAAAAAAAAAGGGCAAAAATGCCCAGCGTTGGGCCTGGAGTCTGAGCCCGAGTCCCGGACTAAGTTTAACAATTTGATGATGTTATGATATAATAATATTTCAATCATAAACTAACAGATAATTAGTTAGAAGTACAATAAAAGAATACAAATTCAAGTCGGCAACGAGTTACAGTAAATTAACTATGCTCAAGTCAGTATTAAGTGACTGTTCGTAAATGATTTTTTTAGAACTGCTAATCAATTTTTTTTTTGTCCCTGAAGTAGAAATTCGTATAAAAATAATGATTTTTCTAATATAATCTATCAAATTGTTTCGCAGTTTCAACTAATTTATACTAATGTGAATTTCACTTGCTCTTACCTAGCTGTTTCAGGCATCATCATCCGCCAGTAATACGTCAACCCAGCCGGCACCATCCCGATCATCAAAATCACCCTCCACGCCACATCTGCCGACTCCGGCACATTACCATCCGTCGCCCTGTCAAACACCGCGCAAACAATTACTGTCACCGCGGAACTCACCACAATCCCGAACCCCTGCATTGAAAAAACCGCGGCAATAAACGCCCCACGTGTCCTCCTATTTGCAAACTCGGACATGATAGTCGCCGATAGGGGATAATCTCCACCTATCCCGACCCCGAGCAGGAACCTAAAGAACCCGAGACTATACATCACGCAAGTACGGGACGTGCAGATGGAGAATCCGCACCCGAATGAGCTGAGGACCATGAGCATGAGGGAGATTCCGTAAACACGACGCCTCCCTATGCGGTCTCCTAGGATGCCGAATACGACCTGGCCGATTACGGAGCCCAGGAGGGCGGTTGCGACCATGATAGAGCTGATGTGTGCGGGGATTTCGTTTGGGATTTTGTTGTCGTGGTAGTAGATTCGACCGAGGAGTTTGATGATCGGAGGGATGCAGAAGAAGTCGTAGGCGTCGGTGAAGAGGCCCATTCCGGCGACCATTATGGCCTTGAAATGGTAGAACTGTGTTTTTGCTGAGTCTAGAGCTGATAGGACTTTTAGCGCCATTTCTATTTGGGATGATGGTTAGTGGACTTTGGTTTAGGCTACTCGTGAATTTGTTTGGGGTCAATTTATAGGCTATGTTTTTTTGGCAAAATGAGTCGGAAATTCGTGTCAAATTAATACTAATATAGATCCGTTTAGGACTACCTTACAACTAGCTTATAATCACCAGTAATTATAATTTGAGTATGTATTTTTAGATAATTTTATTATAGATATCCATATATTGTCAAGAAAATATCGATATTATATTGAGTTTCGTTAATAACATAAATATTTTAATTAATAACATATATGATTTTCATGATAACATAAATCGTCTATAGATAATTTATTTACCGACATACTTTCAGGAGACTTTACAAGTTATCCGTTTTGATAAACTAAAATTACTTAATTTTTAAATAAACTAGAGCTAATAAAATTATTAAACACCACCATAAAAAATCTACTTGGCTACGTACGTAATTATCAACTGGTTAGATTTAGAGAGTGAGCTGGCTTGACTGCCAGAAAGTCAAGTAAACAAGAAACTTTGACTAGTAGAATTCCCTGATTTTATATATTTTTCTTTTCTTTAACTATATTAACAATTAATTGTGAAAAAGAAACTCTCGTACGATGACGTATATTCTTAATATTCTAGGCAAGCTTCATCTTCCTTTAAGATCTAGAATTGGGTTAGATTATAATGTGTGGAATATTTTGTGGTATAGTTTCGAAAACCATTTTTGAATTGGGGTGGACAATTTAATTTGGACTTTCTTCCGAGTCCCATGAAATTATTGGAAGATGGTAGAAATTTGGCACATTAAAAGTAAATGATTTGAATCGACATGATTGACAAACTAACTGATAATAGAAGAAAGGAAACTTATTAAGTGATTTGTTTTTTAATAAGTTATTTTTAAACTACATTGGTTTGATTATAAGATGGACGTTTATCAGAGAATTTTATTTTAGTCAAATACTAGTTAATAACCCGTCGATACTCGACGGGTATTGTGAAAACATAATTAATTAGGTATGTGGAATCCTACAGTAATTACCATAATATTTTTTTGTAACGCCACATCTTGCGGTAGAGGTTCTACCACATTAAAAGTAAATGCATTATCCGATTGATATCTTTACCACTATACACACATATTTTTCTCACACTTTGTCCCCATTTTGTTGCATGCCGATAGACTTATCGGTGGTCATCCTAAGATTCCAGATTAAAGCACACTTAAGTAAAAGCTCTTATGGATGGATGGATTCTCGAAAAGAAAGTCGCGTAGTTAGTATGAGTAGTGTGCGGGCGAGTTATATCCACCCGTTAAGAAACCCAACATAATATATATTGAAGTAATGATGTATGGATCGGTATATACCTCACCGTTCCATACATGTGAAATGAGTTTCAAACCCGAGTCGAAACAAAGTTATCGATTATTTTAGCGAAAATAAAATTTAATGGCGGTGAGTGAAATTTGGATAGGGTGGGTCCAGATCCCAAAAAAGTATTATCTATTGACACATGTTAATAGTTAGTTAGTAAATTTTAAATATTTTTTTTAGTAATTGGTCCCTCCTCTATAAAAAGAAATATTACTGATACATGTGAAAAAGTATGTATCGCGAAATATAAAAAAAAAATGATATTAGTGAAATAATTTTACTTTATGAGCACCCGGCCCAAAATAAATTTCGATATAGGATGTGAATTAGTACCCCCGATATATTGGACATATTTTACTTTTTTACTCTGTATTCTCGGCGGGGGGATTAATATTTTGAGTCTTCTTCTAATGCTAACTCCAGGGAGAAACAAAATGTTACTAATTGTGGATGGATAATGGTATCCCCCGACCCGACGTGTTGAAAATTGATATATGTAGAAGGTCATTATCTCGTACATGGTTGTACCCGTTAATTTGTTTAGAAAAAAGATTATGTCTAACCTAAACCTAATTAAAACAAAAATGCATGATACAATTAATTGGGTTGGGTGACCAACCCACCCCGTAAAAAAGATTCATCAATCACTAACACCCCCCCCCCCACCCCCCAAAGAAAAAGATATTATTATTTAACAAACATATTTTCTCACATGTATCGATGGTTTTTCTGTGGTCAACTCACACACCCCAAAAAAAATCAATCCACAAACATAACATTTTTCAATTCTTTAACGCAAGCATGGAGTGTGAATCCAACCCCTCAAACAAATTTAATAATTTGTATCATATGGTTCCACCCACCCTCGACCCCCCCCCCCCAATTTTTTATAATTATTTCACTAATATAATCCTACATTGTGTCACGGGCCAGGCCAGGAATTTTTTGTTCGGGTAGATGCTTGACCTGAAAAATCATTATTTTGAACGGGGATGAGCCCATTATCATTTCTATGATGATAACCTTTTGCCCAATATTGATTCTAGATATCAATTTCACCTTAGTAATTTGCTTCTTGAATTATACTCTAACCCATTTGGGACGCTACCGGGACCCATATGGGCCTTTATATTTTCATGGATCTTTCAGGTAGGAATTATCCATGAAAAGACTGGCAAAATGAAAAAGAAGAAAAGTATCGAGGATCTAGACCCCATATTGTACCCGTTTATCACCTATTTAGTACACATTACTATATGATCATTTAGAGTAGGATGTAAGTCCGAGAAGGATACAACCTCGACTTCCATGTAATAAATATTTTCCTAAGATTTTAGGTGAAGCTAAAATGTACTCCCTCCATCCCGATTTCAACTTCATGTATTTCATTTTGGGGCATCTCAATTTCAACTTCTCATCCCTTAAATCAAAAATATATCTCCTACTTTATTTAATATCTCTCATACTTAATTCACTATGTTTCATACTTTCCAAATTCGAAGCTTCCTGTATAATTGATGCAATGTTTTGTGTTCAAGTTGGTTACTCCACTGGATGAATAAGAAAGACATTGATATTGTTATATTGAAATATTTAAATATATTAAGAGTAACTTTTAGAGAGCGTAGTGATCAAATCAAACATCACATATTTTGTCATAAAAATATCATTTAAAATGCATGTACTTCAAGTATAATGCATGTTTACTATACACATAATGTTTGAAGCTAATAATATGATGTATATGTAAATATGATATGTTGAAGTTGTATATTCAAGATGCGATCTCTGCAAAGTTTGTAATATGTTATCTTAATAACGACTTCAACTTATGTAAATTAATCAAATTGAAATAGTATTACCACAATACTTGTCTCAACATATTTTTTGACTAAGGCTCTGTTTTCTTGATACGCAACTCCATTCGATTACATTCAATTCGTTCATTTCTGCTTGTTGTTCATTCTGAGTAACATGATTAAACCGAATTGAATCGAATCAATTGTAGTATAAAATATAACTACGCATAGCTGAACTAAACTAAACTGAATGGAAATGCAGACGAATATAACATAGCCTTAATTACAACTAATATGCTTTAAAAAAGATGTAAATTGTTAATTTACTAAAATTTGCAACAAAATCCTTTAAACATATCAATTCTTAAGAATTACAACGATACATGCACACTTAATTACCACTTTATTTAACGTTAACATTTTCCTAAAACCATAAACATTTTTTTATAAAACCTTTAATTCTTTTTCCCCGTAAAATATTAACTCTATACAAACTTTTTTTTTTCTTTTATCTCGGTGATTTTTTTTTTAATGTTTTACATAAATAAAGTTAAAAACTTTAGATATCATATGTGTACCTGTTCGTGTGTTTGGTTACATGCCGAGTCAAGTTGACTTTTGTATATGAATTTAAAATAACAATATTGTAGAATAAACGCATACTACTCCATCGGTTGAGAGTACGATTTTAGCCCAATTGGTAATGTCAATGACCAAACAAATAAGTAGTTATGATCGGTCGAGAAAGTAATCAATCTCCACGGGCCAATATATGAAAATTTGCCATTATATTCACAATTTATGCTCAAATACGCATCATGCTGCCATAATTTACTACTTAATCAACACACATTTTAGTGATAATAATTAGTCCTAATTTAGGTTTTTATCCATAAGAGATAATGATTGCATCGGTAGGTGCAATTAGAGACGAAGGTATAGTAAACTTTGATTGAAATCAAAATACTTGAACAATTAAAAGGAAATATAAGAATGGATAATCGACCAATAACAATTGAATTGCATACTTAATTAGTTATATACGGATCTATACATTTTATATTTGTACAAAATAACCTATGTTCTTAACTAACCATCTTACATTTTAATTAGTAATATTAATGTTTTTTTGTCTTTTTTATCGTTACTATAGAAGTCTTTGAAGAGAATTACACATTTTATTTACACATTTTCATGAAAATTTTAATTTATATTAATTCATTATTTGTCGGAATATATAGGGTGTAATTGGAACATAGTACTACATACATATGGATGAGATTCAACCTTTAGTCATGCATAGGTGGCTGGAAAAAATGAAAAATGTTGAGAATATATACACATTTTGATTAATAACATCGAGTGATTTTTATTAACAGATAGGTACATCCATAAATATAGAGACCATCTTTTAGTAGTCTTACTTAACAATTAAACAATAATTTTATTTGAAAATAGCATACATTGTTATGTTAGAAAATAGCGTATTATTTTTATTTTTTTTTGATAATTTTACTTTAGAATAATATAGGTAAAATTTTACAGATTTATATATATACATAACAACCGCTCTGCTCTTAATACGCCCATGTTCTCAAATATTTTGGTTTTGGTGACTTATCGTTCTCGAATTCGCTTTATATACCGCTAACCGGTTATGGTTTGTTCTGGTAAAAATAAACTCTACAATATGTTTTCTTCATTTTCACTTTATTTCTTTGATTTTCTTTTATTTTACTATTTTCTTCGTTTCTATCCTTTATTTTTTAGTTTTATTTCTTTTTGTTTTATTTTATAGATTTTGATTATTTCAGATGTAACAATAATACTTGAACCAAACAAAGAATGCTTGTATATATAACACCACTCATATGTGTTCTAAATTTTTGATACATTTGTGACTTTTATTCTCAATTAATGTAATTTTTATTCTCAATTATTGTAGTTCTAATTTTCAAGTATTATATTTTTTACAATTAATGTGATAATAATATTAATTAATGTCCTTGATAATTAATTGATGAATTAAGTTTTAAAATAAATAAGAAAAGACAATGAAATCAACGTAAAATTGAAGTTTAAACCAAATTTTGAAAATAAAAGTCTAAAAATCATTTTGCCCCCCTCAAAATTATTAATGGATGAATCTGAACATAAATATTATCTCTTTTTTTTTTTTTAGGAAAAGGTACAATTTTTTTATTAAATTCATCAGATAGTTCTCATGATGAAGAATAATAAATTAATAGTACTAACCCGTGGCGATGCCACGGTATAGTTTACTTTTCATAATAAATTAAAAGGAAATGATAAAATAAATTAATCGAGAAAATAAGGTAGTCAAATTTATGTGAACAACGTTGGTCGCGGTGTCGGTCGGTAGTCCTTCATCCAATATTATATCATTGAGTGTTTATGCTAACTATATGAAATGTAAAAATAGGGTCCTACCGTACCCGCCCTGTTAATTAGTAACATGTAAATGTCTTTTGAAAAAAATTGTATCCCCCAAACCGAACCAAAATAAAATACAAAAGTATACAACATAATCAATAGGGTTGTTTCCAACAACCCCGTGGTGGTATGTGGTCACTCCACCACACACACGTATATACTTAATAACCTAAATTTTATTATAACTTTAGATGTGTAATGGATAAAATCCAAACAATAATCAAACTGGGGCAACTGGAATGATTAAACGCTGATTGATGTTGTTGAAGGGATGGACTTGTTGCATGTTTTTTAGGGTGAAATAAGAATGCGATTTAAGGAATTCATAATAATTGGCACCATCAGGACTCGATACGTTAGCTAAGAAATAGCACAGTCAGCTCCTTATTTTTTCTCACCCAATCAGAACATTTCCTTGTGCCAACTATACATTTTTTAGACCAATCACATTATAAGAATTTGCCACATAATTATTTGATGTGGACACTCTAGAATTGCTCCAAATCTTTTTTGCTTAATGTATTATATAGATGGTAATTTGGACTCATAAGTTATCTTATAAGGGTGATGCCAAACAAAACATACACATAACCTTTGCTATTTTAAATTTAATTGTGAGTAGGTTTAATATCCTACATAAACCACTTTTATAATGTCCAATTGTTATACAAGTCGAGCCTTAACCAGTACTCACATCAACTTTCATCGTTTGATAAGGTATTTATTTGTCAATCTATGACTCGACTTGTTTATTACACGATAGCCTCAATTCTCTAAATATACATGCTCCTATATTGTATGTCTACTAAACGGCTCCGCCCATAATCCGTTAAGGTTCGTTCATAGTACAAACTCGGTATGGCCTGTTCAAATAATGTTTTCTTTATTTCATCAGAATTCGAGTTCGGCTCCACTCGACTCGAGTTCAAGCTCCTTTGATTAAAACAAGTCAAGTTCGAGCTTACTAATGATAGTTTGAGTGAGTCGAGTGGAACTGGGACTTGAGTAATTCACGACAATGGCGTCAAAGGCCCTACATTTGAAGGGGGATTCAAAAAAATGGCACCTTAAGTTGTGAACTCCGATTTTGATACATTTAGTTATACAATTCTCGAATTTTTCTCGATAAAAAGGACAATACTGAAAGTGAAAGTTGGGGTTTTTGTAAATGGAATTTACATATATTCTAACTTCGGCCAAGTGAGCTTTGATATTACGCGTTAAGTGTCAGAATTGAATGTAACATATATATTTTTCTCAGAAATATCAAAACGTCATCAGTCCATAGGAGTTGGAAGATTGAAAGATGATGAGAAATAGAAGGTAGTTTCCTACAAAAGACAAGAGAAGACTTTATGAGAACGATGTTCATCTTGTCTGTCTAGTCAATCTTACTAGAATATTCGAATCACATCTTCGAATCTACAATCTTTAGATTGCTGCGATTGGATCTTGTTTACTTTTAATTTGCAACAAATTGATCATTCGATATCATTAAAAATTACAGGGGACAAGCAATGTAATATATATTCGGTATTGTCGATACACCGTACTGGCCTTTGTCTGATATATTACCAAACATTAGAGTTCAAATGTTGTTGTTGGCATCTTCGCCTGGTGTAGTTTATTAGTTTGTAAAAACAAGGACAACAATCGCAATACTACCGGACAAAACTTATTTCTTTTTACCCGAGAACTACATACATTATGTTTGACACACAGTTTTAGGTGTAACATATGCAAAATGTAGATACCGACAGAAGAAAGTGAGTATAGTTTTATAGAAGACCCGAAAAAATAAGCCGAAGTAAAGAGTAAGAGCTTGAGTAAAAGTGCAAGCAAAACCAAAGCACAAAAATAGCCCTCTCAAAATGTTCTAATTAAGCAGTTGATGCAGAGTATATATGCAACTACTAAGCAGAATTAGTAGTTCAAGGCTTCAAGCTAGATTGGAGAGGTAAAATATTTACATAGGTGGTTGGCTTCTGCAACTTTTTTCGATTTACCACTAGACAATGATTCTACGTAAGTTAAAGATGAACCAGAACTGGTTTAGTTGTAGAAAGAGTAAAACAGAAGTTACTGCTCGTATTTAGCAACGACGCCTTCAAAGATGCCATCGGATCTGAAATTGGGAGAAAACAACGTTGGGTCCACAGGTCCCGGCAGGCTAAAGTAAAGGGAGAAGGGTCCAGGTGCACACTGCTGCTGGAACTTCATTTCAAAAACCCGGGAATATTTTGTAACGGTCTTCCCACCAGTGGATGTCACGCCACGAATGCAGACTTGTCCATCTCGGTTCATTTCGCAGCTGAATTCTCCTGATAAAGAAAAGCAAGGTTTGTAATAAGTTCAAGCAACAGCAGGAGGGAAGAGGATTGGAAATACAGATGCTCTGATTTCTACAAAATTCTCATTCTGTCATTCTGTGTCGGGCTAATGCTTAATTTTAAGAGTTCATCCATGTACTTTGTTACATTGATCACTTCTCTCAACCATACAGAATTAATCATTTCAATTCTAGCTATAATAAACTTTCCTATTGCATGACAATTATACATGATTTCACAGAACTCCGTGAAAGAAAACCGTACTAAATTGCATCATTATACAGCATTTATATCGCAATAGAACCAAATTACAAGATTCTGTACAGCTAGAAATGAATGATTTAGTGTGTCTGAACACAGCATGGTGGTTAAGCTTATTAGTTATTATATATTTGAATGGTTCATTTCAGGACGGCATAAACTTTTAACCAACTGGTAATGTCTAGTCAGCAAAGTGAATATGTTTATGCAATCAGATACACACATAATAGTGAAAAGTTGCAACTTAGAAGTAAAGTTATTGACCATAAATAAGGAATATACTTCACTGAATGAAAGGGAAATTACCAGGATCTTTCTTGACTCCTGGTAGAGCAATGCAAAAGTAATAAGCTGATTTGCTGACACCGATATCCACAGCTCCGACAGGTGGTCCAGTTGCTCCTTTGCTGACTGTTCCCGTCAAGATGATAGATGAACTTGAGCACCACTCCTGAACCTTTGGAACAGGTACAATAGGCATCGCATATTGCTGAGAGGGAAGAGAATTGCTTGAAAATGTTGTCAACTGCATAGAATCACAGCGGCGCCTTTTCTCTCCATTGCTGTGGCACTTGCTGGGATCCACAGTTCCATTGTTCTCACTCATTCCACTCTTGCGCCTTGTCCACACTATCTCCTTCGCCTTTTCAATGCTATCCATGGTAATATCTACTAATTAATGCTAGTCAGAGACAAATATCTACTATCTCAAATCAAATCCTTCAAGATCACATCTTATGAATTATGTTTACTGTTGAACAACACAAGCACCATTATAACCAAAAACGGGAACAAAAAGAACACGGGACGAAGTCACGAAGCAAAGAGAGATCAATCATAATTTCTACAAAGTTCCATATTTGGACATTATGATGTTCCTATCATATAACCAGCTCTCCGGCCATAGTTTTCGTCAACATCCCAAAACGTCTATATTAACATATCAACAAAAAACTAGACAGAATCAAACAGGAAACAACAGAATTGAGGAAACTGATACAGAGAACAACCAGGATCTTCAGGGTGTACTGATGCCAGCATGCAACGAAACATATATGAGATAGTAAAATCGGCATCGTTGCGAAAAAACCAATGTAGTCAGTCCCTAATTACACAGAAAGACAAGCAGCAGCTACCCATAGACTAATTTTTTCCCTAAAAGATTATTTCGCTTTGGTAACCAAAGATTTTTTATTTATTTATTTTTTTTTTGCTTGAGAAACAGCAGAAACAAACACCGGTTTTCATAGTAGATCTTATTGTCTCACATATACTATGTCGAAATGAACTGAAATCAGTTAAATCGACAAAAATGTTGTCTTTATTTCTCCAAGTCTAGTTTAATTCCGCAAAACCCACTACTGAACTCCGAATAGAACTAATCTCGTTGGGTGAACAATGAAACCACTAAGTTGTGTAGCTTATACATATCATGCATGGACACAAACAAAACTCACAGGCAAGAAATTAATTAAGCAAAGTGAAAACCCAAAAGTGGGATGGTGATAAATTAGATATATAATTACAATAATGAGGTGAAATGCATTGCACAATAATGGTACCGATAAAAAGGAGAAAAGAAGGCGAAGAAATTACTGATTGCAAGTTGAGATTTGGAAACAACACCAGAAATTGAAATTGCAATTGATCTTCAGTCTCAAATGTGTGAGCTTGGCTGCAACAAGGCGAAGAAAGGTTGAAGGATGCCGTACGATTCCGAAGCCACGTCACTTGTTTTGTGCACTTGTAATTTACTTCACTTTTTTTTTTTTTTAAATTCATTTAGTAAAATTAAATTTATTTAATTTATCCGAAGTGATATCTGAAGTTTTATGCATTTATAACTTACCCATAAGTTTGTATATGTACGATTTTATTCTGCTATATATTCCAAATTTTCTACTACCCTCCAGACTTTTTAGGTTGTTTAATGGAGATGGATCGAATCTGAATTTAAGTTTTAATTGCGTTAGGGAAAATTTATGCGCACCTCTCGTAAAATGTCAAACTCCAAGCAGTCTTTGACTTTCTATTATTTCATTTAAGATGGATAGATCGGATTTTTGAGCAAGTCTTGTAAAAGACTTCATATTCTCCTGGATAATATAAAACTACATTGTAAAACAAGGTGAATGTGTCATACACTTGAGGTGGAAATAATATGATATTCGTTTATATTAAGAAAAACTCAGAAATAAAAGTCTTTGACCACAAGGAACTATTAACTACTATCAGAATATCATTCATGCTTTAAATCTAACACTTTACTTGTCCCTTTTTTCCTTTTGCATCTTCATTTTTCTTTTATTACTTTTATCAACTTTTCACATATTTATCCTCCATTTATTATTTCCCAAAAAGAAAGAGATTCATAAAACTAAAACCACCCACAAAACCTACTTCTGGTTAGTTGAAGCAATTCTATGAATGAAATAATACATCCATTTCATGCAATAAATCTCCAACGAGCACTTGATATCAGAAACATTAAAACACATACTGAAAAATGAAAAGGAGAAAAAAGCTCTTCAAATTAACAATCTCAGTACCTTTAGGTCATTAACAAAAATTGAACATGTCTAGTCCAGATCATTCAGATATAATGAACACAATCTGCATCTTCAGGAATCTCAGTCGTTTTACACTTCTCTCTCTATTTCAAATAGCGGAACATATGAACACCCTGTAATTAGACTTGAAGCAAGAACAGCTCATGGCAACTTGTGCAGAAGGGAGATAAGAAGGAAAACAATGAAGAAGGCTGGCTGCCATTACCGTCCTGCCGTGGAATTAGGCCGAAATTGGAGAACAGAAATGGACTATTATACTGCTAGAAAAAGAAAATTACTAAGATGAGTGAGATGACGAAAGTTAGAACTCTAATCGGTAACCCAACGTTGCGACATAAACTTAACACCTAAACAACAAAGTTACGTCACCAACTAAAAGGTTCACTACGCAAAGCAGCATGTGGTCCTTATTCTGACACTACAATTACATAACGCAACTATGTTACATTCCACACAAGCGGTAGAAGCTCATTCAGGAGTTATCATTTCCAGGGTAAGCCCGGCATGCCTTGGCCCAGGTTGTTGCCCGAGCTATGATTGAATGGACTACCAACCCCACCCGACGACTCACTTAGAGTACCTCGTGATGGTGAGCTGCTGGCACCAGGTACGCCACCTAAATTTACCCTTGGAGCTGATAAAGGCTCCATGTGGTTTGAGGTTCTCTGTTCCTTGGGCGTTTCTGGTAAGAAGCTTCCGACAATCACCTGCAATAACAAAAGCATATTGAACACATAAAGATGCAGAGGATCACTTGCAATAGTCAAATAGGAGTTTGATAGCCAATAAGATAAGAAGACGATTCAAATATAATGAAATAAATAAATAGAAATAGTACTTCTGGGAAATAAAATTATGGTACAAGTAATAAAGGGCTGCAACTAAATCTTATGATGCACCAGACCATTTTTTTTGTCCTCCTTTGGCAAGATACTCTAAGAGATCCTTTCATATTAGTGTGTATAAATTAAAGCCATATAAAGCCTCACGGCAATTAAAAGAATGTGATACATCTCTTTAATGAACAATTGTTTATGTCCATGTACGGGAAGTACATTATCGGTGAACAATAACAATACACACCAATACAAATAAGCCATATAAGGCCTTACGACAGTTAAAAGAATGTGATATAGTAGCTCTTAAGAAAAAAGTGAAAATCTTTCGGTACAATTTTGTATGTCCATGTATAGGAACTGCATTATGGGTGAACAGTAACACACCAATACAAATTTGTTAGCACCAAAACAGATACAGAATTACATTATAACAGTCTAACTTTGGGGTTAATACTGTTTAGCTGATTTAGTAACTGCTACTACAAAACAAGTAGCTCCATGTTGTAACGTGTAAAAACATAACCTAGATCTTACAAATTTACTGCAGTAATACAAAACATACTGCTTTATTCCTAATTTAGCCTAGTTACTGTTGTAGAATTCTACAAAACGATCCTAAATGTCACCAGGTAAGCTGCTAGTATTGTCCATAAGCCACCAATCAATATTTTATCTCATTGTAGCAGAAACCTTATCAGGCATGGGACAATTAATTAAGTGGATATGACCAAGCTACTTGTTCAAACATGCATCATAATAATATTGAAGCATCCTGTCTGAACAAGGTATTATTTCAGTGCCGCAGGCAAACTAACCTGCACACCTGATGCAGCAAGCAAAACTCCAGCCACACAACCTCCGAAAACTCTTCCCTCTGATCCAGCCAATGTGATACTTAAACCACCAGTTCTGGTTTTCTGACCTCCAACTTCGGATAGTGTAAATGAGCCAGATAAGGACAAGATATCATACCGCCCCTACACAAACAAGATAATGTTGAAAAAGGAAAATAAAGCAATTTGGTGAGTGAAACATGTCATGAAAATCTTCATAATCCCTCATAATTCAAACAATGTAGTCTTTTCCCAAAATTTTATTAAGATATTACTGAGATATTTATGGCCTAGTCCACCTTAGGAAACCTTATATGAAACTCTTACCACAAGGCCAGATGCTATTAGGATACAAGGAATGTCATCTTGAAATTTAGCTCAAAGTGCATGTCAAGGAAAATGGGATTGTTATTAAAAGATCTTGTATACAGGAACATTAGCTTTTACCATAAGACCAGTATGTATTGGAAATTTCAATAGAGATAATAACATAATCATAAAATGCTGCTATCCTTTTTCAATTTTTGTGTGGCTAACATGTAAATAGAGCGTGCTAATCGTCTATGTGATGTTGTTACCCTTACGTTAAGTAATATGTACTTGCAAAAGATTAACAAGGAAAGCCTCTCTAAGATTGATATTCACGACTTTCTGCTAGTCATAACTTCATAAACTCAAATGCATCTAAAAAATAGAGACTTAAAACAATTAACCAGATTTCTCTTTGTAAGTAAAACCTCGTATGTTGCAGTTCCTCCAGAGGTTGCAGCTTGGCGGAGTGTGACATTTGCTATGGTACCACTGGCAGATAGGACACAAACGGCCCTTGGGCCATTCTGAGAAAATGCCATTATCTTTGCAGCAACATCCTGCAAAAGAAAACAATGATAAATAAGTGAACAATTTAGTCAGAACATTATACAGTAATCATCCCAATATTTATTCATCTGACAACATCAGAGTTCTAAAGCTAGTTGGTAGCCAAATATGGAAATTAAAATCCGATAGCAATGTCTAAGGCTAAGATATATGTCTGGCGTAGAATGACCAAACAGTATCCAGAATGTATTCAAACTCAAAGAACAGTGGCTCGTCATTGACTAAAAGACCATAATTCAGCGCCTTGGCATGTTAATCACCAACTAAAGTAGCTTATTTATAGACCAATATGTCAGATGTAGAAGTATTTTCACGTATAATATAAAGGTAGTGAAGTACAACTCCCTTAATTGAAGTACAAAACACACCTCCAGCAACACCTGAAAAATGTCAACTATTTTATGAAAACAGCCTAGGTTATATTCAGGATGTTTGCTCTGCATTAACTTCATCCATCGGATCTAGACATCATAAATGTCAAAAAAATAAGTGACCTTAAGACGACAGCTGCTCGAGAGAAGAATCAAAATGATATGACTGAATTACTGATTTGCATTTCTTAAACCAAACTTGGAACTTTATCGACTTTATAAACCCCATGCAAAAGATTAACCTTTTTTGCATGACAAGAGCGAATGTAGCAGTCCTAGCCTCCTAGGGCCTGCCCTTGCTGCTTGGCAGGAATAATGACCTCTGAACCGTAGTTTATTTCGCATTTATGGTATTCGACCACTACAGGCAGCACAAGTGCCGCTGAACAAAATATTAGGATTCATTAATCTTTCCCCCCTGTGGTATATAATGAAATTGTCCATTTGATCATCATATCACTTTGTCCATTGAGGTTACCGACCCTTGCATCCCTTACAGCAGATGGTGCTGAACCTAGTAAGTTAGCAACAGTTCACAGTGTATCATTTCCAGTGCAAGTTTACCTATTGCAAGAAGAAAAACACGGAGCACTAGCATTTGCAACTTTATCCTCTAAACCTAATTATTTCTTACTTTAGGAGCATTTGAAGATCTTAAAATTACAATCCTATAATTTTTCATTTGATCGTCTATGGAAGTCCACACTCTATAGTCTCTATGGTTGAGGAACTACAGAAAATTTGTTAACTATTTGCAAATTTATTTCATCAGACCCATATTTCTTCCTTTAGTAGGCCATCATAAACACAAGGTGTGGAATAGATATGTGAAGTGGTTATTCAGAATTGAACTTCATAATTTGGATGTGTAGGCTAAACATCATACATTCATACTTGTTGCAGTTTTAGGAGAAAGTGAATCCTAATTATATGAAAAATGGTTGTAATGAATCCTAATTATAGGGAATATGGTTGTAACCTTTTACTACACTCAATGCATGGATTAGATGCTAAATTGAATAAGATATACTGCACTAAGGAAGATATTTCTAGATGATAGCACAAACCGAACACTCAGTATTTCTTGTTCATTTCTCAGCTTTTAGTTATGTAGAAACCTACATAAAATAAAGAACTTAAATTGTTGCAGCATAAGGGGGTGTGGAGGATATTAGGATTAACCTCTCCGGCTTGCACATGGAGAATATGCGGTATGAAACCAATTCCAGTTGAACCTGCAAGAATAAAACAACTCAGGGTTCTGCAAATATAAACAATGGTGGGTGGTTAAAAATGCCCAGGACAATGCTAAAAGAGAACAAAGGAAAAGGAAAGTAGATAGTAAAAAGAAGTGGTGAATATAGAAAGGTGAAGGTAAAAAATTATAGCTGAGCAGCTAACACCCGCAGGTGAACAAAATTATTCACCGAGACTCAGAAATATAATGTAAACGCACAAAACTAAAATCTTGATCATGCATGTAGATTAAGAATATAGTAACATAAGAAAAACTGTAATAGTGTCAAAGGAAGTATGTCATAGAAAACTGTTTTGAGTTCCTTTTTCCTTTAATTTTAGATAATTCGGTGTTCAGTTGCTTTGAAACAGATCAGACTTGTCAGGTTAATAGTTTAATTAACAAAAGCAAGACAGTTTCTGGACATAAAAGGGTATGCCGGTAATCTTCCCCTAGATTATATATCCTGCAGTTGGTCACATCTCAGATCCAGGAGATCCAGCAAACTTACATTGCATTCCATAGCCTATATATTGACTCATAACCATAAATAGCATTTCATAAAAAAACCAGCTTTCCTTACTATATATCCCAAAGAATCATGATCAAATGCTAACACCTATTTATAGTTTCTTCACCAATGCCATAATAAACTAGTCCTGATATAACAAAAAACAACAATAACAATAACAAATCAACCTAATTAACATAAAAATGGAAACTTGAAAAGTTTCCACTCACCTAATGGCTCCACTTTCTGCTTCTTATTGCTAGAGCCCGGAGGTCTGCCCCGAGCCTTTTTAACCGTAGGAGACACGGATCCACTAACCGGCATCTGCGAATCTGCCTGCATCGTCTGTGGTGCAATTGCAACCGCAGGAGGCGGCGAGGAGAAATTCTGAGGCATTACACCTCCCATTGGGTGCTGCTGCTGCTGCTGGTGAGGACTGGCGATATTGCCGTCTGGACCGTACTTCCTCGGCCTCCCTCTCTTCCGCTTCAGCTGCTCTCCACTCACCTGCTTTATCAACGCACCGGCAGAAATCGCAGGTATCGACTGGTAATTCGGAGGCGAAGACCCAACCGGAACGGGCGGACCGTACGATGCAAAATTCAAATGCATTTGCTGGTCCAGTTGAGATGGTGTAACAATTGAGGTAGGAACCACCGTAAACGGCTGCGTTTCACGGGTATTCATCACGGCGGTGGCTGCTGAATCCGATGCACCACCGGACATGCTTGCCGGCCGATAATCAGCTGAACTGTGAGAGATTGAAATAAATGATTAGCAGATCTAACAGTTGAGCTAGAAGAGTAGCTCCGATTAACCATAGCCCTAATTAAGAACGCCATTTTGAATCAATTGAATTCAAATTCAATTCAACTGTCACTCAGTGAACTGGCGAGTGAAGCTCAATTGTGGAAAGGAGAGCTTTTTCCGCCATGAAAACGTACAAATTGAGTGAATTTGTGTGAATTTGAGCAAATTCACTGAACTTTCTACCGGATCCAGCAGCAAAAATAAATAAGGAAAAACGGAAAAAATTACGATTTAAATAAAAACCCTAAAAAATGAAGTAACACGGAAAAAAAAGCATGAAAATTACGAAAAATAGGGAAAAATCGGAAACAGCTTACCAATAAATTGGGAAAATTATTTGCAGAATATGAGAAGGAAAGAAGATCGAAGAAAAGACGAGACGGAATTTCTGAGGGATTGAGAAATTGGGATTACAAAAAGGGTTTTGTGGAGAAAAAGGCTTTTCGTAAATATTAGATATCGTAATTTTTTTTGTATTTAATTACTTTTTCCACCAAATGCCTACTTGGCAATTTCTTTTCTTTCTTTATTGGTTCGTTCGCTCACGCGCCACCCTGTTTGGGACAGCTCAGTCGAACGAATTAAGTTGGCGAGTGGATAGCAAATGCTTCGCGCTCGAGTGAGTATCTAGTTTTTGTGTTTTTGTAATCACAAGTGATGAGTAGTTAGCAATTTGACATGGATTATGGTAATTATAATGTCGATCACATCGAATTAAATTCAAACGTAGGTTACTTAAGCACGATTTCATTATTTGAATTAGATCACGTTTTATACTTCTAAATTATTTTAACTTATGCTTTAAGAATACTACTATTCTCTAACTGTAATGTTACCCCTTCTAAGTAAAGTGGAATAACTAATCATGTTAGTATTAGATTAAGTATGCATCAATCTGCAATGTAAACATTTTCTTTTAATAACGTTGGAAACCCGCAGCTGCTATTTTTCGGATGCACACCGAATAAACTTACGAGCTAACATAATAGACTGTGAACCACGTAAGTCAGGTTAAACCACAATAAATTGTGGCAAGTTTAGACTTAAAATGTAAACAAGTTTCGTTCATGATAGAAAAGTAAATTGGAGATCGAGGAGGAAGGAGGAAGTAGTATAATTTTTTGAGTTTACCTATTAGTTGTCATGGAAAAAAATATAGTAACATCTCAACCCATGTGCATTAAAGTCCATCCATTTGGCTAGTTCGGTTAATAATGACATTTATGCGCTCAGAGTCATACTATTCTTTTTGTGCACTTTATATTCGATAGTGAACACATTAAAAAATTTACTAGACGAATCACCCAATCTAGTACCACTCAGTAGTAGACCTTAACTTGGAAATTTTCGTAGATGTATTTACACAAATAAGAAAATGCAGGTTGTTGGCATCACAACATCAAAACCCGTTTTTAATTTTCAAACTTTAAATTCGGATCGTTGCAAGCATGATGTTTCAAGAAAAGTCAACGCGGATATGGAATACTGAACTTGGGACACATTTGTTCAACTAACTCGCATTTAGTTGAAATCCAAGTCTATGTCTAGTGTAGGTAAATTAAATGTAATTATCATAAGGTGGTTATATATAAGTTGTGTAAGATTAAAGTGAATATGTAAAGAAGTGATGAATTGAAAGTTTTTTTAAAGTATATTTGATGGTTGAAATTCGTTTGTAAAAACAAATATATAGGGAGAAGGAGATGATAATTGAATAATGGAGTTGTAACTAAATTAAAGCGTGAGACTCTTCAATACTTTTAACTCAGTCAATTTGGGCCAAATCATTATACCGGACGGTCGTCAACTATCTTATTTGGGTAGTAGGTGCAATTTTAAATCCACCTAAATAACAAAGGATGTGGCATAAAAACTTGTAATTTTTAAATGTTGTATCACGCCGTTCAAAGGTTATACACAATTTAATTGGGTATGAATAATATGTGACAGAGTCGGTATATCTTTAGCTTAAAATGAAACTATCAATCCAATGATTTACATGTGTAATTTAAATAAATAGTATTAAAAATAGACATACTCCCACGGATTAAAATCTCAATTTCGAAATATGTATCGAATTCTTAAAAGACAGAAGTTTTAATATTTCTCAAAGACATTTCGATATTTTTTGAACTTCTCGTAATGTTTTAATAATAAAAATAAAAATTTATAAAGTACAATTATACAGAGGTTTGAAAATCGTTTATGATATTAAATCCATTTCATCTCGTTGAAGTTAAAAACCAACCGACTTTCGCCTTAATTGTAGTCTCCTACTTAATTTTTAAATATACTCCTATGTAGATAAGTTATTATCTTGAAATTTACAAATTAAAAGGAAAAAAAAAAAAAAACATGTATAAACTCCAAAAACCTGAGTACATCAAAGGTATAGAAAAACCAATGGCCTCTGTTTCTTCAATGCATTTCCACTGTCTCCTCTCTCACACCTCTTCACTCCCTCTCTTTTGCTCACCTCTGCAACTCCAAGGTCTATTTCATGCTCCAATCCTTTCCATTTTTTTAGAATTACACCTACTCACTTTTCTTCTGCTTTTTATTTTTCTCATCTGAAGGCAGCAGGAGAAACAAGAATTACTCCATTGTCTGCTGCAAGAATAATGGCCTTGATCAGACAAAACCATGGTAATGTTTCCTGAAATGTCAATTACACGTTATTTCAATTTACGAACTATGACAACACCCCAAGTTATGTTTTTTTTATGGTTAAACAGTGAGAGCTTGAAAGAAGAAAGTGGGAAGAGAAGGAGGGAGCTTCTGTTTCAGGCAGTTGCTGCTGCATTTACTTTTCCGGCATTTACTTCAGTCGTATATGCTGCCGAACCCGGTAGCTTCTTTTTTCTTGTTTGGCCTCTAAGTAGATAAATTGGGAGAGTAATGAGCTGCTTTGTGTTTGCAATTTTGTGCAATTTCATTTCTTTTGATGAATATATGGACTTTAATTGACTGTAATGGTGGATGTGGTTGTAGATTTGCCGGAGGGTTTTCTGTATTATACTGATGAAGTGAACAAATACAAGATTGCCCTTCCGAAAGGTGAGTGTTTTGATTTATGTTATGGTTGTGAGTCTTGTCTGCAAGAATTATTTTCCCTGCCTCTTATTTTCCCTGCCTCTTCTCATTCATCAATCGCATATATATACAAGTATGTATAGCTAGATATCAATAAGTAATCCTATTCCAATTATACTTCTAATTACCAACATTAAGTAATCATAATCCTATTATACTTCTAACACTCCCCCTCAGTCGAAACGGGAGGTTGATGAACATTGAGACTGTTCCGAAAAACGTCAAACAATACTTGTGAAAGTCCTTTGGTGAAACGTCGACTCATAGTTAAGATTCGGCAGATTTCATCCATGACGTGCTATGTTGATGTTGTATGAGAGCAGGCGAGGCAAAATGTATGGGCTTGCTGTGGGTGAGATCCAATAAGACCAGCTTGGTGAGATGGACCGGACGGTGGGCGATACCAAGGGGCAGTCGGGTATGGACAAGGAGGATCCAAATTTGGTATCCAACCCCACTGAAGTGCTCGAGTCTGCAAAAGTCAGGTGGAAGGAGGTCGTAACCTCAGGCGAGGTACCAGAAGTCATGGCGACATAATTTGGGAGAGGCGCCACACGAGACGGAAAAGTTAGGAGAGGAGAAGAACGAGATGGGACAAAGAAGACGAGATGACAACGGAAGAAGAAAGAACTTAAGCACCCAGAGCAGACATATAGAGAGACACCCAGAATAGGTAGAGAGGATATAAGACCACATAGATCTTGTGAAGATCCACAACAACTTGAGCGAAGAGGTTGATGACCCGGAGAGGCAAGGGCGGAATCATGGAGGCGGCAGAGACAACTATGGGTGCCATTCTGTAGCAAGAAAGAAGAAAGGAAGCAGTTTTCGTATGTAGTAAACTGCACAGCAGTCATAGGAAAGCGACATTTTCCGCCAGCTCAACGTTGGATCGTCACGAGAATTTGACCACAAGTAGCTAACACACGAATCTACATTGTGGGACGGTGGAGATCGGATTCAAGTATATGAACCTTTCCAAGCGTGCTGTCGAAGTCCGCTGCTGTTCTGGGAAGAAAGAAGAAGAAAAGCAAATTGCTCGAGGAAGGCGAGTAGCGTGGAGAAAACGCAGCAAGAGAGTTGCGGGAGAAGAAAGAGGCTCAACCTCATAAGAAGAAGAGAATCCTGCGTAATCAAAGGAGGAAGACTGGCCGAGGAATTGACCACCGGAGAAGAGAGCTGACCAGCCGCGTGTAGGAGAAGAGATGCGCAAGAGCGCTTGAGAGAGGCAGCCGGAACGGTGGAAGCCGTTGATGCGGCTTGGGAGGTGAACGAAATAGGAGGCCGGAGAAGAGGCGGCGCTAGGGAGCCTGGGGGTGGAGGAGGAAGGGAGCACGTGGAGGCTGGAGAGATAAGGAGAAAGGGAAGAAAAGAGAAGAAAGAGAGAATGGCAAGGCAAGTGATTGCATTGAGGAAAAATCGAGAAATTTTAGAAGGAAGAAAGAAAAGAGGAGGCGGGACCAATGCTCGTTGGAGACTTACATGGCTCGATACCATGAAAGAATTATTTTCCCGCCTTCTCATTCATCAATCGCATATATATACAAGTATGTATAGCTAGATATCAATAAGGAATCCTATTCCAATTATACTTCTAATTACCAACATTAAGGAATCATAATCCTATTATACTTCTAACATTGTCACTGACCTTTTTATGTGAATCTAGTGGATATAGTTCTGCATATTGGGAATTTTAAACCCTGCAAAATCTACTCTTTGTCACATATCATGAGGACTAAGGACTATATGTGAGTGGTTATTGCTTGAATCAAAATTGGGGAGGGGCTAGCCTAGTCGACGAAGTTGAGACCCAAAGACTCTCGTTAGCATGATGGTTGATGTTTGATCCCTGGTCTAGAATATTTCGCTAGAATAAGTTGCATTCAGCAGTTGGCTGATCAACAATCGTAATGCCTGTCTCCTGAAAACGAATTGAAATTTGACTTATACTGTCTCTGTATTAATACAATTCATATTATCCAAGTTAACTTTGTAGACGTAATTGTGAGTTTAGCTTAAACATCTAATACTGAAGGTGTTAGGAGTTGGATGTTGAGGAATTCTTTTGGAAACAGAATTAGGAATTCCATTGGCAACTGGAAACCAACTTGGAAAAGGAAACTACTAGTTATTTGATTCCTAGTTAGAAGTGAATTGGTACTATTTACTTTGTATAAATAGGTGGTTCCATAACTAGTTAGTTCAATAGAATGATATGAGAACATAGAGAGAACTCATATAGAGATTTCTGAGAGAAACACAGTGAGGAAGAGAGAACAGAGGAGCGTGTAGCTTGAAACTCTAGAGGTTTTTGTTGATTCCTTGTAAACTGCGTTTTGGTTCTTGGTTAATAGAAATCTTGGTTATCTTGTGTTTATTTTCTTACGTTTGTTTATTGGTTGGTTTGGAGTTTATTGGATTGAATTGGGTTGATTTGATTAACAATTGGCGCCGTCTGTGGGAAGAGAATCAACTGGTATCTATTCATCAATGGCGTCTCCAAAGTTCGACCTCAAACCGTTGGAAGGAAAGATGACTTTAGTGGAAGAGAAGGATGATGGCTCGTTAATGCAAAGGTGTGTATTTGACTGAGAAGTTCGATACAACTTTGTCTGATGCTGATAAAAAGGCAATCAAGTTCAAGGCTTACAGTTCTTTGATATTAGCTCTGGGTGATAATGCTCTTATTGAAATCGGTGATCTTTCATCGGCAAAAGAGATATGGGAGAAGCTAGAAGAATTGTATATGACAAGTCAGATGCAAATAAAATCTATGCAAAACAGAGGCTCTTTGCATTCAAGATGGTTGAAGGAAAATCAATCATGAGTCAGTTGGATTTGTTCAAGAAGATGGTTGCACACCATGATAATCTGGAAACTAATGAGAAGAATAGGATGAGGAGCCAAGACAAGGCAATTATCTTGTTGAATTCACTCCCTAGGTATCTTGTTCCATTCAAGGATGCTTTGGTGTATGGAATCTGAAGCATTGATGATGGAGGTATTGAATGCGCATTAAGATCGAGGGAGTTGGACGAAGATGGTGTTCCACCAACACTCGATCTTGGTGAAAGCGCATGGTGAAACAATATCACAAGTTTCCACGAAAGAAGCGATATCGGATCAAAGGAAAGCTCAAGATAACAAGGATGGCCTGGAACAAGGAAGTGTTATTATTAAGAAGCGAGGACACTTGAAGAAGTATTGTATGAGTCTAAAGCGCAGAAAAAGCGAGTGTGGCGTGACACCGAATACTAATTATGGCACAGACATTACAAACAAATCAGAGGCTTATCATACTGCGGAAGCTCTTGTTACTGAGGTACTTTTAGTCACTCAAACTAGTCAATCAACTGAATGGGCTATGGATTCAGGCTGTTCATTTCATATGACACCTATTAGAGAATGGTTTTCAACTTTTGAGCATAGAAACTGTGGATCAGTTGTTCTTGGTGATGATAGACCATGCATAATAAAGGGTATGGGAACAGTGAGAATTGAGATGTTTGATGGAGTGATAAGGGATTTGCTTAATGTGAGGTATGTTCCACACTTGAAGAGGAACTTGATATCTTTAGGAATTATGGATAGTAAGGGATACAAGTATTCAGGTGATAATGGTGTCCTTCAGGTTAAGAAGGGTGATAAGGTGGTTATGCAGGCTCTGAAAAGGAGAGAATTGTATTATTTACAAGGAAAAACTGTAACTGGTGAAGCTTCCAGGTATGCGATGTTACGAGAACACCCGAAGGTTGACAACACCGATTCTATGGCATAGAAAGCACATGTTGGAGAGAAAGGTCTTATGGATTTATCTAAGAAGGGACTCTTAGGTGGAGACAAGATACATAAGATGGAACTTTGTGAGCTCTGTGTGTTAGGGAAGTCCAAGAAGAACAGTTATGGTGTTGGGAAACACACCACACAGGACATATTTGAGTATGTGCATGCAGATTTATGGGGACCGGCGAGAACCACCACTAGGAATGGAGGTAGATATTTTCTGTCCATCATTGATGATCTGTCAAGGAAAGTGTGGGTGTTTGTATTGAAGTCCAAGGATGAGACTTTCATGAAATTCAAGGAATGGCTTGTGGAGATGGAGAATCAAACAAACAAGAAGCTCAAGGTGATCAGAACTGATAATGGGCTGGAATTCTTGTCTAATGAATTCAATATCTTCTGTGTTGGGAAGGGCATCTTGAGACACAAAACAGTTCCTGGAAATCCACAGCATAATGGAGTAGTTGAAAGGATGAATAGAACAATCCTAGAAAGAGTGAGATGTGTTAGAACTGTAGGACTGGGATTGGTACTTCTGGACAGTTTCGAACGATGTTGACTATTGATGTTGAGTCAACACCGTTTCTCAACAGTGAACAGTGATCGACAAGACTACGACAATAGTAAACTGTGATTGTGTAACTCGTAAAGTGCTGAATAAGCTGAACACGAGATTTCTCAAGCCGGTATAAAAAGATACCGACGGTGCCAAGCAAAACTTCTACTAAAATTGAAAAGTAGAATTACAAAAAGAAGTTTAATTCAATCACAAACGATTGATTAAACTTACAGAAAACTAGACCTAGAACAGATAAGAAAAACCTATTCTAGTTCAATGATACTAGAGTAATTCTCAATCTTTAGAGAACACTCACAAGTAAACACCGAGGTAAAGGTCTAGTAAAGAAATACGCCTAAAACATATAATCTTTGTTCTTCAAAGGCAATCGGCAGCCTTGCATTGGCTTGATCTTCTCATATATATAGATGCCAGGATCGATCTCATGGAGAAAGCTCAAGCCCAAGTCGAAACCTGTTGGGTTTCTTTCATAAGGAAACTACCTTTGATGTATTAATGGTATAAGGAGTCTTCTAGATATCAATCTCTTTCAAATCTCACTTTCCTTATAGCATCAAATTCTTCCTTGAATCATTATGGCAGCTTACTTCTTGCATTATGTTCTTATTTTCCTTTTTGCTCTGATTGCCGTTTGCTACGATCGCTACTGATAACTAATCGTGATCCATTAAGCATGTTGAGGCCCATGACTTGATATATCCTACAAAATAACCATAGAAAAACAACTACAATTGTCGAACCGGTTAATAAACGAAGAAAGACCGAATTAACAAAACAAGTGCAATATAAATTGCACTTTCAATCTCCCCCTTAATTCTTGCCTTTCTTCACAAAAACCTGAAATGTAGTTAGTAGGAAAACACAAGGTAATATCAAGCAACTCCCCCTTGCTCCAAGAACTCCCCCTTAATACAAAAAACCAAGAGTACAAACATTCTCCCCCTTTTTTGTGAGGAAAGAAAGAAAACAGAGTTCTTTTACAGAAACTTCACCATCTTGGTAATCTGTTGAGGACTTGCAGACAAAGTACTCATGTTGTCGAAACGATGTTGACTCAACATTGTAGTCAACACTGGCAAAGAAAGTAGCAAAAGCAGGACTATAGGACAGATCAACTGAAGGGTAGTAATCAGGAATAGAGTGGATGGTCAGCTGGAGGGCAGTGATGTGAAGAGAGCGGAAGGTCAAGTATACAACTTACAAGATAAGTCATGATGGGTGTTGTTGGGTTTGCGTCAAGGTAGATTCCTGCAGATATATATATCAAAGCAACGAAAAACTGTGCACAACTGTTAATTAAAGATTAAAGTTGCAAGTAAAACAGTTATCCGTCAAGTCAACGTAATCAGATAAACAGATAAACCCTAGGGAGGTTGACCAAAAATCTTGATCTTAAAGAAAGTGACTTGAAATGCAAGTACAGGAATGCAGAAACCCAAAAACCCGAAGAAAACACTTTAGACCTACTCCCCTCAAACCCAAAAACACACAAAAAAATACAAATAAAAGCACAGTAGTTAAGTAACCAGTACTTCAGCACAGTCAAAGTTGACCTGAATGTTGACTCAACATTGGTGACAACATCGGGAAATCAGACCACTCTTAATGTAAGTCATCAGCTATTGGTTTCAAGACACCTGAAGAGGTTTGGAAAGGAACTCATTCAGACTACTCATATCTAAAAGTATTTGGATGCTTAGCTTATGCTCATGTCAAGCAAGATAAGTTAGAGGCTAGAGCATTAAAGTGCTTGTTTCTTGGTTATCCAAAGGGAGTTAAGGGATATAAACTCTGGTGCTTAGAACCAGGGGTAAATAGATGCATCATCAGCAGGGATGTGACTTTCCATGAAGATGTGATGCCACTATTGAGGAATACTGACAGTGTTGAGAGAACACTCAGTCAGGTGGAGCCTGTCGAAGATTGTGTGTCAGGAACACTGAATATGGAGCAGACAGACACTGGTGTGGTGTTAACATCAGTTTTCGCAGACCATGGTGTTTTGACAACACCGCATGCTGAATCTCAGGGAAATACTGACATACATGATCAGGTGGAGCCTGAATCGAATAATCAGGTGGAGAGGCATGTGATTAGAAGAAGGACAGGGACAGAGCTTAATAATCCAGATGATGTTGTGGATTATCAACTCATCAGAGATAGAGAACTAAGAGTTAGAACCTCTACTGCATATCCAGATATGGTGTATTTTGCACTGAATATTGCCGAGTATATTTCTGTGATGAAGTTTGGATCGTATCTACGTTCTATCAAGTTGATGGAAGGGGTGTATCCTAACCTAAGGAATACTTGAGAATTTTCAGATGTTGAAGCTAGGTGGAGAATTGTGAGTTTAGCTTAAACATCTAATACTGAAGGTGTTAGGAGTTGGATGTTGAGGAATCCTTTTGGAAACAGAATTAGGAATTCCATTGGCAACTGGAAACCAACTTGGAAAAGTAAACTACTAGTTATTTGATTCCTAGTTAGAAGTGAATTGGTACTATTTGCTTTGTATAAATAAGTGGTTCCATAACTAGTTAGTTCAATAGAATGATATGAGAACATATAGAGAACTCATATAGAGATTTCTGAGAGAAACACAGTGAGGAAGAGAGAACAGAGGAGCGTGTAGCTTGAAACTCTAGAGGTTTTTGTCGATTCCTTGTAAATTGCGTTTTGGTTCTTGGTTAATAAAAATCTTGGTTATCTTGTGTTTATTTTCTTACGTTTGTTTGTTGGTTGGTTTGGAGTTTATTGGATTGAATTGGGTTGATTTGATTAACAGTAATAGTAACTAAATTCAATCTGTGGAATCTTGCTAGCAAAATGTAGAGGGAAGGGGTTTGTAATCCATTAATCTGAATAGAGGCGACTGTACAATGTTTATCACTCAGGTTAATAGCAACTTAAAGCTAATATGCTTACTGTCTTAGAGGTTGCTCTGTGGTAATTTTAGTTTTGTGCTTAGATTATGGTTCATCTGAAAGATTTAGGAGCTGTTACAGAAATCTGATTCAGTAAGGCACACTCTATTTTCACATATCTATGCTTGACTAAGTATAGAAGTATAGTCTTGCTTATTGTTTCCATACTTTCAATGAGAGGTAGGGGTGATTAGCTTGTTCCTAAGGGATTCACACTATATGCAGATTGGCAAGTAGGAAGTGGAGAAGGTGATGGAGTGAGGTCACTGACTGCATTTTATCCACGAGAGGTTTCCAACTCAAATGGTAGGAAATGAGAGAGTGAATACATGCGCTGTATATCTTGAAGTATGATCATTTTTCCACATTCGTTTGCTGCTTTTTTGTCTCCAGTCAGCCTATTAATCACAGGCCTTGGTGCTGATT
This sequence comes from Plantago major, assembly GCA_026545765.1. Classification (NCBI taxonomy): domain Eukaryota; kingdom Viridiplantae; phylum Streptophyta; class Magnoliopsida; order Lamiales; family Plantaginaceae; genus Plantago; species Plantago major. The sequence continues at coordinate 1,486,921 of CM048843.1, read as the reverse complement.
TCACCAGATTAGAGTCTTTTGGCAAAGTTGATGCGTTTGCAGAGAATCTAGTAGGTTTTCACCATCTTAATCCACAGTCTTACAAACACCTTAAAGCTTTTGTTCTCTTTTATGTGATCATGTTTGTATGTTTAAACAATTTGGCAGGTTAGTGGATTGGATAGAAGTTGGCAAAGGCCTCCTGGTGTTGAGGCAAAACTCATCGATTCCAGATCCTCTAATGGTACTACCACAGAAATCTCATCTCAAATCTCAAACTTCACATGTATCTAATGGCACGAGTGACCAAATAACAAGCTCTAAGCTTCTATGAAATAGAAATTTGAGCTATGGCAACAGCTTATCAAAAAACGTTGTTTCTATTTGGCACTATAGTTCCACAAGTTGAACATTTTATACTTTTGTTCACAGAGCAAGACATGATCGGTGTAAGACTCTGTTCTCTTCAACTGAAATTTACTGAACTGAACTGAATTGTAGTATAAAATATAACTAAGCAGAACTGAACTGAACTGAATGAGTTTTCAGTTGAAGAGAACAGAGCCTAACAATTCATTCCAATATTCCTTTTTTTGTTTGGTAGGTTTTTATTACATAGAGTACACTCTGAAGAAACCAGGAGAGAGCCGCAGGCATTTGTATTCAGTTCTGGGAATGGCCGACAATGGTACTTACAACAGATTATATACCCTAACTGGACAGGTCTGCAAACCATCTCCCCAGCGTTAATTTTTGTTGCATTTCAATTCGATATGTTTCTATTACTATGACATTGGCATTTACCAGTAGGATTTAACGAGCTCCCCTCGCTGAACCATTCATTGTGCTGCAGTTTGTAGACGAAGAGGAAGAGAAGTTTGGTCCCAGCATTCAGAAAGTAAGTCAGACTATATCATAAGTTGCTGCCATGGAACTATTAAATGAAATCTAACAAATATAACTTTGATTCACAAGAATTGAACAAAAGAACAGCATCGTATGATTTTCCTAGTTAATTGAGCTTTTACTGCATTATAAACATCATCTTTGTTCTCTTATTTTAGTTTGTCTATAGAGTTCCAGTTTAAGATCTACTATGATGTTATTTCATTGTCATAAAGATAATACGAGGTGCCTAGTGCATAAAATGTCTTATTTTGTCTAGTGCAAAATTACTGATAAAGAAGCAATCTGGAGTCATTTAATTGCAGTGTATTAAAAACGGACCGGACCGGCCGGTTCAACCGTTCAAACCGGATTATTAAGTGAAACAGTCCGATTAGCTACATAAACCCGCCTGGTTGTTGAACCGGACAGAACCGATGAAACCGGGCAGTTTTTAATTAAACCGCTAACTCGTTAGACCGGACCGGTTTTATATAAGAGAGTAAATATCAATTAATATGTTAAAGTGGAGGATTGAACCTGAATCTGGTATATGAAAGGGTGACATATCTTCCACTTGGAGACAACATATTTGTGTTGATTGAGTTTATTATTTTAAGAGAGTATAGTATAAGGCCTGATTTTCCATTAGATATGGAAAGGCCGGTTTTTTTATAGTAAACCGCTCGCGGTCAGTTTCTCCAGCTGACCGGAAAAACTCGATCACCCTATAAAAACCACTAAATCACAATCCAAACCCTAAAAACACTAAATGGCTGGCAGATCTCAAAAACCCCAATCTACCACCACCACTACGCCGGCTGTTCACAACCACCACACTATGCCGCCGCCTGTTCACCACCACACGCTTCTCCATCGCCACCGTCGTCGCCTCCGCCACTCCCAGAATCTGACGCCAACTGTCGCCTTTCCTCCTTCGATTCACAGATCGGAAATCGAAATGGTCAAGGGCGGAGAGAGAGTAGGTGGCGGAGGAGAGGAGGGAGCGGTCGGTGTCGGCGAGGGGAGGAGAGCTTGTAAATCGCCGAGCTGCGGACTATCGCCGCCAATGCCTCGATCGCAGCTGGACAGTTTCGAGTCCTTTTAATTTTGTTCTCTTCCTCCACTACTAAAGGCTTCCGATTTTGCTAAATCAGGGCGATTTGGAATATGTCGTTCCTGTTCGAACTGGTTAATAGTTGTACGTGTTGGTAATATCAAGCTTCTCCTCCACCCTACACCGATGCCTCGATTGCTTCTCCACTTTTCATCGCCAGGAGGTCGGCCGCTTGTGGGGAGATCGACAGTGTCGTACTGTGAGCGTATTGTATTTGACCGATCTTTGTGTAATCGGGGATTTTAGCTTTGACTGGGGGGATAATGATGTATGTATGTTATTGTAAGATTTTTTATGTGAATTTGTGAGATATAAGATTTATCTTTGTATATGTAATATTTATCTTATATCTGTGATTTTTTATATTGTGTCTGTGAGTTTTATATTATTGTTGTGTCTGTGAGTTTTATATTATTGTTGTCTGTGAGTTTTATAACTGGGAGAATTAATTGTGGAAAATTAATGTTGTGTCTGTGAGTTTTTATAACTGGGGAATAATGTTATAACTGTGGGAATTAATGTTGTGTCTGTGAGTTTTTATAACTTGGGGAATTAATGTTGTGTCTGTAAATTTTAATGTTATGTTTGTGAGTTTTTATAACTGGGGGATTAATGTTGTGTCTGTGAGTTTTTATAACTGGGGGAATTAATGTTGTGTCTGTGAATTTTAATGTTATGTCTGTAAGTTTTTATAACTGGGAGAATTAATGTTGTGTCTGTGAGTTTTTAAAACTGGGGAATGTTGTGTCTATGAGTTTTTATAACTGGAGAAATTAATGTTGTGTCTGAATTTTTATAACTGGGGGAATTAATGTTGTGTCTGTGAGTTTTTTATAACTGGGGGAGTTAATGTTGTGTCTGTGGGAAGTTCGGTCTAACCGCTGACCGCGCATTGGTCTGACTGCTGACCGTGAGGAACTTAAAAAACTGGTCTTTCCTATTCCTTATGGAAAAGCAGGTCTTTTCCTAGACTTTATGTTTTTTTAATCTAGTATTCAATATAACATTTCTTTCAACTTTTTCCATTACCATCAATTTTCTTCATCAACAAAGTGGAATAGTGATAAACTTTATTTTTTTGAACATTCATTCTCCATGGACTATTTACAGTTGCATTTGTTTAAATAACAATATCTCAATCGTCAAAATTAACATGCAAGTCCTTTTCTTACAGAATTTCTAAACCTAAGTTTTAGACAACTTATTTATTGGTGGTTTCATTATATATATTTTCTAATCTTTATGCTATTTTTATAATTGTTCAATGCGTCACGTATTATTTATAAACTATTACTCCCTCTTAATTTTTAAGATAAGATGTTTTCACTTTTTCACACAAATTAAGACAACTTATTTTTCATTAATATTGATAAATGATTACAAATAAAATAGTTGAAGTCTTTCACAAATAAATCTACATATATAATATTCTTCAAATATTTATAGTCTACACAATAACGAATAACAATAAAATAAAGTGGTTGTGTTCATAGAGAACTGTGAAAACGACGAAGATACATAATCTCCTAAAATTCTTATATTAAATATATACAAATTCAAACATCTTATATAAAAGTGGGAGGAAGTACATATTTGCGACTACATACCGGGTCAACCAGTGGTTTGACCGGTTGAACCGATTGAACCACCATTTTATAGTTTGTCCGGTTTGACAACCGGTCCGGTTTTTAATACGCTGTTTAATTGTTAATCTATTACGAATTTACATCGTATTGAAGTCAAAGTCGAAGTCAATTTAGAAGATGGCATTTGGATCTAGGTTTTAATATTATTTTTATTATTATTTAGATATTATTGTGTAATTTTAGTAGATATTGTTAGATTATGTTCTTAGTTGCTAAGCTACTTAGTTAGGAAGGAGTCTATTGCTATAGTAACTCTTCGTAGCTAAGTAAGGAATATTCTTAGGATATGCTTAATGGGTTAGAGCCAATAGTCATTTGTAGAGGTTATAAATACCTTAGCACCTTCTTTGATTATTACGTTATGAATGAAATGAGTATTTAGTAGACCAGAGTGTTCTTAGACAGGTGCCTAGATGTAGGTAATCTGAGTACTTGAGTGTACCCTGGGTTAATCTTAGAGAGTGGGCGTATCTTTGGTTGTAGTAAGTCTCGTGGATAGGCAGCCATGTATTCTTGTGTGCTGGCTAATCTACTCCGTCTAGAAATATAGGTTGTTTGTGCTCTTTATCACTGTGATTGTATAGATCTAGAGTTTATCTAGTAGAATACCTAGCTTGGTGTTCTAAGCCTTATACTGTGCATAAGGTATTTTGGGTTGATTGGTTAACTGATAGCCATATCTATCCAGGATCCTAACATAATCTGAGAAGAACAGGATCATGTTTTCTGAATTCTGATGACCTATACCTCTTCTGCAGGCTGTTAAATCTTTTAGACTCATCCGATGACCAGTTTTTCGCAAGAGTGTGTTTGTTGGTGCCTATGATTAATCTCCAGATATCTTTATTTGGACTACAATGTGCATTTAGGTGAGCTCTTGACAAAATATATACACTGCATTTGCCTACATAATGAAAACGACATACTGATTCTTTATATTTAAGCAATATAATCAGGCAAGGAAACCATCACATATTCTCGTTATTCGTTAAACCTGCTTCGATCAATTCATATAGCATTTTGCTATCAAGATAATTACACATTTGCATTCTATGAGATAGATGAGAGAACGTTTACTTCAACTATTTGTGTTAAACTAATTCATCTTCTTTTGTTATTGCATATGAAATTGGGGTCTGCATTACAAAGCGAAAACAAATTCAACAAATTCACTTGATGTCTAATCATAACTATTATATGTTGTGCTGCAATCAGAGTCAATCGGATGCTGAACTTCTATCGCAAGCACTTGGTTTCATCGGCTTGTGATTTATGTAAACTCCAATTTTGGTGTCTTTTAGTTGCCTCTTTGATCAGGAGAGAAATTTCCGGTGAATCTTTAAGTTTTATCTATGGAAATTGGAAATTGTTTCAATTTCCTGTTTTTCGACTTCTTTTTTCAACTTCTTTTACTTTCTACTCTGCCTCAAGGACAATTGCTATACTGCCTATACATTTCTTCAGCAAACTGGGTTAACATTAACCAATCAGCAACACAATGTAGCAGAAATGTGTATGTGTATTCCAGGGTCAATTGGAAATTTAGTCTTCTAACCTGAATCTGATAAAATTGAGCACATCAGTCCAATTGCTTACATGATTCTGCTTGTGTAATGTCACATGCTATACCTAGTATCGCTAGAGCGCCTCTGGCACATGAACTATATCCGTCTCAACTCTCAAGTGTACAATGGATTCGTTGAAGGGCAACTTTGGAAAATAATTATATCGGCCCATTAAATAAATAACACTACAGAAAGAAGCTACAACAAAGATCAGGAAAAGTAAATACAGATACATCAATCGCTTTTGGGTGTCTCCTTCCCAACATTTTTTGTTGCATCAGGTTTATGAAATCGGAGGCTTAGCTGATCAACAAAGAGCAAATCTTGCAGCTGCCGAACTAATTGCCATTTTTTCTCCATTTGTAAATCAAATTCCTCAAAATGAGTAATCTTTTCTTCAATGTTGTTTGTCTGATGAGAAACATCCAATGTTAGCATACGGTTAAATTAATAAGGTAATACTAATGCATAACAAACATGCAACCATCTTGCAACTTGATACCTCTTCCACAATGCTAGAGATTGCTTTCTCCAGCTCCTTTTCTTCATTGTCAAGCTGCATGTTCGCTTCAGCAAGAGCTCCTATTGAATCCAGGTCGTTGACATCAGATGCATTATTGGTAACTGCGTAAAAAGAGTAGAAGGTCAGGCATCCAAAAACTATATTCAGGTTGAGGGCTAATAGATACTCTATGCAACATTACACCCGTACACTTTTATGTAGAAAATTTTTCAATTAAACTTTTATGTCTCAATTAATTTATTAACAGCCAGCAGTTTTACATAATTGACAACACTCGTACCACCTCACTGTTAGAAAAACTTGCATCTACTGCCCCACTTATATAGTTACATTTAACCCTGAAAGAGATTTAGGTAGTTATCAAAAGATGGCAAAACATGAGTGGGTGGGTCTAGGTAAAAAGAGCCTGTACACTTGAGGCAGTCTACAAAGTAAATAAGCTTTGATGCACCGGAACAAGAGAAAGTCGGACTGTAAGTAAAACAAATGGTTCATTCATTTCACAATAAACTCAAGCTCCAGTAAAGACTAAAGATCAATCGAACTAAAATTAGCAGCATAACCATATATACTGGAACTGGAGCTAATTATTCATTCGACCATATAATTACTAATCGACAAGCAGAAATTGAATTTTGACAACGGTGGGCGCATGTGCGCAAGATCTAATTAGTATGACCAAATTATGGTTAATACCTTGCTGTTTTGCATTTTCCGATGAAGCTTTCAAATTCTCTTGATGTTTTCCTTCTGCAATATCGGACAACGCCGTTACTGCAGCACGTGCTGCTACTTCTGCGACATCAACTCCAACCAATGAGGAAAGAAAAGCAGCCTGCAAAAGCATTCCCGATCTTGAGTTAAGAAAGAAATAGACCCCGTCCAATAATTTCCCGGATACAGATTATAACAAATTACAGCCTTTCGTTGATTTATCAGATAGAAAGTATTCCTTGGATCATCATCACTTGCCTACAGCAAAATGTTCCAACTCTAAATTAATTCAGAAATCCAAGAACTATTTTTGCTTTATAATTTACATTGGTAGGGTTTATAATTGATATCACACAATATACGCTAAATCTCAATTGTAGTGATTAGATATTTAACGTTCTGAACTGTAAGTAGTACTGGTTTCTAATGTTCCACATTCTATTTTCTATTCTTCCACACAGAAACAGTTTTTTTACCTGGGCCAAAATCGGGTTACTTGCATCAGAAAGTGGTGAGACACGCTGCCTTTTCGATGGTTTCTCCTCCCTGTCTACACCAAACTCAACATCCGGCCCCCCAGAATCTGGAGGTCCACCAAACTGCTCAGCAAACGGAAGCTTGATAAAACGAGCAACACATTCCTTCACGCTTCTCCCACCAACATGTTCCGCAATCTTCTTCCAGTCATCACCATAATGCATAATACCTTCAAGAAGCTGCAAAGTATCCTTGTCACTCCAATCCGTCTTACCCTCATCACTAATCTCAACCCGCTTAAAGTCCGTCGAACTCATCCCCACCCTATAGTTCCCCCTCACAAAGCACCTTGCACAAAGCGTCATATCATGCTGCACATTGCAAGACCACATGCACACACACATACTCCACATTATTTAGATAATATACTCACAGATTCAAACCAAAGCGTCATATCATGCATTCTTGCAGCATCTCATCAAAACAAGCACACACACACATACTCAACATTATTCAGAAAACATACTCACAGATTCAAACCATTCAAGAACAACAGAAACGAAACAAACACTTAACAACAGAACCTTCTCAGACGCGAAACAAGCGATGGTACAGGGACTCTTGCAGCCACTGCATACCGTTCTTTTGGGGGCAACAACATCAGCACCACCAGTAACAGCTTCAGCCGCAGTCTTACTCTCCTTCTCCTCCCATTTCAGCTGCTGCGGCTGCTTCGACGGGCCGCCCAAATAATTAATCAAACCCCAATTCTCCAAAAAATCAAACACCCTCCTGATAGAGCCAACATCACCAACAATCGTCCTCCGCACCTCGGTAAAGGTGATCTTCCGAGTCGGATTATCTCGAAATCGACTGATAATGGCATTCCTGTAATACTTGTAAATCCTAGGGTTCTTGGCGGCGGACCTTCCGTCGAAGAATTCCGGCACGTATCGACCCTCACATTCGTGAACTGCGTTCCAGTTGAACCAGCCTGTGTAAAATCAAAATTTGAGGTCAATTGGTGAATTAAGAGGAAAAGGAACAAATTCAAGTTGAAGAAGTAGTAGTGATGAGTACGGGAATAGCTGGGGATGAGAATGGGTTCGGGGGGTTTGAGAGGAGCTGTTGCGACGGAGGTTGGAGGCGGAGGTTCGGCGTCGACGGTGGCGGTAGACGGTGGTTCGAGGCTGGGCTTGACGGCCGGAAGAGGTGTCGCCATATTTTTGCTGACTTGATTTGGAGTTTGGACAGAGGAAAAGGATGTCGCGTAACAATATACAAGAAAATTATTTTGTACATAAGATATTTTCTACCAGGGTGTTCTCAAAAAAGTTATCCGTGACATCTCACAAAATATTAAAAGTTTATAAAAATTCGTTGTAGTCCGAAATTGTTATGACTACTATAATAATACTATTTGTTGTGTTAGGTTATCGCTCTATTTAGCAAAACTAGCTGGAAAACTAGCTGGTTAGGTAGTTGGTTAGCTAGCCGGTTTTAAATGTAGTTGTAGCTAGCTGGTATTTTGTAAAATGACATAAAAGGTCATTACTCTTATTTTTCTTGTCTTTAACATTTCTTATCGTATTATTAGTCTATAGTTTTTTAAATAATAATATATCATATTTTATTCTTTAATTATAATATATATTTAATATACTTTACATCGCCACTTTAATAACATCATCAAAATTATCAGAAGTTGAAAGAAATAATCGTTGGCATTTTAACTTATTAATGAAAAAAATCAGTATTTGATGTGTATTACATGTATGCATTTTAAAGAGGTGCGGATACATTAATCCTTATGCTAGTTGCAAAAAAGACATGAAATGTATATGAATGATCCAACAATATAAAATATAAGTTGAGAATTCTAATGACCTTAGGTTTACAAAAGAGCGTAACTAAGCTAGATCATCACTTCCCCATATCAAAGCTGCAATGCTGTCACGGATTATATTCATCTCAATAGATGTTTCTCTTGAATTGCTATGGTTGGTAGCACTAGCAATGTCAGGGAGTTCTTCAAAGGGTATATAATCTGGATGACTCTCAAGTATATTAAATATTAGATCATCTTCTGAGTGTATCCTAATGTAATTATGTAAAGCAATATGACCATAATAACATCAATCTGAGTCTCCATGCTATATTGTGGCATTTCAGCCAATATCTTCCATCTTTTCTTCAACACGCCAAATTATCTTTCGATGCAGCTTCTAAGTGATGAATGTAACTTGTTAAATGCTTCTTGCCCATTAGAAGGTTGTTCATGCTCAAATTGAGATTTGTGGTACCTTGTATTTGGGTAAGGGACCAAGTAACCGTCTCTTTCTGGATATCCTTTGTCAACCAAATAATACCTTCCATGTGGTGGGTTTGGAAAGTTCATTGCTAGGTGAAATTGTACATAAAAAAAAAACCGCTTCATCATAAACCGCACCCGGTTGAAATTTTAAAATATCCAGTGGGTGAAAATTTAATCACCCGCTTGGTGAATTGGGTGGTGAAGTCTTGGTAGTAACCCGCCATATACATGTAAATTATATATATATTTTTTATTTTTTATTATATAGTTATATAGTAAATATAAGAAATAAGAATTAATATGAGTATATGAGAGCATGAAAGAGAGCAACAAAAAGAACTCATTGATGACTGGAAGAGATAACAAGCAGCAGCAGGTGTTTGAAAGAATTTTTTTTTTATCACCAACATGAGTCCAGTACATTTTCATCTAGACTTCTATTTGGAATCAAATGTACTTGCATTTTGGATTTATTGGAACTTATACATATGTATGGTGATTGTACTTGCTTATGGAGTGTTTTATTTCGTATTGTAACTTATATTTATCTTGTTCGAACATATTATAGCTTGTTTATTTTATACGTTGAACCCGCCCGCCATTCACCCGCTTAAATGTCAACCCACCCGCCGTGGTTTGATAAATTGTTCACCCGCCATGGTTTAATATTTTGTCCACCCGCTATAGGTGGGTCGGTTGAATATTTGGTAAAAAAACCGCCCGCACCCGCCCGCGTACACCCCTAATTGCCGGCGTATTGATCGCATGAGGAAAAACACGAGTATCATGAGCTGATCCAGGCTAGAGGTGTCAACCGGGCCGGGCCATGAAAGCCCGGAAAATTAGCGGTCCGTGCCGGGCCGGGCTCATTTTTAAGGGACCGGGCCGGGCCAGGCTTTTAGAGAAATATTTAGGCCCGACCAAGCCCCTAGCCCCATTAAAATACGGGCCGGTCCGGGCTTGAAAAAAAAATTAAAATTTTAGAACTTTTAGTTTGAGTGTGATTCATTCTTACTCATCTAACATTCACTAAAAATTGTTACGTTTGGACGGAATATGTGAAGCTGAACCTCCCTCAAATAAATTATAAATATTTTTTCGTACTTCTCCCTTGTTTCAACGTTATGTTGCTATCGTTTTCCTTACTTCTAATGTCAAAGAGGTACTTATTAGACCCAACATAAACTCTATTAGCATTTTATATCTAAAACTTAAGTATAATTACTTATTAAACCAAGTGTAAAACTTTTAATGAATGTCATACTCGTCAAATTAAAAGAATTCTTTTATCTAACATGAACAAAATGTGTAGTGATTTAGTCAGTGTTTCCTAATTAGTAAAAGACGAAGCTTTTTAATTGTGTCTTGAACTTTTCAAACCCAATTTAAATATGTTGTCACAACTAATACATTATGATTCAAGTCAAATACCAATTAATATGCTTACTAAATATGTCGGGCTTTTCGGGCCGGGCCGTTCCGGGCCACGAGCTTTTTCGGTCCGGGCCGGGCCATGTAATAGGTGGCCCCTAAGGCCCCAAAAAAATATTCGGTCCGGGCCTGCCTTTTTTACGGGCCGGGTCAGGCGGGCCTGCACCTCTAATCCAGGCCAACCTACTGAAATGAATGTGAAACACATATTAAAGTCACAACATGCCATGACATTAAAGGTAGGTATCCCCTTTCGTCCTCTATAGGGCAGCTGGTTTGTCTCAGGAATACACGCATGTATGTGTGTACCATCAATACATCCAATGCAATCCTACACGATTTATTTAAAGATATTATATGAAACTTGTAAAAGTAGTATACAAATAGTGTATATTAATGTTATAACAATAAGATATGATAATAATAAAATCAGTACCTTAAAGTAGGGCATGTATCTGTCGTCATTCGAAATTTGTGGGGGTATAAGTTGAAAAGTTGGATCTGCAGGTTTTATGATGTCACGTGCCAGACCCATATAACCTTGACTTCTACCACTAATTGCTTCAAGAACATCATGAAATGCTCGACTAATAGTCGCACCGGAACGTTGAAAGCGCTCAGCAACATCTCGATTAGAAATTCCTAGGGCAAGGGTATAAACAAATATACCAACTTTCTCAACAACAGACATGTTATAACTTGCTTTTAGACCGTATTTATTTTGGAGTTCTTCACACAATTTCCCAAACACACTCGACTCCATCCTAAAAGCATTAATTGATCGAATGGGATGTCCATTCAAGACCTCTCGCATCCAATCTTCTCCCCTTTGAAGTGAAGTCATGCATGGTTCTTTGTAAATATACTTATAAAAATATGTCGCAATAGCACTTGTGGTACATGTCGCCATAATCCAAAACAATTTACGCCTTTTCTTTATTCTCCTTTCAATGTCCATAATGCACCTATTAGCCACATAGTAAAAATAATTCAATCAATAAAACATGGATTTAATCCAAAAAGATCATCATGTTATGTTCATACGAGCAGTTCAACCAACAATAGAAATAAGTATTATAGCTTAATAGGTACATCAAGCCAAGCAATAAAAAGAAATCCAAACACACTAGTTAGACAAGCATAAGGAATTTATTTCTCTCGGGATTGCATGTATTGAAACCAAGCCATTCTAGAGACGTCATCATCCATGTTTATAAATATCTCCCGTCTAGCACCATCTTCAAGTAAATGCATCAGAAAGCACCAAGATTCACTATTCTTTTCCAAGTGACATTCAGCTACCATGCTTTTAACAATATTCATGGCTACACCTATACTAGTACCTCCAGGACAAGCTTCACTATTGTCAGAACCAACATTAGAACCACTATTAGGGGACTTAGAATCCGACGCCATCAACTCCAATGCACGATTACATGTGTTTGCCATGTCAGAGATCTGACTAGATAATATAGCCGATCCAGCAAACTGTCTTCTTTTTCGCTTCAATTGTGTAGATTTGGTAGTGGTGCTTTTATTGGTTTGGAATGAAGCTTGTGCACCCCCACGGCTTTGGCTATGAACTTGGGTTCCATCAATGGTATAGCTAGGTAATTTAGAATTGGTGGCATCTCTTAGAAAATCGCTTAAAAAAGAATTCTCTTGATTTTCAGCTAGATGATCAGCTCGAGAAGAATAAGCAACATATTGTGAATAAGCATCGTCCGCACCACTTGCTTTGTAAATATCATCTTCATTTACTTCACCTTCCTCCAAATTAACCACATTCACACTTGAAGGATCCATACCTAGTGCCACAACATTCTCATCGGTCGCACGTTTACCTTCAAATATCTCATGATATAGCTCTTCGATACTAAAACTGAAACCTTTATTGCGAAACCTTTTAAAATCTTTATTTTTCTACATAAAAATAAATAAATATGCTATGAGAATTATTGTATTACACAAAGTAATTTATGTGTAAGTGTAATAAAGTGTAGATCGACTACTTAGTAATTTTTCGTGTCCACCATTCATCCGAAGCCTCAATTTTTCTGAAGCGGGATCGCGCAAGACCAGTTTCTCGCAATGACTTCTTCCATACATACCAATCAGTCCTCATATAATCAGATTTATTCTTCACGACTTTTGATGTACAATTTCGGTTAATTTTCTGGCTTAGTTCAGTGGCGATTGATTTCCAGTTAAATGTTGTTGAACGCCCATTCTTTCTAATGAAGTTGATACATACACCACAGAAGCTCTTCACTTCATCATCTGACCATTTAAAATTTCCTGTCCCTTTCTCATCATTCGATGCCATCTAATAATAAATATACATATCCCTTATAATTTAATAGACTAGACTAAAACTGATTAAATAATCAACAAGTAAGAATAAATATAAAGAAAAATACAAGTGAAATTGAACGCACAATCTACCATAGATGCATCAAAGGACAAGAATATCACATTTTGCAAAGGTGCACAATACATGTCAAGTTCTTCCTCTCCGAACTCAATTGAAATAACCAAATAAGTAGTAATGCAGTTTATAATCGACCGAGCAAGCATAAGACATTATACTGAAATTGGAACAACACATAAAACAAAATGTTCATTAACAAATTAATGGAATGGAAGCATAGAATAGAGAATCTAGGTGCTTGTAACTTGAAGGAAATAAACAGTTCAGTGTGTTCCCAAAATACTGAGACATTAAACAAATAAGGGTGGACCGACTGAATACTTGTATTAGACAAATATGGGTGAAATAGGGAACTAACATCTAGTGTTTCAGTTTGACGATATACTGTTAACGGAAGTGCTTTACAAAATATCAGAAAATTTTCATGAAAAGTGGCCGAAATCTGAACAATAGGATGTTTCTCCAAGTTTGAATATGTTCGGGATAGAAATTCAAGCAAGGCTAGAGCATCGAATTTCGTGTTTACTCAAAAAAATCCCGGATATAATGGTTTTCAGAGGATTAGGTTTTGAAAAGGTATCTTCGTGTGTAGCAAGAAGCAAAAAGTAAATAATCAATTGCAATTGATAGAGGAGATATATTACCGGAGAATTGGAGATGAGGCGTGACGGATGGATGAACTGGACAGAGCAGGTTTCTTCTGAATTGGTGATTTCTGGCGATGGCTTCTGGCGAATTGGACAGAGCAGGAGAAGACAGAGCAGCGGCTTCTGGCGAATTGGAGAAGACAGAGAGAGCAGCGATGTGGCTTTGGCCTTCTGCCGATGGCTTCTTCTGACAGCGATGGTTTCTTATTTTCTTTAGTCTAATTTAGGTTAATATAGGTTAGGGATATTTTTGGAATGAAAAAGATAATAAGCTTCTTCTTAAAAAAAAAAAAAGTTACATTGACTAGCTTCTTTTTCCAGCTAGCTGGTTAAAGAAGCTGCGCGTTCACGTAATGAGCTTTTTATTAGTCAATTGTCAAAAAAAGCTCATGGAGCTGGAAAGCTAGTGGTAAACAGAACATATATATAGGTTCTATAAGCCAAATAAGATATCATGTACTACTTAATAACTTAACATACTAAGCAAAGGCAGAGAAAGGAGAGAGTATTCCTATTTTATTTATATAACATTTTCTATATAGATTTTAGGAATGGTATTTACACGTATCAAAATTCAATTGTTTTGATTTTGGACAAAGAGGAAGACGAATCACTAGTACTAGTACTACTAGATCACCTAGTTCGTGGGCAATGCAATTTCGAATTCTAAGCTCACTTCTCGAATCAGTACGCTTTAAGAATCAGTACACCAGGAGTTACTATTTTCTTAGGGCCTGATTGGTTTGATGCGTTGTGGCGCTATTTGGGCGTTGACCGCATAGCGAACGGTGATTGGTTTGATGCGTTTCGGCCCAAATGCGTTTGATGAAGCCCGTGCATTTTTGCGGGCTCGCGTTGCCAAACGCGTATCTCGAGCACATTTGAGCGCGTCTCTCGGGTCATGTATTTGAGATATGCGTTTCAAATAGAATTTCCAGCCTAATGCGAAATTACCAAAAACTCCCTCAATAGTAAACCCTACTGACTACATATAAATACGGAAAATGAAATGCATTTCTTCAAGCTTCTTCTCCGAGCTCACTGTCTGAAATCGAGAGACCAAAAAAGTTGAGTCTAAAATCTACCTATCTGCTGGTCTTTATTTTTCGAACTCATGGTCGGATTCTAACATTTCAAGCTTCCACAGGTGTTCGTGCTTACTGTTCCGGTGGTTTTTGGTTGCTGCTTGTTAGTTGAGCTACATATCTAGAGCTCGATTAAAGGTATGACAATGGCTTCTTCATTTTTTTTTGGGAAAATTACAAAAATCACCCCTTAAATATGTCCCTTTTTCACATTCACCCCTAGATTGGCGTCTATTACAGATTCGTCCAAAATTAACAAATGCCTAATTTGAAAATTACATCCAAACCCAAAAGTCAACTTTTTCACCTATTTTATCTTTTCTTTATAATTCAATAATTACATTAATTTTATTTATTCCAAAATACCCCCAACACTTTCAATTTATTATTAAAAAGAACCCCAAAAAATTTACTTATTAAAATTTATACTCTTCTTCTTCCCCACCACTCCACCACCTCATTCTTCCCTACCACTTCCAACCACCATCTTCCCCAACCACCACCAACCATCTTCTTCCCCACCGCCACAACTCACAACTCTGACACCATCTTCTTCCCGGATCTGGGCGGAAGCTCCGGATCGGATTCCATGGCGGGCCGCAGGCTTCCGCCATGGAAGCTCTGTCCATGGAAGCTCCGATCTGGAGCTTCCTGCTCCAGATCCGGCTTCCATGGCGGAAGCACTGTGCACTGTGCTTCCGCCATGGAAGCTCTGTCACGGAAGCCTACCGGTGCTCCGGCTGGCGAGGTGATCGGGATGAGGGTGTATTCGGAAAAAAAAATTGTTTTGTGGACTATTATGTTAGTTATGAAATTATTGGGGCTATTTAAAAAATTTTGGACTATTTTTATAAGTTATAAAATTATTTGGGTATAATGTGTAGTAAAATGAAACTTGTAAATTGCAATTGAGTCCAATTCATTTTCTTTTCCATTTAAATTTTAGTTGGTCAACTCAAAATATAAATTTTGGACTTGGAAGTAATTATTTGAGATCGAGGGTTGAATCTGTAATTGGCTCGAATTTAAGAGGTACCTTATGTAATTCGCCCTTTTTGTTTTACAGCCGAAATTCTTGTTTTTGTATGAAATTTGAGCCGTTTTTTCATTAAATGCTTGTGGTGTGCTATTTATTGAGGCCTATTAAATGCTTGATTTGGTATTTAATGTGTTTGAACTGTTTTCTGTAATTGTTTTTCGTTTTTCATTTGTTGGGTTAAACATCCTAAATTAAACTGTCCATGACTTTGGTTATTACTAATTACAGTTTACTAATCAATGTTAAGTGTTGTAATGATCTGTACTCAATGTGTTTCAAATCTGGATTTCTACTATATAGCACATTTGGTAGTTTTGTACAGAAAGTTAGGTAATTGTTGTGTCGATTTATTCATTGTTTATTGTGGTATATAGACATGTCGTCGAACATAAAAAGGCAGCAACTCATACGACTTATATTGGTGATGTCTATGGGCATGATGCTTGCCATGACTTGGTACTACATTAGGCGTGTTAGGCCTAGGCTGCCAAGTAAACGTAAAAGAACACCTCCGGTTCGTTATCGACTTGTATCAAAAATCAAAAGGTCAGAAGCTTATATGCGTAGGCTTACCCTACTTAGTGATACCAAATGCAAAGACAATCTTAGGATGCGAATGGAGCCATTCAAGGAGTTGTGTGTCTTACTTAAACATCAAGGAGGATTGCAGCCAAGCTTATATGTTACCTTGGAGGAGAAAGTGGCCATCTTCTTGAAAATATTGGGTCATCACACCAAACAAAGGATAGCCACAACTGACTTCAAAAGGAGTGGACAAACTGTTAGCCTATACTTCAATGAGGTGCTTCAATCTGTATTGAGGCTTCATGAGATTTTGCTTGCCAAGCCGGTTCCCATACCACCAACTTGTGAGGAGGAACCTTGGTGCCACTTCAAGGTACGCAGTATAGTGTTGATCATAGTATGATACTTCTTGCTAGTTGGACTAAACATTCTAGTTGACTAACCATTTGAACATGTATTTGCAGGGTTGTCTTGGAGCCTTAGACGGTACGTACATTTGCATTGAAACTCCATCAAAACTGTTGGACATGTACCGAAACAGGAAGGGGTTCATAGCTGTTAATGTCCTTGTTGTTTGTGACAAGGACATGAAGTTTGTGTACGTGCTAACAGGATGGGAAGGATCTGCAAATGATGGCCGTGTATTGAGGGATGCTCTAAACCATGGATTTTCTGTACGTAGATGTATATTACAAACACTATCTCTTCATTACATACTAATTGTGAAGATGTCAAACTGATTCAAACTTCTTGTCATTGATTGGGTCACTAATTCATTCATTATGTTTGTAATTACTACTTGACTGATGTTGCCTATAAGAATGCTCCTGGATTCCTACCTCCTTTCCGTAAGACAAGATATCACTTGAAGGAGTGGTCAGACTACAATTTGCAACCTAAGAATGCAAAGGAGTATTTCAATCTAAAACATGCCTCTGCTAGGAATGTTATAGAGAGAACATTCAGATTGTTGAAGAAGAGATGGGCTATCCTTAGGTCTACCATGTTCTATCCATTGGAGAAACAAAATGATATCATTCTAGCTTGTTGTCTACTACACAACTTCCTCAGGAAGTAGATGTTGAAGATCTACTGGACGAGGAGGAGTTAAGTAAAGAGGAGAAATTTAGAGAAGCCCAATTGAATGGGATTGATGTAGACAGTGAAGCATCAGATGATGATGATGATGATGCTGAGGATGATAAACCAATTGACCATTTGATGGAATATCCAGAATGGAGGCAATATCGACGTGCTCTTGCACATCACATGTACTTTGGATGGCGGAAGAGAGTGGCTGCAAGAAACCAATGATAGATTTAGAAGAACTTTGCTTTGTCTTATGAATCTGAACTTTGTTAGATGATGTCCTCTGTGTTTAGAAACTTATTGGCTGGTACCAGTCCTTTTGTTATGATGCTATGATATGCTTCATATTGTGTATTATTGACCTTAGTGTTTGAATGCCTCAATTAGATTTTAACCTTGATGAACATGGATGTTTATGTTGATTATCTTGTGTGTTAAATGTTGGATCTTCATGTTGATTCTCTTGTGCTTGTTTATGAGATGTTTACCTCAGCATTTGTGTGTTTGATAGATGTCTAAGAATGAAAGTGGGGACAGTGTGGGTGATGAAGAGCTGCAGACTCAAGGAAAGGGAAAACAAAAGAAGAACTATAGGGTGTGGACTAAGCTGGAAGAACTTGAGCTCCTGGAGGCAATGAAGAATGCAAAGCTGGCTGGTTTGAAGGGAAAGCAGGGATTCAAGCCTGATGGTCTGATGTTCATTCAAAACCAACTATGGGCCAAGTTTCCTGGAACTGATTTGCGGATTAAGCCACACATTTCAAACAGGATTAGGAACTGGAAAGCCTTCCACAGTGTTGTACTTGCATTGAAGAATAAGAGTGGCATAGGGTGGTGTGATATTGAGAAGAAGTTTAACTGTGAGGATCATGTATGGAAAGATTATGCCCAGGTATGACACACTTGAAGCTTCCACTAACCTTTACAAGTTTAGCTTAGCTTATGATGTGGTTGTTGACTGCCTTATGTTCATGTATTTTTCATTTTTGATCACTTGTTAGGACCATACCATAATGCTGAACTTGAGAGATAAGTCGTGGACTTACTTTGAGGACTGGTGTGAGATTTTTGGGAGGGACATTGCTACTGGCAAGAGGGCAAAGACATTTGGAATGAAGTCAAAACTGATGTCGCACGAAAGGGTGCCCGAAACTGATTCTGACTTGGACGTAGGCTACAACATTGCCTCTGATGCCACGAATGCTTTCAACACTCAGCAAACTCAGCCAAGTTGCAGCCAAGCTCCCTCTACTTGCAAGGAAGATCCACTTGGAGCTGATACACAAAATGGTAACAATCAAGGGGTTAACGGTACTCAACATCCTGCAAAAGTCCGTAGTTTCATTCCCGACATATGCGAAGGAAATGTGTATGCTAAGAGGAAGAGAGGTCGGGTAAATGCCGGGGAAACTGATGAATCATTTCTAAACATGATGGATGGGTTTGTCAAGTTCACAAAAGAGGCTGTTGTAGGACTTAAAAACTTGTCCAATGGGGAATCTTCATCTCAAAACACATCTGCATACACGGTGGAAGACTATATTCAGATGATGAATATAGAGCTTGAAAAGCTCCCTCGTCTACCTTCCTCATTCAAGGTAGAAATTGGATTGATGCTCATCCATGACTTGCCAACTCTGCAATTCTTCCTCTTCATGAATGAAATTGACAAGTTCAACTACATCAACAATCAGCTCAAGAAGTTGGGTGGTGTTGGTCCAGATAACGGCAAAGTAAAAGACTAGAGGGGGGGGGGTGAATAGTCTTTTAAAACTTTTGTCGATACGCACAGTTTCTCAGATATCTGTGAAGATATCTGATACTTAATTTCAGAGAGCGGGAGACTTCTGAGATAAGTGCACATGTTCAGCAAGATAAGTGCAAGTACTTTGAAATATAAGTAAAACAAGTAATAAACTGCAGAAAGTAAATGACACAAGTATTTTTATAGTGGTATCTGAAGGTGGCGTAATCTTCAACTAATCCACTTTGGTCTTTTTCAGACCTAGAATCCACTAAGATAAATGAGGTAACCTTACAGATATCTTTTCTTGATTCCTAAATGCACTAGGTTCCCAACCAAGTGTTCCCCCTGAGTTATTCCCCGGCTTTCACAGCCAAGTACTTCCTGTACTCAGAAACCTTTTGAGCTGTTCCTTAGTTTCCCAAACTAAGTACTTCCTTTGCTCAATAACCTTGGAGTTGTTCCTTAGTTTCCCAAACTAAGTACTTCCTGTACTCCACGCCGTATATGGTGTTCGTTTTAGGTTTGTTTGTCAGGTGAGCTTCTTTAATAACTTGTTCAGTTATTCAGATAGCTCTGTGAATCAAGTATACTTAATACACTTTGCAATGTATGGTATCTTGTTCTTTACTGACCCAAGTCTATGGTAAGTATTCAAGAGAATGAAACTTAGATATGAAATCCTAGTTCAACTCTTTCACAGATAACAATGCTCGTTAAGGATCAGGACACTTAGAACTTTTGTGCTACTTAGAATCAAGAGCTTTGGCCGCAACAGAAAGCTTGAAGGTAAGTAGTTTGCTTGAGAGCGCTTGTGTGAGTATTCAGTGTGTTCTAAGGTGTGTTCTCAAGCAGTCTAAGTGTTGATATTTATAGATGAATTTGAGTGCCGTTTGAATAGTATCCGTTAGGCTTAAATCAAATTCAAACTATTGATATCTGAGTATAATCTTTATGTGAGTTTGTCTTCTTCTTCAGAAGCTACATCTTTTGTTCAGACATTTCTGTCTGCGCATTTAATGCACTGTACTATACTTTGCCTGTAGTGCCAACGGAACTATGCAAGCTTTCTGAGGCTTTGCACGTTCTTTTCCAGAGATCATCATAGCTCCAGATACCATTTGTTTAAACAACTTTATATTATGTTTCTTTTTCAGAAGCATATTTTATGTCCAAGGTATCTGAGTGTAGATATCTGCGGGCACTTTCCTCGTCTCAGAAACCTTTTATTCTCAGATATCTTTTGCAACTCGTGTGTTTCAAAACACTTGTTTCTCCAAGATATCTGGACATAGGTATCTGAAAAACCCTTGTCTTCAGCAATCTTGTGCAGTCTTCAAATCTTCAAATCCGTTGAACTTTTCCTGCTGGATGCCTTCTTCTTGGTCTTCTTCAGAAAATAAAAAATTACATTTCGAGACCTAACATCCTATACAAGATTTACTAGACTATCATACTTAGTGAGTTTTCTCTTTTACAGTGTTCAAGTGAACTAAGAGTACTAATCACCTTATGAGCTAAGATAAGTCATTAGGTTGCTGATCAAAATCTAAACATATATTCCTAATAGGTGGGCCTGATATGGTAGATCCTTATGTCCACCATATGATGATGATGATGATGCTATCTAGATACTTTGCATAGGTGACCATTTGGTTGACTTTAGTTGACTGTTTTTGTTGAAAGCACTTTGTTATTGGTCAGGATTTAAATAACTTGCTAATGTGTGCCCATGTGTGTGGTCTTTTGTCTATAAACTATAGTTGACCTTAGAAGCAGGTACTACTATTGGCCCTGTAATTGATTTGGAAGGTCATGTTTTTGGGTTTCTGTACTTGATCTGTATTGAACTTTGGGTGGAAATGGTCATTATGCAGTCTATTAATTTTCAACATGGCACTCTTTAATTCTTGTTCTGAATAAGAAACTCAACTTTGTCTAGAATGGGGACTCAAAGTAAAGATAAGTTCAAGCAGGCCCATAGAAAAGTTCTTCCACCATTTCATTCCTAAAACATTAAACTGGATAACATCACAAACAGAATGACAACTACGAGAAATGCGAAGGAAACTACTTGCACAATGCCGAATACCACGAATTAATTGCTCATTTTTCTTGAAAATTAGAGCAATGTGGCATAAAAGAAAACTAGATAGGTGGAGATCAAATCTAGTAAAGCCAACTACATGAAATCATCACGGTTTCTTGTTGAACTTTGGCATCAGCTTACCAAACTTGTTCATATGATCGACTTGTTTGCCCTTACCAATCCTACTGCTCCCCACGGATTCACCCGGAGAAAGTGTGAAATCTAGCATGTTCTTCTTCTTCGTGGCTGCTGCCTTCTCCTCACTAGCAAGTTTTGCAGCCTTCCACTCCTCCTCCGTGATTGAAGCAAAGCTGTCGGACTTTCCCGGGGACGCAAACCTTAGACGCTGCTGCACATTTGGAGAAGCAGCTGTGGAGCTACCCTGTTTGCTAACTGGAGAATCGAATAGCGTGCAATGGCATGGAGCCTTAAGAGATCTTATAGGCTGTGGCAGATTAGTGAACTCAGAAGCGACCTTGTCTAGCTCGAAACAACGCACGTATGAATCCAACTCCACATCTTCATTCACAGAGTCTAACTCGTCGACGTCTTGTGGCAACTCCAAAGTGTCGGAAGCTACACCGAACTTCGGACCTTCAAATACCACACCAAGATCAGTCCACATTGGGTCACCAATGTGGAAGTACCAAAGGCATCGGTCATCCTCCTGTAATTCACAATCAAAGCAAGAATTAGTGTATCACAAGATTGTCATGAATAAGTTATGTGAAACGGAGATAAGTTGTGATAAACCTTAATAAGCTGCTCCCACACTTTGTCGTCAGCAGGGAAGAACCGGTTCATTACCACGTCATACTGCATTCCTTTTGTCTTCAACAACTTAGAGAACACTTTGTGCCTTTCCGACAGCTTTGCCACGATCCTCTCGAGGTCCTCAAACTGGTATGACACGCCGAAGTTGTTGTACAACTCCGTGATGATGATGTCGTAAGCATAGAGCACATCCTGTGGATAGTTCCACGGGATGTCACCGTCAAGAGCAATTCTCTCCAATGCAATCACCGTACGCTCGACATGCTCCTTCGGAAACTTCTTGTCGTAAAAGATCATGTCTTGTGCACGGTAGAGGGCTTTCCTTGGATGGGAGAAGTCATTTTGGACTTGGTTGTTTGTGTTTTAGATAGGCAACTTAGTTGGATTGGTTTGAGTGTGTTAGTGTGGAAGAAATTGAGCTGCTTTATGCCACCTTATATAGGAGAATATGAGGTGCTTCCCCATTCACTACACTTGTCCTAGGAAGAACTAAGGACCCGTATTAAATTCGTTAACCTAACTTACGATGGTTGGTGGTTCAAATTGACTACACTTACACTACAAAAGTGTATCAATTTAATGTGGAAGGTCTATCAAGAAGTTGAGCTCGTTGTCATCCCATGAAAATTTTCCATTAATACAAAAGATTTCATATCTTCTCTTGGTTAGAGTGTACATGAACAAGGTTTAAAGACTTTCACAATTTGTGCTCAATTTATGACCATCTGCAGGCTCATTCATCCATGAATTTCTAACACTCAAAGGGTAGAGACATGTTGGTGGTTGGATGGATTAATGACCATGAATCAATCAAAAATTGAGGCTTCACTTCTGACATAGGATAACATTTTGTCCTAGGAAGTCATTCCTTGATTGTGCAAAGGAAGCATTTACTACTGATGAGTCGGTTTTACCATTTGATGTTAACAACTGCATTCATGATCCAAACAGACATCACATAATTAAACTAGTCATTACTAATACTTACAATGTTAAAAGACAAGATCATTGTTCAAAACCCCAAAACCTAGATCAATCCATAGTCAAAGGAACACTAGATCAATCCATAGTCAATCCTAGCTGGAGATTCATGACCCCAACACCTAGATCCAAAGATCATTGTTCAAAATAAAGAGCCACTTAGATTACAGACCACTAATTACTAATACTTAGAATGTTCAAGGCAAAATCAATGTTCATCAAGACAAAACAGATACTTAAGGATACCATCTACTCCATAGTCAGAGGAACACTGCTCAACTTCCTCCCTTTGCGTGGACGCAGCTTCACTCCGGTCGCAAGTGGTGCCCTTGGAATTGGAGTCTCAGCAATGTACCACCTATCTGCTTCAAGCTCCCTCATGCCAAGCTCTGCCTCACCCTCCCTGTCTTGCATCTTCTACCAAATCTGTGCTTGGATATTCATGGCCTTTCTATTGAAACGCCCCAACGGAGCTGGAACTTCAAGGGGAATGGCATAAAGGATTGTTCGATTAAACGAACATATCTCGTACTCAGCATCCTGCATGAACACGTTCACCTCCTTGGTATGAAGAGCATCAACATCGATCTACATGTTCCGCAAGCCATCTTCATTCTGGATCACCCTTAAAGATTCGTTGCCAACACCACCCTGCTCAAAGTACCACACCAGACTCATCCAATTCTCAGCTGTGTTCTTACCCATCTTATGCAGCACCCTATGTGTTGCCTGGAAGAGCTCTGCAAGCCTGAAACTCAAAGGATTCACGTAGTGGATCCGTAACTACACCACCCATGTAAAAAGTTCCCTTCTCCAGATCATGGTAAAACCTCCCGCCAAATCTCAGACAAATTGTTCTGAGGTGAGCAGACATTCCTACAAAATCAAGTGTTTCCCAATCAAAGCCTATAAAGAGAATATGAACTAAACTAACATTAAATACCTTAAACAACCAATTAACATACAAGTTCTACTGGCAGTTCATTAAACCAAGACCTATAGGTTTTCCACTAACCTTATTAATCAAACTACAATACCATTTTTCGAAGCACACATCCACAAGAATAACAAAAATTACTTGTCTGACGGCAAAAATCAATTCTTTACTAATGAGAACTAAAAAAGGACAAATCAAAACATCATTGAACACGCCCTTATATGGACAAAGTACTAAATTGAACAAAATTAACCCTAACAACAAGCCTACCATTACAACAGAATTAACATCTACATGAAGAACACAAAGTCGACAACAATATCCCACACAAATACACTGTTCTAATTTTTAGTTGTCCAACTTATCGATCATAATTCGAAAAAAACAGAAAACACAATAAACATCGCAACTTAAGGAAATCGATGATTGCATATCTACATATCTGATGCATGCTACTTCTCATGGAAGATCTAGACAGATTACACATTCGTATAAGAATTGGGTTTAGTTTCTCACCTCTGACAACCCTTTTTCCACTCCTTGGTCCACGCCTGAGCGGTATTCCAGTGCCCGGACCTGTGCCATTTCCTCACCGTTCAGAAGACATTCCGTGATGTTGGTGGGTTATCGTAGTGAAGTGATGAAGTGTTCGAATGATCTCTGGTTTTTGAAGAATATGCTTCAATAATGTAGAGAAGAGGAAGATGGAACGAAGGAGAAATGAAGAGCCTGTTGAAAGGAGAGTGTATTAATTGGAATCAATTAACTGATAGGATGTTATCATTACTAATCTTGATTCTCACGAAATTATACCCATTTCCATGGCATTGCAATAATTCTGTTAATTATGACGGTTTAGTTATCGAGTCGAACTAATAGTCGGAACAATTTACGAGTCGAACAATATTGTTTTTCAAAAGATTGAACTCGACAAATATTAGTCGGTCCAAATAAGATCAAGTCCGAAATATCCTATCTCCACAATACTAATGAATCGATAATAGACATTTCATTAAAATAGCACATTCGACAATAAAAAAAACAAAAAAAAAAGGGGAAAATCCCTAAATGGTACCTTATGTTTTACCATTTCACGTTTTGGTACCTTTCTTTGACAAAGTACAATTTTTATACCTTTCTTTAAATTTCCGTCGAATTGTACTACTCTGTTAGTCGAAATTGATGGAGTAGACGTGTGAATTACAATCGCCGTTAATTTAGTCGAAAAACGTCATGGTGACGTCATTATCTGCGCGTGAGTGATCACCACACAAAGCATCTTACATTACATAAAACAACACAAGCCAAATGATCACCACAAATTTCATTAAAAAACACATAAAACATCTTAACAGCCTAACACAACAAGCTAAATCATCTACATTACATAAAACAACACAAGCCAAATGATCACCACACAAAGCAGTCCAATTGCCTTAACCAGTACCCTAATCTTCTTATCAGCTGCTTCCTTCTCACTCTCCAGCATCTTAACCTTCTCCTCCAGCATTTTGTGTGAGACTAACAAATTGTCATTTGCAGCAATCATACTGTCCAAATTATTGCTTAACTCTTTCACTTGAGCATCAAGTCTCACAATCATCTCCTCTGCTATACATTTACTATTAACCAGGAAACTTAACACACCACTCAGTCTACTATCAAAAGGATCATCAACCTAATCAAAATACTTACACCCACGTTTTTCAAACTTCTGTAGAAACAGTAAACATATGTCTATCAATACACCAATTAACAGGCAAGTTTCATATCATCCAATAAACAGGGCAAATTACCCATACCCATACAAAAACCCTCATACGAAAATCCTTAACTTCCCAAAAATACCAAACTTACATTATAGTCGGGACATCCAAAGAATCGACGACTTCCATGAGCAATATTGACGAGGAATCTTCCCGCAATGACATTTGCGGTTTGTTACACCACTTGATTCACTTCCAGACGATGCCATTCGACCAAATCGTTGTTTTCTCCAGACTAGGGTTCTTCCGATTTGATTTGGGGGTAAGACAGAATGTTTGGTCTCTCGGGTAAAGTACCAAACTGCCTTTTTGTAATGGTTTGTCTAATTTTTCTTTTTTTAAAACGTTCTAAATAAACATAATGTTTTTTTTAAATATTTTTTTAATCAGGCACGTGTTTGACACGTAACTTACTGACGGAAAATTGGACGAATCCGTTCTAATTCGTGTTAGTTCGGTCAAAATTTACGGGTCCGTCAATTTCGACTAACAGAGTAGTAAAATTGGACGGAAAGTCAAGGAAAGGTATAAAAATTGTAATGTGTCAAAGAAAGGTACCAAAACGTGAAATGGTACAACATAAGGTACCATTTAGGGAATTTTCCCAAAAAAAAAAAAAACATGTGCCACTAATCTTCGAGATAAAATCCTCCATTTCTCTCATATCAGTAGTAAAATCGAGTACTAACAACTGCTCAATCAAATTATAAATTCTCCTTACAATCCCAACTTATTTGCAGCAGTGCATTTGATTTAGACCTTTATTTGCATATCCGTAACGGGAACTAGCAGACAGTAACAGAATTAGTAACAACTGCTTTTAAATTCAAGTCGTTCATTTAAGGATAAACACAAATGCGACAATTATCCACGTATATGAGGAATTCGTCAAAAACGTCCAAATTGAAACCTTGATACAGTATTGGCGCCAAAATCAATGTCTCCGTCACTATTTAGAGGGAAACTCAATTAGGGTCTGACTAATAAAACCCCCAAATCAACACCCAAATGCAACCTACGAAATGCATCGAACCAAACACCAAATGCTATTGAAGTGCAAAATGTCACTATCAGAGTAAAAAAAGGGCCCCACGAGGCCAAACGCGCATAAACCAATCACCAAATGCTATTGAACAAGTGTATTTCGGACTTGAAAGCGACAGGTGAAACGCGTAACAGTACACCAAACCAATCACCTTATATTCGGACAAAATGCGGACAAACGTGTCTCCCAAATGCATTTTCCACCTCGGGCCTAGAATCCGCTATTTGACCGGAGCCAATAGCGGATTCAAACCAAGCAGGCCCTTAGCTCGGTTCTTAAGAACTTTATTAACATTGAAGTTTAAATTGCAAAAATGCAATCTTTATGAGGTCGGTAATTCACAATTTCACACCATGATTTTAATTTCAAGGAGCAATTACATTCTTGTAAAGTTTGAGAGTCGTTTTGTACAAAAGGTTAAAAGGTAGAAAATTTCCATTTAGAATGAAACGAGAGCATAATTTGGATCTAAGTTGTACATACTCTAACGTCACACCTAAAGTCTTAACTGTATGTAGCACTAGGTTATAAGCTTGATGATTTTATTTTCAAAATAAGCATGACAATTTTTGTTTGGTGGTAGATTCCTTTAATGTAAAATGACTAAAAATTACTTAATTAATGTGCAATTTACAGGGCGCCTGAAGTATCACAATAGTATAATTTAGGCCGGTATCTTTGTAATTTTTTTTAATTTACCGATGGTATCACTATACATTAATCCAATTTGAACAACCTTGACCCATTTTGAGGCTCTCCCAAATGTATTTCACATCCATGAGCGAAGGCCTGCTTAAGTGAGCTAGTCACTTCTGGCCGGCAATGAGTTGGTGGTATCTTGTAAATTTGAATGCTGATGTTACATGAGTTACTTACACCACCCAATAAGAACCCTAATGTTGCGGACTTGCGTTTAATGGTCACCTACACTTAGCGATTCTGCTATGTTTACAAATTACTGGTAGTATACATTGTATAAGTTCCATCTCTTGCGTGTGCATTCTTCACAAGATTAACTACAATCTTAAATGTCTGACATAACATAACTCAACTGCTTTGAGATCAAAGAAGTTTCAATCCATGTCTCCACAACAAAGTGGGCCGGCTGAATTTCCACTCGTTTCTCGAACTTCAGCTTGTTTCTCAACACCACTCACACATTCAAGAAGACATAAGAAGCAACCAACCAAAACTAAAGCAGCAAATATCAACGGTCAACATTGACAAAAGATACGGTGTCCAAATTTGATGATGAAATCAACTAAAATGATTAGTATAGATTAGCATCAACAGTATTAGGGTCTAGGGGGACATTTTCTAAAGTCCCAAAGAATACTAGGTAAAAGTGGTGGATAACAAATCAAAAGTAGCAAGTGACTGAGCTCCACACACTGTTTGCAAAAACTCCTACTACCAAATATGCCAAAATCAAAGCTACATCCATAAACTAACTTCATTTATAATTTGCCAAATCCAGATATAATCAAAGCCAAGTCCTAACCTAACATCTACAAAACTCTATTTATAATACACCAATAGCTAAAAATACTGCAAACAAATGCCCCCAAGTACTTGAT
This sequence comes from Plantago major, assembly GCA_026545765.1. Lineage (NCBI taxonomy): Eukaryota > Viridiplantae > Streptophyta > Magnoliopsida > Lamiales > Plantaginaceae > Plantago > Plantago major. The sequence continues at coordinate 1,458,541 of CM048843.1, read as the reverse complement.
TTGAGGGCAAATGTATCAAGGGTTACAAAACCAATTATGTACGACAAAAGGGATACCTTTATGGGTTCAAGAACCTTAGGCGTAGAAGAAAAGAGCAGAACTGGATAATAATAATTGTTCCTCAAACTATAACTCGACAATAACTAGTTCCCTAGGTTGAAGCAATTTAGTCAAATGCACCGGCAGAGTAAAAAGCCGATGGATCACAAGATTTAACATGGCCGAGTATGAAAGGGTAACAGAAATAACCCTCTGCCTATAAAAGATGTGGAACTTCTTTCATATTTCGAAATGAGGCTCTAAATTAATCCAAATTACAAGGCAATGTTCACTAAGACCTATCGTTGTATGCACATGACGCTGACCCAACTTATAAACACAATGCAGGATGCAACACACAGACACCAGAGACTATCTAGTATCTACACACCCAGAATGAATGCTGGGGACTCCGGACTGGTTGTAAAAGAATCATACGTTGATTCCACATTTACATGGTTGGTTATATTATTCCCAGATAAGAGAGCTAGAAACCCATCCCAGCTCTCGTCTGGCCATATTGACTCGAAGTGATGCCAGCTACCAACAAGACTGGCAATGTACAACATGTTTTTTAGATAAAGGACACTGAAAGAAGTGCACATCCGCACATTCTGTTCCCTCTCTCCCACCATCAGGAGCGACTCGGACATTGACTTCTCTGGTGAGCTTGACAATGTAACACCTGCATGCATACAAATATTCATTTGATCCATATATCAAACCGCTGTAAATTAGTAGTAAAAAACATGAAAAGGAAAGAAAGAAAGAAAAAAAGGAATTTTCCTATTCCTGGAGAGATTGAAAATTACAGGTACCCCCTCATGGGAGGTAAATTTAAAGGCTTTCATGCAGATATAAACTCATAAAAGCCAGTGGTCGATATATGTAACCTAAAATGCAAACATGCAGTTTAAATTGGTGATTTTCAACTTTCAAGGAAATAAGTGAAAGGACCAAAACCAAACTTCAAGGAACTATGTACGTTTTTCAGAAACAATCCAGTATTTTGTTTCCAAATCATCAGTTTTAGATTTTATATCAAAACATCACTAAACCTCTGTGATCCTTATCAAGAGAAACTCAATCATCATTGCAAAATTTCAAGTAATGGCCATACTTGATTATGCATTTGGAAACTAATTGTGAAGGCACAGTACCTGTAGAATGCAAAAACGAATAATTTGCAAGGCTAGATTTGAAGCCCGCCACTCAAGTAGCAGTACTGCTATTCTTAGTCCTGCTGCAATCTAAGGATACCTGCAAAATGTGACCAACTATATGAATAATAATCCTTCATATTACTGGCAACAAGACAGATATAAAATACAAAACCAGAACTCATTACTAACCTAGATCAGACCCTCACCCAGAGTTTTGGTCAGAACCGCCACCCTGCATGAATTGGGAGGAATGCGCAGGTAGTATATAGTGTGGTTGTCGAGGAATAGCTGCAGCAACGCCTGATACAGCCAGTGATTTATATATCAAGAAAAAGATAATGACATGCATAAAAGCACGTCCACTTTCCACTTTCAGTGCTTGAGTCTTAATCCCCACCCCCCAAAAACAGCTGAGACAGACATTAATTTGTTCAAGGACAACGTATGTCATGTTCAAATGGACCGATATATATTACCTGTAGGATAGGGCACTGGTATTGTAGGAACCGAAGAGGTTGCCATTGCATTGACATTCGGTCCACCAAGCTGCATAATTGGATGACCAGGCATAGCATATCCAGGGAATGCTGGATATCCTTGATTTCCAGGAACAGTCTGACTCAACTGGTTGTAAGGATACGCAGGTGAATTAACTGTTCCAGGGACACCATACATTTGAAGGTACTGTTGATTTCCGTAAGGATTGTAGACGCCCTACAGGATAAAGCAACAACTGTAAACCGTAAAAAGAAAGGAAAAGGAAACAGGAAAATAACAACGCCCACTATGAAGGTTTGGCAGAGTTCCCTGTTGCTACTGACCTGAGGATACGTGTATTCTGGGCTGTAGGCAGTATAACTGCACCATAAAGATGATAGAAACCGTCAACTATAAGTATCAATGGATTGGGCAAGCTATTAAGTTTCAGAAATGCATTAGCATTTGAAGCCAAAGAGACTGAAATCCACTATGATAAGTCATGTACAACTATCAACCTAAGATTGAATCTACAGTAGAAATGCAAAACCAGTAGAGATATAAGATGAATGACAAAAGCAGGAAATTAAGACTTCTAGTTTTCAGAAAACGCGACACTTAAACTATAAAGTATGCCAACTCTTTCAACTATTCAGATACAATTTGGGATTCCACTGACGTCAATATTAACGTACTGGCACCAAAATTGTTTCAATAAAAGTGAGGATGAAGAAGACTGACTTATGCAACGAGGGGGGAAGGGTGATAACCCAGAAGTTGAAATTGACAGACATTTTACAACTCCAACAACTTATAAATGAAGCATGAGTGCCTGACTACATATCACCTGTGAACTTCTGCTGATTGCCGATACACATCCTTCCTCTATTATTTTGTTATTGGTATAATTATTAAAAATGTTTTATTGTTTTGTTAAAACGGTGAGATATATGAAAAACATCATGCAACTGAGACAACTTCCCGGTAAAAACAAATCAAGGTAAAACAACAAGCCAAGTCACTAAAGCGCCAGGAAATTGATCAGGCCAAACAAGCTAAACAGCCTACAAAAATTATTAGTGTAGGGATTAAACAGTGAGCATACCCATATGGAGAATACATCAAGCCTTGTTGAAAGCCATAAGGGAGATGTTGCTGGTATCCAAAATTTCCAACATAAGCACCCCTAGCAGCAGGCAAGCCTCCAATGTAAGGTGTCGGAGACCTAAGGCGTCCTATGATAAAGAAAAGTAGAAAATAAAATACAGCTATAGATCCATATCCCGATTCAATAATCAATATTACAGTATACATATAAGTGGACAACTATTGGAGTTGTGCAATTGAGTACTTAATTTAAGTTAAATTGGACTCATTTGTAATATATATGTAAATTAGGCTTTAATTACAAAAAACAATCTGTTTATTCAATCAAATTACAAGCCCTAATTCAATCTCAACAAAATCAATGCATTATAACAAAAACCAATCTTCCTTCTCCATTTAAAATTTAAATTTTAAACACTATTTCAACTCCAACAAAATCAATTCAACATAAAAACAAAAACAAATTTGTGTTATGCAATTAAATTTTAAACCCTAATTCAACCCAACAAAATCAATTCATCATTAAAAAAACAACGATGACCAATCTTTCTGCTCCATCTTCTCCAATTAAATTAAAACATATCAACTCAAACACTAATTCAACTTGAAAAAAAAATCTATTATCGGAAACAACAATATCACTTGTTTTCCTATACGACTTCTATAATTGTAACTATGTGACACAATAACACACGTAGCGTGTTCTCATGTTCTAGTAAAATTATAACGGGACAACTTGGTCATGTTCCATTAGGCTAAAAAAAAAACCATCGGTAGATAATGCATTGAACCATCTAAACTAATCCGAAGCTCTGAGAGAATGACAGACCATTAGTGTCAAATCATATCTACAAATCAACTTGAATAATTATCTCTTGTGGCATTTCTCAGAACAATATAATTATAAAAGCTTGTTCTAATTAGCATCTTAAATCTCGGTGTCGAATATATCTACAAATAAACTTCAAATATTATCTAATTCGGCATTTCTAAGATCATTGAGTTTGACAAGCTCATTCTATGTTGGGTTTTTGCAGTACTAAGAGAACTTATGTTGTCAAATTGATTTGAAGCTTCGAGGGATCTCACGCTACTATAAATCCTTCATCTGAGAGGTGTTCCTTCTGGTTGATTCTTTAAGAAAACCAAACAACATCTGAAGCACTAGAATCTGAACATACACACAGATAGGCAAACGCAACATATTGCAGAATTATGCAGAGCTCTTATATTAGATCATCTTATGTAGACACAGTGCATTGCATAGTTAGCATTTTAACAATAAGAGCAAACCAAGAATAAGGAATGCAACAAATAAGCGAAATGCCAAAAAAAACTTAGAAGATGTAAATGAGGCACATTACCAAAAGGAATAGCTGGCTGAGGTCTTCCAAGTGAAGCTAAATTACAATTTGCTCGTCTTCCGTCGATAATTGGATTAGGATCAGCGCAGGCTCTCCTAGCTGATTCAGGTTCCCGGAAAGTCACCTAAACCACCCCCCAAACAAACGCCATTATGGATCGAAGTCATAAAGCTTAACAATATTTCTAATTCAGGAACAACAGATTGACAACAAAAAATCCCTTGGAAGTCGAACCAATTACAATAATTAGACATTCAGTTTGTTATTAATCTTTCTGCAGTTGTCCTTCATCAATTCAAAAGCATAACTACACCCAAGACATCTAAAATCATGTTGCCCAATCCCGTAAATACCAGACCACATGGCACTTAAACATTCCTACCAATCAAGCAAAAAGCTGGTTGCAAGTAATCAGGAAGGAAGAACTTACAAAGCCGTATCCTTTGGATCGGCCAGTGTTTTTATCAGTTATGACAACTGCCTCGAGAATCTCCCCGAATTGCTCGAAATACCGCCTCATGGTCTCACTCTTCGTCTCCCAAGCAAGCCCTCCAACAAACACCTTCGTGTAAGTAGTGTCCCCAAATGGCGAATTCATAAAATGAAAGCCACCGGGTGAGGAACCCGGGCCCGGCATAGGCGGCTGTTGCTGATAAGCCATATAATAATAATTAACACTAACCTACACTCCCTGTACCGTAAATTATCTTCTTTTTTCGGCTTTTGGGCTTTTCTATTAACAGGAAACTAAAACAGGGCAGAAATGAGAAAACTTTCAATCAATTCAAGTGATACTAAACACGATCCAATGGAGAGACAGAGCCATTTTTACATGTCAACCCTAAAACTGAAAACCCACGAAAATTGACGAAATTATACAGGAATTTACAAGAGCGAAAAGAGATCACTGAAATATACAATTCAGGAAATGAAATCACAACAAAAGGGGAACAAAAAACAAAAAGAAAAGAAACGCAGAAATGAAAAACGAGAGAATAATAATTACTAACTCTATATGGAAGAATCGGGAGGAAGAAAGAAGAGAAGTGGGTTATGATCAGGTGTGGAAAGGAGCAGAGCACGTATGATAGAAATACTAGTAGTACAATTATGGGTGGTGGGGAAAAAGGTGAATCGTTCGTTGTAACGGGATTTGTAGATTTTTCTGGAGAGATGAAATGAAATTGAAATTGAATGATATGATTTGACAAGGGTCAAACAAATTAGGGGGAAAAGAAGGGCTTACTGGTTTGAAAAAAATGATTGGGAAGAAGGTGGAATAAGATGGTGATGATGCATAGAGATGATCTGGAAAAGAGTTGTCTTTAGGGTTTTGGTTATTTTGATTTGGGAATTTTGTGTGTGTGTGTGGGGATTTACAGAGTGGAAATGGAATAAACTATGAATCGTATTCGTTGTTGAAGGAGCTGGAAGAGACCCTGCAAGAAAAATAGCTAGTACGGCCTACACTACAGGTAGTGTATTTGGGGCCCCTTTTTTGTTTGTTTTAACCCATCAACAGGGTCTTTTGTTCCTTAATCTCCTCGCATTATTTATCCTCTCTCCTGTTTAGTCAGGAGATTTATCCGTTGAGAAGTTTGACTCACGTGAAAGGGAGTAATGATAATGTGTATCGGGTCGATTATGGTCCGGATTTTATCAGAGTTGAACCAACGAGGGCGGGATGGTTGGTATTGGTAAGTCACGACGACATCCTCGGACAATTAAGGCGGTTTGATTGGTTGTAGCTTTAAAAGGAATTGATTATGATGCCATATGAGATAAGATCGATCTTTCTTTTAATAAATACGCACATAAAAACTTGAAGATTAGTGTGTTTTTTTTCCTTTTATAATATTAAAGCATGCTTGAAACTACAACCTTTGTCGCAAGATTTGTGTGGAGATGACTTGTTGAATTTTTCTTTGTGGAAATAAGTGTTTTTTTTTTTTTTTTAATATCACTATGACAATCATACTAGTATTAATCCGTAGCGATGCCCCGGTATAGTTTACTTTTAATAATAAATAGAAAAGGGAGTACAAAATAAATTAATTTAGAAATAAGGTAGTCATACTTATGTAATCAACATTGATCGTGTTGTCGGTGAATAGTCATTCTTCATCCATATTACATCATTGAGTTTTTATTTATGCTAACTATAGAAAATGTAAAAATACAACTCATTATGACGTATATGATTTAAAAGGGTAGGATCCAGGTTGAACCCGTTCGGGACCCGACGGGTTAATAACATATATATTATCGGTCCTGCATCAAGCACATTAATTAGTAATGTATACATGTTTTTAATAGATATATGTTTTTTTTTTAAATTGTATTCCTCAAATCGACCCAAAATAAAATACAAAAGTATACAACACAATCAATAGGGTTGTGTCTAACAACCCCGCGGTGGTATTTGGTCACCCCACCATACACACAAAATTATTATTCAACCCCTCGGTGGTATGTGTCACCCCACCAAAGACACAAAAATTATTATTCTAACAAAATAATTTCACATGCTACAGTTTTTTCTTCTTACCCCGGGTCCTATCAAGGAGTTCAAGAAAGAGATAATGTTGAAGAGTTTCGCCAGAGAGTATATACCCCGGTCCCGTCACGGAGATCAAGATGGTATAGAGAGTTTCTAAATAGTTTTCTTAAACTCAATCATTATTAAAAAATACAATAAATAATCCCGTTGAATCTTTTCAAATTTATTTGTTGTTAATATACGCATGATGACATGCTTTTATTTTCCATTTTTTAATATATAAATAAATTACTGTGGAATAATTTAAATAGTATATAATGATGGCATATTTTCTTTTTAATAGTTAGAGATCTTTCGGAAAAATCAATTTATATTAAAACTCATATACGTCATCAACTTACACACCTCTATATCTTTTACTATGTTAAAAGTTACATCAGGCATATTTCGTCAATGACAATAATAACCTATCTAATTTACGTGTTGATAGAGAACGAACACGGTACATTTTTAACTATTTTACATTTTTAAAAAAGGTGTTGAATTATTTGACAATTTGTGTAACTCTTAGTCTAATTTGTAGGGAACATTTTTAACTATTTTATAAAATACTATAATTATTTTACTAATTTTAGAAAAATTCTACACCTTGCATAGTACTCCATGCGTCGTCAGTTGTCCACTTTTACCATTTTGGACGTCCCATAATTAGAATTGTACACTTTCATTTTGTTGCCACACATGAGGTACTTTATATCCCCCACACTAATTTCAACAAATATCAAAAAATAAACTGACAATGAAACTAACCACTAATAAAGTTATAAAGTAAGTATCACATGTACTATATAGTGGTACAATATTACACTCCTTAGTCCAGTATCTTATTGTCAAACTTTATCCAATTTCTGAAAATATACATACCATAACAATGGCTTCGTATCCTCTCACCTAAATTAATACCATATTCTCCTCCCTCATTTGGATGGGTGACATGTGCCTTGTAATCCAACTAATCTAATTATGGTTAAGTTTTAATATGGAATGTAATAAATTACTAACTCTTAACATATAAATCATAATCATATAAGAAAAGAGATAAAATTCCTAGTGTCAGAAATGGAAATAAGTTAATGTTGATGTAATATGCCAAAGTATTTGCTCATTCTTCTGTAGGTTTATACGGCTCTGTTCTCTTCATCTGAAAACTCATTAATTTCAGTTCAGTTCCATTCAGTTCAGTTCAGTTATGTTCAGACGAAGAGAACAGAGCCTAAGTAGTCGAAACAATTTTTTCAACCAAATAATAAATGTTAAAAATGTTAAAACAATCTTTGAAAATTTATAATAACAAACATTGCTCTCGATTTTAATACCATCCCTAGTTATGAATACAAATGAAAATAAATTATGCAGTAGTATTAAAAAGCGGCATTGTATCTCAATTTTTAAAATTACAAAAATTATAAATAATATAGAAATTTACATCAGTTTGTATTTGTGATTATATCAATACATTAGGAAAAAGTGAGGTTACATTTACGAAGTCAACATATACTTTTAGGCTTTGTTCTCTTCGTCTGAACAGAACAAAACTGATCTAAACTGAACTGAATTGTAGTATAAAAAACAATTAAACTGAACTGAACTGAACTGAACATAAATTAATGAGTTTCCAGATGAAAAGAATTAGGCTTTGTTCTCTTCGTCTGAATAGAAACTGAACTAAAGCCGAATAAATGTAATCGAATCGAATCGAAATTAATGAGTTTTCAGATGAAGAGAACAAATCCTTAGTCTATTGTTCATAAACAATGTGGAATTTATCAATTTTTTTCCCCGTTATTCTACTTAGTTTAGAATGTTTTATTCATTTTTTTATTTTCCACAAAATATTTTAATTAACTGTAACTGCATCTTGGTCTTTTGGAGATGTGGTTGGTGGACCGTGAATTTCAATATTTCCCAGCAACACAAATTTATACTTAAATTCAATGCATATTTTATTTTCCATATTAAAATTAACCATGATTAAATTAGTTGGGTTAAATGACACATGCCACCAATCCAAATGGTGGAGCTGGAGGAGATGGTGTAACAATTTGAGTGAGAGGATTCGGAGCCCACAACAATACAGGTTTGTATTTCCAAATCCCAAGATTGGATTTGAGGAGATATACATTGTAGATTTGAACTCTTAACTACAATTATTTACTTCCAACCATGTTAATCTAAATTGATATTGATTAATTGGAGACTTAATTCTGCCAGTTAATATATTATATATTTCTTACTTAGACATTCACATTAATGACTTGATAAAAATGCAAAGTCTAACCCGAGAAACAAAGAACCCAAACATTATGTTTACAAATTTACATATGTCAAACTCGAATTTTAGTTGGAAAATGAAATGAAATCGTTATAATTCCATGTAGTTTTTTTGTGGTGTTTCAAGTCTCTTTTTTAGATGGACTCATATACTATTACGTACTATTATATACTAATGGTTTTTTTTCTTTCAATTAAGACATGATTTTTAATTGTACACTTTCCAAGGTGCACGTTCACATAAAACATACTCCCTTCGATTTTTAATATAAGATTTTTTTTTTATTTTTCACACAAATTAAAATAATTCTATCTTCATCAATAGTCTTGGTAAAGATTAAAAATATAAATGTTGGTGTATTGGACAAATAAATGAACATATAGAAGATGAGAATTGTGTTTAGTCTTTGTAGAGTCCAAGACAAAATAAATGAATTACAATAAAATAAATGGGTTGGATGCATGGAAAATGATGGAAACACTAAATCACATGGTAAACTATTCTAAAACATCTTATATTTATCAAATAAACAATAAGTCAAAACATCTTATATTAAAAATGGGAGTGAGTATATATTTATTTTTATTATCAACATAATTTCTAGCCATTTGATGTATGAAAATTTGAATATAATTCATATATAATAGTTACACATAAAGTCTTGGAAGAGACGTGTATTAGTGAAAGATCTGAGAGACGGATTGATGTTCTTAAGTATATGTATTATGTTTTAAACAATAAAAGTAATGTTTTATGGGTGAATATTTTATATCATTTTTTACGTATATGTATGTTATCGATTTTCTTAGTAAAACCTCTGATGCTTTTGAAATTAGCCGTAATGTTTGCATGTGTTCTCTTCATACGACCGTCTCTTGCAAACTCAGTCAAGAATAAAATGTTCCGTGGCTTATTTTCCAAATTTAAATTTACACAACCAATAGATATCATTTAACAAATTGATTTTTTTATTATAATATATAAATAATTTATTTAATTAATAATAATATATAAGATTGTTGTCTATGGATTCGTCTTGTCGCGGTGAATACAAATATATGTTCAAAAAAATTTTCGGAGTTTCGCAGATAAAATTATATGTGATTTAATAAAAACTATGTATACAGTTAACATACCAAAAATAAATTGTACACTTGCAATTTTTTTTTTTTTTTTTTTGCTTTAATTTTGTGAATGAAACTCCAGAAAATTCAAAGAGACATGACACACCATATATATTTTGTCAATGTGGCATGCATTTCTGATCACATATAGGTTGCCACTTTTATTATATATTTAGATTATATAGAACTAATATATCATCATTCATATCAATCGTTACATAATCATCACTCATCAATCTATCATAACTAGCATACACTAGATCACAACCCGCAGTCGACGAGAATCGAACCCATAACCTCTGGAATTATGACACCTCAGCCTAACCAAATAAGTATTAGTTGCTAATCACTTTTGCACGAAACCTTTTGTAAAATGTTGAATATCACGTGAATGGTTTGCCCATTGATCTTGAAGAAAAGTCACAATTAGGCATGTTACATTGTATATGGTGTATAGAATGCAATTATTTTCTCGGACGAAAATATTTCATTTTCCTAAATAATCAATCTTTAAAATTAAACGAAGACACATATTCTTTATTCATTTCCAACCTAAGAGGTGTAGGAAATCACCCCATCATACATTTCCCATTTACACAATTTATCCAACCAAAAAGATAAGCATATGCCCTTATGCCCTACTCTTATCTTACACCAATTTCAGACCACTTCGACATTAAAAATGTTAAATGAAGTATTTGAAATTTTGTGTAAATTAGAATTCATGGTTTGTTTTGTTATTTTCAAGTTGATATGTTTATATCCATCTTACGTATGTGTTTGATTGGGGGAGGGTGGGTAGTGATTGGAGGGTAATTTCCTGTCTTTTATTCTAATTACATCACAGGTACATCCACAGAATTGTCAGGACTTGAATATGAGACCTTGGACTTGAATACGAGACCTTAATTAAGTGAGCTCGAACTTCTTACCATTGATTGGAGGATGATTTCGGTCATACTAGAATGTTCACTAGTGTAAGAGATATATTCTTATAGTTACAAAGATTATTTTTCTCCTCTGTAAGGGAAGAAAAGGTCCACTCTTTATATATCATTCCATCAAAGAATAGGAGATGTTCCAACCCACCATGCTTGTTCTACTATAATAATACTCTTAACCACAAATTAACAGATGTACTTTCAATATCACATTGTCTTCACATGCATGCATAAAGTTTTTGATAGTCCATTATAAGACAACTCAGTCTCAGATGTGCTTACTTGTGTGCGGTTATTACAAATGAATACATGAAGATAACCGGGTTAAAATGGTTGTCTTGAATAACACTAAGTATATTGTCTTTTAATCGTCATATGAAGGCACATTTTACAAATGGATTGTATATAGTTTCCTCAATGATGACTCGTGTATTTTACTCTTTAAATTAAAATTTAGAAATTGGTGTAGGTTAAAGTATTAAAGTTGTACACCTGCAAATGAGTAAAGGAATTTTTTTGTCTAGTTTGATCTTAGCCATCTGAATGTGTAATGGAACACTCTACTCCATCACTGCTCGACAGCAATTCCAGTAAAATTGATTAGATAAAATTATTGGACATATGAATTGAGGATCATGTGAACGCAATTGATTCATCTAGTTATTAATTGTGTCTAATGAATCCAAAGTTGGTGCAGTCATGGCGGTAACAATTAGCAAAGGACAATTATATTCTCTCTTCCAGGTTCAGCATAGAAAAAGGTAACAGCACCTCATGTGGTTGCAGATTTAATATTGATTGAGAATAAATTACGCTAGTAATTTGAGTATAGTCAGTGTATGGTAGGATCCATAATTTCGGAGATTCAAGCACCTGTACTTTAACGATCACAAAGTCACACATCACGATTACCGGTGTTCACATGCAACCCAAACGTGGATTCATCATGAAACTAAAAAAGGTTCATCTTTCCTTTGTGCAATATTAGGCCAATTTGATTTTTGCAAGCGTGTGTGGGTGGCCGACACTTGAGATATACAGAGTATCACTTTAAATTTGTTTATAAAAATTGGGTTGAATTGCGACTCAAGCGCGATCTAACAGGTCGAGTGAGTGTAATTTTTCCTTCACTACGTTTTTTATTTTCTTTATTCACGAACTAAATATAACAATTCCATCATCAATAATTAGGAAGGTAAAATTTGACTTTACACGTGTACTCCATCCGTCCTGCTATAATGATGTTTTAGTACACATGCAAAAAAATAGCAACACAAAAAACCGCACTAACCTATTTAATATTCATATCACACACTAACACACATATTTACCAAAATGACATTTATCTTCCAAAAGTATCTTCAACTATATCCTGAAGCCCACAATATCATCAACAAAAGATGTACAATAGTTGTACTATAAATCGTGCAAAAAAGAAGTGTACGTATGTTAAGAGGATGGATAGAGTATAGGGGAAGAACGAATTGTCAGACTTACCAAAGTATTCTACATTTAACAAATAAGATATGTTATTTTGACGAACATACAACAAGAGTATATTATTTTGAAATTAAAAGAGAAAAACATAATTTGAATAACATAACTATTAATACATAGTATACATTTAATTATTTATTTTTCACATTTGAATTATGGTACTCTCGCTTTCATATGTCTTTAAATTCCTTAAATTTCACAATCACTCACTATTTCGCCCCACATTGAAATTTGGCTTCTTTATGATTTAGGATAGAAGTATGGTTATAAGTACTATTAGGAGAAAAACATACGCATTTATGAATTTTACCCATAACGTGAAGTAACCACCCACATAATGAGTTGTCTTAGACACGTACAAATTAGAGGGGAATCAACGTAAGCTTTTAGATTGATGTTGTTATCAAACTTTATAATTGGAAATTGAGACAATTATTTAAAGATGAATGATTAAAATAGTCTCTCTTTTTCTTTTTTGGGTAATGTAAGAATTTATAGCCATTAGGCTACATCACAAGTCAAAATTGGTTCAATAACATTCGGGGTTAAATTAAAAAACTTGTCCCCTCCATTATCAACTATTTGTAGCTTGGCCATCCTGTATGCAGTATGATAGGGGTATCCACCAGTATTTAGGCTCTGTTCTCTTCAACTGAAATTTACTGAACTGAACTGAATGAGTTTTCAGTTGAAGAGAACAGAGCCTTAGTATTCAACAAATTATATATCAACATTGTGTAATCTTCAATGTAACTGGAGTTCATGACCCTAAATGATGATATCAGAGATCAAGATGAAATCATTCATATATGTGAGCTGGATTAACTTGATATCTATTGAAGGAAGCATTGGTGTTATGAAGATACTGAAGAATGAATGGAGCTAAAGACTGGTATTATCAGGATACTTAATGTGTTGTGCTTGGTGTTGCGGATACACTGAAGGAGACACAAATAACATAATAAATGATGAAAAAGGTATGCTGATGTGTTATAATCTGATTGGCTCTGGTGACTTGGAGGAAGAGTTAGTTAGTTGCTTAACTAATTAACAGAGCTCGATTCCTTGTTCAAATTGGAAGCGGTTTCTTATCAAATTGGAGTATAATAGCATGTTTGTAGCTGTTTATCTATGAGAGAGATTCATTCATCATCATTGTATTTCGTTTCCTGTAGAGCAATTGTTCTCTGTTTTTCTGTAGAAGCAGTTAGGCAAAGCTGAGTAGCTAGAAAGCTTGAAACTCTTGCGGATTTCTCCTTGTAATCTGTTTCATTCTTGTGATAGTGGAATCTGGGCAATCTCTGTGGATGTAGGTGAAAACCGAACCACGTAAATCGGTGTGTTAATTGTTTAATTGTTGATTATTGTGCATATTATTTGGTTTCGTGTTCATCGTCGATCGGAGTTAGATTGATTGAATTGCAGTGGTTAATCGTTACAATTGGCACCGTCTGTGGGAAGACGGATCAATCTTCAAGTTTCATCAATGGCGTCTCCTAGATTCGACATCGAGAGGTTAGAAGAGAAGACTGACTTTACTCTGTGGAAAGTGAGAATGAAGGCATTGTTGTTTCAACAAGGTGCGATTGATGCCATTACGGAGGATTTATGTAAGTCAATCACAGATGCTGACAAGAAAACAATTATGCAGAAAGCTTATAGTACTCTGGTTTTATCTCTGGGAGATAATGCACTTAGAGAAATCGGCGATTTCTCAACGGCGAAGAAAGTATGGGAGAAGCTTGAAGAGCTGTACAATGACAAGTCAGATGCGAATAAAATCTATGCCAAACAACGCTTGTTTGCTTTCAGAATGGTGGAAGGGAAGTCTATCATCAGCCAATTGGATGTGTTCAAGAAGATGATTGCCGATCATGACAATCTTGAAACAGAAATAACAAATCGAATGAGGAGTCAAGATAAAGCAATTATTCTGTTAAACTCACTTCCCATATCACTTACACCTTTCAAAGATGCTTTAGTATATGGAAGAACTTCTGCACTGACAATGGATGTCATTGAATCTGCCTTGAGATCAAGGGAACGTGCCCCAGACACACATCACTGGTGAAGGTCTCAATGTGAAACATCAGGGGAAGTTTCCACCTAAGAAGAAGCAATTTCCAGATCAAAAGAAGACTCAGTACAAGAGAGGCGAGGGTGATAAGAAGGATGGCCCTGAAACAAGGAAGTGCTTCTACTGTAAGAAGCAAGGACACTTGAAGAAGGATTGTATGAGTCTCAAAGCTCTGGAAGGAAAGGATGTGATGACCACACCACACTCAAACTATGGTGCAAACATCTCAAATACTTCAGAAGCCTATCACACTGCAGAAGCCCTTGTTATCACTGAGGTACTTTCAGTCTCACACTCTAACATTTCAACTGAATGGGTCTTAGATTCAGGCTGTTCTTTCCATATGACACCTATTAGAGAATGGTTTTCAACTTTTGAGCATAAGAACTGTGGTTCAGTGGTGCTTGGTGATGAAAGACCATGTAGTATAAATGGTATGGGTACAGTGAGGATTGAAATGTTTGATGGAGTGATAAGGGAGCTGCTTAATGTGAGGTGTGTACAACACTTGAGAAGAAACTTGATATCATTAGGTATGATGGATACTAAAGGGTACAAGTACTCATCATCACAAGGTGTACTTAAGGTGATGAAGGGTGATAAGGTGGTAATGCAAGCCTTGAAAAGAAGAGAGCTATATTACCTACAGGGTAAGACATGGCGTGAAGTATCCGATTATGCAGTGATGACAACACCAGGCAGTGTCCTGACAACACTATTCTGTGGCATAGAAGGCTAGCTCATGTTGGAGAGAAAGGGCTTATGGAATTATCTAATAAGGGGCTTTTATGTGGTAATAAGATACATAAGTTGGGGTTTTGTGAGGTATGTGTGTTAGGCAAAGCTAAGAAGAATAACTATGGAGGTGGAAAACACACTACACAGAATACACTTGAGTATATTCATGCAGATTTGTGAGGACCTGCCAGAACTGCCACAAGGAATGGTGATAGATATTTTCTATCTATTATTGATGATCTGTCCAGAAAGGTATGGGTGTTCATACTAAAGTCTAAGGATGAGACTTTCAGCAAATTCAAGGAGTGGCTTACAGAAATGGAAAATCAAACTGATAAGAAGCTTAAGGTGATCAGAACTGGTAATGGTTTGGAATTCTTATCAAATGAATTCAATGATTTCTGTAAAGTGAAGGGTATCTTAAGACACAAGTCAGTTCTTGGGAATCCTCAACAGAATGGTGTGTAGTAGAGAGAATGAATAGAACTATCCTAGGGAGAGTGAGATGTATGCTTCTTGAAGCTGGTTTATCAAAGAGTTTTTGGGGTGAAGCTGTGACTACAACAGTCCATTTAATAAACTTATGCCCCTCATCTGCTATTGGTTTCAAAACACCAGAAGAAGTATGGAAGGGCACTCATTCATACTACTCATACCTCAAGATTTTTGGATGTTTAGCTTATGCTTATGTTAAGCAAGATAAGCTGGAAGCTAGCTATGGTGTTTAGAACCAGGAATGAACAGATGCATTATCAGTAGAGATGTAATTTTTCATGAAGATGTGATGCCACTACTAAAGACAGCTGACAGTGTTAGGAGAACACACAGTGAGGTGGAGCCTATTAAAATTGGTGTGGCAGACACACAGGACAGGGAGCATACAAACACTGGTGTGATGCTGACACCAGATCTACATCATACAGACTATGGTGTTCTGACTACATCAAGCAGAGCATCTTCTGAAAATGCAGAACAACATGATCAGGATGAACATGAATTATCTAATCAGATGGAGAGGCCTGAGATTAGAAGAAGAGCAGGTATAGAACTTGATAATCCAGCTGACGTCAGGGATTATCAACTCACTAGGGATAGAGAACCAAGAATCAGGTTCTCAACTGCAGATCCCAACATGGTGTATTTTTCTCTAAATGTTGCTGAAGACATTGATTGCTATGAACCTGAGAATTATCAGAGAGCTGTAACCTGTTCAGAGAAGAATAGCTGGTGCATAGCTATACAACAGGAACTTCTGTCACTTGAAAAGAATCACACATGGGACATTGTAGCAATACCAAAAGGAAAGAAATTGGTTAGCTGCAAATGGATTTTCAAGAAGAAGTTTGGAGCTGAAGGTAAAGAAAAGGTGAGATACAAAGCCAGATTGGTGGCTAGAGGTTTCACACAGAGAGAGGGTATAGACTACAATGAAATCTTCTCACCAGTTGTCAAGCATAGCTCAATAAGAATATTGGTTGCTATGGTAGCTGGCAAAAATTGGCAAAAACGGGGAAGTAGTGCAAAAAATTGAAAAACGCAAGTTCCAGAATCAACGAGTAAAGAATCCATGCATCAATCAAAATCGATCTACTACACTCAATCAATCACAACTGACGACGATCAACCATATAATTCAAGTAAACTCGAAAAAATTAGGAAGAAGGAAGTTCAAGCCAATTTACCTTTTCAATCCTAAGAATTGGGTGGATAAAGCACAAAAACGGATCAAGAATCGAGGAGAGGGGGAAAACCCGTTGATTTGCAATAAGAATGGGGGAATTTGGTGGAGAATGGAGTGAGAAACGGAGATTGGAGTGAAGAGAGGAAGAAAAACGGCAAGAAGAAAAAGAGAAGAAAGTGGGGCGGGGAAGAAGACGAAGAAGATTAAAAGTTTTGAAAAAACCTAGCTTTGTGGCCAGTTTTCTGAGACTACGATTTTGATTTTTTGGTCTCATGGCGAAGTTTCTGAAATGAGCGAAACCAATTTTTTTGCCTCATGTTGGCGAGTTTTTACGAAAGCAAAATCTGGGAGGATAGAAAGGTCTCGCCGTGGCGAGCAAGAATTCCGAAATTTTTTTGCTTGCACCTTTGGCAATTTCACATCGCGAAATTGAAACCCCAAGCCTCGACTCGGAGTTTCACGAGTTTCCTCGTGTTGGTACAAGGGTTCTAAACTCCCAAACATGCAAGAGAATAAATAACAAAAGCAGTAAAGGCATCCGCAATGTCTAAGGTCATAGATAAATAGTCTCAACGGTAAAATAGCAGTTCAAAGATGAAATGCAAGATAAAAAGTCAATGTCTAAAGCAAGGAAATAAAAGTGCATTTGTTTAAAGTCGTTAGCTCGACTTTCCCGGGTGATAATCAATGGTACTTGATCTTCCTGGTCTTACAGCTCCTTACCCGCCCGTAGAGAGTAAATATCTGAGGACCTGTGTGTGCACTGATATAGTTCCTGGTTTCAACCTGCAGGGGTGAGTATGGCGTGGTGGTGGCTCGCAACTCACGTTGCTTGCCGTGTGCCTCTATGGTGCAGGTACGGGTGTGAAGGTTAACAATCATGCGAGTGGTCTTGATGAACGGTCGCCCAAGTAGCAACATATCTTTCTCCATCTCTTTGCCTTTGATCCGTGTTGACTCGACAACCACAAAATCAGCCATAAAGGTATCCCCATCAAGCTCAACAGGAACATTCTCGACAACCCCCATGCACTTTCTCCTTGATCCATTGGCCAATGTGACGAAGCATTTCCTGGGTTCCAAACCATTCAAATTGAGCTCCTCATAGGTCGCAAAAGTCATCAAGTTAACTGCTGCTCCCGTATCAACAATGCCAGTCACCTCAGAAGAATTTCCTATCCCCACTACCAAGTCGAAGTTGTCGACATCACTGATGCTCTTATCTGCTTTCTGGATCACTCTAGTAGTGGGTTTAACCTCAAGAACAGCCAGTTTTGCACTTGCCTCCTCTAATGGAGTCGCAACACTGGACTTAACTACCTCATCTACTTCCTGTACCTCAACTATTTCTTGTGGTCTAGTCACCTGTGGTGCCTCAACCTGCGTTACCGCCTTGTTCTGTCCACAGGTACAAGTAGTCACAATTGTCTTCACTCTTCCCGGCTTGTCGAAAGATACCTCCACAGCAAGAACCCTGTTGGTCTCTACGGTAGCTAGAAGCTTACCCTTTTCTCTCTGCTGAAGATGCCCAACCAAATCGCCTAGAGTCTTCTCAAGCCGCCTCTAGGACTTCTCAATACTATCAAACCTCTGGTCGTTCATGCTCTGATTCTTCTGTGCCTCTGCCTAGAACCTTTCTGACCTCTCCATGTGATTACGGATCTCTTGATCGGCATTACCCTGCACTCTCATAGGCTGAACTTGAGTTTGATGTGCTGAAACTTGCTGGACCGGAACCTGTTGCCCCTGTGGTGCATTCTCATAGAAGTTATTACCATAGCTCAAGTTAGCACGATTCGGGTTAAGAGTTTGAATCCTGAGCCCTCCTGCATTACCACCTTGGTTCCCCCTGTAGTTCCCTTGCAGTCTAGTCTGTACCCAGTTGACTACCTCCGGAGTCGGGTTCTCATTCATAATCTCAGGAAGCCTACACATGCTGGCACCATGCCCAAAATTGCCGCACAGATTACACCTTTCACTTACATGTGAAGCCGACACTGAGACATTGCCAAGCATCCTCATCTCCTTGATATGTTCGGCCAGGTCGCAGGTACTAGGTCCCGGCGCCTCTTCCACCGATTTCACCTCTTCTCTCCTGGATCATCCACGTGTTCCCTTAAGCTGAGAGATAGCGGACAGTTTCTCGAAGGCCTCATTCAAAACTGTTGGAGATGCTGCAAACTATGGTCCCATTAACTGTCATATCCACCATATTCTGCGCCTCCCAGTCCAAACCCTCATAAAACTTGCAGCACAAATCCATCTCACTCATCCTGTGGTGAGGGCACTGAGAAAGCAAGTTCAGAAACCGTTCTCGAGCTTCATAGAAGCTCTCATCGCTCATCTGCATGAACTTCTCTACCTGAGTCCGGAGCTGCCTGGTCTTCTCTGCAGGGTAGAACTTCTTCATAAATGCCCTGTAAAGCTCATCCCAAGTCCGGAAAGATCCTTCCTGCTGGTTCAGAAGCCAGCTCTTAGCCTTATCCTGCATGCACATAGGAAAAACTTTCTTCCTAATTTCCTCATCAGTAACAGTGATCTCCCCAACAGTAAGCGGGATCCTAGCAATCAATGCCTCAAACTCCTTTAGGAACCTGATCACGTCTTCATTGGCCATCCCATAGTACTTGGGTAGGTCATGGAAGTGATAAGCCTTGATCTCCATGTTCCTGGCCTCATTAGAGAGCACAACAGCTGACCTCCCGGCCTTAATCTCACCAGGTTGCATGTAGGTTCCATAGGTGATCTCAGGCACCTCAGCAATTTGTTGGTTAATCTCTGCGTTTTCGGCCATTTCGATTGCTTCTAAGTTCTGTCTCCTGAGCTGACGAACTATCGATTTCGTTCACTGGAACTTGCAAAGGTGTTCCTTGTGATCTCCTGCCAAGCATAAACCTATAGTGAACTCTACACAATCAAAAACCTCGAAGAATCTTAGTTTTTGTTAGTGTAACAAACAACAGGTTGAAAAAACAAACAAATAAAAATTCGCAATCAACCGCTACAATAGGAATTGACTCCTCGGCAGCGGCGCCAAATTTGATGTGCTCAAATTACTACTTAGGAAAACAAGTAGGAAGCAGTCGTCGTAAATAGACTATGCTAACCACGAGATTGTTCGCTAAGGAATCAATTAGGCTACCACACAGTTGAAAGCAAACAATTACTTGTAGAAATAATTTGATTTGTTTGAAATAGTACTTCTAATAACTAGAAAACAGAAATGCAATGTAGTTGTTTGTAAGAATGAGGTAGAAAGAACACGGTAGTTACGATCAAGCAATGCTAATTCGCTCTAGGGATACGTTCATACTGTCACACGGTCGGTGTACAGAATACTATCAATTCAACCTTTACCAAACGAGTTTGAAGATATTTGAACTAGCGTAATTGTGGGTCGTCAATCCACAATCCTTAACCAAAACGTTTTAGAGAATCTTTGAACAAGAGTATTGAATTGAAGGGTTTTTACGAAGATCTTTGAACTAGCCTAACCTATATGAACGATTTCAAACCCTAGAAGCGAATACGCAAAGCTATCATGCAACTACCGTGTTTGGAGTGATTTAGCAACTCATAATCGAAGCAAGGATGAAAGAATACAAGATATTGCTCATGATTAACACAAATAGAATGATAATCGCATGCAAGCTTAAACAATCCAAAAAACTAAACAAGAACGAATTGAATAAGATTAAACAATAGAGATTTACCACAGTAATCGGGGATTCGATATCAATCCTTCGTTAAACAAGCAAAACCAAGCTCCAAAATTGTCAAAGTATGATCTGGAGTTTTTTCTATGAACTAGGTTAAAAGAAGTATGAGAGAAAAATCCCAATTCTAAGCTAATAAGGAAAAAACAAAAATCCTATTCTGCGTCTCTCGCCGCGGCGGAAGGAATAGCTCGCCGCGGCGAGCCTTCTTACACTACAAGAATCCATCCGTAACGGGACGGAAAGGGGCGACGGATTTTATCCGTCGCCCCTGTAGCGACGGATCGCTACTTGGGGCGACGGATTCTATCCGTCGCCTGCTCATGCATTTGATAAAGGTTGTCAAGCTCTGTAGCGACGGATAAAATTATCCGTCGCTACAGAGCGTTGACCAAAATTAAAAAAAAAAAAAAAAAAATTTTAGCGACGGATAGATTTATCCGTCGCTAAAATAGCGACGGATAAATCTATCCGTCGCTATGTAGCGACGGATAGATTTATCCGTCGCTACAAGGCCGGAAAAAAAAAAAAATTAGCGACGGATAGATCTAGATATATCCGTCGCTAAAAACCTAAAAACAATATAATATATCTCCTCCACCACCTCCTTTTCTCGACTACGTCTCCTCTACTCCGCCTCCCCCCCCCACCTTTCTCCTCCCACCACCACCATCCTCCACCACCACCATCTCCTCCCACCACCACCATCCTCCACCACCACCATCTCCTCCACCACCTTTCTCCTCCCACCACCACCACCTTTCTCCTCCCACCACCACCATCCTCCACCACCACCATCTCCTCCACCACCTCCTTTCCTCCACCACCATCTCACCACCACCACCACCTCTCTCCTCCCACCACCACCACCCTGCCACCACCACCATCCTCCACCACCACCATCTCCTCCACCACCTCCTTTCCTCCACCATCCTCCTCCACCACCATCTCCTCCACCACCACCACCTCTCTACTCCCACCACCACCCTGCCACCACCACCAACTCCTCCACCACCACCCCCCAGCCCCCACCACCCCCCCCCATCCACCACCACCACCTCCCACCACCACCGCACACACCCACCGCACCACCCCTCCCACCACCGCACCACCCCCGCCGGAATTAATCCGTATACGAATATAAAAATTCGTATACGGATTTTATTTTTTTTAAAAAAATGGGGCATACGGATAGATCTATCCGCCCCATAATCATTTTTTTTTTTAAAAAGGTCAATCCGTCGTCAACTGTCCGCGAATTGACGACGGATTTTATCCGTCGCCATAGCTTCAGGGGGCGACGGATTTTTATCCGTCGCCGATCCGTCGCCAGTGGGCGACGGATAGTGGGTACCGACGGATCTATCCGTCGCTACTTGATTTTGTAGTGTTAATTACCACATGGCAAATCCTTCACAAGTAGCTTCAATCTTCAAAATAGGAGCTCATTCGCAAAATCTCGCCGCGGCGAGCTTGCTAAGCAGCTCGTCCTCATTTAGTTCAAAAGACATCAAATCCTACAAAATGTAAATAAAACACCAAAGCGTAAAAACGAACTAAAAAGACTATAAAACTAAAGACAAAAACTCACAAAAACCGCTAAAAATGACCCAATGAGACTCTAAATTATCGTCTCATCATTAACCTTAGCTTTTTGGTGCAAGATTTGTTCCATAGCTTTCTACGCCGGTCCAGTTGATTCTGTGCATAAACCACTGTGAGCCAATGCAAAAAATTCCCCTGCAAATCATGTACACCACAATGCACAAACTGATCCGAAGAAGCAATTACTCTAATATCCTAACAACTTGGCTGCCATAAAAGCCAAATTCTCCCATTTACATGAGAAGAAGAATTATCAATCCAATTCCAAGTCATCTCAAAAATCCTTCTGATCTTACTAGCATTCAGAGCTTTAACACGAGTTTCCAATAACGCCACACAAGACACTTCTAACTGTTTGAGATGGGCTGCAATCTCAATGTGTCTTGCTCATTTATTCAAGCCCCTAACGTTCCATGAGAAAATCATGGAACCCTCGCCGAGCCAACAATAGGATCAATTCCAATCCTAAGAGCGGCAAAAGTGTTTGCGCATCTGATATCCATATTCCCAAACTGGACTGCCATGGCAGTATCATCCACCATAGGGCTTTTCCCTTTATCAACCTCATATTTAAAAAACTTAAAAATCACCTCTTGTTCACAAAAATATAAAAAGATAAAATCGACCATCACTTGAATATGTATGGCAAGCATTGACATTTCCAAAACCAGTAATGTCAAATTCCACAGTATCTTCCATTCAATCTCATTTTTCACCAATATATATAAATAAAGCCTAAAATCATAAACTAAGTACTAACTTATGTATAAAAATGATCATCATCACATAATTAATTATAAACACTACTGGAGTGGTTGACGCGAAACTTTTTAATTGAGGGAATTATAATTAAGGTATAAGTGATAAATAGCAATTAAATTTTAATTTAGTTGTGAAAATTTGTGTATGGTATACATTTAAAGTTTTATAGAATTTTTTAAGTGTTGCGAGTTTTAATTGGGTATTGCATCAATTAAAAAAAGATAACCATTACAAAAACTAAATGAAAAAGGCCAAATACAAAAATATGTTCAACTCAATTAAAATGAGTCGTTAATTGTGTGCCAAATAACCCGTGCACATTAAAATACTGTACAAACATTGCATTCTTAAAAATGCATGTAATGTATGTAGTTCTTATGTCCCGCTAATGCATTTAACTTATTTTCATCACCGTTTTAAGAAATTCAATAGCTTATCGTTTGTTTTAGACGAGAGAAATGATAAATAATTGAAGAAGTATGTAAGATAAATGATTTAATAATGAAAAAAATATGAGAGATATATGATAAAATAAATCTCATCCATCCATATATTATGTAAAGTACAAGGGGCTAGACCTCACCAGATTCATTCAATTCTACGTGAAATTTGGTGGAATTAGTTGTATTTTTGCCAATATATATTTTAATGTTATTTTTGGTATGTTGCCTATATATATAGTTTTTATTAAATTTTATATGACTTTATCTTCAAAAATCCGAAAAATATTTTGAACATATATTTGAATTCGTCGTGACAAAACGAATCTATAGATACCAATCTTGAATACTATTATTAATTAAATAAATTTAAATATAAATTAATTAAATAAGAAGTAACACCGGAATTAGCACTACAAAAATACTGGTCTCTATCCGTCGCTACAGACCAACGATCCGTCGCCCCAGCTCTGGCGACGGATAAAAATTTCGTTGCCCCACTGGAGCAGTGGCGACGGATAGATAATCCGTCGTCCAATTTGCGTGAATTGGACGACGGATTATCCTGTTTGACTTTAAAAAAAATCGATTATTGGCGACGGATAGAATGTCGCCCAGTGTAGCGACGGATAGATTATATCCGTCGATATATGGGGCGACGGATAGATCTATCCGTCGCTGAAAAGCTATTTTTTTTAAAAAAAATCCGTATTTGAATTTTTATATTTGTATACGGATTAATTCGTATCCAATTTGTATTCGTATACGAGATATTGATTTATCGAAACTACAATATTCAATACAATTATACAATAAATCGAAAATTTTATACAATGACAATAATACAAATTCATTATACAATAATACAATACAAACTAAAATACCGAAAATGTACAAAAAGATAAAAAAATAAATACCTAAAATACCTAAAATGTACAAACTAAAATACCTAAAATAACGAAAATGTACAAAAAGATAAATCGAAGATCTGGAGGTGGACGGTGGAGATCCGGTGGCGGTGGAGGCGATGAGATCCGGAGGCAGTGGTGGCGTGGAGAGACGGGTGGTGATGGTGAGAGGCGGATGGTGGTGGTGAGAGGCGGGTGGTGGAGTGGAGGAGGAAGAGCGGTGGTGGTGGGTGGTGGTGGGAGGTGGTGGCAGTGTGGTGGGAGGAGAAAGGTGGTGATGGTGGTGGGTGTGGTGCGGTGGTGGTGGGAGGTTGTGGCAGTGTGGTGGGAGGAGAAAGGTGGTGGTGGCAGTGGTGCGGTGGTGGTGGAGGAGGAAGGTGGTGGTGGAGGAAGAGGGGTGGTGGTGGGGGGGATGGTGGTGGAGGAGGAGAGGAGAAAGGGAGGATAGGTGGTGGTGGAGGAGAGGAGGTGGTGGTGGAGATATATTAAGGTTTTTTAGGCTTTTAGCGACGGATAGATCTATCCGTCGCTAAATTGTTTTATTTTTTTTTCTTTTTATTATGGTCAACAAATAGCGACGGATAGATTTATCCGTCGCCAACCTTAGCGATTCGTCGCTATGGGGCGACGGATAAAATCCGTCGCCCCAATCCGTTGCTAAATACCAGAATTCTTGTACTGTAGTTGTATTTTAGCCAATATATATTTCACTGTTATTTTTTGTATGTTGACTTTATATATAGTTTTTATTAAAATTTATATAACTTTATTTGCAAATATCCGAAAAATATTTTGAACATATATTTGAATTGATCGTGACAAGACACCAATCTTGAATACTATTATTAATTAAATAAATTATTTTATTCATTAAAATTAAATATAAATTTATTAAATAAGAAGCAACGCCGGAATTAGTTGTATTTTAGCCAATATATATTTCACTGTTATTTTTTGGTATGTTGACTGTATATATAGTTTTTATTAAATTTCATATAACTTTATCTGCAAATATTTGAAAAATATTTTGAATATAAATTTAATTTCATATTACTATTTTATTTTACTGTTATTCATTAAAATTAAATAAAATTTATTAAATATGATAAAATAAAATAATGAAATTTTAATTTCAAAAATAGAGTATTTATTAAATTAATTCAATCCTACGTGGAATTTTGTAGAATTAGTTACATTTTCAACCAGTATATCTTCCATTGTTTATTTTGGTACGTTGGCTGCATATATAGTTTTGATTAAATCTAATATAAATTTATCTACAAAACCCCGAAAAATATTTTGAACATATATTTGAATTCACCATGACAAGACGAATCTATAGACACCAATCTATATTATTATTATTATTATTATTATTATTATTATTATTGTTATTATTTTTATTATTAAATAAATAAATCATTTCATTCACTAAAATAAAATATTAATCTCATATAACTTTATCTATAAAAATTCAACAAATATTTTTAACATATATTTGAATTTTCCAAGACAAGAAGAATCTATAGACACCAGTCTTGAATACTATTATTAATTAGATAAATTTCTTTCTTCATTAAAATAAAATATAAATTTATTAAATAAGATAAAATGAAATAATGGAATTTTAAAAATTAAAATTGACTCATTAAAACAAATTATAAATCATTAACGTACGTAGCATCAAGCGTTCAAAAAGAGACTCATTTTACATAGTTTAGTATCAAACATTCTGGACAGACTAACATATACGATTATTTTGATTAGCCTCGTATATATCCATACGACAACCATATGATTTTGTGCACTTTCGGTTATTCTAGGCACTTTCGTATATTTTTCTACTATATTCTAATTAAAGTTGACAGTTTAATTTGAAGCACACACATGATCCGCATGTGCATAGATGATACTTGGACCGCTATCTAATTACTTGGAAATTTTCTAATACAAATTAATGTAAAAAGAAATTTATTTTAAATGGCAATGTAGAATTTAAAGTTTTGTTAATTCTACGTTTCTTTTTACAGTGGTGAGAAGGTAAAAAAATAAAGTAAAGAAATAATTTTCAATTTTAAGGCATGTGAGATGAGATCTATCCATATATTATGAAGATCAATTTTTTTTTTAAATCAATTCTAGCTATAGTACTTTAGCCTCAAATCAATGTGAGGAATTCTTTCATTTTTTGGATTAAAAAATCACAAAATAATTATAATCAAAGTAAATTTATGTTTGATGCCAAGTTAATGCCTATTTGGTTCTCTTACCTTTACAATTGAAATCTAATTTTAGTTACATAATTCTGTCAATTATATTTAACCTTTGTAACTATTTATAATTGTGATCAATCAAATCTTTTAAATCCAATAATTCCATTAAAATTACCACCCACATACTGAATTTAGGCACATATAGTGCATTTACATAATACGTATAAGAATGGTATTAAAAAAATTGTTGAATATATACACACCCAAATTGAAGATCACCAAACTCCTATATATAAGAATGTGTTTGGATGTTTCAAATACTTGAGGTAATTATGATGCCCGTCTTCTGTATGCTTCCCAATTTGTTGAGGCATGACAAATTTGTATTTTTTTACGTTTAAAGGTATTTATGAAATCCAATTAAGGTTATATATTTGATAGTATATGATTCCAAATTGTTAGTTTTAAATTTAATATAGTGAAATGAATCAAATCATTTCATTGGACTCAAGTAATCAATATTACATTGTTCAATGAAGCTTAATTATATTTTATACCTTCGGATTTGTATGATTTACTATTGAATATGCATTTTCTTAATGGGCATGAATCCAGTTAGGAAGACCTTTGGATCTATGCTTGACATAGTCCATTCAACTGATCTTCTAAGAATGTTCTATGAATCGCTTACTAGACGTGCTCTTTTCAGTTTCAGAAGATAGAAGAGACACACATGAGCTAATTGGTGGTGTCTTGATCTTTACATGTCTATCAACAACATTCTTTATGTATACGGGTTATCTTCTCTACGGTCTCTAGCTGAAAGGACTAGTTTTATCCACCTGAATTCAACCCCGTTCGAAATAATGATGTTCATGTTCGGTCTGGCATATACTCGAACTCATTCCATACCTTTGTTACAACACCCGACCGCAACATTTTATGATTATTAAGTTAGTAAAAACTACATTTTTTCTGGGGGGGGGGGGGGGTCTGCATATACTTTCTAAGCGGGGAAACTCTCTTCGATCTTCTCTATGCTTTCTTGATCCATAACGGGCCTGGGGGATCTGATACTCTCTAAGTGGCGAAACTCTCTTCGATCTTCTCTCTACTTTCTTGATCTCCATAACGAGACGGGGGATTAGCTAATATTCTCTGGGCGGGAAAAATGTCGCCGCTCTTCTCTGTACTTTCTTGATCTCCATGACGGATCGGGAGGGGGGGGGGGGTCTGGCAGGTACTCTCTAGGCGGGGAAACTCTTCTATCTTCTCTTTACTTTCTTCATCCATAATTTTTGTATTTTTGGTGGGGTGACGCATACTACCGCGAGGTTGTTGGGAACTGGTGGGTTGGAAAAAAACAACAATAACATGTGAAATATGTTTGTATAATATTTTTTTTTTGTGTGTTGGGGTGACCACATATCACGGCGGGACAACCCTATTGATTGTGTTGTATACCTTTGTATTTTATCTTGATTCCGTTTGAGGGATATAATTTATTTTTAAAAAAACATGTATCTGTTACTAATTAGCAGGTCGGGTACGGTGGACCCTATTTTTACATTTTCTATAGGTAACATAAATAAACACTCAATGATAATATTTGATGAAGAAGGACTACCGATCAACACCACGATCAACGTTGTTCCCATAAATTTGACTACCTTATTTTCTCCATTAATTTATTTTATCATCCCCTTTCTATTTATTATTAAAAGTAGGGGTTCATCACAACGAGAGATCCTCCAGAAAAAATAATTCAACTGGAGACCCATTACTATTCATCTTCTACTTCCCTACTATTCCACCTCCACTACCACCGCCCACCTTCTCCACCATCGCCCAACCTCCTCCACTGCCCTCCACCAGCGTCCCACTCCACTGCCCCGCCGCCGCACCACCACTCTTAAGTTTCAGATCTAAAAACCCAAATGAGGGTTTATTTGTCAAGAAAGTGTTTGATGTTGAAGGGTTTCTTAATTGAATAAAATTGAAGACTTGGGTCATTTTTTGTGATGTTTATTTTGAGAGGGTTTTTTTCATTCAAATTAATCCAAACTATATACCGTAGGTTAATACTAGTTACCAGTATAATGCACGTCTATTAAACACAAGATGTTAAAGTTAAACATATAATATATGTAATAATAAAATATGCAATGTTGATTAGGTATATTGGTGAAAATATATCAGAAACTGTACAAACTAAAATAGAAAACATCTAGAAATATTTTGAATGCATATTATTTCCAGCCCAGGTGCTGGCCGAATCATCCAACAGTTGAGAGAGATAAAAAAGGACAAATCAGTCAGCATGTTGAAAAAAAAATGATTTTATCATATGAGTCACCACCAAAATCCTATTTCCAAATAAAAAAAAAAAAAAAAAAATCTGCCAGGTTAGAAATGGAATATCGAAACCCTCTCTCTAGACTGTTTTTCCCCGATCTCTCTCTAGACTGGTACACTTATAAAGCAACAAACAACTCTCCGCAAGCTTCGGTCTTCCAGCCAAGCCAAGCCAAACCAAAAACCACTGGACTTCTCTCCTCTTTCTCTACACACAAAACACAACAAATGTGCATCTAATCCAAATTCCTCTTCTCTCTTCTTCTTCCACCTCTCAATCAACAATGGACATTCGCCGGAGGCCACCCAAGCCATCCACCATTCACCTACCTTCCTCCGCCGTGCACCACCACCAGAAACCTACCTCACCCAAAGCCTCCGACGCCTTGCCCTTACCCCTATACCTAACCAACGGCGTTTTCTTCACTCTCTTCTTCTCCGTCGCCTACTTTCTCCTCCACAGGTGGCGTGACAAGATCCGCAACTCGATTCCTCTCCATGTGTTGACTCTCTCGGAGCTGGCAGCAATTATCTGCCTGATCGCTTCGTTTATCTACCTCCTAGGTTTCTTCGGAATCGATTTCGTCCAGTCGTTTATTTCTAGATCGGAGAGTGAGGACAATTTCATCCTCGAGGAGCAGAATCGGAGCATTCACTGCCCTCCTGTTGCGCCGAAATTGGAGGCTGTGAGTGCGAGTTTGCCTGACGACGATGAATTGCTTGTGAAATCGGTTGCTTCCGGTGAGATTCCGTCGTATTCACTTGAGTCGAAGCTTGGGGATTGTTTCAGAGCGGCTAAGATTCGGCGTGAGGCGTTGCAGAGGGTGACAGGGAGGTTGTTGGAGGGTTTGCCTCTGGAAGGGTTTGATTACGACTCGATTTTGGGGCAATGCTGTGAGATGCCGGTTGGGTATGTGCAGATTCCGGTGGGGATTGCTGGACCTTTGTTGATGAACGGGTGTGAGTATTCTGTGCCAATGGCGACTACGGAAGGGTGTTTGGTGGCTAGTACGAACCGCGGTTGTAAGGCGATTTTCGTCTCCGGTGGGGCGACTTGTGTGCTGTTGAGGGATGGGATGACGAGAGCTCCGGTGGTGAGGTTTCAGTCCGCGAAAAGGGCGACGGATTTGAAGTTTTTCTTGGAGGATCCCATTAATTTTGATACGTTGTCTGTCGTTTTCAACAAGTGAGTAAGCTTTTATGCAAGCTGTGTATTTAATACTCATGATTGCTCATGTGTTTTCTTGTTCTGGTAATTGAATTTGGTGAAATATCATTGTGGTAAGTAGTCTACTTATGTGTGATAGGGGTATGGGATGTTATTGTCCTTTAGTTCACCAGTCATTTGTACAATGCTGATGTAGTGTAGTGCTTTACTTGATCTTATTTTGTTTGTTTCATCACATATGAGGATGTTTCTAATTTACTCTATCGTATTGTACCAGGTCAAGTAGATTTGCTAGACTGCAGGGTATTCAATGTGGTATTGCAGGGAAAAATCTGTACATAAGATTTAGCTGCAGTACTGGTGATGCCATGGGGATGAACATGGTTTCCAAAGGTGTTCAGAATGTTCTTGATTTCCTGCAAAGTGACTTTCCTGATATGGATGTTATTGGCATTTCTGGTTAGTGTCCGCCTCTTCAAGATTGTTTACATTTGAATTGGCATTATCAACTAAGTCTTGTGTATCAATTGGATTTAGTATTGGGTTTTATGTTATTCTTGACATGCACCGACTTAGTCATATCTGTCGATTACGAACTTTGACATATTCAATTCGAAGTCCTTTTGTTTTTTGTTCATTTCTTTACCGTTCTTGTTTCTGCCATTTGTTGTCTTATATTACCAAATACATCTGTGCGATGTTGATTCCTGATACAATTAGTATCTCGTTGTTTTTTCTTGTCGTTTTCATTTGTTTTCGTATCTTTGAAGGCAGGTGGTTCTTGTTATAGTTCCTAAATGACGGACTATGTGCTGGTTATGCTCAATATAATATTAGCTAAGTATTTACCTTTTCTGTATGATATACTAAACAAAGTTTGTCTTTCGTGGTATAGGAAATTTCTGTTCAGATAAGAAACCCGCCGCAGTCAATTGGATTGAAGGACGTGGAAAATCAGTTGTCTGCGAGGCTGTTATTACTGGTGACATAGTGTCAAAAGTATTGAAAACTACTGTACCTGCTCTTGTGGAACTTAACATGCTCAAGAACCTCGCTGGCTCTGCCATTGCTGGTGCGCTTGGTGGATTTAATGCTCATGCTGCCAATATTGTATCCGCTATTTTCATAGCCACTGGGCAGGATCCAGCACAAAATATAGAAAGTTCTCACTGTATTACTATGATGGAAGCTGTTAACAATGGCAAGGATCTCCATGTTTCCGTTACCATGCCATCAATTGAGGTATTGTTATCCAAGTACTCTTATATAATCTATTCATTCTCTAATCTTAATAAGTGGTCAAGTACTTGAAGGCATATGTTTGAACAGCACCATGTTGATTTCTTCAACAATACTACCATGTACTTGTAGGTAGCACACGTAACTTTGGAAAGTTTAAGGAAGTTGTTACCAATATCACCGCCCTTGGGACATATCACCAAACTTCCATATTTGTTCTTTTAGATGATGATTTACATAGACCCTGGTCCTTGTACAGTTGTACTTATTGTTTAGTTTAACATATACCCTATGTGCCAATGATTATAGGTACCTTGAATGTTTTATATAAATTCCCGCATTATCCTTCCCGTAGAAGTAAAAGCCTAAAAGGAAAAACTATATTTGTGCTTCCCTCAAAGGGCGAGTCTTTATTCAGGGATGAATTTCGAAATTATTTACTGAAGGATTATCACACTCTCACTCTCGTTCCAAGTAAATCTTGCACTTAGTGAAGAATCCCCTGTAAAATGTTACCTTTTGTTTCAGGTTGGCACAGTTGGAGGTGGAACTCAACTGGCATCCCAATCCGCTTGCCTTAACCTACTAGGAGTAAAGGGTGCTAATAAAGAGTCCCCCGGGTCAAATGCACAACTTTTAGCAACCATTGTTGCCGGTTCAGTCTTGGCTGGAGAGCTATCTCTAATGTCCGCCATTTCAGCTGGTCAGCTCGTGAGAAGTCACATGAAATACAACCGATCTAGTAGGGACATTACCAAAATTGGCTCCTAGAAGTAGAGAGAAGATTCTTCTGGTGGTGGGTGGAAGACAGCCATTTGCCGGGGAGGACATGAACGGAAAAAACAAAGATCAAAGCATGTGAGGCTGGTTCATGTCACAGCTGGAAAGTATATACAAGCACGTGAAGTTCTGAGAATGGGGCTGGCATGTTTCAATGTAACACCCCCTTCCTAGTCCAGGATCATCCCCACACTAGTGCGAAATATCACGTTCTTCCCTGCAAGTGTGTTCGTATCGCTTTTGTATCTCGTTCCTTCTTTTAGTGACTCAAAATCTGTTGTAAGATTTCGTTTTTCGTCTCTTCTCCTGTGTAGGGTTTCTTGTCGAGTTGTTGATCTGTTTAAATTATATCTGTTGTATCTTGTCGTGTCCATCAATATCTTTTTGTGGGTTCGTACAGGCTAAGCAGTAATTTAGACCGTTGAACGTGGAGAAAGCAACGTTTTGTAGTTGTTTGACACGTTGTAACCATGTAATTATGTGTTGGCGCATTAGACAATTGAGTGTTTTGGAGTTTAATGGAATGGAGGATGTGCTGTACTTCTTGGTTCAGAGTTGTTTGATATCTTGAAATTGTGGACTCTGTTTTTTGCTACATGTTACATGTGAACGTGTTTTGCAGTATTAATTTAACAAGATATACGATCGACTGGGAGTTGAAAATTTTAATTAAACACAGAATCATAAATACCGAAGAGCTGGGAATTTTGAGCAATTGAGTTCCACCGCTTGGTTTTACGTGTTCTTTAGTCCATTGTGAAGTGGGTTGTGTAAGTTTCGTAACAATATAGAATAATAAACTTCAATTCATCCGACATTGAAAAAGGCAACGGAAGAAAGTAGTAAGAAGATGTGTTTGTGAAGACTTACGTTCATACGTGTGATTATAGAACTCATGCTACGTGGGCGTGCAGGGTGCAAATCGAAGACGGATTAGAAGTAAACTCAAGTTGAAATAGGCGGGGTGCATGATTCTCTTGGAATACAATGATTTTGGTCATACTTGTCATCTTATTCTGGCTAGAATACAATGATTCTGGTTATACTTGTCATCTTATTCTGGGAGTGTTGCCATATCTAACGAATCATCCTCATTAAACATTCATTTTCAAGCTCAGTCGGTTTATTTTGTACATATGAAGATGTTCCAAAATGTTTAGAGGAATCTGCACAAAAAATTTATTCTGGTTCTGTATCTGAAAAATGAAAACACTTGGAAACTTCAATCACTTTGCTTGTGCCTACTACGCCACGAATTGATCATGCAGGTCACTTGGTAACCAGAGGAAATTTGATAATCTATTAAAAAATGTCCCTGTAGCAGGCCCTTTACAATTAAAAAAAGAAACAATGAAGCTGTTCAAAGTAACAAGCTCAATACAGATTTGATGATGCATGCATTTCAAATAAACTAAGTCCTAATCTGTCCTTAATGATGACACTGTCTGCATTAATACTAATTAAGAGCCATCTGATGATTCAACATCATTGTCCTGTTGTGAGTAAGTGCAACTAACATGTACTATTGTTTTTAAAAACAAAGTGCATCTCCAAAATACAGATAAACATCAATGTCTTGATGATGCGTTTAACTATAAATGTCAAATGTTTACTTTCAAATACTGGTATGAATATAAATGTAAACACATAATTATTGTATTTATATTTGTGATGTTTGTAACTAGTGTCTGATGTTGATCCAAGATACTGTTTGTTTTAAGAAACCAAATCAGATCGGATTAAGTTAACAATTAAGTAATTAACAAAGAGTTGCTGGATGGATTCAACTGAGTGATGCAGAATTAAATCTTGTGATGCAACTTCCAACACTGTCAAGCACATGTGAAGCATTTTTGGAGCAGCACGGCAACATGTTAGCGTTGTCCCAGTTACTTAGTCCTTTCCTTAGTGTAATGTCTTTTGTTTAGGTTGTAACATGCGTTTTGAATTTTTCTAACCACTGGCAGGCTCAAGTAGGGTTAGCAACTGATGCTCGATAGTGACACGAGGTGCCCCTACGGGGAAGTTGGTCTATCATACCAAATTCACCGGTCAGGGAATCTTTTTAAGAGTATCGTCCACTTGAAATATGACGTTGATATTCTAAGATTATATCAAGTTTTATACAACATTTGAATTGATCTATTATTCCCCTAAAAATCTTGGACTTATACATGCAACACAGATAAATGAAAGGATTTGTGAGAAAGCTGGTGAAGTTTAATTATGCGACTCGAAAATCTAAAGATTTTGAGGATGTGAAATAACTCTACCACTTGAAACACAATTCCTAGAAATGGCAACCGAACCAAGTGTTGACATAGGCTTTTCATGAACCATTTGCAAACGTTCGATCGTTCCACG
Source organism: Plantago major (assembly GCA_026545765.1). Classification (NCBI taxonomy): domain Eukaryota; kingdom Viridiplantae; phylum Streptophyta; class Magnoliopsida; order Lamiales; family Plantaginaceae; genus Plantago; species Plantago major. Next base: position 1,423,951 of record CM048843.1, on the reverse strand, counting down.
TCTGAATCCTCACAGTGATGAACCCCACTCCACAGTCCACATACCTCCTCATACACCTTGTGTTTCCTAGCCACGTATGAATCTAGTTCACAGGCCCGCTAATAGCAAGTGCATGATCTGATCGTGACCCCTAATTTTTTCATCCACTAGTCTAATAAGTATGATTCCCTTCATTAAAACACAAATTGTATATTAAGTATTAATAAAATCCACTATAAATAATTGACTCGCTATTTGTATATTTATATGTATTAGAAAATTAATAATAATAATTATAACGATTATAAATAATCACAAAAATATTTTTTATTTCATGATCATACTATTAATTTAGACTTCTTGTATAAATTTGGCACTTGACCTCTGAAGTATGCTAGACGGCCCATTACTTTTGTTAGGAATTGGAGGTTGGCAAACCTTGGTAGTAATACATGTTGGTACTTAGCTGAAAAATTTATGCAAAATCTTCACATAATTATTTTTTACATCCACAATACTCAAACTCAAAATCTTAGTTACCTAAACTAAAGCCTCATTACATTTGAGCTAGCTATCATACTATGTTTTTAAAGTGCAGATATACAATAAAACTAGTAATAACCCGTGGCGATGCCACGGTATAGTTTACTTTTAATAATAAATAAAATGTAAGTATAAAATAAATTAATCGAGAAAATAAGATAGTTAAAATTACTTGTAAACAATGTTGGTCGTAGTGTGAGTGTGTAGTCTTTCGTCAAATACAATATCAATGTGGCTTATAACTATAAAAAAAAATATAATACGACTTATGATGACGTATATGATTTGAAAGGGGTAGGACCCAACCCGAACCCGTTCAGGACTCGACGGGTTGATAACATATAGTATTTTTTATCGGGTTCTTTACTCGTAGCTAATACGTTAATTAATAACTTATATTCCAATCCGAACCAACATAAAATATAAAAGTGTATAATGCAATTAACAGGGTTGGTTCCCAACAACCCCTGGGGTGTCCCCTCCCTCCGCTTTGCTTTTAATGATAAATCAATTAATCGACAATAAAAATTTCTTACAAACAACGTTGGACGTGGTGTCTGTGTGGAGTCCTTCGTCCAATACTATATCATTGGATCTTTGTTTATGTTAACTACATAAAATGTAAAATACGACTCGTCATGACGTATATGCTTTGAAGGGGATATGATAGTTTTATATCGGGTCCTCTACTTGTACCTAACACGTTAATTACTAAGGCTCTGTTCTCTTCAACTGAAAACTCATTCAGTTCAGTTCAGTTCCATTCAGTTCAGTTCAATTCAGTTCTGCTTAGTTATATTTTATACTACAATTCAGTTCAGTTCAGAAAATTGCAGTTGAAGAAAACAGAGCTTAGCTAACTTATACTCCAACGCGAACCAAAATAAAATACAAAAATTTGCAACGTAGTTAACAGGGTTGAAGAGGTGGTATGTGCTCCCCCACCACACACAAAATTTATTATTCTACAAACATAATTTCAAATGTTACGATGGTTTTTTTTTTTTTTCGCACCCACCCCTAACATACCCCCACCCCTCGCGGAGACTCTTCACTAACTTAACCATAAAATGTTGTGGTTTGTGTATTGTCACAAAGGTATGGAACGGGTTCGAGGCTGGACATTATTATTCCAAACGGGTTTGAATTCAGGTTGGATAGAACCCTGCCCGTTCAAAAGCAAAATGATGGAATACCAATGTAGAGTGTTCACCGCTCTTGTTAATTGTCATAACTTAGTAAACATGTATACAAAAATGTATGCTCTGAAATCTATAAGGCTCATTTGGTTTGAGTAAAAATACAGGAAAAGAAAACGCGTAAGGGAAATAAAATTAACAACTTTCCTTATTTTGTTGAGATATATATATATTTGATAAAGATTTTCATAAGTTTTTCAGAATTTCCTCAGAAATACCAATTTGGTGGAAAATAATACTTTACTCCATTTTTTTCTTTTCCCTCATTTCCCTCAAACCAAATGAAGCATAATAGGAAATTGTTTATCCTTTATACACATATGGTTTGAAATTTAATATCTTATTGTATAAGAATTTTTCTAACTAAGGTTTGATGGTACACGAAAATGTATCAAAGTGCAAATCCCTTAAATCAAACTTCACCCATAGAATACAAATTAACACAACTTCTTACATTCGCTGATGTTAAACTATATAAGGTTGTATGAGTTTCATTCTCGTATGCTTGGATTAGCTTAGTGTTGTCCAAAGAACAATATCTCTCAATTACTACATGTTGCCACTCAAAATCTCGAACAAATTTAATTATAAATTTGGCTGGCCAACCTTCCGCATTTTCAGCAACCATAAGACATAAAATTTTTTTACCAAGCAATAATCTGCCTCATGATCCCTAGTAACAATACTAATACGTCCCCCTATTCGGACTCTGCTCAACCGTATCAAAATTTCATATGGCTGGAATTTGATGAATCTTGTGGGATTGAGCCCATCAACTTTATATATTATATTATGTTATATAAGAACACCCAACTAATAATCTAAGCGCTAAAACATTAGCCTCACGTTTAACCTGAGTACCTGACAAAACTTCATGGAACAAAGTTCTCGCCCCCACTACAAGAATCTCTGGTTTTAGAGACGAAATTTAGCATCCGTCGCTAAATAGCGACGAATCGCTACTTTTAGCGACGGATTGGGCAAATTGCTCAATTCGTCGCTAATCCGTCTCTAAATAGGGACGGATTAACTATCCGTCGCTAATTAGAGACAGATAAATCTATCCGTCGCTAATTAGCAGCGGATAGATTTATCCGTCTCTAATTAAGTTGACCGAACAATTAAAAAAAAAATAATAATAAAATTTAGCGACGCATAGATCTATCCGTCGCTAAAACCCTATTAACCCCAATATAAACACCAAATCCAGATATGCCGTCTTCTTCCATCTTCCTTCTTCTCTTCTTCCACCTTCCTCCACCACTCTTCTTCCATCTCCCTTCCAGGTACCACCACCTCCCGTCGCCCCACCACCACCTCTACCACCGTCCCACCATCACACCCCACTATGACCTTTACCACTGCACTACCACCAAACCACACTCCACCACTGCCGCCCCCCACCACCACCCCTGCCGCCGCACTACCCCACACCCCACTACCACCACATATCCACTGTCTAGTGTCCACCACACGTCCACCACCTCTAAACTTCACCGACCACCACAGCGACCCATTGGAGAAGTTTGATTGGCCGGAGCTACGTGGCGGAGTAGAGGATTTCTTCACCAACACGGCTAGGGTTGTATTTTCAGTATTCGATTTTGTATTGTATTTTCTGATTATTCGATTTTGGGGAATATTGTATTTTCAGTATTGTATTGTATTGATGGATCTTGTATTTTCTCTATTGTAGTATTGTATTATATTATTGATTAATGTATATGAAATATTGTATTGTATTATTGGATAATGAATTTTGTATAAACTCTTCGATTTATTGTATATTCGTATTGAAAATTATTATCCGATTTGAATATTGTATTTTCGATTTGTCAAGATCTCGTCCGATTTATTGTATATTCGTATTCGAATTTGGTATTCGTATATTTTGGATTAATTTTTTTTTAAAAAATAGCTATTTAGCGACGGATAAAGAATCCGTCGCTAAATCCCTACCCCGAATTAGGGACGGATAACTAATCCGTCTCTAAATGTGACGGCTTAGTCAACGGAATTAACCGTCGCTAATTAGAGACGGATACGTTATCCGTCTCTAAAAATCTAGCGACGCGCAAAACAGAGATGGCCATTTATCCATCGCTAAATCCGTCGCTACGGATTTAGCGACGGATCAGCAGCTTTTTAGCGACGGATTAAAAAGCTCTTTTTTAGTAGTGCCCCCTATTCGGACTCTGCTTTATTTTTAAATTTTCATTATTTCATTTTATCTTATTTAATAAATTATATTTTATTCCAGTGATTTTTTTAATTTAATTAATGATAATAATAATAATAATAATATAGATTAGTGTCTATGGATTTGTCTTGTCACGGTGAATTCAAATATATGTTCAAAATATTTTTCGGATTTTTGTAGATAAAGTTATATGAGATTTAATAAAAACTATATATACAGTCAACATACCAAAAATAATATTGAAATATATACTGGCTAAAATACAACTAATTCCACAAAATTTCACATAGGACTGAATGAATCTGTGAGGCTTAGCCCTTGTGCTTTACATAATATATGGATGGATGGATGGATGGATTAGACTTTTGTTTGAATTATTTGATTTTATTAGTACCTTTTTTTTAATGTATGAGTAAAATTGGCCATTGCGTGAAATTTTATCGCTCAACTTTTGACTGCTAGGCAAATCTCAGAGTCTCAGACCAACTTCGTCTTGGACCGAGCAAAACTACTATCCAAAATATGCACTTGGGCTAAATTTGGTTCTGGATTCTCGAGCTTGCATATCCGCTCAAAGTCCCACAATTCAAACGAATTGGCTAAATTGGGCCACGAACAAAATTTGGAAAAACTCCCAAAAGGCCAATTAATGGGCTTTTAGTTTACCATTGAATCCAGAAACAGCAACGAGTTTTTTATTTTATCAGCCAGCCCAGCAGAGTAGTTTCCTTCTTCCCCAAGAACACAGACAGATTCTTCTTCACCTCCTTCAATCAACCAATCTCAGTTAAATTCCAGTCAATTTCTTATCAATTTCATTGCGTAGAAATCAAAATTCGATCATAAAATCGAGTTTTTCTCGTTACAGACCAATTCTTCTCTGTAATGTCAACCGGGTGGAAGAAAGCGTTCAGCAATGTTAGGTCACTCGCCGGAAATTCAATGGGCGGGCTCAGAGGCGGCAGCAGCTTAGCTTCCTGGCTCGTTGCCGGATCCCTAGCCTATTACCTTTGGGTCCGACCTTCTCAACAGCTCAGGAGGGAGCAAGAGGTTGTTAACATGTAATCAATTGATTTCTCATTCTCAATTCTTCCAATTGTGTGATTTTTTTTGTTTACTTTTTGTTAATTTGTGTTTTCCAGGAGAGAATAGCATTGGCAGCTACTTCGGAGAGTGGAATTGTGTATGGAGGCAAAAATGGAGCTGGAAAATCGGAGTAGAAGAGTAAGTTTTGTTAGGTTAAGTTAAAGTATACTGGATATTGGGGTTTATTGAGTTTTACTGTATATCACATCCCATGATACATGTATGATACTGATATGATTGCTGGTTTGGGAACTGTTTTGTCTGAGATGGAATAAATGGTGGTGGTGGTTATATATTCAATGATTTGTTGTGTAGTCAATTGTGATAATTAATTTATAATGTTGAAGGTGATTGACACTTGGATGAATGGTGAAAGAATAATAATTGATGTAGTTGTTGCTGTGTTATAGTCATGTTCATCCATCTGTTTGGAGTTTTGGTGTTTAGTATCAAGAATATGAAGTTTGTCATTGCTGAGTTTGTTTGATGTTCCATTATTAAGATGCTGATGAGGTTGGATATGATTGACATGTATAGATAGTTTTCGGAGAAAGAGTTAACCGTAGATGCGAGCTGATTATGCAAGGAGTTCCTTTGATTTATTTTAGTGGGTCCTCGATTGATTTTTCAGCATTTATCTAGAAGCTTATGATGACGTTTAACACCTAGCTAGTAGTGCAATCATGTTAGTTTGGTGTCTTCTTTCTAAACGAGACATCTGGAGTTTTGTTAGTTTGTTTGTATTATGGATCTTTAGTTTGCCATGAACATAGAAGTATCTGCACTCCTTAAATGATAAGTATTGTGCATGGTGTCGGATTCAGGCTTTACATTATCGTACTCTTAGGTTGTAATAACATACGGCAACAAATGTCAATGAATTTTGAGCACACATTGTTTTTGGGGCCTAACAAAAAATGTTCACAGAAGCACGATTGTTTTACATAGCTCCAACTATATTTCTGAATAGGTAACTAACAAACAGTGCAAGCCAGCATCTTTTATTAAGTGGATCTGGATGGTGTCAAATAATGTAAGGTGTTGAATTTATGATTATCGGATTTGATGAACCTTTACAAATTGATCAGCTCATTGATTGTATAAACTAAGAACTACAAACACGGATCTGATTGAGTTTCTGTCCTTTTTTTTTTAACAACAGAAACATTTATGTTTCACATGAATATATCAAGATTTACAGGATAAGGGAGGACAGCTGAACATAAAATTTGTCATACCATGTTGATTCAAATGATGAAATCAATATTCTCTTTTGTACATCAGAGTACATATATAGAAAGTCATTCAATGTTATACGCATACTTTACCCGAGTTGTAATCTAACCACAATACACTATGATAGTCAAGGCATAACTCTACCATTATATGCTGTGATTGACAAGGCTTCTCTATGATGGAACCATTCCATTAGCTGTCCAAGTAAATCCAGGATTATGGAAACCTAGCTAGGTCAATACTCAATAAATGCTTCAAGTACTCCTTGATCTCTTGACATCCAATCTCCTGATTAGAAGTCACCGGATGTGAAGATGCATTTATGTAGTATGTCACAACCTTGCTCTGGATGCCAATTGATGTGGTCGCATTGGCATCCACGACCAACCTAGAACAATAAGTGTTTGCTTCTCAGCCAGTTATCTCTTAATATAGCCAGAACCCAGCCCCAAATCTACAGTTAATACTAGACTGTATAAATTATTATAGACATGATCACAATATTATTTGCCAGGCCGACTCCACCAATCACAGCGATTTGCTTCGCCGTCTTCTTCACTTAAGTTCCATCATTGTAACTACGGTATGTATACTTGGGCAGTAACTCCCCATTTCGGATTGGATTGGCCATGTTCTGAGAGACAGAGCCTTTTTCAATAGAAAAATGAAGGGCGGACTTCCCAAAGAGACCTTAGTTGGAAGTAGAAAGAAGTCCTCTGACAATTCCTTCGAGTTTAACATGTTATACCAATATCAACCCCATGCAGTTTGTTCCAAAAATTAATCAAACAGGCTTGTAACTGATGGCGTTTGCTATGAATCCATAAGGTTTGTCATTCCAAGAAAATTATGTCAATGTTAGTTGCACAAAAGCTGCATTTGAGAGCCTCGATTTGTTCGCAGGACATGTCTATTTATCTGTGCAATTGTCTAATTAGTTGCTGCTGGTTTTGCCTGTAGTTAAAGTGTTCTTGATTGAGACCTTAGATAATGTTAGATGGGGGTTTGATTTGTATGAAGTCATCCCGATTGAACTACGTTGGGTCTATGATACTGAGCACTGAGCAGCATTAGGATTATACTTCCACTAGCTGATCTTGTTAATAGGACCATGGCAGCAGTTTTCAATTAGAGAAGAAAAGTTTGGAACAGTTGTGTGTATGTGAATATAATGGTTTCTTAGTATGATCTCTTGTTTTTGCTCCAACAGTTTAGTAATTATGGATATGAGCTTTGATATGGAAAAAGTCCTGCACTTAACCGACAGTTACCACGTGGTTTAGTAGCACTGGAATCCTTCTGAATGTTACCATGTTGTATTGAGCTTGCATTAGGTTCATGGTTTGTTTCAAGGAACTGATGGATTGACGATTAGTTATTGGTTAAAAATTCGGTCGATATAATTCTGGGGGGTATCACTAGAAACTTTTCAGAATTTCCAGAGTTGGTGGACTGAAATTTTCTTCCTGAGATGAAAAGCGTATAGTACACCAGTTTAGTCGGTTCTGGTTATTGATTGATTACAAGTCTTCTGAGTGCCTTTCAATAAAACCTGGAGTTCTATCGTCATATTCACGTCACTATCCCAATTCATTTTACCCGTCTTCATGTCAACATTCGGTTGATACATACTTTATGATTGGTTGATACTGTAGGTTTTCTGAATCTGATATCTGTAGATGCATGTTCGATACTGGACCTGTAACTTTTTTCTTTCTTTCCGTTTGTTGGATTGGGATTCTAGAAGAGCATCCAAAGTAGAAAGTCCTGTTTCTGCTCGATATTCAGTTTCTGCGCTCTGCCTGCTTTTGATGATTTCCTCTTACAGCATGTGACCTTTCATTTAGGAGGAACTTTCAACCTTTCAATGTTGTCTTGGAAACTTTCTTTTCAAGTGCACTTTCTTGTGTAGTTGTTATCGTTCATGAAGCTTGATATCTCCTTCAGTCAAAAGTAGGGTATTGTCAATTCCCTTAAATGGTACTCTTACTGGTTAGATTCAAATTCGGGTTCTAGGAAGGTCAAGGTGTGTGCCTACAAGAGTCGCTGTCCATGAAGAAAAACAAGCAGATTGTTCCAAGAATATCAACCTGTGTATGTATGACTTGTGAATGTAGAATTTGTTGCGCTAGAATGTCAATTCAGTTGAAGGTATTTGTCAAATGGAAGATTTTTTGTTCACATAGCCGAACAGGCGGCTAACTTCATTTCGAAAGTTCAAACACTTTGGCCGTTGGTTGTCAATTGAGACTCCAAGTGTGGGCATCAGAACTTGAATTTTACCAGAAAAGGAGAGAATAGGATCGTCTGTTTGGTTGGTGGTGTAAATTTCATATTTTGAGGTCATTTTTTTTAACTTATACTACTGTGGATCACGATGAAGAATTGGGGGGGGGGGGGGTGTTATGGCCCCATTATGACGGATAATGTAGAAAAATTATGGTGTGATTACTGTGCATGCACAATGAAAAAGGTAGTAGTATTATCTATCAGGTCGCTTAACTTGTTCCAATTTCGCCAATTGCTGGAGTGTGAGATAATGAAAGATTAAAGGGGAGATTTTTCTATAGACGGGTATCATTTGGGAATTGAGATTGATTGAGTTTAAAATAACTCTTTTTAAGTCTTGTAGAATATTTTCAGCCACAATGTCTACGACTTAAAATTTAGATTCGTCTATCCTATAACGTTGTGGGTAGAAGATACCTCAGTTATTTATGTTCAGAGCTCCCATGGTTGAGTGTACGCAAGTGTATTTTGCTATAAACAAATCAAATAGTTGGTACGTACCCAGTGATGTCATTTCGGTTTAATTTATGCTATCATAGTGTTTTTTAATAATTTATATTGCCCAGTACTATAATTAAATCACTTGTGTTGCGATATACTCCCTCAATTTCAGAAAAAGTGTTACATTTTACTATTCTGCGGTCAACTGTCTCCGCGTTTGACCACAATTTACTCTTAAACGATATTAATAAATAAATTATTAAAATTATATAATGAAAATTTAGTAATTAAAATTTTATTATATGATTTTATTAAATTATTTACTATTATCGTTTATGAGTAATTTGTGGTTAAACTCAAAGACAGTTGACCGGTTAAAGTCAAAATATAACGCTTTCTCTGAAATAGAGGGAGTAATTATTATACCACACAAAAGACCTGCAAATTCCATATTATAATCTCGATGGGTTTGAAATATATGCAGAAGTCGTTGAATATCATATTTTATTTATATATATCAAAATTTTCTAATCATTGGTTACATGATACTGGCAGGCAAACTTTTAATTTATGTAGGTGCATCAATAGAAGTACTAGTAGCAGTTGCCTATGACATAAATTGAGATGATAAGAGGAATTTGTGGCCTGCTCTATCCAATATTCCAAATCCAATCGATCTGCATAAACTCCAAACCAAACTAGCAGACTAACGGCTTGAGATTTATTGCTAATTGGCCTGCTAATTATACTGCTCAAACCAATAGAAATAGTACACGTGCTCAATCACCATTTTCTTAAGATCAAATAATTATCTTCTTTTCCGATTCTAAAAAATTCTCTGCATCTTCTACCATTATTCTACACTCCGACAACCATATCCTTTGCTTATTGTTTCTTTCCCCTTCCTGATTAGAGTTTATTAAAAGCATGATTCAATTATGAAAATATCCATGTTTGATATGCATTATAGATCCATAGCTATTAGATTTCTAATAAACATAAGGATTTGGGGGTTTCTTGATTATCATCAAACTCAGTTCAATTGCCAATTCATGTTTATTATTTTTATGTTCCCTGTTCCTGAAATGAACAATGAATATGTACAATTAAATCAGTCCTTCGAATAGCAGGTCAGCTGGTACAATTCTTTTTCCCAATTTCGTGTTTCCCCTTTTCCAGTGTAAAAAATTGACAACCGTTTGAGATCATATAATTTCTCTACAGAATTTCATGAGCTAGCTAACCAAATGTAATATTGATGCCAATGTTAGAGAAGAATAAAATAAATTGAGAGAATGGATTCAACTGCACCGGAGAAGGAAGGCAATAGGGGTGAAAGAGAACCAAAGGAAGATGAAAAAGAAAACATATTTCAAAAAAACATCCAAGACACGTGGCAATGTTTTATTAGATTAAACAGTATCATTAGCAGTAGATCTCAAGCCCAGACTAACAGCATTGCCTCAAATTTTGAGTTGAACTGTTTAAGCATCTCCTTACCATTTATCATACGAGTTTGCATATTGAATTTAGACACAAAATTACTCCTAAAATGTCCTTTTGATTTTTTCAGAAAAAGAGTATTATGAAATTACATTTCTTGATATAATTTTTATAATATTCTTTTGCCGTATAGTTCAAAATAATTTGTGTTCATGTTTCGACACAAAAACTCATACATACGGTGATTTGAGGGTTTTCGCATGTTGATCTCATTAAAATATGATAGCTACATCATCAGTTCATCATATTAAACGTAACCGAGCATTATTAGAAGACAGAGCACAAGACATGTTCCTTGATAACACATGAACTTTCTACCTCAACACCATTACAGGTTCGAGCAACTCTTTCAAAACTTCAATTATGATTTTGAGCAAACTTCATATTAAATTAAGAACGGAGGAAACAAAATGGACATACACATGTGGTTCAGGTCAGACTTAATTCTTTTAGGTCATCTAGCCATATAAACATACCCATGGTCCCATGGATAATTATTTTTTTTTCATGTGAACAATATGACATTCCTACTTCAAATTTTTAATTGTAGTGTGGGTAAAACATTCTGGATGGGAACATATATATCCCCACGTACCTTGATACATACACATGCATGAAATCAATTACTTGATTCATTAATTATTAATAACTAAGTATTATAAAGTCAATATATATAGATGTGCAAGAGCAAGACATTAATAAATATACATATAGTAATCAATAAATCAATAAGTTGAATAATTTAAATAGTTTGACTCTATCTGTTCATCTGCAGTGCCGCACATTATGATGGAGATGTCTAGATACCAATCCATCCATGTCCCAATACACGTAAATCTTCATCTTTAATTTCAAGTATGCTACTATGTCTCAACAAAACGTGTTTGACCAATGGAACTTAATTTCTAAGTTTCGAAATTTCCAAAACCAAGTTGAGCAAAATTAATTCTTATATAACTTGTTAGATTTAGTTGACCAAATAATGAACTATAGTGTTCCAATTGGTATAATCTCTTATCGTTTTATAAAATGTTTTATCTATATCTACATTCTGTATATAAATCTCGAATTTGAACTCACAACCTTGAATATGGCTTCGGGTTCGCACCCACTCCCATACTCATAGGTCCGAACATATGTTGGATAGGAATCTTTGTGTATAATAGTACTTATTTTTTACATGTTCTAGTACGATTCAGATCTGAATTAAATTTGATATTTATTAGGGCATAGGTTCAAATTTGTATAAGATGTTGCTATCCATTATTATCCATTGAAGAAGCTGGACTATCATATAGTAGGTGAATGAATAATCCATAAGAGTGTATCAATTGGTCAAATCAAATTTTCTTCTTCTTCCGTGTAACATCGCAAGAATCCAAATACATTGACATCTAGTACAGTAGGTAGGTGATAGAATTAACCACGACTATCTAGTTAGGTGGTTATGGATAATGCTAGTTGATCAACAAGTCGGGGTCAAGTCGGATATTTCATTTCTCTAACTCGATTCGAGTTGTAATCTGCTCGGTTTATTAACAAAACGAGCTAAATCAATGATTGAGCTCGTCTCCGACTTATTTAGTTAGTGTTTTAGTCGAACTCGTCACCCAAAAATATAAATTTAATTTATAGGGACTGCTCATCTAGTATTATCAAAACAAAACGAGCTACTGATGATACTAGAGCTTGAGTGGAACACTTGATCGACTGAGGTGAGCTGAGTCGAACCACAATTAAGAGTGGATCGGCGTAATTAACATCACTAATGACAGAGACATGCATACAATGCAACAAAACAAGTAGCAAGTGGTTGACAAGTTAACAGTTGACAGAAACAAGTGGGAATGTGGATGGGGACATTAGAAGCGAAGGTTTTGGTGCAAAAATAGTGATGGATCAATGATCTTCCAAATTAGGGCAGTCACACTACATATTACAGCATCATTTGAAAGGGGGCCTATTTGTGTCCAAAGTACCTTGAACCTTCCCAATTCACACCATACCACGAGGCCACGACCCCATTCCTTCACTTCTTGTCCCTCTTTCTAACTTGCATACTTCGTACCAATCCTTTTTTTAGCCCATCACAATCTCTTTCTTCAATCAAATTTAATTGTTACACCAATCAAATGATCAGTATATTCAAAATTTAAGTTTACCAAACCAAATAAGTCACTTAGTGCGTCACAAGATCCATATATATTTACATGGGCGGAGCCAGGATTTAAAATAACGTGTGACTAACTATAAACGGTATAAATCCAATTGAAAATATACACTACTAATACAAAAAAGAGATTTTTTTTACACTAAAATCTTTTCGGCTTTTTTGAGTTTACACTTTAACCTTTTTTTTTTTCATCCGACACCAAAACCTTTCAAAAATTTCCACCGTCACACCAAACTTTGACACTGTCAATTAGTCCATTAGTAGCGTGTAATACACACGTTGGGTAAAGGTAATAAACACAAATTATGACTGTTAAAACACAATACAACCCCAAGAAAAACCTAATTTACCTCATTCTTCTCCAAATTTCTCTGAAAATCGAAAACTCCTAAACCTGATGATCAATTGAATCTGCCGGAATTGCAATGTCTTGGAAGAAACGAAGTCCAAGTACAAGGATTCCACATGGGCACACAACTCCGGAATATTGATAAGCTCAAATTATACTCTAAATAACTTAAGAGAATAAGCTGTAGTTGTAGACTATGCTTAACTCGGTATCATTCTCTAGGGAATTAATCAGGCTACCACAACGATTAAGAGTAAACAGTTTGTTTGTAAGTAACATATAGATTTGAGTGATTGTACTTCTAAAACACAGATTAAAACAGGAAACATATAAACTGGTTTGATCAAAGAGAGAAGATGAACACAATAGTAATGATCAAGTAATGCTAATTCGTTCTAGGGCAATCATTCATATTTGTCACACTGTCACGATGTAAATCAATCAATCCAATTCAACCAATCATTATTTGAATGTTTTGAACTAGAGAAATCGTGGGTCGTCAATCCATGATCCTTAACCGAAAACGATTTTGAAAGTCTTGAACTAGCTTATTGGATTGAAGGTTTTTACGAAGATTTTGAACTAGACGAACCTATATGAACGAATCATAACCCTGGAAACGAATATGCAAGACTGTCACATAACTACCGTGTTCGGAGTGATTTAACTACTCATGAGGGAAGCAAAGATGAAAGAATGCATGGTATAGATCACGTAAAGCATAAGCATGGTGATAATCGCATGCAAGATCATACAATTCGACAAACAGAAGAAGACACGAATTGAAGATAAATAATAGAGAGTTATCAATAATTACCAAGAATTCGATCCCGATGGTTCTTACAAGAGGTAAACCAAGCTCCAAAGATCAATCAATCAATGTCAAAACCTAGTTCTAGGAGTTTTTTCTGTGTAAAAATCGAGTATAAGAAGTTATGGCAAAGGAAGACCTAATTCTAACCTAAAAAGGAGTTTTTCTGCCGAATCTGTGAATTTATCGCAAATCTCGCCGCGGCGAGGAAAATAGCTGGCCGCGGCGAGTCACTGTTTAGGCTGCCAAATTGCTCTCGCAAAATCTCATCGCGGCGAGCTTAAAACCTCTGTAACTTTTGCTACAGACAGAATATGGCCATGCTTCAAAAACGAAAGTTGTATACCATTGAATTATCTTTCCGTGTCCACGGAGCTCAGGTCAATCGGATATCATATGAGAGAGATATGGCCAAAATGGCTAGACTGCTCCGTAAAACTTCACTTTTGCAAGCTTTGCTAAAATGGCTCTCAAATCTTCGTCCGAACTCCGAATCCACTTCCGTTTAAAATGTCATTATAGGGTTTTTTTTTGTGTATGTGCCATTATAAGTTGGAAGCTTCTAATACAGCGAGTTACGGGTTTGAAGTTCTAATTTAGTCTAATCTTGGGAGCTTCGCCCAGTTACTCTACATTCAAAGATCTAGAACCAATGTTTTCACTCCTATTTTCACCTTCGGAACACAAAAATCCTACAAAACACAAATAAAGCACCAAAGCATAAAAACGTACAAAAACACTATAAAACCATAAACAAAGACTAACAAAGACCGCTAAAAAGGACCAAATGAGACTCTAAATTATCGTCTCATCAAATATGGTAAGTTGTTTCGTCATTCTTGCATACTCGAATTAGAGTAAAAAATTGTGTCTTTTTGGTGTTTTTGATGATAAAAGCTTTGGTATTATGTGTTTCCAGTTGTGTTCAATTGTTTAGTTGAGGTTAAAGTATTTGGACTGAGTTAGGGTTGGTTGTATGTTGGGTGTATACGATTCCTCTTGCTCTGTTTCTGAGTGTTGAGACTAATCAGTGCTCTGTTTTTTTATTGTAACTATGGTGATGTGTGCTTTTTTTTTTTTTTTTTTTGTGTGTGCAGTGCCATGTACTTTTAACTTTACAATTGTAATGTACCATCATGGGAAGTTCAAAAAGAACAAGACATATTATGATAGAGGGCTAGTAGATTATTTTGATTGGTGCAATGTTGATGAGATGAGCATGATAGAAATTGCATTAATGCTGAAGGACTGTGGGATTGATCCATTAGCAGTTAGTTGCTACATGTCAAAGTCTGGGATAACCTGTTGTAGAGAATTGGTGAAGTTGGAGAGTGACACTGATGCATGTAGTTTGGGATTTAGTGTTGATAAAAGTGACTGAGTGGGAGTGTTTGTAGAGCACTTGAATGCTGATGAAGAGGAGAATGAGGAGGATGATGAGATTGAGGTGTCTGAGAATGAAGAGAATGATGGGACTTAGAATGATGAGCATGTGGGACTCGGAATGAGGAGAATGAGAGGACTGACAAGTATGAGAGTGAAAGTGGGGATGATAGCGCAAGTTCTTATGAAGTAGGTGATGAACAATGTGATTTAAGTGATGATGAGACAAGCATGGAAGATGAAGAGGATAATGAGAGACAAACTGCAGAAATGGATGATGATGTTGGTGACAAACCTGAGACTTCTAGAAGGAACAACACAAGTGAAGGTGATAAGATTGATAGTGAGTTGTACTCACACTTGTTTGATGATGGTGAAGACTATGTTCCAGAGTATGATGAGCAGTCTATGGAAGAAGATTCAGAGTGGGAGGATGGATTCATTGATAGTGATTGTGAGCTCACTAATTAAATTGATGAGTTTTACAATGGTGTGAAGGTTCACCAGTTTTTAGGTGGATTAGATGGCAGGGATTTCTCTCACAATAATGATGAAATACCTCAGATGAGTGTACCTTGCACTACTATGGTGTCCCAGCCATGCTCTTACAATGGTATCCCCTTGTTCAACCCTAGAACAGACATGGATGATCCCAATTTTCAAGTTGGGTTGGTTTTCCCTGGGAATAAAGTCTTCAGACAAGCATTAAGGAGCCACTCAATCAAGTATGTTAAAGAGATAAATTGGGACAGAAATGATGAAAATAGGATTGTGGTAACTTGTGCTTCCAGAACATGTCCATGGAGACTGCAAGCAAATGCACTTCATGGGAAGGGGAAATCAGCCATGCAAGTAAAGGCTTATAATGGGACACATAAATGTTCCAGGGTAGATGAAGTTAAAGCTTCTACATCTAGGTGGATAGCAGAGCACTATGAGGAAGAAATCAAAAGCATTGAAAAATGGAAAGTTGGATCAATGATGTCAGTTATAAGAAGTAAGAGGGGGATCCTGGTCAAGAAAAATAAATTGTACAGGGCTAAGAAGATGGTGCAGTTGAATAAATCTGGGGCAAATTTCTTATGGTACCCCTTAAATTGGTGGCAATAATAGATTCACCCCTTCTATTCGAACAATAACAGTTGCATCCAAAATTTTGTACTGAGGGAATTTCGATATTACAGATAGACCCAAAAGTCAAACCTTGTGATGACATGGCTCTGGCGTTTGCTGATGTGTCATATGAAGTTGGAAATAATAACGAAATTGCCATTGAATTAATTGATTTTAGACTTTCTTTATTTCTTTTTCTCTATTTTCTTTTTTCCTCACTTATTTAGTCACTAAAAATTACTGGACTTGGATGTAATTAATGTAAACAAATTTGGGGATGTTGATGTAATTGGGGGTCAAATAAATATCCAAAATTTTTTTGGGCCCAACTAGTTATTATCCATTTTTTTTAATGTTCAATTTAGTCCCAATAACTTTTTTAATTTTGCAATTAAGTTTGTTAAATTTTCAATTGTAAGGGTTTTGAATTTCCAAAAGTTCAAATTTAGTCCCTGAAACTATGAACCGAATCCAAATAACAATCAAATCATCACAAATTCAACGAACAAGATGATCGGAGTTGTGTATGAGCTCCGTGGGCTCAAAGCTCGATCGGGCTGTATCAGACTCCGGTGGGCTCAATTGCGGCTCCGAGCTGATAAAAGCTCGACGAGCTTCAAAGCTCATCGGAGCTTTGTATTCTGTTCGATCGAGCTTTTGTAGCTCCAGTCGGTGCAGCTCCACCGGAGCTGTTAAAAGCTCCGACTGGAGCTGCAAAATCTCCAGTCGGAGCTATTAAAAGCTTCGATTGGGGCTCTCGGTAGCCCCGATCGGAGCATCCCAATCTAATTAACCGGTGCCGGAATTTATAAAGTATAGAGGGAAAAGAAGAACATGATTATTGTTGGTGTTCTTGCAAGAAATGGAAGGGAAGAAGAAGAACGGAAGTGAAGAAGATGAGTAAGAAGATGGTTTTTTTTTCCTTTTACCTTTTATTTACTCAACAAAACTATTTAATTTGTTTTTTTGCTTTTCTTTAATAGTTGAGAGTAAATAATTCCAACATGTCAAGAGAGAGAAGGAAATTGTCAGGAGAGAGAAATCGATTTTGGTTTTGGTCAACTCCAGGGGGTATTTGTTATTGTTTGAATAGAAGGGGTCAATCTGTTTAGGGGGTCAATTTAAGGGGTACAATTTGTAATTTTCTCATAAATCTGGGAGTGAGGAGGATCAGTATGTAGCTTTGTGGAGGAATGCAACTGAAATAAAGAAGAGTGGTGTGACAAACACAGTGAGAATAAAACCATTTAAGTGTGATGATGGCAGGTAGCTCTTTAAGAGGTTTTATGTATGTTGGGGTGCAACTAAGAGGGGTTTTGTATCTTTTAGGAAGATAATATGTCTAGATGGGTGCCATTTGAGGGGTAAAAATGGTGGAATCATTCTAACTACAGTGGGGTTAGACCCAAACAACTCAATATACCCCATTGCATATGCCATAGTAGAGAAAGAGAAGACTGGCACTTGGAAATGGTTCTTGGAATTCTTGGGGCTGATTTGGGAATTGAACATGAGACTTCATACTTCTGTTTCATGTCAGATAAACAGAAGGGTCTCATCATAGCTATTGAGAGTCTTTTTCCCAATGTTGAGCATAGGTTTTGTGTTGTTCACTTGTACAACAATATGAAGATCCATCATGGAGGTTTGTCACTCAAGCTACTACTGTGGAAGGAAGCAAAAGCTACTAGGGTAGAATTTGAAATGATAATGGGTGAGGCAGCTTGGAAATGGCTAGAGAAAAAACCTGCTGAGCATTGGTCCAAATCCCATTTCAGAACTAATGTGAAGTCTGATTTTGAATAACATGTCTGAATCTTTCAACTCTATGATACTAGAACCCAGAGGCAAGCCTATCATAGACATGTTGGAAGCAATTAGAGTGTTGCTGAAGAGGATTTGGGTTAGCAGAAGTAAGGTTGAGCATTGGCGGGGTGATGTGTGTCCACTCATTAGAGAGAAGCTGGAATTTGGTAGGGCTAAGAGCCATGAATACAATTGTGTCTACAATGGATTGGAGGAGTTTGAGGTGCAGTTGAATGGTGGTGGCATGGACAGATGGATAGTATCAGTTGTGCAAAGGACCTACACATGTGGAAGATGGCAACTTAGTGGTTACCCTTGCTGGCATGCCATTACTTGTTTGAATTTCTTGGGGGCTTTCAATTGATGATCATGTGGATGAGTGTTACAAGAGATCAACATATATGAAGGTGTACATGAATGTGATGCTTCCACTTAGAGGTCAATCTGAGTGGCCAAAGTCTGACCTTCCTTGTCCTACCACCAGTACCTAAGAAAATGCCTGGAAGGCCAAAGAACATGACAAGGAAAAAGAGTTAAATTGAGATTCAAGAAATGAAAGCTAAACTTGCATTACATAAATTTGAAGAGACAGGTAAGCTGGGCAGGCATGGGATGGTAATGAGGTGTTCTTATTGCAAGTTAGCAGGTCATAATTAGGCTGGTTGTGTAAGAAGAGAAAGAGAATGTCCTCGGGAAAGTAGTAAGACTGGAAAGGGGAAAGGAAAGGCTAAAGGAAAGAGTAGTGATAAACTAGTGGAACTAAGTTAATGTCTTCTTCATTATGGTACTTTGTTAAGTTTCTCATTATGGTTGTTTAACTTTGCACTTCATTAGTTATTGAATCAGACAAAAGAATCAGGGGGGGAAATGTACATACTGCAAGGCTACAGGCCATGTTCTTGAAGAATGCTTGATGAGGATTGTAGATGATGTTGCAGAATATGTGGTACTTTCCTTACTTTTGATACTTTCTTAAATGAACATTAATCTCTAATCTAATACTAGTTCTCTTACTCACAGCATGAACAAGAGAATGAGAGTACAACTGTTGAGGAACCACATGTTGCTCCCCAAGAAAAAGGAAGTTGTTAGGTGATGAAGCAGGAACATCTAAACATCTTCCTCCAATGGTAACATTGAACTTGTAATATTCTATTAACTGAAGTATGTATAGTATATTGATACCTGTTTTTGTACTGATATAGGTACCTAGGAAAAAGAATGGTGTGCCCAATACATCTGCTCCTATTGATCCAGTTCATAGAGCCATAATTGAGAGACAATTATCAGCACAATTCTTTAAGGAAGATGAGGTAAAAACATACTTCTTGTATTCTATTAAATCTATAGTTCTCATATCTTTCCATTCAATTGAGCGCATACCTTATTTTTGTACATATAGGCAAACAAGGCCAAGGATAGTGATGGTGTCAACAAGGCTAAAGACAAAAAGGCTTCTGTTCAACCTAAGAAGACCAAGCTAGTTCCTCCTACACCAACAAGGAGAAGTTCTAGACTTGCCAATGTCTCATCTCAGGAGTCCATTGTCACTAAGGATGGTGTATAAGTTTGATGATTAGTGGTGCATTTTGTCTTAGCCATATGCAACTATGCAACTTTATAAGTTATCTTTTGGTGGATGTCATTTATAAATGGCTTTATAAGTTACTCTATTATGTTTGGTTATTGCCATATGTGAGTGGTTGGCTTTATGCTTGGTTGGTAGTTTTGTCAAGGTTATTTCACATTTTGAACATAATTGTTGCTACTAGTTGATCAATGTACCTCATGGTTTGATCTATGGACTTGTTGGTTACTCAACTGCAAAAATCAGCATTTTCTACCTTGTTTTTGTTCAATTGTTGTGGAACTGGTGTACTTAATAGCTGTGTTGATGTACTTTTTTTGTTGTTGAAATCTGTCAAGTTCTGCAATTCTGAGTAGTGGAAAATGGTATTTTATTCAAAGGTTTTGGTAGCGGGTTCTTATTTTTAAAAAGTTTCTGGTGTAAATTGACAATAAGTACAATGGTTGTGGTGTCGGGTGACATTAAGCCTACAAGTTTGCAGTGTCAAGTAACAATATTCAAGTTCACTTTTCAATCCCAAAAACAAAATACATAACATATCAGATCTTAACAACACAAATTTCATTACAAAACCATGTACATTACATCATAAGGATTACATAACATACTTGTTTATTACATAGTAGTGGACATCTCTACTATGTCCATACTCATGACAACAAAACAAACTGTAATACCCCGGTTTTTATTTACCCGATTTAAGACGAATTAAAACGGTTTTAGACGATTTGGGCTAAGTTTAGAAAGAATTAATTAAAAGGCCCAAGTCTTCCTTTCAACCCGGTCCGTTCCTTTTCTAAACCTACTTTGTAAAGAAAAACCCTATGCTATTGAGTCTTTCACGTTTGAGCAGCCGTCAAGAAAGAAAGAAAGAACTGTTTTTCGCGCACAGATTTATGCACAGTGCAACCGTTTTCTAAAATCAATTTCCAGTTCGTTAACCGTCGGATTGAGCTGAAATTTGGACATAGGGTGCCTAACATACCATTATAAAATTTCACCGGAGGGATCGACGTTTTGATATGTGATTCATACGTAGATATCTGTCGAACAGAAGCCCTGTTTTTCTTCAGTTACTAGCCTCCGTCTTCGTTAATCTAAGGCAAGTGAAGTTTTAAGAAATTTTTACGGTTCAGTATGCTATAAATCATGTCTTGATTTCTGAAGTCCTGTCATTAACGTTACTGAGTTTAAAAGCATGTTTTAAGTTTATGAAATTGGCGTTCATATGTTTCGTTGTGATGTGTATATATATGTTTTAGAGCTACATCAAAGTTCATGAATTTCATTCCTTATTTCGGCATGAATGCTATTTAATTTGTGTTGATCGTGAATGTGCTTGATGTAATCCTACTTTAGTAGTACTTATGTGTTTAACAGATAGTTACCCCAAATCTTGAATTTAAGAGACAAAGTTAACGCTAGCAAAAACCCTTGCTTGAAAAGGATTTAAATAACTTTGCAAGCTTCCTGGCTTGTCTAAGTACTTATATTAATTTGCAATACCCAATACTCCCTCAAAAGTTAAATGGATGAATGGTTGAAAGTAAAGAACGAAAGAAAAGGTTGCCTAAGTGTCTCTATTGGTTATACACCCTCTAATGATTGAGTTGTGGCGTATAACGTATGCTGCTACGGTGAGCATACACGTGTGAGCTGAGGCGAAAGCCGATGCGTTTGATCTGCTACGGTGAGTATACACAAGAGAGCCAATGTGTATAACGTATGTTGCCACGGTGAGTATACACAAGAGAGCCAAAAGAACGAATGTGAGGCGAAGCTTACCCAGACACCCTAATCAAGAACGAATGTTTAATGTGATTCTAGCTAAACACAAGAAAGAGCTTGAATCAAAAGAATGATCATGAAAGAATGTCTTAAGTTATTCTAGCTAAAGCCAACAAAGAGTGTCTAAAGTTATTCTAGCTAAAGCCAACAAAGAGCTCGAGTCAAAAGAATGTTTCTGACGAATGACATTGGATGAATACTCAAGTCCAATGTTTAACGTCATGAGTTGAAGTAAAGAATGAAGAAGACAAACTTCTAAAGAACTAACAAAGAATCATTGAAGATCTTGATTGATGTATGTGTGTTGTTACTTGTATCTTATATATGAAGTATGCTTGGTCCTTTTATACTAATGTTATTATGCATGCACAATGTGATTTCTAGGAAACGAATATGCTTATGTGCTACTATGTGTTTAGTATGGCTTGCTTGCGAGTACAAGTAGGTACTCACCCTTGCCCTATTGAGCCTCAGATAATGCTAGAGTTGGAGTGGAAGGGGGGCCGAGCTTGACGTTGATTCAGTACACCCATGATGTCAAGTTTATGATTTTGTTTTAGAATTCAAGTTTCAAAATTGTTAAGTTATTTCCGCTGCAAAAGTTATGTTTTTAGCCAACGAATGCTATGTATTGTTTTTAATGCTCCATTCTACCATTCAAGTCCAATTATGGTGTTACTCTAGCATCATACTGGCAGGATATAGATGGGTGCGTTCGCCCCATAAAATTCAAAATAAATAAATAATATATATGTATTATTTATGATAATTTAGGAATTCGCCCCTAACCCCCAAAATAATCTCATATATATAGTTATGCCCCCTCCTCCCGAACTTTTGAATCCTCGGTCGGCATATGCACATATACATATCAATGCCACAAGTTCGACGGTATACAATCCATTCATAATTAGTAGCTACATCTATTATCTCTTTGAGAATATATATTATCCGAATATGATAAACCCTAATGCAATACGAATATTCCGATCCACCGTCCACGACCCTATGGATGATGGGAGATAAACATCGATGAGTTTGAGCAACTGAACAGTACGAAATCATGCATGCTTTTCACGGGGCATGCAGACAACTCGAGGTCCACGAGGTCTCTATTATCAACACTACATACATATGCCTAAGTTCTTTTCATTCCTTCAATCTGATCATCGATCGAGCTAATTAATTCTAAGGGTACCCTTAATTAATGTAAACATTATAAATTAGATCCCTTAAGAGTCTCATTTTTACATGCAAGGTCCGACTACGAGTGTAACATTCAGTGGCGAAGAGAGGTGTGGTTCAGTGGTGCACTGAACCTCACTCAATTTTTTCCAACTACTATGGTATATAGGAATATAGGAGTAATTATTTATCTTTAAGTCTAATTTATACTTGATATTTTACCCACTAAACCATTTAATAGAATGAATAAAGTATTGTGAATATGTGATTCATTGATTGGCTAAGGAACGGTGGAATTACTGGTACTCCTAAATTGTGATTCATTTTTTTTTTATTTTTATTTTTTTCAAGTTTTTTTGTTTCTTTCTTTAAATTGTGATTTCATGATATATATATATATATATATATATATATATATATATATATATATATATATATATATATATATATATATAGTTGTTGAGTACAATAGAAATCACTTCGACACGTAAAATAAGGAGATTATAATTATAACATTATACCCCCTCCGTCCCGAATTCAACTTCTCCCGCGAGCCCAATCAAAAGTTTTAAGAAAATAGTGAATAAAGTAGGAAGGATAGTTAAAAAGTAGAAAAGATATTAAATGAAGTAGGAAAAAATAAAGTATGAGAGGAAGTGAATAAAGTAGCAGATAGATTTCCATTTAAATGATGAAAAGTTATTGGGACGTCCCAAAATGGAATGCGGGAAGTTGAATTCGGAACGGAAGGAGTATATATTACGTGTATGTGGCGTTAGTGGATGATATAAAGTTATAGAATTATAAGTTATAACACTTTGATTGAATTACATTATCAGTGAAAAATATAAATTATAGTATAATATTCGCAAAATTGCGAAAAAAATAAAGTAGACAACTCCAATGGAACATCTAAAATGGCCAATTATTTTTGTCTAAATATTTTTGAGAAATTGATAGTTATGTTTAGACCCCAGTAAAAATTAGTCCTAGATTCGCCACTGACAACATTATAAATTACTAGATCCCTTAAGGCCAAGGGAAGTTTTACTGTTTAAATGAAGAGAAAATAGTAAAATGAATAATAAATAGATATCGTATGGAGAAAGTTGTAAGTATGATTTTATTATATTGTACTTCCTCCGTCCCGTCCGATGTTTCCCATTTTGACTTTTTACAGTCAACCGTCTCCAACTTTGACTACGAATTAAACTTAAACCACAAATGTAAATTTTTTAATAAAATTATATTATGAAACTTCACTCCCTAAAGTTTCATAATATAATTTAATTGAACATTTTACATTTTTCGTTGAAGATTGATTCATAGTCAAATTTGAAAATAGTTAACCGAGAAAAGTCAAAATGAAAAATATCGGACGGGACGGAGGAAGTAACTGGTAACATGGGAATCACTGGAAGAAGGAAGGATGAGAATATCAAATGTTGTGTATGGCATGGTGTGGCTAGTGCGTAGTTCGATTTGAAAGAGGACAGACATATAGTACGGACTAATAAACCAGTAAACCACACGTACAGAAAGTATGAACCGTCAAATATTTTAAAATAAAGAAATGTAGATAGATTAAATGTTATCCGAGTACAATTTTGTAAAACATGTGTCAATGCATAGCTAAACTGCGGAATTGACCATTCCATTTAACCATTATAAAATAAAAGTCCAGTTTTTGGTGGTTTAAGTACTTCCATACATAGACAGACGTTCCCGGATGCGTAAATCATAATAATGGGATTAGTGATGGTACGCGAGCCGCGTGGACCATAGTAAATTCGATTTGAGGTCGTCTCGGTCGATTAAATATTTGAGGTCGAGTCTTATTGAAAGTTAATACTAATTCTATAATACAGTACATCACCTCACCCTCGTAGTTGAATAGGTTTACAGTTCGAGCTCGAGTAATGATATACTCGGAATGATACATTATTTAACTCAATATTAACATATTGAAAATTCTATCATTGGAAGTACAATGATAATGTAAAAGTATACGACATACTTACCAATTAACACTATAACTGTCTTGAGGCCAGCAGGGATTACAACAACATTTTAATGAATGATAAGTTGGGTATTTTTGTCCATTATTATATCAAAACTATTATAGGAGATCGTATATACTTATTTTAGGGCTTATATGTATTGTTACCGAAAACATCGATGTTCATAACTCAACACCCTAAGTTTTTAGTAATGACCCCGGTGTTCGTGGGTCTTTCCGTCTTCATCTTTATTGGATAGGGTCTCACATGAGACTTACTCATATTATATTATTTTTTTAAAGTTGTCCAATATAATTATATTGTTATTATATACTGCCCTCGCCCTGCTATTCTAGTCTAACTTTCCGTTTATAGTTGCCATTTAATACTGTTTTATACAAAATATAGTAAAAGAGCAATATTCACATACCACTATTCTTCTTTTTCAATTATGGAAGAATATATGGTTGTGCACTTTCTATTTCTTAAAGTAATTTTGTCACTGGGACATCAATGTTGAGTCAACAATGTTTGTAGCTCGACGCTCGACTTAACAGCGGGAACAAAACTATCATAATTTAGTACAACAATAAATATCAACGAAAGTAAAATAAAATTCAAACACATATATGGTTTTTCTAGCATGTGTGTGTGTGTATGTATATATATAAAGATACCTCACCGAGTCTTAGGCAAAATAAAAATACCCACTATCAAATAAATAAGATTTACAAAAACTAGATTCAAACTCCAAATATTGGAAACTTGAACTGCGACGAATCTATTACTGTTGTCTAAGCTACCGAGATCACACATCCGATGCAACAGTAATATCAAAGTCTAGGTAAAACTTGTCGGTTACAATTGTATGTTGAATTCTTAAAAGTAGCTTGACGGCTCTAGTCATATGCAAATTATAGCCCATAAGTCTTGATGATCTGTCCAAATCAACCCAAGTCTCTCAATTTTCATGTCTCAAAACCCTGGCTCGAAGAATCATCTTTAAGAATCCAACTACGATCATCTTTATAACATGTTACTACAATAAATAAAATCAACTAAAAAGTGGAACAATGTTAGATTAATGACGGAAGAGTGAATATATAAAAAAAAAAAAAAAAAGAGTAGATTAAAGTGCAAAACATAGCAGATCATTGTTGGCTTAACACTGTCAGTAGAACTGTAGAACAATGTTTTTGTGGCTCCACACTACATGTTAACCTGTACTTTCAAATTCCTTATTATTTATGTTTCTATCTTTCATATTTATTCCATTTGTTAGAGTTTATTTCTCATCAACAAAGAATAAACTATTAGATGTTTTAAAATTCGTGCCGAAAAAAGTGAAACTAAAATAGCTGAACGGGGGAGTATATAATTGCATGACAGTTTAACTTTCAACTTCAATTGACCGGATTAAAATTACTAGACAAATAGGATATTAACGGTAACTCAATTATTTTAGAATTGCATCGCAAACACTATGTACATGAATGGAATGGAAATGAAATGGTGTTTGGATTGAAGGGAAGAAATTGATAGTGGGAAGAAGAAATGTGTGGGTGGGGGGCTATTTGGGGACAATCTGTCGGGTCGGTTCGATCGGCCCATTGTTCCAACCAGTCGCTGATTCTATCCCAACCCTCCTTTTTATCCATTGCATTTAACCTTCCCCAACCAACGGAAATATTCTTTTTAGAAGAATAGAATATTTGAGCTTTCTAGAATTTTGTAGTAATATCATACAAGATCATTCATTCAATTATTTACAAGTCATTGCATATAGGTGAACTCAGAATCTACTGCCTAAATTTTGGCTACTGTAGCATTAAAAGTTAGGAAAGTACGACATGGTCTAGTAGACTCTAGATTGCTTCTTGAATAATTGACACTGAATCAATGTCAAATAGTTCATCCTAAAGAGCGGTTCAAGTATTGATCTTGTTCCATGGATAATTTCACACCCACAATACTTTTTGCAGAGTCGTCAAATAGTGGTGTGCATGGAACTATAATGGAAGACACAACCAGAGTAAACCTCCATGACCAGGTGGAGGGAGTACTTAGATACAAAATTTTATCATCGTATATAAGCTTCAAAAAATGAAAACGATACATTTTTAATGGACATGGTTGTGGAGTATAATAATATGAAAGAATCATGTACCATATTGGTCCGAATGGAAGAACTCCCTCCGTACCTGAACAATGTCATATATTCCATCCCGCTATAAATGTCATGTTTCATTATTTAACAACATTTTATCCCCTCAAACTTACTTTATTTACATAAAAACTCATTACTTAGTCTGTTTAATTTAAACTAACTAAACACTCATATAATAACATTAACATTTAACACTACGAATGCAATTGCAAAACAACAAAGCTCCAAATCAAGTTTTATTACCATCTTTCGCATTTCTCATTAATCTTCGTGCTCAGGATGGAACGTGACATTTGTTATGGGACGGACCGACGAAGTAAGTAACATTCTATTTCCATTTTATACAACTTCCGTCCCAATAAGAACTTACCGCATTCCGTTTTTGTTTCATCTTAATTTCAACTATCAATTATTAAACATATATCTTTTTAACTTTATCTAATGTCACTTATAATTTATTCAATCTTCATCTTACTTTAATAATTAGAACTTACACTTTAAATTATTCTAATTATTAAAGTTGTTTGATAAACGATTAAAATCATAAAAATTAGGTTAAAATAGATGTTTTAAAATGTTTTTAACGAGGTCCCGGTGATTTAGATCAATTGCCAAACAAACACATCCCAATGTTAAAAACCAATCGGTACCCATACCCATGAGAATTTACCCTGTCACCATTTTTTTTTATGTATGTAAAAATGAATATAATAATAATAATAATAAAAAGAATGAAATAGAATAGTATCTTCCTCATCTTTTTGTCCCTTTAATTCCCCTTCTCTTCCTCTACTTGTTGTTGCCCATTGTTTATAATTTCTCCTCACCATCACTCAGATACCTCTCTATCTCTGTCACTCCTCTTATAAAACAATAGAAAAATAAAAAAACTGTAAACTGTTTGTTTCTTCATCTTCCCTATCCACTAATTCCATCACCTGAGTATAGTATCCCTATTCCCTTGTTCTTCCAGACAGCCCACTTTGAAAATTTCCAACCTTTCTCCCAAATTCCATTCACCTCACTTTCCTCGGTTCACATACCTTTTCTTCTTCTTCTTCTTCTTCTTCTTCTTCAACTTCTTTCTTCTCTTCTCATCTAGTGTCGGCCAATTCCTTTCTTCATTTTGTCTTCAAATCTACTTACTACTCACTACCTATCCGGATAAACATAATATCTGTGTTAGTAGTATCCATGTTTAGTTGTTATCCATCCAGACCACCATTCAGACCAAAGCCAAGTTGCAGCTAGCTAACAGACGAAACATTAGACCGATGACTTTCTGCACCTGCACTAGCAGTAACTAGCCAAGCTCCCCACTGTAGTAGCCTGCCTCTGTGTCTCATTGTGTAAATGCATTTATTCAACTTCTTTTTTAGTAGGTGAAACAAAGACTCTCTCTATCTCTTCCATACAACCCCCTTTATTCAATCAATCAATCAATCAATCTACCACCTAATTCTTCTTCTTCTTCCAATCCCTCACTACAAAGAAACAATCAAAGAACACAAAAACCCCTCTTTTCTTCTCCGTTCTTTCACCTCCATCTTAATTCTCCAGTCAAATCAATTTTTCTACCAGTACAGTACTTGCTCGTACTAGTACTACCTCCTTTCCTATATAGCACCAGCTAGATTCCATTCTTCTCAATTCAGCTTCCAATTCCCTTTAAATCTCGTCCAATTCATAAAAACTGAGCCTTTAATTAAGAAAAACAGAGTCTTTACTTCTTCTCACTCGAATTTACAATTCCCTTTCAATCTTGTCCAGTTCAGAAAAACTCAGTCTTCAATTGTTAAAAGCAGAGTCTTTAATTGCGAAAAACAGAGTCTTTAACTGTTAGTAGCAACAGTACACTACAAGATCTTGCTGATTCATGCTCTGGATTAGAAATTAGAAATGGCTGGTTATGACCAACAACCACAAGGAGCAGTAGGAAACAACAGCAACGCTTCCTCATCTAGGTACCTTCATCACCAGCTCCTAATGACTCCAACAGATCTCCATCTCCAGCAAATCGCCCACCACAAAAACCCCGAATCCAACAACTCCCCTGATTCAAACTCCCCACCGGAAACAGCCGCCACCACCAGCTCCGGTGGGACTCCGTCCGGTAACCGCCGCCCGAGGGGCCGCCCTGCCGGGTCCAAGAACAAGCCGAAGCCCCCGATTATAGTAACCCGGGACAGTCCGAACGCGTTCCGGTCTCACGTACTAGAGGTTTCATCAGGGAGTGATATAGTCGAGAGCGTGTCGGTGTACGCGCGGCGGAGGGGGAGAGGTGTGTGTATTTTGAGTGGGAGTGGCACCGTTGCGAATGTGACTATCCGGCAGCCGGCTGCGCCGGCGGGGAGTGTGGTGACTCTGCACGGGCGGTTTGAGATTTTGAGTTTGTCAGGGACGGTGTTGCCGCCTCCGGCGCCGCCGGGGGCGGGGGGGTTGTCGATATTTTTGTCGGGAGGGCAGGGGCAGGTGGTGGGTGGGAGTGTGGTGGGGCCGCTGGTGGCGTCGGGGGTGGTGGTTTTGATGGCGGCTTCGTTTGCGAATGCGGTGTTCGAGAGGCTGCCGTTGGAGGACGAGGAGCAGCAGGGGACGAGTGGGGGTGCGATTGTGGCGGTTACACCGCCTCCGGTGCAGGCAGCGGCAGCTCAGCCTTCGGCTTCGCAGTCCTCGAGTGTGACAGCGGGGGGTGGTGGGGGTGGGCATGTGAGTGAGGGGGGGAATGGGGGTTCGTTTGGGGCGGGTGGTGGGGGTTATGAGTTTTCGGCGGAGTTGTTCGGATGGGGGAGTGGTGGTTCGGGTGCTAGGCCACAGTTTTAGTTTCGGAAAACTACATTTAAGTGATGTTTTTTAGCGGGATTTGGGAGTTGTTTTGTCCAAATTGTGTGTTCTTTTAACGACTTTAGGTTCATTTTCTTGATCACTTGTGATTTTTGTAAGATTATGTTGTTAGAAGCTCTGGCATTGCAATTGAAATTAAGATGAAGAAGATGTGGATTGGGGGAAGATGGCATTGAAGAGATGAGGATCAAAATGCAGTAGTGGATGATGGGTTGATTTTGAAGGTCAAATTTGTAGTCTATATGACTTTTTGTTGATTATCATTCCACATTTTGGTGTTGGAATTTAATGAATTTGCTGCCCATGGCTTGTTTTGTTCAGGGGCGTTGTATCAAAATAACATGTCAAATTGTAATAAGAGTCGTATTCTTCTGAATCTTAAGTAAATCACGGTTCTACGTTTTAAGTGACTGACATACACATTTAATTTTACAATAAACACAATATTTAGAAAAATCTATGACCAAACATTTTGTTGGCAATGTATTGCACTTTGCATCAACATAGTGTGACTCCTTCATGAACTCTTTAGTTGATTGATTGCTTAATAAATCAGTAGAGTAGGAGGTAAATGGATTCAAAGTTTCAAACAATGGAGATTGGCGCCCAATATTCCGTACTTCAAACTAATACTTATTTAATAGAATGCCGCCTATTCTTGGTTATACTCAACTTAAAATATTCTTAGTTATACTGAACATAAGATATTCATAATTCTACTAGATACTGGACTTATACGACATCCATGATCCATAATATTATGATACCTAATATTATGATTGAAGTACTGTAACGCCTCAAAGTTTCAAGTCAAGTTCAAACAGTTTAAAGTGATCGAGAACGTTACTCATACCAATAAGGTGCACCTTTCTTTTTGGGAATTCATATATAAGAACTCGCTCTGGAGCAATCTTAGGATGAAATGACTAACCTAAGTTTTCCTGCATGAGTGACAAAGTGCAGAAAGGACTTGTGTTGACAATTAGCTAAGATATCCTCTTGAGAATGCTTCTACGAAGAATCGCAGCCCAAAGTTTAGTGGTCCAGGTCGTTACAAGTATACAGCTCCGTCTTATAGAATTTAATATCTTTAATTATTAATCCGTAAAATATGGGTATTGTTATTATAACACAACATAATATATGTAGATGTGGAATTGGTTAGTTCAATTGATTAATTTTAAATTTCCTAAGAAGAATACAAGTTATCCATCCATCCATCCATATATTATGTAAATTAGAATGGTCTAAATCTCACCAGATTCATTCAGTCCTACGTTGAATTTTGTAGAATTAGTTGTATTTTAGCAAGTATATATTTCATTGTTAATTTTGGTATATTGACTATATATATAGGTTTTTTTAAATCTCATATAACTTTATTTACAAAAATCCAAAAAAATGTTTTGAACATATATTTGAATTCGCCGTGACAAGACGAATCCATAGACACCAATCTTGAATAGTATTATTTAAATAAATCCTTTTATTCATTAAAATAAAATATAAATTTATTAAATAAGATAAAATGAATTAATAAAAATTTAAAAATAGAGTATTCAACTAATGTTTAACGTAAGGCTAATGTTTTAGCGCTCAGATTATCAGTTAGGTGTTCTTATATAATATAATATAGGGCAAATTTCTTATGGTACCCCTTAAATTCAGTCTAATAACAAATTCAACCCTTCTATTCGAACAATAACAGTTACATCCAAAAATTGAACTGAGCAATTTTCGATATTACAAATGGGTCCAAAAGTCAAACTTGATGGTGACATGGCATTGCTTTTTGCTGATGTGTCGACCAAAGTTGGTAATAATAACGAAAATGCCATTGAATATTTTGATTTTTGAGTTTCTTTAATTTTGTTTCCCTATTTTCTTTTCTTTTCCCTTTTCTTTTCTCCTCCTTTATTTGGTGACACAGGCTGTTGGATGTGTCTGTAATTAGCTATCACAAATCCAGGGACTTATTTGTAATTGATTTAAATCAATTTCCAAGTGGACTTATTTGTAATTTAGCTTAGATTTTGTTTAGTCAATTTAGATAAATTTCAGTTAATTTCAGGTAATCAGTCAATTAATCTATTTTCCAACTGTTTCTCTGTATGCTGAAGAATGCACTAGGTCCCTTTATTGACTTCAAATAAATGCAACAGGTCTCTGTATTGATTGAATGCATATCACAAATACAAACCAGAAACTACCAATGTATGAAGGTCAAAGGTCAATTATACATATTCCAAGAGTCAGATTCAATTCTTCCATTGTTTTCATGTCCATATCCATGCATTCATCTTTATAATTTACCTATAAATACAAACCATCAAGAAGCGACAAGCAAGAAACAACAAGTAGCAATGGAAATTAAGGGCTATCAAAGAAAGATTCGTCCATCATCTCATGTGGGGATCGGGTAATTTGCTATACTCTTATTGTATGATGAGTCACATAATAAGACTAACATATTTGAATGCATGGAAACATACATAATGACGAACATGGAAACTATTTGAACAACCCTACTATTGCTAAAAAACTAGCAACTTCACGAAGAGAAATGAACACCAATGATCAAGCAGTTGGACCACGTATGAGGGGTTCCAACATTGCTTCAAGGCTCATTCACATTGAGTGTGGCCACTCTGACAAGCTTCGTCCGAGAGGTTCTGTACTCACGACTTCCATGACTGTCTTGGATACTCAACTGGCCATGACATATTATGGTGAAAGGTGGCATAATGCATTTCTTTAAGAGGCTGCTAAGCATGTGGATGAGCTCATCAAATTAGGTTCATATATTTGATGT
The DNA here is from genome assembly GCA_026545765.1 of Plantago major. Lineage (NCBI taxonomy): Eukaryota > Viridiplantae > Streptophyta > Magnoliopsida > Lamiales > Plantaginaceae > Plantago > Plantago major. The sequence goes on along the minus strand of CM048843.1, from coordinate 1,391,459 downwards.
AATTGCTCTTTGTTCTCCCATAATTGGCTTTCAGTTCTTCTGTTTAATGGTTATTTTGTTAATGCATTTCTATTGCTCTCTCCACCAACAATAACAACAAGAGACAACATTAACAATGGTTTTTCACCATTTAATCATCTTCATTTCATTGTAAACAGAAGCAAATTACATGGTGATTTGATCACAAGTTTTTACAATACACTCCACAAAAGAGATAATTGTGATCACTCGACAAAAATACATTAAACTGAAATTAAAATAACTAATTACTACTAGTACTTCATTATCATCCAAGCCACAAATATGGCTATTTAGTAAGGGTCCGAGCGGGAATTTGGGGATAAAATTTCCCTCCAATTCCCACAGACGATTTAGAGGGACATAATTTAGTTCAATCAATTACATAAAAGTTTATGAGGAAATTATTTTTAGTGCATGTATTTTTGGACTTTTATTAGCAAAAATTACCTGAAAATCAATTACAAATAGCTCCTTATATTTGTGGAAGCTAATTACAGATAGATCCATGTGTTATTTTTATTTTACTTTAATTAATGTAAGAAATTTTAATTTGTTTTAACTTTTATTTTAAGGGGAGAGAAAATTAAATCCACATGGCATGAGAGAGAAGTGTTTTTCAATTTTGGTCAACTACAGGGGGCCATCTGTTATTGTTCGAATAGAAGGGACCAATTTGTAAAGGGGGTCAATTTAAGGGGTACCAAATGTAATTTTCTCTATAATATAATATATAAAGTTGATGGGCTAAATCCGCCAGATTCATTCAAATTCCAGCCATCCTATGTGAAATTTTCATACGGTTGAGCAGAGTCCGAATAAGGTAACATGTAGTAATTGAAAGGTATTGTTCTTTGGTGATTAAATCTTTTAAATCGACAAATTTTAGTTTTGCCCTTTTGTTTCACTTTTCAAAGAAATTTAGATATTTGATGGATAATAGATTTTGCCAAGTTAAACGTAAGGGTAACGTTTTAGCACATTGATTATCAGTTGGGTGTTCTTATGATGATGTTGGTTTGGTATATTTATATTATCCACACCAAGATCGTTAGGGGGGGGGGGGGGGGCACATACCACCTCAGGGGTTGTCTCGATGAATTTATTTTGTCCTCCCATGTCTATATATTATTAAACGTAAAATATATCGTGACATCGCCACGAGAATTTGGTGGAATTAGTTGCATTTTCAGCCAACATATCTTGCACCTTTTTTTTTTTTTTGGCTGCATATATAGTTTTATAAAATCTCATATAAATTTATATACAAAACTCCGAAAAAATAATATGAACATATATTTGAATTCACCATGCCAAGACGAATTCATCTAAATCTTTTCGACTTTATCACTCGCATGTTTTCATAAAGTCTGCTAACAACAATATTATCTACTATAATGGTGCACTTAAATACAACTCTACACATATTCTTCTCAAGTTTTTTTTAATAATTTGATATGGATCAAGATAAATTTGATGCTTCTATTTTTTACAATATGCTCTACCCGATGAGGTTGGAGTGATTGCAAAATATTATTATGGACATATTTGACTTGGATACGGGAGGAATACCCTTTATTTGTGATTCCTAGTTGGCAGAGGTAAATGCGAAAAAATTTGCGGAGTCAAAGTTTGCACTTTACACTGCACGACTGAGATAAGGAAGAATAACGTACCCTGCACGTGTTCGTTCTTTATACAAGTGAGTAAGTTAATGATGTATATGAGCTTTAACTATAATTTAAATATCTATAGTGATCTCTCACTATTAAAAAGAAAATATGGCAGCACTATATATATACTACTACATTATTACATAATGCTTTTTTTATAAACTAAAAAGGAAAACTAAAAATTCATACTTGATTAATCCATCGACAATTAGCTAGGAACTCCGATCCAACCACTGGCCAAACGAATTTATAAAGCTTGATTGGCACAGTTTACTAAAATGTTTTTTACAGTCAAATGTTTACGACCTAAAATATAAATTTGGATACTAATAAACATAACAACAACTATCCATTTGCAATATTAAACCTACCTATATACAAATCATTTACTCATTTATCTCCATCTTCATGCACGGTATTGATTACTATTTGTAATAATAAAGAAAATTCAATTTGCCGTATTTTTTTTCTGATTTTTCTTTTACGTTTCAATTGGTGTTTCTCCAATTATTGATGATGGTCCAAGCATAAAAGAAGTAGAAAAATACTAAATAATATACTTATTTAAGTCATAGTTATCATGAGAATAAGTTTGAGTGTACAGCTCCTACAAAATTAAAACATTTCGATATTGATGTTGATGAAGTGGGTTATATACTCTAAGGACAATACTAAGCTAATCCAAGCTTACATGAATGAAACTCATACATTCTTATATAATTTAACATGAGTGAACGTTTAAAGTTGTGTTAATTTGTATTCTAGGGTGAAGTTTGATAATGAAGCTTAATTATATTTTATACCTCACATGTGTATGATTTACTGTTGAATATGCATTTTCTTAATGGGCATAAATCCAGTTAGGAGGACCTTTGGATCTATGCTTGACATAGCCCCTTCAACTAATCTTCTAAGAATGTTTTATGAATCGTGTACTAGACCTGCTTTTTTCAGTTCCAGGAGATAGAAGAGATATACATGAGCTAATTGGTGGTGTGTTTGATCTTTACATTTCTATCGGTAACATTTTACACGTAATGACATTCAATTTCCTTTTCTTTATGTATAAGATTCGATCGATACGATGAGGTATAAGGGTTCTCTTCTCTACAGTCTCTGGCTGGAACGACTGGTTCTATCCAACCCGAATTCAACCCCGTTCGAAATAATGATGTTCAGGTCTAGTCTGGCATATACTCGAACCCGTTCCATACATTTGTTACAAGACCCAAGCGCAACATTTTATGATTAAGTTAGCAAAACTTACATTTTTCTCTGGCGCGGGTGGGGTGGGGGGGGGGGGGGGGGTGGAAAAAACAACCGTAACATGTGAAATTAAGTTTGTATAATTTTTTTTTGTTTGTCTGGTGGGATGACCACATAACACCGCGGGGGTTGTTGGGAACAACCCTGTTGATTTTGTTGTATACTTTTGTATTTTATTTTGGTTTCGTTTGAGGGATAGATTTTTTTTAAAAAAAAAACACATGTATCTATTACTAATTAACAGGTCGGGTACGGTAGGACCCTATTTTTACATTTTCTATAGTTAACATAAATAAACACTCAATGATATAATATTGGATGAAGGACTACCGACCGACACCACGATCAACGTTGTTCACATAAATTTGACTACCTTATTTTCTCGATTAATTTATTTTATCATCCCCTTTGTACTTATTAATAAAAGTAAATTATACCGTGTCATCTCCACGGGTTAGTACTAGTAATATAGTATTTACTAAAATGATAAAAAAAAAATTAAGTGTACAACACCAACAGAATGTCCAAAATAGAAAATACACGGTTTATATGGAACATAGATATTATGCAATAAAACGGTAGCGCCCTAAAATTTCAAAAGAATTTAAAGCAGTTGAAAACGTTACTCATAAACAATGTGCATTTTTCTTTTAAAGAATTCAATAAAACTCTCAGCTTACTACTAAAAATTACTATTCATCCGTTAAAATGTTTCGGGGTATTTGTTTTGTATATTTTACAGTAACAAATTTAACTCAGTTTTTTTCACTAAACAATCATTATTATCTTTCTACCCTACTATTACTTCTTCTTTACTTTTTAAATCAAACTAACAATTCCAAACCAATCAAACAACATTTAAACCAATCAAATAACCTTAAAAAATATCAAACACATCACTTCATTCTTACACCCATCACTTTATTATTACACACCATATATAACAACCCTATAAGTTTTTAACTTTATTCCAAACACCATTTGTTATAAATCAACTTTAACTCAGTTACTATTCATCAACTTAAAAAAAAAAAGTAACTCAAATTTTTAACTCTATACCAAACAACCCGTCTATTGTTACGAAGCATCTTAGAATCAGTGATGCGTTGGTATACTAGAGATAATTAACCGCACCGATGGAAAGTATCGGGCCTCGGCCCACTGGACGTTAAAAGCAATTCTTTAATATTCCCAAATCTAATTATTAAGGTAGATTTTAGTTTTTTTTTTCCATTGGCGGGGGTTTACAATCTTTACCTACTCAGAGCCTAGCTAGCTGATTGCCCAGGTACAAGGGAAGTACTTTATTCTGTTTTTTACAAGCTTTACCATTTAACTTTGTCAAAATTTTAAGTAAATATAATAAAAAAAGAAGTAGATAGTAAAAAGTAAGAGATATAATATAAAAAGTAATAAAGAGAATGTATAAAGTAGTATAAAAGAGAGTGTTTAAAAATTAATAAGTGAAGATAGTCGGTTTAAAAAATTGAAAACGTTAACTTGTAAAAAAAGGCTCGAAATGGTAAATAGTAAAGCTTGTAAAAAAATGGAATAACTACTAATATCAATCAACTTTCCAAGAGTTGATTTTCCAAATCTCTTTAAATTGCAACAATTATTGCATTTTGGATAAACAATGTAGATGCAAAGGGTTTAACTTTATACAAGTTGACTTGACGGTTAACACAAGTAAAAGAACTGATTTTTGGTGTGTCTTGTGTGAGGTTATGTGTCACGTTATGGGGTGATTTATCTTATTTGATTAAAAAACAATTATAATATGTTATTTAATATGTTTGAAGGGTGTCAATAAAGTAATTAATTTTAAATATATATATGTTTTTCCGAAATAAACTAGTAATAAATTGATCAACTGTAAACCAGCTTATAAACTATCCATTCATCTTATAAACTACTTATTCACATTTGTTTGCCAAAACTACAATTGAGGTCATACACCACAATAATCTGTCCAAGTGACCAGACAGGCATTCGTACCATGCCCATGGTAGCTGACAGACTACCACTAGACTATAGAAGGGAAATTCTAGACTAATCTAACTCTAGATTTCCATTTATGTCATTTCGTAAAACACAAATATCAAAACCCTAAGTATATAACATCCTTACTACTCGATCAGTTTATAAGAGTCCAAATCACTTTTCTCTATAACATACAGTTAGTGCTGTCATGCGAGTCGAGCCTTACCGAGGGCTCGGCTCGGTAAGGCTCGACTCGGCTCGGTTCGATAAGCTATTTCGAGTCGAGCCCGACTTCATGTTATTTGAATTGTTTCATTTCTACCGATAAAGTTTCGGTAAGTAATTTTTTTAATAAATTTATATTTTGTATACATATTTTTAATATTTTTATAGATAAAGCTCGTTAAAGCTCGATATGGCTCGTTAAAGCTCGTAATTTTTCGAGTTCGAGCCGAGCTCGAGCTCGTTACATGTTACTCGAGCTCGAGCCCGTTTTGTTAACGAGCCGAGCTCGGGCTCGGCTCGTTTGAGCTCGAGCTCGAGTCGAGTATCACAATACTCGGCTCGTTTAACAGCCCTACATACAGTGTACACCATTAACATTCATAAAATTGCATGGCGTTGGATGCAATTTCATTCCGCAGAGAGACGTCGATTGAAATTCAGGAATACAATATGTTGACTATTAAGATGAAAATATGCGAATTTGAAAATTTAAGTTATTCCGTACCCTCTCGAGTCTTGACCACGCACCCCTCTCTACATCCAAGACCCTAACCTTGTGACAAGTGTTTGCAAACCAGCAAGAGAATCAAAGTAAAAGCAAGCTGGTGCATCTAGATATTGAAAGCAAACATGTAGAGGCAGGCTTCAAGAGCAAGCAAGGTTCATCTACTCTTAGCTACTCCATGACCATTGATTCATGAATATGGCAAAATTAGAGGTCAAAACAAAATAAAGCAATGGAATGAGCGGCCCAATGAATATTTCCAAATAAGGCAAAAAAGACTGAGACCATTATACCCTACAAACGAAATTACAAAAAGCTGTTGCCAAATTTTGTACGTCAACACTATCTTTGGGACTTGAAAAAGTTAAAGGCTTAAACTATTCTATTCCATTATACTATAGACTATATTATTTCTATAACATGAATCCCATTTCAAGAGAGTGCTTTTGGAACTCGTCCGTTCTTTGCTTTGCTCCCCCTCTTTCTTCCCGTTTTTGTCTCCACATACACACACAACCTTTCAAATTATGCCTCATTTCTCTATTCTGCTTCTTTCTTGTCTCTCTATCTTTCTTTATAGTTTATACATGGATTTTATTATTTTACTAATATAAGTGTGACATATAAGTTGTATATAGTATGCACTTAAGTACAAAGTGTGAGTTGGGTGATACTATTCCTTGCGTAACCGTTCATTCCTGCTCATATTAAACCCGTTACATCCCCAGTCAAGTTGATTTTTTGGTGGGTACGTTTATTCATAAACTTGTTCATTTGTCACTAGTATGCGTATGTAACTATTACTTTAGCCACACCCAAAATAAATGTTATGCCCATATATTTGTATTTTTTTTTGCAAAACATCACTAGTTAAACTTTAATTATAACAACATAATAGTACAAATGATATTTCAAGATGTGTCTAAAGCCTAATTAGTCACATGCCATTTTTAATACTGACTCTTACGCGTACCGATAAATTCTCATGTAAATAAACTATCATAATATTATTCCAAATTAAACATTATTAATTTTAAAATTCTTATAAATGAATTTATGAAAACAGACGTACAACTATTATTTGGGTAAGTATCATGCTCCAAGTCTTAAAACTTGGGATCACATACCTGTACAAACAGATCAACTTACATGTGATATATATAGAGAAGATGAGTTATAATTTTAATAAGTTGAATAGAGGCAAATAAATTGGGTGAAATAGATCGAATAAAGTCATGGCTACTTGTTAATTGTCGTCTGCGTTGGTTGAAATCAAGTTACAGAAAAAGGTCTGAAAGGAAGCGACCTCGTGCTCGATGAACAAAAACTGTGACTTTCTGGGGAAAGTAAGAACAATCGTCTCTACTCTCAAACTCCAGGACCACTCAACCCACTCGTGATTCTTGCATTGTGCGACTATTATTACACCTGTTACATTTTTTTATTTTTTTCTTTACATTTTCAACTCCCGTCGAATGTGAATTTGTATGCTAGTGTATTATAACTTTGTATAATGTTTCGTAAGTTTGTAATGATCGATAAATTAATCATAATGTGATTGTAAAATGATTTCATGCATGTTGGAGTGACAATATATGATTAGCTCGCTAGTCCTATTCTTGATCGTTCTCTTGGGTTTACTCTATGATGCTCGAGCATGTTGTATTGTTTCGTATAATTGGTGTATAATGCAACATATGATACAAATTTGATAAAAAAAATAAGGTATCATACTGTAGTGCTACATGATGTTATAACATACTAGCAAAAAATGATTCTCGTGTGTATATATAGATAGTACTTTCTCCGTCTTAAGTTTTCCATATGGATTTCTTTATCAACAACGTAAGAAAATTAGGATGATTGAATATTATTCAAATGGAAAATATAACAAAGATTGAACAAAAAATGATAGTGGGTTCATGAAGTAGAAAGTCAAGTATTATTAAAATGATGAAAAAGTATACTGCGAGAGTATTCGTAGAGTGGGGGCATAGAGCTCAATTGATGATGGAAATTGAATGTTTTGTTCGGGACAACAACAATGGCAAAACGAAAAAATGGATGGAGTAAGTATAAACATAGAGCTGTTGAAGAAGATCAGGCACCACATATGGTAATGAGATGAACACGTAGAAGTAGTGGAGCTCAATTATTTGATTTTGAGTCCCAGACAACCGTAGAATTGTAGTCCAGGAGTAGTTTCTATCGGATAAGAATCGGCACACATTTCTATTTAAAGATATTTCCCTGCTTAATATGGCCTAGTAATTATGTTGATGATGATGCCCAATCGTTCTTGATGATGATGCATAGGTTTCAATGCCAGCATTTTTCACTGCAAAATACACTCATCTCCTGCTCTGTTTCACATGTAACATTTGCATTCTGTCTCACCCATTTGCCTCTTTATGGCCATTATATCCAGCACAAATGGGGTATGAATCCTGTATTTCAAAGTATATTGACACAAAGGAGGACATTACCAACTTAACTAGCACCGTTTGTACCGGCAATAGTCTTTACTGCCACCTTCGCAATTCACGACTGCTGAAACCTAACCCCAGTCGTAATGGCCCTGAAATAGCTATAATGAAAGTGGGGGAAGGAGACTGCAACAATTAACATTAACAAGCCATCTTGATGGGCATTGCACACAAAGCAGATAACTCAACTCCAGTTCTCAATCGATCTCTAGTCTCTATATATCTCCTCTTAACATGCAACAACACACCCAGCAAATTCTATGTCAGCCTGAACTCATGCAAACCAAGAAAACGAAGTTACGACTTGATCAGAAGGAGAATGTTGCCAGGCTAGCCAAACCAAAACTTCACCAGAGTCGGTTGATGTTGCAAATACCTTTTCCCAGGCCCAGAATTTTCTCAGTGATACCTTTATAACGATACACTGTACAGTTGAACCCAATAATATACAATAACAATTTCCAGAATATATTGCTGATAACTCAACCGAAGAGCCTGAAAAGATGGAAATATTTATTGCTATCTGGAAGATTCAGACCAGTAAAAAAAAAAGTCAATTAATCAAATATATCAACGGTTTACTCATCGGTGTACGAGTAATGCTAAGCTAAAGGGGGGCGGCCGCAGCCTGAGATTGCCTCCAAAGTTTTTGCGCTAAACTGTATCTAGACTCGGGAAATGTTCTAGTTCCTAATCCACAAAGCCAATCGCATGTAATGGACAAAGCTACACATTCACAAAGTTAAAATTTTATGTGCAGGGAGCGATTGGTTGCAGTGGTGATTTCACTCTGTTCGTTCCATACTGAAAACTAACATTTCTCTGTAAGATGGTGATGGACATGGGAGTTCACATATTTGGCTGCTCAAAAGGAACACGAACAAACAGGCGCCCATGTAAGCTGACCACAGCTGAAGTCTGAAGTGGATCGATTCTAGCAGGTAGGGTGACCACCTGTAAACAGCATGAAATGACTCTAGTTACAAATCTTTCAGCATTCAATACAAATTTGATGCATCTAATCTAGAAGTCAGATAAACAGATGGTGACCCCAAGCATGCTCCATATAATTAGTCTTACATTGTTAAAACTGAATTACATAGGGGCCCCTATTATCTAGCCATAGCCCCGGGTTCCTATCCCCCTCTCCCTCCCCCTGAGGGTTGAGTTTGGTGATTTTTCAATGCATGGCTCCCATTGAATGCAGATGGACACAAAAGTCCAAAAACTAAACAGACTTTTGTTGAAATAAAAAATTACAGGACATCAGTCACAAAGATTTACTTTCTGTTTTTATTTTTACATGAAGAAACAAAAATTTTAATGTGATATAGTGCACGCGCAAAACAGGACTTGCTACCATAACCAAAAACAAAAAAGGACAAACAATTAAGATGCATCATACTTAAGTTATTATTTAAATGGCGAGTCTACCTTTTTGAATGGTGTAATACCCCAAGGATTATCTACTTGCTCAGGCTGACCAGTTATGACCAAACGTCCGGCAGGATCTGATTGAACTCGCACCTGAGCCACCAGTAAGGTAAAACAATATTATATTTATTCAAATATGTAATTCTAAGTTTAAAAAAAAAAAAAAAAAAGAGAGAGAGAGAGAGAGAGATGTATATGAGCCCAATTATGTATATAGGAAGTATATCTTTTTTCTTTCCTTGGGTGAGCCTTGGAAAAGGAAGAACATAAGAAACGAGAGAGTGCAGACCTCTTCTCGTAAGAGTCCTGGGACTAGAGCATAGACCTCAAAACAATCTTTCTGCACCCAAACAGGCCAGTATCAATCAGTTTCAATATAAATTATTTGCACAGAGAGAAATGAGAGACTACGAGATTTGAATGCACATACAGTTTGGCGTATGTTAATCTTTACCCAGTCAGCGGGAGGCCCAACGTCAACAACAGAGGTCACTAGTCTGCCAACCAAGTAACACATGAGACAAGTTAATCAAAGGAAAATGAGAAGCAAAAAGAGAGAGAAGTAAAAAAGATGGCAACCCACCAGACAATATAAACATCAGCTTTTTAAACACCTGATAGGTCATGTATAACAAACAAAATAATCTTTATGTATTTGCCACTGCATTCAATTGTGTTTTGTGCCATGTTGGGTTCATAATTTAACACCTCAGCTCGACAGCATGAAAATGGGGTGATGAATGACAGGAGAAAAGGATGAATGCAACTTCCAAGTACAGCTGATAAATCGGAGTATCATTTTGCACATGTTCATTTGAACTCATTAAGTCATAAATACACTAGTACTCACAGAAAGCCAATTACAAATCTATAGTAAACCTAGACAAAAAAATAAAGGTTTTTTTTTTTTTTGGGGGGGGGGGGGGGGGGATTTTAGTTTTCTGAAAAAAGTAAGAAATAGGGGGAAATAATAGAATGTCATTTCAAAAATATGGAGGACACCCACTTTAAAAATAAAATTAAAAAAACTACTGTATATTCTTCAACAGATAGAAGTAGAATCATGCATTAGCCGTTCCTAGAGAAACATGAAGAGATCTTCAACAAGGGACCTTCCACATTGGAACAGAATCAGCCTAGTTATACCAGGCAGTCAAAACAGAAAGAATCATTATTATAACCAGACTTAACTGCTTAAATGATTCTGTTCGAGCAACTTTGATAGAATTCTCTATTTCATTTGGTCTCTTCTGTTTGATTGAACCTGAAAAACATAACAATTCAGAATAAACCTGAATAAATAAAACAAAACCAAACAAACAGATCTAAAAGGGAACATATTAATTTATGCATCAATACCATATACATTGACGTAGTTGAACTTGGAGAAGATTTATTATGATTCTAAGAAAAACAATCTTACCAATGCTTTTGAGATTTTTCTCACGCTTCGCCGCACTATTAGCATTCTTGTCCTATTAAAAAGTATAACCCAGGGATAAGCAGTGGAATATTATGAAAGCAAAAGAAAATGTCATTAAATATATTTTGCATAATGTGTCAACAGAAGGAAAGCTCCAAATATAAGCTTTAAGAAGTAACTTCCCACAAACCTTTATGACTGGCTCACCAACCTCACCATTATCAAAAATTCGCTGCACATGCCAACCTTGCATAGCACGTGCAGCAGCATCTCTTCTTGCTCTTCCAGATACTGAACCTGGTCCTTGGTACCCGTTTCCCTGTGCAATTATTGATGCATTCTGAGTTTTGTGCAAGCATAAGTAAGTGTTTGTGATCAGCTAAAAGCTACAGAAAGAGAACCTATGCCTTTCAACTTGAAGAGTACCTCATTTTCAACACCTGAGGCTTCAGGGAGAGTTGCCAGAGGGAGTTGAAGCTCACCGCATTGTTTCTTGTGCCTTTCAAATTCCAGAAGAGACTAATGCATACGTGGTAAAACAGGTCAGGCAATGCAACTAAAGGTGCATCAATACTTTAGGAGAGAAAACACAGTATAAGTTATCATTATAAGAGCTTGCAACATTAAATGGTCTTGACTTCATTATTTCAAAAATAGTCGAGGGACTGCCGTACATACAGATCCAATTTTACAAGGGAAAAGCAAAAAATGGAAGAGCCTCACTGATCTATTTTACTTCAAACCGAAAAAGTTGCAAATGTTACTTAAATATCGTATTACTAAAGGTGTATTAAGTTCCAGCAGCATTATTGATTTGAAAAGGCTTGCTAGCTGATTATAATGACAATGTGAACATCAGAAAGAGGGAGTAAAAATTATCACCTTCTCATAGAAAATGCGGAATGTCCACGATACTGTTGTACAAGTCCTGCCAAAGAAAAGAGGAACACATATTTGAATAAACTTTTAGACTCACATGGCATTTTTTTTCTTTCTTCCTAGATGATGAGAATTCACTTGACTTTAGGTTGGAAGCGATCATTAATACAGTTATGAAATAGGGAAAAAATCTCTCAAGTCCGAATTGTACCCTTATTACAATTTTACTAAGAAACAACTAGATTAGCTAACATACAGGTATACAGATGATTAGCTAACTCCTTTTCTCCACCAAGTCACCGCTAATCTCTGGTTGTCCCTCCACCATGCCACCTTTTCACCTGGAACCAACTTCTACCGGTACCACGGCGCCAGCTCGTGGTGCCAATATATAATTGGCACCATGAAATGGTAACAATTCACACACTGGTACTGTGCTATAATTTGATATTCATTGGCGTCAATTTTTTTGATACATGCTCGTCTTTTTGGCACCAAATCCTACTACTATATTATGTATAATGTTCATATCCCCAGTACCTACACCTGGTACCGAATAATAGTTATATTAAGTGGTACCAAGGGATGATACCAATATATAACGGCAGCATGAACTGGCACATTAAAATCAAATATTGGTACCAAACTATGGTACAATTCTCATACGTCAAAGCAAAGGGTTTTTTTCGGCACAGAATGGTTTTTTTGGAGTTGGGTTTGAGAGCAAATTAAGAGCATAATTTGGGGGCCTGGAGCTATTTTCCCTTTAAATAAATATGAAGCAAAATAAGTAAGGAAAAGGTTTGGGTTTGAGATAAGTAGACAATTCAGAGCTATATGAAGAAAGTATTAACAGATATTGCTTTTTTCATGGGTTTCCTTAATTGCAGAAGACATCTAGTACTAATTCCATGGGCATAATAGCACAGTAGAAGAAATTTACTTGCTATCAGGGAAACTAGTGAACTTTGAAGTGGCACTTGGAAACAATAAACAAACGTAACTTTGAGAAGAGAAAGCGGAGTGAAGAAATCTGTAGTCAAGAAACTCATAGCATACAGAAAGCCTGGTTAGTGATATCAAGTCAATCTCAAGGTACAATGAAGACGTTAGCGTAGAATTGAATGTATTCCAATTATGGTCACTTTAATTTGGCGTCCCTTTTGATATTTTTGGATTCTAGTAGTTTATGTAATAGAAGTAGTTGACTTTGGTAGATGCAGTGGCATCGAGTTGTACACGGGTCCCTATAAACCCCCGTGAGCTGCTTATTTTGTCTTTAATAATATCTGAAAATTACTCGCAAAAAGGAAAAAGGAGAAAACATATTCCTACCTTCAAGCAACCAGAGGTAAAGCCATAAAAAAATAAATAAGTAAATAAATAGATAGTTTCCAAAAGAAGCCTTACTTTGGTGGATGAAATGACTCTCCCACCTGCCGCCACAACTTGGATCCCGTGACCTATTAAAAATGATTAAATTCTTAACGTGCAAGAGAACCATGAAGCATTATCTAGAGTTAGGTATTTACTACAAGTACTACTATCAATTATATGTGCCATTAGTACAAAAGAAATAATTATTTAAATGCATGAGGGTGTACAGTTTCTATAAGATAATTGCAATAAAATAATCATGCTTTACTTATATTCAAGCTCCTAGTAGCGACTAATTATAATCTGAATATGTAGTGAAATATTGTTGAGACAGCGTTCTGTGCTATATCCTCAATTTCTAACAAGTTGGGGACCGTGCGGGTAATACATCAGAAACCAGATGACATTACTATAGTTTTTTCATCAAACTAAATACATACTTTTTTATCTCAAAATTTATATGAGAATAAAGTATAATTATAAAATCTGGAAGACATGGTATATGTGCATAAAAGCAAGTCAATACGGCCATCTTATGCATCCAAAAGAGGAGTCTATGAAATAAAAAACAATAGGTATCAGGTACACGGAGATATATCAGGCATTACGACGGTGCATTATCATGTCAAGATCCCAAACAATCATTTTCAGAAAAGCTTGCCACTAAAACAAAATATAAGGTATATATAGAAGCTTAGCTGGCAGTTGCTGTTAGTTCTTCAAATTTGTTGAAAATCATCATTTTTAGTTGCACAAGTCATGTTAATGATATTTTCCCTATTCATTTCTAACCGTACATCTACAAATTTAGCCACCAGATCATGTTTAGTCGAAAATCTCTCTGATGATGTCTGATAGTGATAAATAATGTGAGGCACCGAAAAAAATTTACTCGAAAATTTGACAAATTTAGTAGCCCACCATCAAAATTAGCTAAAATAAATTCCAGGTGGAGTCTAATTTAAAAAATAAAACGTAGGCCGAGTCTTATCTCATAACAACTTACCTTCAATTTCCCGTAATCATCATATTATATCTTACCACAAAAGGCTTATGAGTAAATAATGGGGAAAGGGGTGAGCGTCAAATGGTGGCAGGGGTAGAACGTCATGGTATTAGAGGTAAAATCATGTTAGCAGACAGTCCATCCCAATCAATAGTTTCAGTTTTCCTTTTCCATCAGACACAATCAGCAACTTATCTTCCTTTTTCATCAACTTTTTCTTAATACTATTATTGCCCCCACCAAAAGATTAATACAGCCCAAAATATACTGATATACTACATCAATCCAGCGCAAAAAACAAATGTAAACAATTAAATGGGACAAAGGGAGTATAAAGAATGAAGCACAGAAAAGTGCAATCATCTTTAGTTCAGAGAATCTAGAAAAATTAGGTTCTCTAAACAGAATTCAACTACTCCGGGAGTCAGGGTGAAATAAGCCTAGGGAACAGCTCAGTATAATCCACAATCATTTATGACAAACACACACAACTCTTACTAGTCTCTGAGGATAGAATTCAGGAAAATTATGAATCAATCATGTCCTAATTCTAACATGTTTCTTCTGCACTTACCATCCAATGATTGGCAATATATAAACATAGTTTGTAATATTTCCTACCAATATCATTGAGAAAAAAAATAAGGGCATATAGATCAGCACTGGAGAATACCTAGTTCAGAAGCAAGGCCCAAAAATAAAAACTTTCTTTATCCCAACCTAAGTACCTTCAGATTACAGATTTACGAATCTAAGTATTTCTCTATGCCTGAGTGCACGCGCATGCCCGCGCACACACACACACACACACAAACATTTGATGTAAATGAATCTAAAAATGAGCACCATTATTAACACCGAGTGTGACTTAAAGACAGGACATCCATACCCTGTCATAGCCTCCCAAACGGATCACAGATCTCCATAACCTAGAAGCCAAAAGAAAATTAAATTAATTAAAGAAAAACGAGATTAAAGCAAACAACAAATAGATTCGGCAAAAAATACAATGGCCCTTACTTAAGGCAATTTAGAGGCTGTCCATAAAACTTTGGTGGTTTGAAGTCCATTGCCCTCCCACGATAAAAACTTTCAAGTTCCTTCATGAAAGCTGCTTGTTCCTCTGGTGTTCCATCATCACCCTCTGGCATCTACAATCAGAAAGTAAACATCGTCAACAATTGCTTTAACCACCATTCTGGATTCTGCAATAAAAACACAAGAATATGGTTGCACCAAGTATTTTTCATGACAAATTTATTACCAGAGGCAGTGTGGCTTGAGTAAAAATAGTCTTGACGGCTTGTCCACTATGGTCGCCATCCTTTAAAGGTGAATAGCTGACAAAGGACTTTGGTGTGGCAGGTTCCTGCTGGCTTTGATGTGAAAAATCCTCAGTTTCAAGATGAGCTGTCGTTTCAATCATATTGGCCTTCCTATCAGTTACAGAACTAAGAACTGGAATCTCCTTTCCCTGTTCCTTCATCTCATCTTTAGCTGATGTATCCTCATTCGAGTTAACAGCAGTGACTTCCATCCCTTTGTCCTCAGCCTGCAGAATCCCATCTGGTTGTGCACTCTTGCTTTCAGCAGCTTTATTAGTAGATATCTCAGATGGCAGCGGTTCTTCGCCCCCATGATCATTTCCCGCATCATTAACTTTCATTGTTCTTATTTCTTCTGTAACGTGTTCCCCACAATTTTGATTGACCCCGTTACTTCCATCGGGCAATTTATCCACAATATCTGCACTGGGTTTTTCCACGACGCTATCAACATTAATTCCACTCTCCAAACCATTATTAGTGGACTGCCCTTCTTTTAACCCTCCATTATTAGTGTTATCTCCAGCAAGGTCACTAGTTGCATCAGTTTGTTTCTCTACTGCGCTATCACCACCAATTTGCTCCTCGCCCTGAGTATTACTCTGATTTAGGTCAGCATTTTTGCTTTTCTCATTGATCTGTTCAACAACTGGTTCCACAGAAGTATCCATTGGTTCAACAACCTCACTATTGGGATGAGTTTGGGCATCCACCACACTTTTTTCAGTGGCTTCATCTCGTGCTGCCACTGAACATTTTCTTAAGTAACCACCCTCGACATCAGTTTTCTTATCATTCCCTTGAGGGGAATCTTCAACTGGAACCGTTTCTGTATTGCTTTCAACCCCAGAAACAAGACTTTCTTTCTGGGAATCTTGAGCCTTCTCCCCTGACTTGTCAGGAAGTTTTTCAGCACCCTCCATCTCCGCGTCACTCTTAATCATTTGAGATCTACTCAAAATAATTACAGTGAGTCCATGACACATTTTAGGCAAATTTATATCGCAGTTCAAAACAAAGATTGACAGGAAAAACAAACACTTAATTAATTAAGGAAGGCAAAAACACATTTAAATGAGCCCCAAAAAATGCACCTAATAGGCAAATCCTGACAAAACTCCCATAATTCACACCCTCCACAACCTACAAGTACCTTTTAAACCCTAATTTCATCCAACCAGAGCAAAATGATCACAATCATCCCTTCAAGATCCATAACACAAACAGCCAATTCAGTCGTAGAATCACAAATTAATTCCAAATCACACATGTACAGAATCTCAGAATCCTAGAGTACGAGATAAACAGAATTTACACAATCAATCAATACGCACACACACACACACACACACACATACATACATACATACGTACGGATACGTAGAAATACAAGAGCGCGAATCACTCACTTTATTAAACAACACGCGCCGCTGGAGAAGACGAACACCAATGGCGATGCAATCAATCGATCAAATCTAGGGTTTCATTTACATAGGAATGAGAATTTGCCAAAATGCGAGTGTGCGCGAAAATAAAAAAAAATAAAGAGCATCAGTCCGAAAATGAGGAAAGTAAGTGATTTATTAGGAAGGAGATAAACGAGTACATGTGTCTCACCATTAACGAGTATGAGCCCGAAAGCTGAGGAGCAAGGTAGAGAGAGAAAGGTTCTGCAAAACGGCGGAGAGAGAGAGAAGAAGAAGAAGAAAGGCACGGTGAGGGAGAGCTCTTTCTGCCTGTGCGGGTTCGTAGCTAACTTCAAAAGAACGGGTTTAGCTCCACCTTGTCAAGACACCTGGATTTTATGGGTGCCAAATCTTACCCCTCCTTTAATCTCAATTCTACCCTTTTGACTTTCTTTTTTTTTTTTAATTTATTTTTTCTTTTTTGTAACTCATGGATGAAATGTTACACATGGGATTTAATTAACATTTGATTGTGAGTATCTTCTAAACTTTAATGAAAATATGAAAATAAAATTAAAAGAAATTATACAACACAAGAAAATTCTCCTCTTGCTTCTAAAGGGATTTTCAATAATAATAATAATAATAGATTAATAAAATGAATATCGAAAGAGTAAATCATAGAGAAAAGATAACTGAATGGAACAAAAAGTCCATATATTTACATGATTCTAGCAATTTACTTGCATGTGACCGGTCATGAATATCGGTAATAGATTCATTAAATTCACAAACTTACGAACTAGAAACTAGAAACCAAAAAGAACTAGTAAATGTTGGGAAGTATTCACTTACAGTACTTACAGTAAATGCTACAACAAAAATATACGCTGCTTAAAGTTCATTCGTATCCACATTTATTTGGAAATCTTAAGAGTGTGAATCATCAATTTCAACGAATAATAATCTAGAAAGTCGAGTTTAGATAAACGATATAGCGATAGATTCATTCTATATTTTCATTGACTTAGAAAATTAAGATAATATATAATCCTGATCTAGGTTTTTAGTATTATAATTTTAACCAATATATACCATTAAATTTATTGTGACTTATACCACTGAAAAATCGTTCATAGTACATTTTATAATTGCATCATCGTAACTTAAAGTGGGAAATAACCAATATTTCTTTTACGAATTAATAGTTGATTACATTAACTGGTTGTACACTTGTGTACGAGTTGAGTTCAACGAACTAGCATACATAATATGATATGATAAGTCGTGTGAAAACTGAAGTGACTGGAACCTTAAAATATCTCAAAATGATAGTTATAATAGGTTACTTTATTGCAATGTGATAGGTCTAATAGGCCTCCTCTATGCTGTCATATTTATGTGGTGTATGTTCTTTTAAATATTGTACAGTGCATGCTATCATTGTTGCACTTTTACAACATAATCAAGTACGATGAGACACTAAATCATGCTTTAGCATAGAAAAAATGGTATAAGTGGGATAAGATGACCTGATTAATATACTTATATCTTAATTTGATAATTGTAGCATGTTATTTTATTGATTGGTGATAATATATACCAGGTTAATTTTTATTTTTCTGTGACATAAATCATATAAGAGAAAATTTGTTCCGACATTAGTATTCTTACTCTGTCAATGGTCGGTTTCATCTACCCTACATCATCTTGTATTATCTCACAGTGTTTTAAATATGATACAATTTTACCATATGAAATTATGCATTATGAAGCACTACAACATCATATATAGTAGGAAAATCCTTAATGAACACTTACCAGGTAAGTTTAATGTTGGTAACTTACCTCATTCTGGTCAAATAAGATAAAACCATTAAAAAAGATATACAGTATTAAGCAAACACCTGCCACGGCCATTGTGTATATTTATTTGCCCGGAGGCCATTTTAGGTTGAATTTTGACCACGGCCCAATAAAGATAGAAAAATGGTAGGTAATTTAACTTCTACCCTTTTGGGAAATTTTTCAAATATAGTATGCATCAATAATTATCGAATTTTAATAGATAAAATTTTCAAAAATATTAAGCAACAATAATTATCAATTTGAATAGGGAAAATTTTCAAAATATTAGTAAAGCATATGATAAAACTATCTAAATCAATACTCTCTATATGCAAGATTATTATTTGTATGGAAAATTAATATACAACTCCTGCATTACACCCACAATTAGATTAGTCCCTGGATCTTGTTAATTTACAAATTCGTAAAAACATTACTCATGAAAATTATCCTAGTTTCATCTACATCCAAAAGTCATTTTTTCACCAAATTTATCTTTTAATTGTATAATTCAATAAATTTCATTTATTGCTAAATAAACCCCAACTGTTTCACATTCTCATAAACAAAAACCCAACAAATTTAATTATTCAATTTCACACCCATATTCTTCCACCTTCTCATTGATGAGTCGGTTTTACATCGTCTCATCTGGTCTTTTTTACCATCTTTTTGTTATCCTTAAGTATAGTTTTAGTAGTTTTTCTTAGAGTCTTTTTACTTGTTTTGTTCTTTGTGTATTTTGTAGGTATTTGGTTGAATCGCACTAATTGAAAGCAAAAAGGGTGTATTTTACGTGCATCTGGAAGATATGGAAGTCCCAATGCCTCGTATGGTTGCTAGAAGTGGAGCGGAGAAGCCAAAATACCAAGAATCGAGGTTAACAAGAGCAAAATCGAGTAAAAAGGACAAAAGGGCAAAATCGTAAAGTGCTGGAAGAAGTGGCGAACGCCAACTTGGAGATGGCGCTCGCTAAAACGAGCTGTAACGCTCAAGGGCGCTTAATCGAGGTCAAGGCGCCATGGATTGAATCCTGGCGCCCGCCAAGATATCGACCATGGCGAACGCCAGGTCTATCTTGGCGGATGCCATCACTATCAGAAGAGGACGAATTTTGCCGGTTTATTTCCTAATTCGCTTCAGACTTCGTTTTCTTTCTTTGTATTAGAAAAAAAACATCGACTATTACTTTCATTATTCATTCTATTGTAAACCTAGTTTCCAACGATTTTCACCTTGCAATCCGACGATTATCATTGATTGGGAGCGTAATCTACATACTTTCTTGCATCAATCGCTTCAGATTCTTCAGGTTCTACCTAGGGTTTGTGACAACGAAGGGTAAATCTGTATCAATTGATCGATTCCTCGTATTTATTATTAGATTATGTGTGTTAATCGTTTAATTGCTTATTTGATTATGTCTTCGCATAACATGAGTAGCTAAACACCCTGAATATGGGGACGGATTCAAGCATGCTAGCTAGGGTTTATGCGTTTATGTATGATCAGGTTACGATTACTTTGTGCTTTTTAGATTAAATTGCATATCCGGCTATTACGTTTGATGCGCAATCTGTCAATATCGCTGTTAGATTAAGCATTTGATATATGGCAACCAAAATGTTTTTCTTCTTGCTTTAATCTAACAGTTAGTTGCAAACGGTAATAGTAGGATTAGCTTTATTGATCGTAGATTAGTGAAATTGACGCCTTCACTAATGCTATTCGTTTTCTAAACCCAAGAAGTGACAACTTGAGGTAATCGTTTCATGTGGATCGCATATTTCTTGTTAGCTAGCTTGTTCTCTAGTCACCACTCCATAATTCTCCTCATTCATATATCAATCTCGTTAAGTATCAATCATATCTAGTTTTGTCTGCCTAGTTGTTTACTGTTACGATAGTTAATCAATCCGTTGCCGAAGCAAATAGACTTATACTGCTTTTCATATTGTTACTTCTATTCAGAAGCTTGGTTAAGTCGCAGAGGCAAGCTAAGGGGTTAACTTCACTACACTACAGGTTTTCGTAGTGTCGAGAGGTAGCTCTTGACTAAGTAAACAAATAATTAAAACTTTGATATTGACACATCACTCACCACAACCACAACCACCTCCACTAACCTTCTTCCACCACCACTAAATTAACTCCCTCCACCACCACTACCACCACGTACGCGGATCTCCACCTACAAAACTAAACTCCAAATTAGCAAGTCCGGTTTGGAGCTCTTTCAATGCTCTGATTTGGTTCTTGTGTATGTAATTTGAAATTTGACCAAAGTAATGGGCACTAAAAGAAATCCACACATGATTCATATGCATTATTTTAGGGCCCTTGTGAATTGAGGCACGATGTTACGCTCCGTATAATATACCGATCCCACAAGTTAAGATATTTACCTTCGGATATAAGGAATAAGGTATCAAATATTGTATAGTATCTATTTGTATAGCCCATCTACCTTCGTCTCCTGGTAGGTGGCTCCATACACCAAGCGAACATACAAATACAAAAACTAACCTGAGTTTAATATAACTGATTTGAAAAGTTCCCCGTAAAGGTGGACTTTATTTGTTTAAGTAGTCATTCAATTTACAGTACAAATACATTATACACATTATCAATTGATTCCATAAGTATCCGTTTTTGGTACGTTAACAAAAACACATTTAACTTTGCTACCTTTATATGTAACATTGTCCAAATACGATATTCCGTGATATACATAAATGCATATTCAAGTGACACCTGTCATTTTGTAATTTTCAAAATTTGTTGTCAACATGAAAATATAATAAAGTTTAGTTAACTTCAAATATGTCCCATTTTCCTCAAATATCTAAAAAGGAACCACTTTTCCCTTAAGGCTTCATTTGGTTTGAGGGAAAATGGGGGAAAAGAAAAAAAAAATAGGGGAAAATAAGATTTTCCTGAAAAATGTGAGGGAAAAAATATTTTTCTTATTTAGTGGAGATATACATGTTTGATATAGATTTTCATAAATTTTCCAGATTTCCTCAGAACTACCAAATGGTGGAAAACAATATTTTCCCCTATTTTTTTTTCTTTTCCCTCATTTTCCCACAAACCAAATGAAGCTAAGAGTCAGATGCCAATGTTACCACTTTCGTTTGGTCCACGAGTATCTTGTCTTGCATAAACTCGAAACAACAACTCAAACTAATCTTCAGCTTATAACCCTAAGAATCTTAATACATAAGTATAAGGCACATGTAGACTTTAAACTCAATTTTTTTTAATTTTCTTTGAAACAACGAATTTTTATTCTTGACATACGAGAGCATAAGGCTCTGTTCTTTTAAATTCTTGAAATTCTTGAATCGAATCGAATCGAATCAAGCTGAATCGAAACGAAAATGAATCAAGAAATTACATTTGTCCCATTTTTAATAATAATGAATACTACATCCGTCCATTAATAAATTCGTAAGGAGACTTTTTTCGGACGTTGATCAATTCTTCGCAAATTACACGACAAAAGAATATAATAAAATTATATTATAAAAATAAATTAAGTATATTTGACCAACATAACTTTGTTTTATACTTTTTTGTGCGTAATTTGTAGAGTTTGGTTTGACTTTAGTTTGGTATAACTTGTTTTTTATTTATTAAGTTTGAGAAAAAACTCAACGTACAAAGTATGTGAACCAGTTTGAATGGTACTCTCAGGTTCCCGTAGTTTTTTATCTTAACTCAACTTTTACGGTAGAAAAGAAGGGTAATTCGAATCGTAACTATACTTTTTATTTCATTGATCTACTAAAAGTCGTGTTAAAAAGAAAGAAAGAAAAATGTTGAAAATATCTCAATTGGATAAATTTTCTTATTTTCCTCGTACAAAAGATGGGTTGTGTAAATAAATGATAAAATATTAATAATAATAATAATAGTAATAATAACAATAATAATAATAATAATAATAATAATAATATGAATTTAATGAACTGAAGACGAGCTGAGCTGAACTGAACTGAATTAATTTTCAGTTGAAAAGAATATAGATTAAGAATGATTTGAAACAAACCGAAAATGTTGAAACTGGAATCAGAGGAGATGATTTGAAACAAACCGAAAATGTTGAAACTGGAATCAGAGGAGATGAAGGAATCCTGAATGTATGACAGACTGCCACATCACCCATTCATAGGGTGTAGCGGTACATAATACATTCAATGTGTGATGATTGTGTGGGACTACGTCCTATACTGGAATATACTGTGTTACCATTACTATATATATATATATATATATATATATATATATATATTTCATCCGTTTCGAATTCAACTTTCTGCTTCAATTTCGAGACATCCCATGAAATTTCTACTTCCCATCTATTAAACGAAAATTGATCTCCAACTTTTTCACCATATCTTATACTTTATTCACTATTTCAGCTAACCCTCATCTTAAAACTTGTGCCCAGTCCCGCATGAAGTTCAATAGAGAGAGAGTATACACACACGACACTTACTCCTATCGAGCAATCTAGGTTTTTGACATGAAGACCCTGCAAAAGGTGGGCAAGAGCAAGGGTGCAGGTGCACACTAGCTTGAAATCCAGGAAGGAAGGGCAAGATACCAAAGAGAGGAGCTGCCTGCAAAAGAGGAATCTCCGTGACAAATTGGACAATAGGGAGAAGGACTCTTCGACTAAACATGCTCCTGGAACGGTCTATGGCAGAAAATTGAACCAGGCTACATGATGATGATTGATGACAAAGAGAAGGTGTATAAGAACAAAAAAAGATGATGATGAAGCAGCACTGTTGGCTGGCTAGAGCGGTAAAGAAAGGAAAAATGACAAAGAGAAGGTGTATTAGAACAAAAAAAGAAGCAGGAAGAGGAGCTGAGAGCTAAAGAAGAGCAATTGCTTATTGGAAATCCCCTCCTGCTTAATAATTCAGATACTTTCAGTGAGAAGAGAAGTTTGGACAATGATGTGGTTTTCAAGAACCAAGCTCGAGGAGATCAGACGAAGACACCTAAGCGTTTAATCAACGACACCATAAGAAGTGATTCTCATCGGATGTTTCTCCAAAGATGCACATACCAACTAACACAGCATAAACTTGAAATCATTAGTCAAATATATAGCACAAAATAAGCAGATGCACTGTTGACAGTCGAAGGCCTACAATCACTCAAGTACTCGGAGCTCGAGTAGAGGCTAACACAGTGCTTTCCTGAGCACTACATGAGAGTAATACTAAACATGATCGAAAAAATCATTAATGTTGAATTAATCTGGCTAAAATATGCTGGAGGGAAGCGATTAACCCAAAGGCCTAAAAAACAAGCCATTGCTTCCAAATTCAGTTGATTTTACAGATGGGACTTATCCAGATCGTCAAAGTAACGATGCTCCATAGCTTTCTTTGCAGAAATCCTCCTTGATGGTTCATAGTGCAACATCTCCTGCAAATTCAAACATGTCAGATATATTAGGGGATAATTTGTAATTCCTGATGACAAAATCAGCAGATAAAGAAGTAAAGACTTACAGACAGAAGCTCAAGGCCAGCTTGATCCAGACATGGAACAGCAGATGCCATTGGCTTTGGTTTCCACTGTGGGTACTCATGCCAGTTCAGTAAGTTGCTGACTCCTGGCCAAACTTCCTCATTTGGAGTTCCCAACAATCTATTTTGCAAATGCATGATGCATATATACAGTTAGAACACCCACAAAGAGAAAATGGCCATAACTTCACTATTCATAAGCACAGTCATATGATAGAGAGCAATGCTACAAAACCTGAAAATGTGCAGAAGCTGTTGCAGCTCAGAGTCTCCAGCAAAAAGAGGTTGATTTGTCGCTAATTCAGCTAAAAATTAAAAGCAAATAATGATTTATTTTAGCTGTTTATACTATGGGAAATATAAATAATGACACGAACAGAGAATTGTCATACCAAATATACATGCAACAGACCACATGTCTATGGCAGGTGAGTAATGTGTGGAACCCAAAAGCACCTCTGGTGCTCTATACCATAGAGTCAATATCTGCCATAAAACAATGATTCAGGAAATGTTTATGAGGTTCTAATGTCTTTGGAAGGGGCAAGGGATTTCCAAGAAGAGTACCTCATGCGTATACTTTTTTAAGGGTAATGTAAAAGCTCTCGCCAATCCAAGATCTGCTATTTTCAGTGACATTGTGGTACGATCCAACAAAAGATTATGAGGCTTAAGGTCCCTAAACATTACATAGAAGAGTTAATACTGAGGAAAATATAAGTTAAGCCATGAAATGATAAATGTGAAAGGATAACCCCCTTTGATTTTACCTATGTAAGACACCGTGACCATGGCAGAAAGCAACACCTTTGCATAGCTGATACATCAAGCTCTGCCATTGACAATGACCAAAGAATTTTAGATACTCTAACAACATACATGCACACACACATGAAAATAGTATCAAAGACAAGACAGATTCATTCATACCTTAACAATCTTAGGCGGTATATTTGTGCCAGTTGAGCGGTAGCTACGGATGAACTTCTTGACGTCAGTTTCCAAGTACTCAAAAACCAAGTATAGAACCGTCTTGCCTTCTTTATTCTGACCTTGTTTGACATTCAACAATCTGTATGATCGTAATTACAGGATAACATTGATAAGAACATAGTTAACATGATTTACAACACACGGCAAAAATAAACCGTGTGCATCGAATGTGACTGTAAGTTTCCATGATGTAAATTGAAATGCAAATGAAGCCTGTGTGGCTATCTATGTCTATACCTTGATAGCTTAGCATGAACAAAGCAACAAGATGAACTAGACCAGAATACAAAAGGCACATAATCTAGAGTTTGCAGCAATGCAGAATACAGAATACAGAATGCTATGCTATAGCCTAGATAAATTATTACAAAATTCACAAACCTGATAATGTCACAGTTCATCAAAATCATTAACTACGAATAACAGAAAAGAAGCCAACATCAAATTGAGGATTTTCAACGCGAACAACTGTGGCCTGTAATCCAAGATATGCAGTCTAGAGAACAAGTAATTAAAAAAACTTGAACAAAAAAGGAATCCAAGATATACTTGCACAATGGATCAGGATTCAGGAACACCAAAGTTCAAACTTGATATGAAAAAACACTTTCTAGAGAAACCTATAATTCAAAAAACAGGGGAGACATCCAAACCAAATCTGCAAATTTTCACTACAAACGCCATGATCACACATTTCCAGCAGAACTTAAACAGGCAAGAAACTTACGAACTCAATTTCACAAGATAACACAGCACGCTTAAGCGTACAAGATACATAAAACATAAAAAAATTTCCCAAATAGATCAAGAAACCCTAAAGAATTACTGAAAATAATAGAAAACACAATTACCGGACAACATGAGGATCTCTGGAGAGCATACGCAGAATCGAAACCTCGCGTAGCGTAGTCGGAGGCACTCCTTCGTCGTCCTCGTGAAGACGAGTCTTCTTCAGAGCGACAATTTTTCCAGTAGCTTTCTCGAGCGCTCTGTACACCTTGCCGTACGTCCCTTCCCCGACTTTCTCCAGCTTCTGGAACGCGTCCATTGCTGATTGCGGTTTCGGATCCATTAAAGTGAGAGAGTTGTAGATTAGTTTGTTGCAGAGAAAGATTGTATCCGTGAAATGGAAAGATGGTCTTTTCTTTTGTTCTTGCTCATATGTTTGTTGAAGTGAGAGATTCGCATTCTAATTCTATAACCGCTTCTCAACGGCATTATATTTTCAAATTTGGGAACACATCATGTGATGGCGATATGATTTGATTGGAAGAGATACCGAAATACCCTACCGAATCCGGACCTAAGTGTGCGTTAAATATGATTTGCTAATCCAAATGTTTGAATAACTAAACTTGCAACTTAGGCTCTGTTCTTTTCAACTGAAATTTAATGAACTAAACTGAACTGAATTGTAGTATCAAATATAACTAAGCAGAACTGAACTGAACTGAATGAGTTTTCAGTTGAAGAGAACAGAGCCTTAATTGGATGCAATTCTATTACAATCGATCCGAATCAAGTGAAGAAGGCAACCCGGATGATGCCAAATTAGATTGGGATCAAAGCCCTACTTCACTTACTTGAATTGGGAATATAAAACGTGTTTCGTCTGGCATATCAATTGAGAATCCAACCACGCACACAGGCAAGCACCGATCAATGCTCGTACTAAGCACAATCCTCCTCCAAACCATCTGAGTCGTTGTCCTTGGCAATCTTATCAAACAGTGGTTGATGAGTATTGAGTACGATTGATACATGCTTTTACCTCATTCAGTGTATAGGTCTTCCTCCTTAATTCTCATTCGAATAATTAGTATTCCTGGTAGTATACTTTATGTGGGTACTAGTTAAGTCGAAAGAAGATAATAATGACTAAAAATGAAAATGTGTTGTGTCATGTGACGGAGTAAGTTTAATACTTCAAGCTAACCAATTGAAAAAGAATAACTTAATGCATATCCATAGTTTACTACTTCATAAAGTCTTATATTCTGTTTTTTTTTTTAATTCAACGATTGTCATTTTATTCTAATTAATCTTAAACCGCAAATGTAAAATGTTAAATTAAATTATATTATGAAACTTTAGTCCTTAAAGTATCATAATATAATTTAATTGAACATTTTACATTTACCGTTTAAGATTTATTCGTTGTCAAAGTTGAAAATGACTGAAAAAAGTCAAAATGGGTAAAATGGGACGGGACGGACGAAGTAGATGATATTAGAGGGAAAACACAAGATAGCATGTGAATGTGATAAACATAATATACGGTACACATTATTCAGTAGCTAGATAGAGTTATCTTACCTTGGTTAAAAAAGATAATGCAAATTTTTTTTTTAGGAAAATTTAAGAATTATAATTTTCACCTACCTATAGTAGAATGTAATTATTGAGCAGTTACATAGTAGATCCATTTTCTTATCGGAGATAAAAGAGCTGTAAAAGACTTCGCTGGTTTACTTTTAGAAACTGAAAATTATAGCAGTACCTATATATCACTCATGTGCAATAATCATTTTCTTGATAGTTGTTAGCCTTTAATTGAATCTTAATGTATTAGAAATGGTTTAATTGGTTTCCACTTCTGGGGGTGGTTTGACAAAAGTGCAATAATGCAAGGGAGTTTTGGTTGGATTAAGAATGTGTAATCTTGTTTTTTCTAATTATGTGTTGCACTGCTATTATCTTCTGAATTAACATGAACAAATTTCAAACTTAACCAAATATGTATCGACAAGTTTCGATCTCTGCAACTCCTGCTTTCTTACTGCTCGATCAGTATCACACAAATTAATCACTATAAATATGAACTTGTGTAAATTGACATCCAACACCAAACAAGTAATAAGCAATAAGCTCCTCTATACAACACTATCCTTTGATCATGGCATTAAGAACTTGTCACCAATTGCTCTCATGCATTTTAATCTTCTACCTCCTCTTCCACTTCAACGCTACTCCATGTTCGTCTCGTAGTCTAATCACACCTCCAGCACCCGTGCCTAGCAAGACCTACAGTCCTGTGACTTCCCTCGGAACACAAATTAGCCCACTGGCTTCCCTCCAGAGTACCCTGCTTGGAACCAACAAAGGAATGCGCGCGAATGGCATTTCAGAATTCAAGAAACACCTCTCTAAACTCGGGTACATGGACACTACTAACTCTAACTTAACAGACCTGGATTTGTTCGACCATGAGTTAGAGTCTGCGTTAAAGAAGTACCAACTATACTTCAAACTGAACATTACAGGTATCCTTGATTCTCAAACTGTATCTAAATTACTCGTTCCTAGATGTGGTATGGTAGATCACTTACCCCACAAAGTAACTGAAGCTGATATGGGTACTGAACTCTTCACCTTCTCACCAAATAAGCCCAAATGGCCTGCTTGGAAAAGACACCTCACATATGATTTCGCAATTGGCACAAGAAATGATGTGCTAAGCCCCATTGCTGTCGCGTTAGAAGGTTGGGCACGTGTTTCTGAGTTTACATTCCAACGCGGTAACAATTATGATCAGGCAGATATTAAGATGAGCTTCCGAGTTGGAGATCACGGGGATAGGCAGCCGTTTGATGGTCCTGGGGGTATTGTGGCCCATGCCTTTCCACCACCCAGAGGTATAATTCACTTTGATGGGGCTGAGAATTGGGTTGATGGTGTCGAACGGAATCGTATTGATATCCAAACTGTGGCAGCACACGAATTAGGCCATGTTCTTGGACTCGCGCACAGCAGTGATCCAGATGCAGTCATGTACCCGTATGTCAATCCTGGAGAAAGAAGGTCTGTGGCACAAGATGATATTGATGGAATCCATGCTTTGTATGAGAATTAACTATATAGGAGTTAGCATGCATGAAGCTGCTCTTCTCCTGGTTCTATATATGATGAACTAGTTCAGGAATCAGGAATACGATATATGTAAACTGATGTTCTGCTAACATTCAGCAGAAAACTTCTAGTTCAAATGTGTTTTTCTAGCTAATATGAATTTATGTTGTCTGTTCTATATGGCTATATCACAAGTTTCAGTTTACAGAACATGAATTCTAGTGGATAGCTAGCATAAACTAAGTATTCTTGTTTTGTGAACGAGCCGAGTCGAAGTCGGGCTCGATTACAGCTCCATTGAGCTTGAGAAATGAGATGGAAGGCTCACCCCTCATGAACAATAGAACATGTGATTGAACGTTACAACTGAAAAATGATGGCCCAATAGAAATAATTTAACATGGGCTTAGGGTTAATTAAGTTGCAACAAGCCTAATCCTAGAACATAGAATTTCCTAAATCACAGTCATCAAGTAATATGTTGTTAGTATATCTTTCAATTTTTAACATACCTATGTACTAGTAAAATGAACTTATTGAGCAGTTACATAGTAGATAGTATATTTTATTATCTTAGGAAAAAAAAGCTACTTGTTGGTTTACTTTTAGAAACTGAGAATTATAGCAGATTCACTCATGTGAAATAAATTAATAATCTTTTTCTTGATAGTTGTTAGTTGTTAGCCTTTAATTGAATCTTTTTAATGTATTGGAATTGGTTTAATTGGTTTTCCACTTCTAGGGGTGGTTTGACAAAAGTGCAATATTGTAAGGGAGTTTTGGTTGGATTAAGGATGTGTAATCTTTTTATTTTCTTTCTAATAATGTATTGTACTTTTCTTATCTTCTGAATTAACATGAACAAATTTCAAACTTAACCAAATCTGTATCCGAAAAGTTTAGATCTCTGTAACTCCTGCTTGCTACTCCACCTCTCTACTGCCTGATCAATATCACACAAATTGATCACTATAAATATGGACCAGTTGTAAAGCAACATCCAGCATCAAAATTTATTCTTTGATCATGGCATTAAGAACTTGTGATCAATTGCTCTCATGCATTTTCATCTTCTACCTCCTCTTCCACACCAACACTACTCCATGTTCGTCTCGTATTCTAATCAGCGCACCTGCAGCACCCGTTCCTAGCCAAACCCACAGTCAGGTGACTTCCCTCCGAACACATACTAGCCCACTGGCTTCCCACCTGAGTACCCTGCTTGGAGCCAACAAAGGAATGCGCGCGAATGGCATTTCGGAACTCAAGAAACACTTCTCTAAACTCGGGTACATGGTCACTACTAACTCTAACTCAACAAACCTGGATTTGTTCGACCTTGAGTTAGAGTCTGCGTTAAAGAAGTATCAACTATACTTCAATCTGAAAGTTACCGGTACCCTTGATTCTCAAACTGTATCGAAATTACGCATTCCTAGATGTGGTGTGGCAGACCACTTACTCCACAAAGTAACTGAAGCTAATGTGAGTTCTGAATTTTTCAACATGTTCCCACCTGAGCTCAAATGGCCTGCCTCGAAGAGACGCTTCACATATGATTTCCCAACTGACACAGAAAATGATGTATGAACCCCCATTAAGGCCGCGGTAGAAGAATGGGCACGTGTGTCAGTGTTTAAATTCCGACCCAGTAAGAATTATGATAAGGCAGAGGCACACATCAAGATGAGCTTCCAATATGGAGATCACGGGGACGGGGAGCCGTTTGATTGTGCCGGGGGTATTGTGGCCCATGCTTTTCCACCAACCGAAGGTATAATTCACTTTAATGGGGATGAGAATTGGGCTTATCGTGTTGACGGTGATGGTATTGATATCCAAACTGTTGCAGCGCACGAATTAGGCCATGTTCTTGGACTCTGGCACAGCAGTGATCCAGATGCACTCATGTACCCGTATATCGCTCCTGGACAAAGAAGATGTATGACAAAAGATGATATTGCTAGAATCCATTCATTGTATCCCGAGAATTAACTATATAGGAGTATGCATGAAGCTGCACTTCTTCTGGTTCTGAATATGATGAACTAGGTCAGGAAGTACTATAATGAAAACTGATGTTCTGCAAAAGTTTAGTAGAAAATTTCTGGTTCACACGTGTTTTTTCTAGTTAATATGAATTTATGTGCTCTGACCATATCACAAGCTTCAGTTTACAGAACATGAATTCTAGTTGATAGCATAAACTAAGTACTGGATATGACATTACAACGAAGCAGTCACATACCTCTAGTTAGTGACAAAACTGAAGTGAAAAGCTTGTAATTTAACTGGTACATGATTGACCGGTCCAAATTTTCTGAAATCTAGACAGATGATACTGCGTTCGAGCCGAACTCAAATCCAACATAGTGCTCGTTTTATTATCCAGCCAAATAGGGCTCACAAGGCTCGGGTATATATGTATTTTTCGAGCTCGGGTTTGACTTTATTAAAGTTCGTACCAAATGAGCCGGGCTCAAGCTTAATTACCAAGACTCGAGCTCGGAAAATTAGCTCGTTCTGTTAATGAGCTGAGTCAAAGTCGGGCTCGATTACAACTCAAGGAATGAAATACTCGACTCGATCAGACGCGTTAAACAACCTAATACTTAGCCCTCAAGAAATAATTTAATACTGGACTTGCGCTTAATAGAATTACAACAAGTCTATTCCTAATGTTATACTGTAATAAGTTCCCCCTAATTCGGAGACGGATTAGGACGAATCGAACGTCACGGTTCCGAAGGATTGAATCAAATCGGATCAAAAAGACTAAACAACTTAATGTGGGTCGGTTACAACGGATAAAACCGACCTACATCAACTTCTCAAATCTCGGACAAAGGAGGATATACCGACCTACAACATATATCCGACCTATAAATCCGAGATCCGACTTCTACAACAGGTTCGAGCCTGGACCTCAAATAGCGATTCAAGATCCCGCAATATCTGGGCTACGTGTCAGTTAAGGACATGATTCCGGGATTTCAGGGATCCTGTTCCCCGGAAATTGCCTATAAATAGAGCTCATTCTCTTCAGTTCAAAGTAAGTTATTGATTACATCTCAACCATATTTCTGACAAAGAAGAGTACTACTCTTGGTTGAATCACTACCCGGTTTGTCCACGGCAGACCGGGCTTAAAGAGGTCTAATCCTTGCTTTTCTTAACAGTTTAGGCACTTCAGAAGCAGCTAAGGCGCGGTATCCGAGCTAGACGAATTTTACCCTTAACACCTAAAATATAGGATTTCCTAAATCACAGTCAACAAGTAATTAACAGAATAGAAACAGAATCAAACGGGGATTTTAGAGTGACTTAAACTCCAAGTCTGTAAGTATATATTTCCCTACATAAACGGTTTCAATAGTACTGAAACTCTGTTCTGATCTCTCTATTTTTTGTACTTTTATTTCGATCTGTTCTTGTAATATTGTTCTGTTTTAATCTCTTCTTGTATAGTTTGTAGTAGTAATAATTAAGCCGTGATGGGAAGAGGGTCTAGAACCAGAAGGCTAAGGAAAACCGGGCATGAACGTCATGTTCCTGATGATCGAATAAGCCAGTTACCTAACGAAATTCTCCTCGCCATCGTATCCTGTTTACCTCTAAAAGATGCTGTACGTACCAGTGTTCTTTCGTCTCACTGGAAAAAATTGTGGAGGCACACTCCGCGCCTCAATTTCGAGTCTAATGATTGGGTGGACTATATCTGTGATCGTCACAAATCGCTCTTGGAAGAGTTCCGTGTCTGTTTCCGACTACGCGTCTCCTGCCAATTTATGATTGCAAATTGGATTAAATGCGCGATCAAGAAGCAAGTTCAGAGGATGGAGTTGGACCTTTCGGATCCAAAGAGCCTTCTCAAGGTGGATCCACAAAAGTTGGATCCACAAAAGTGTGTCTTTCCACATAATCTTTTTGAATCTTTCGACTCGCTCAAGGTCTTAATTTTGAAGTGTTTAAATGTTTCTGGAGAAGCCATTGAGTTCTATCTCACTCACTGCCCGTCTCTCGAGCAGTTGGTCGTATGGGGCTCAGGTACGTTGAAAGATCTCGAGATTTCTGATCCGTCTCTCAAGCTGAAGCATCTGGAGATACGCGAATGCAAGGGATTAGACCGGCTTGTAGTCCGGAACCTGAACCTCAAGTCTCTTTCTGTTGAAATATCAGATATTGGAATGCTCGTGCTCGAGAACTTGCCTGCACTGGTGGATGTCTCCATTACTTCAACCACTAAAGATTTCTACAACAAGGTTTTCTGTGCACTTGGCCACTACCTTCCGCAGTTGGAGGTTCTGGCCTTGTCCGGTGGCAGCCCGAAGGAAATCCTGAATGTTGCTCTGTTTCCAGAACTGAGGAAACTGAAGAAACTTGTCCTGCGATTTTGGGCTGACAGGCATAACAACTTTCTTCAGCTCGTTTCGTGCATTGAGGCTGCTCCCTTGCTAGAGGTGTTTGTCTTGGAGTTAATATGGCACCATCACCCTTTGAAACATGAGAAGCACGTAGAGAAGGTCGCTGGATTGCACCACAAGTTCCTCAAATTAGTGAAGATCTGTGGCTATAGTGGTAGGCCCAGTGAACTTGAACTGGTGAGGTATTTATCGCAGAATGCTCTCGTACTTGAGAAGATGGTCATTGACCCTTGCAGGGCCTTTGAACGGCCTCCATCTGTCGGCACTGTCACAAATCAGGAAATGGAATATGAGCAGAAACGAAGGCTGTGTGCAACTAAACAGCTTGCTGGAGAGGTGCCTGAGCATGTCCAGTTGGTGATCCTGTGACTCTTCTATAGACACATAATACATTCATGCTTTCTGTTCATTAGCTAGTTTTGGAGATGGATTTCAGTTGAATAGTGATGCAGTGATACCATTTTGATCCTGCATTTTCAATCAAACTATATGTTATAAACTTTTATGTTCTTGATATTAAATCCATAGTTGAATGACATTACTTCTTTACATGACCTCTGTAGTTAAGATTTCCAGAATATGATGTAAGAAATATTACATTATTCATAAGTTGTTTGTGGTACATTGTTGTTGAAAAACTCCTACATTCAGAACTAAGAATACAGTAATTAATCCTCGTCAAAGCCATCTTAGTCGCCCAGGACAATCTCATCCAATGGTGGCAGAAGAGTACGACTAATACATAAATCTCCGAACTCTGATACTTATTTACACCAAAGCATCAGCATGATGCAAGGTAGAAAAAACCATGTTTTTACCTCATTCAGTGTTAGGGAATTTTTTTTGGATTAAGGGCTAAGGCCATCTGTGTTGCAACATGAGTTGCAACACAGCTGGGGCAGCTGGCTCAGACTCCAAATAAGCCCAAAGGGCCTGCTTGGAAGAGACACCTCACATATGCTAAGCCCCCATTGCGGTTGCATACTTGCATTACAAGGTTAGAAACTTTTATCTGAGTTTACGTTCCAATGCCGTAACAAAAATTATCCGAGGCAGAATATAAGATGAGCTTCTGAGTTGGAGATCACGGGGATGGGAAGCCGTGTGATGGTCCTGGGGGTATTGTGGCCCATGCTTTTCCACCAACCAGAGGTATAATTCACTTCGATGGGGCAGAGAATTGGGATGATGGTGTTGATATCCAAACTGTTGCAGCGCATGAATTAGGCCATGTTCTTGGACTCGTGCACAACAGTGATCCAGATGCAGTCATGTACCCATATGTTGTTCCTGGAAAAAGAAGGGCTTTGGCACAAGATGATATTGATGGAATCCGTGCATTGTGAGAGAATTAAGTATATAGGAGTGTTCATGAAGCTGCTCTTCTCCTGGTTCTAAATATGATAAACCAGTTCATAATCCTATACATAAACGGATGTTCTGATAACATTCAGCAGAAAACTTTTGGTTCACATGTGTTTTTCTAGCTAATATGAATTTATATTGTCTGTCCTATATGGCTATATCACAAGTTTCATTTTTCACTTTACAGAACATGAATTCTAGTGGATAGCATAAACTAAGTTTTCTTGTATTGTCAACGAGCCGAGCCGAAGTCGAGCTAGATTACAGCTTGAGAAACGAGATGTTCGGCTAGACTCGTTAAACAACGCTCACCTTTCATGAACAGTAGAACATACTATATGGACGTTACAAATAAAAAAAAATTATGGCAATTTAACATGGGCCTTGGGTTAGTTACGTTACAACAGGCCTAATCCTAGAATATACAATTTCCTAAATCACAGTCAACAAGTAATTAACAGAATAGAAACAGAATCAAATGGGGATTCTAGAGGGGTAGCCACTAGAGTGACTTAAACTCCAAGTCTGTAACTTTTATATATTTCCTACATGAACGGTTTCAATAGTACTGAAACTCTGTTCTTGTAATTTAATTTCGATCTGTTCTTGTACTCTTCTTCTGTTTTGATTTCTTGTAGTATATTTGTAATAATTAAGCAGTGATGAGAAGAAGATCTATTGTTCCTAAAGTGTCAAGAACCAGAAAGCGAAGGAAAATCAGGCATGAACGCCATGTTCCTGGTGATCAAATTAGCAAGTTACCTAACGAAATTCTCCTCGCCATCATATCTTGTTTACCTCTAAAAGATGCTGTACGTACCAGTGTTCTTTCGTCTCACTGGAAAAAATTGTGGAGGCATACTCTGCGCCTCAATTTCGAACGTAAATGCAAATCTCGGGTGAACTACATCTGTTGCGTTCACAAATCGCCATTGGTAGAGTTCTGTGTCTGTTTCCGACTTCCTGTCTACTACCAATTAATGGTTATAAACTGGGTTAAATTCGCAATCAAAAAGCAAGTTCAGAGGCTGGAGTTGGACCTAACGGATTCTCGTCCTCCAGAGAGAGTTCGCAGGGTGGATACAGAAAAGTGTGTCTTTCCACATAGTTTCTGTACATCTTTCAAGTCACTCAAAGTACTGTCTTTGAAGTGTTTAAATGTTTCTAGAGAAGCCATTGAGTTCTATCTCACTCACTGCCCATCTCTCGAGCAGTTGATCGGCTGGGGCTCAGGAACGTTAACAGATCTTGAGATTTTAGATCCGTCTCTCAAGCTGAAGCATCTGAGATACGCAAATGCAAGGCATTACTACGGCTTGTTGTGCGGAACCTGAACCTCAAGTCTCTTTCTGTCGAAATATCAAATATTGTAATGCTCGTTCTTGAGAACCTGCCTGCACTGGATGTCTCCATTACTTCATCCCCGAACAATTTCTACAACAATGTTTTCATGACTACACTTCGCCACTACCTTCCGCAGTTGGAGGTTCTGGGCTTCTGGCCTTGTCCGGTGGCAGGCCGAAGGAAATCATGAATGTTGTTCAGTTTCCAGAACTAAAGAAACTGAAGAAACTAGTCCTGCAATTTTGGGCTGACAGGCATAACAACTTTCTTCAGCTCGTTTCGTGCATTGAGGCTGCTCCCTTGCTAGAGGTGTTCGTCTTGGAGTTAATGTGGCATCATCACCCTTTGAAACATGAGAATCACGTAGAGAAGGTCGCTGGATCGCCCCACCAGTTCCTCAAACTAGTGAAGATCTGTGGCTATAGTGGTCGGCCTAGTGAACTTGAACTCGTGAGGTATTTTTCGCAGAATGCTCTCGTACTTGAAAAGATGGTCGTTGACCCTCGAAGGGCCTGTGGAACACCTCCATCTTTAGCGAAAAAGGAAGCAGAATATGAGCAAAATCGAAGGCTCTATGTAACAAAACAGCTTGCTGGAGAGGTGCCTGAGCATGTCCAGTTGGTGATCCTGTGACTCTTCTATAGACACATAATACATTCATGCTTTCTGTTCATTAGCTAGTTTTTGGAGATGGATTTCAGTTGAATAGTTATGCAGTAATGCAATTTTGATTTTTCCATAAAATATTTTATGAACTTATGTCTTTCTTGATACTAATCCCTAGTTGAATGACATAACTGGCCTGTTTAGTTAAGATTTCAAGAGTATGACTTAAGAAATATTAAGTGATTCATAAGCTATTGTGGCGCATTGCCGTTGGAAAAATCCTACATTCATGACTAAGAATTTAATTAATAATTATGATAGACGGAGCAACTCAAACACTCTGTAGTTTACATCCGGCCATAGTGACTGGTACAAGGCACTTTCTCTACCCCTTCTTACCCTTAAAAAACAGGGACGCCTTCCGTTGTTGTAATACAAACCCGGAGTAATTTAACACCTTATTAACCATGACTTTGAAAGTTATGTTAATGTTGGGCATGCTCTTCTAGCCAGTATCTACTTGACAGCTTCTCAATGTTCTTTTTTAGAATGGCTGTGGATACCCATTTAATGACCCTTGACCATTGGTAAGTGAAATTACTGGCCGAACCAAAAATGGTACGGTAGGTAAAGATGTTAGCTGTACCAACATAAATGAGTAACTTATTTAAACCTTGTGTTTAATAAAGATTACTATAATCTGATACATGAAATATATTACATTTAAATAACCCCTATAAATGTCAGTAATCTGATAGGATTTTGGTAATCTCCTATTCGAAAATGGTGATGAATGGGTTTAGTGTCTGCCTAATCCTGTCAGTGTTTGGCTGGACAATTAATGTGACAAGCTGTTTCCCTTGACACAATATCAATATAAACAGGGCTTTTTTTTATGTTGAACTACAATTCATGCAATATCTAACAAGCAATAAGCTTCTGATAATGAGACTCCAGTGTGAATTATTGCTCTCCTGCCTTCTCTTCCTCATTATACTCACCAACACCATCCTATGTTCATCTCATCCAACCTCACCTCAAAAAAACGAGCTTCGAAAGGACCCAACGCCACTCGGTTACCTCGAATATATAGTTGGGTCCCGCAAAGGAACTCGGACAGCTAAAATATCAGCTCTCAAGAAATACCTATCCAACCTCGGGTACATGGATGCTGACTTCCGTTCCAGATTCCCATATGATGATTTGTTTGATGATAAGCTAGAGTCGGCTTTAAAAAGGTATCAGCGGTTCTTCAGACTCAAGGTAACCGGTATCTTAGATTCCCAAACAGTTTCGAAATTGGTCGGTCCTAGGTGTGGGGTTGCAGACTTGTTTCACCATAAAAGAATGCAACTCCCCAGTTGGAGTAATGGTACGAAGAGAACAGTCACGTATGGGTTCCTACCAGATACACCATATGATGTAATAAAGTCCACTCATGCCGGCTTAGCAGAGTGGGGAAGGGTTGCTGGGATCAATTTTCAACACACCTTTTCTAATGATCAGGCTGATATCAAGAGTAGCTTCTTAGCGTGGGACGAAGGTGCCGGGTATACTTTTGATGGTCCTGGTGGTGTGGTGGCCTATGCTTTTGCACCAACTGATGGTAGAATCTACTACGATGGCAATGAGCCCTGGTTTGATGGTGTTGAAGCGGATGTAATGGATTTGCAAACTGTTGCGTTGCACGAATTGGGACACATTCTTGGGCTGGGACACAGCACTGATCCTGGCGCCATCATGTTCCCTTTATTCGCACCTGGAGTACGAAAAGGTTTGGGAAAAGATGATATTAGAGCAATCCGTGCATTGTATAAGAGATCGAAGAAAGCATGAAGCTCTATCTCCAGTTTCTCCGTATGATGTACTAGTCATGCAATAAATATGTTCTAGAAGCATAGAAAGTAGACTCTTTGTTCACCTGTTTTTCCTGAAAATTTTTATTGGTTGAACAATCATAATTCAACAAAAATTCATCTGTGCACCAAAGGGGTTACTGTTCTACATCATCTTCAGATTACAAAATAGCCACCAACATTAATGTTTAATGCCCATGTATCAATGTCTAGTTGTCTACACTCTATGCTAGAAAATGTAGCCAGTCCAAAGTTGGATTTCGTGGCTCGCGACAACTCATGGAATGGGGATACTGAGAAAGAAATAATTGGACACACTCAGGAGCCTAAGCAGATAGAGACCATCAACCAACCAGTAGCTTCTTCGAAAATGACAAAGCTAAAAGGACTAAGGCACCATTGTTGCTAGCAACTTCCTTATTTGCATCTTGAACAATGGGGTTCCAACCAAAAATGTAACTAGGATGTTTATAGTTGCTTCCTAACTTTGAGTCTTCAACAAGCTCAATTCTCATCTAAAGTAAGGTTACTCCATTAATGTCCTAATCTATATTAGTACTGCCACAACCACATGTAAAGATAAAGCTGAAATTCAGGCTATAATCATGAACTCGTACTAGTGAATAGAGCCTTGGAGGCTGGATCCCTCTGTGAACTAGAATTAAAAGAAGTTGAATACGAGTACAATGTAAATAATTAGTTCGTTTCAGCATAATACCAATGTGCCTAAGAGAAAATCTTATAGAAAATATGCTGCAACTTGCAAACGCAAAGCTTTCTTGAATTTGAAATAGTGGACTATTGGAGTTGCACTAGCAGGAAAAATGTTCAAACTTGGGATGCAGTATTCCTATTGTTCTACTGATGTTTCATAGAATTATAAGAGCAGCTATAAATTATTAGATCAAGACTTCACTGCATAACTAGAACTTACCACTTGTCAGAGAAAATGCTGATCCATGAGGAAAATGCAATGTCTGGAGAACAAAAACCAACAAAAACAGAGTTTAAGACAGTTAAAGTAACGAGTGGTAGTAAGTTGATACTTGTTCCAAACTAAAGAATCAAGATAAAGCTTTGTAGTTTAACTCATGGGTCCTGAAACATAAAACACCAATTAGCATAAATCTCAGAGTAAGCTTTGAACAATGACATATAGTTAAAACAAGAACTAGTGTAAGGATCATTATTCTCGACAGCACTTGGATTTATCTCAAACAATTATATTGAAACAACACAGTGACAAACAAACTGAACTAACTTATTTTTCATGATAGGTTAAGAACAACAATTTGGCGCACTGCAGACCATGGACAATATCTCTTCAAATAATACACAAGATATAGATGGGAAAAGAAAAGGAGGGCAAGAGATAAAAAATTTAAAGCCACGATATGCAGCACTTTCAACTTTATCTACCAGAGCATAAGCTACACAGTTTAACTGCAGGAGCATTTAGTCTGAAAGTACTGATACAGATTACAGAATTAGAGATACTGCTTGGGCAGCACTCCAGGTAACTCTCAGCTAAGAACGGGCCTCTTTTTTAAACATTGGCTTGATGGGATCATAACAACTCATTCCACCAGTAATCATCACAAGAACATTTATGATCCTTAAAATAATAGAAGCCTTTTCCATTTCTCGTGCACTGTATACGATTTGCATATGTAATCAAGTTTCTGATGACCTGCATGAACAAATGTGACATAGTTTTAGCTTGTACCTATCTCTGTCAAAAGTTATATCCAGATGACAAGTGCATTCGAGTCAACAGTTGATTGTGTGTGTGTTTTTTTTAAATAGCTGCC
Source organism: Plantago major (assembly GCA_026545765.1). Lineage (NCBI taxonomy): Eukaryota > Viridiplantae > Streptophyta > Magnoliopsida > Lamiales > Plantaginaceae > Plantago > Plantago major. Next base: position 1,350,805 of record CM048843.1, on the reverse strand, counting down.
GGAACTACTCCAATAACTCTGCTTACTGCTAGGTCAAGATCGACAAAAAAGATTTCAAGACACTTGTCTTTCTCAAGATAAGTTAAAGACCACATAGTGAGGCATCATGAATTGATCCAATCCTGTATTATATGGAGGGGACTCAGAGAGTGGCAACTTCTTAAACTGTTGCTCGTGTAATATACCTCACTGATGCTTCTTCATAGAGTAACCAAGACAGTGTAAGACCACAATATCAGACTTAAAAAACTATGAACTCTCTCTCTGTTTTCCACTAAACTTCACAGGTAAATCCCGAATACATAAAACGAAGCAGTTATGCTTCAGCCTGTAACTGCTAGAGCTTTCATTAGCAGGCATGTGATCCAAAAAAAGCCATGAACTGATGTCAAAGGCATCAATAGACCCCACGTCCGGGATGGCATGAACAAACTTTTCAAAACACCCACTTATAATGAATTCTTAAAATGCTCCTTTCACCAGTAATCACCACACGAGCATTCACCATCCTTAAAATGATGGAACCTCTTTGCATCTCTTACAACAATTTCTCTATCCTCCACTTTGGATATGAACTTGATTGCATTGTGACAATCCCCACAAATACGGAGGTTCTTGAAAACCCTGATGGTGGCTCCACGAGGAAGTTTTAGAAGTCCATAAACAACTGCCAGCTTCTCACTATGAGTAGACAATGCATATTCTTTTTGTTCTTCGGACTCCACATCATGTAACACAAGTTTAGTATCAGGAACATATCCCAATTTCTTTATCTTCAGGACTAATGCTTGCAAGTAACTGTATATTGCATGCATCTCATGGTGTGCTGTGTCACCGACTAAAAATACATGCACCTTGTTTTCAACATCAAGCCAACTACAACCAGGTTCTTTCTTCACCCCCCGGTCCCTCATCAATTTTTGCACCAAAGCCTTCTCACTCCATCGGCCTGCAGCAGCAAACGTGTTGGCTAGAAGTACATAAGTACCATCATTTTCAGGAATCATCTCGAAGAGTCGCTCGCAGCGGTTACCCCAATTCCATCACCATGGAGGCGACAGCCAGAGAGTAAAGCTTCCCAAATTGGTGCTCCAGGAACAAAAGGCATTTTCTGGATGACATTTTTGCTTCTGACAAATTTCCGACCGACAATAAATCAATCAATCGGGCGTAGTGATCTTCACCAGGCGTTATTCCATAAATTTTATCCATCAAGTTGAAATAGCGTTGTCCTTCCTCAACTAAGCCTGCATGGCGGCAGATAAAGATAGACTAATGGTTAGCCTCATCATGTGCAAATGGGTAGGCCGTGGATTCAAATTTCACTGGCTCTGGGTGAGGTTTGGCTAGAAGAGGAAGAAAATAAAATAGTGCTAACAACAATTAGGAAGAAAATGAGATATAGTCATAAACAAAAGAGAGAAATTAAACCTGCATAACTACACGCAGAAAGGATTGTCAGGAATGATATCCGATCAGGCATGATTTGTTCCTCCAACATTTCTTCAAAAAGTTCTACCGCTTTGACACCATGTCCATGATGTCCGAGAGCAGCTATCATTGCATTCCAAGATACAGAATCATGACAAGTCATGGTGTTAAAAACCGTATGAGCTGAATCAAGGACTCCACATCTTGCATACATTGTTATTAAAGCATTTGCAGCAGAGAGGCTAGAGTCAAAACCAAGCCGGATAAGCTGTCCATGGAGCTGGCGCCCCTGCTCCAGAGCTGCAAGTACAGCACAAGACGTTATGGCTCCTGAAAATGCATAGTCACATGGTTCAAGTCCATTTTGTCTAATCAGGTTGAAGAGCCTTAAAGCTTCTTCACCTAACCCGAGATGTGCTAATCCAGATATCATAACTGTCCAGGATGCCATATCTTTAGTTGGCATCTGATAAAAAATGGATTTGGCTTCATGGATTCTCCCTGCACTGATGTAAGCTGATAATATTGCATTCCGTGAAACAAGGTCTCTCCTGTCCATCATATCAAATATTCTCCTTGCTTGGTCAATGTTACCACATTTCCAATATAATGTAATCAGAGCATTATTTACGCACACCATATAGTCTGAAGGGGGTTTTGCCACTGTACGTAAGATGAATGCATGAATCTGCTTTCCATGGCGTAACAAACCAGCATTAGCACAAGCACTGAGAACACTCGTGTAGGTAAAGTCATCATACTTAATCCCCAAAGGCATCATCTTCCTAAACAATTCAAAAACCTCAAACACAAGCCCCTTATGCACATATCCCGAAATCATGGAGTTCCACGCCGCAACCAGCCTTTCATCCATCGCATCAAAAACTCCCCTAGCAGCACGAAGATCCCCGTTCCTCACATAACCCGTGATAATAGTCGTCCATGTCAATTCAGTCTTGACCGGCATCTCATCAAGTAACTTCCTTGCCGACGCCAACAACGACGACGCCAGCGGAGACAACGCACACTTGACGTAAACCGACATGAGCGCATTGAGCACGGAAGTCCCCAACCCGGCCCCAGATTTGACAACAACACAATGCAGCTGGTGACAATGGTGGTCGCGGTCAGCTATAAGCCCCAAAGCGGCAAGGATACTGGAATAAGTAAACCTATCGGGCTTGAACCCCTTTCGGCGCATATGATTAAAGAGAGCAAGAGCAGCATGGCCATGATTGTGATGAGAATAGCAAGTAATGATGGCGTTATAAATTACGGTATCACGAATACTCAAGGGGGTGTCATGAAAGAGCTTTGTAGCCAACTTAGGGTGTCCAGAAGCAGAGTAAGCAGCAATGAGAGTGGTTCTTGAGGAAACATCTGGTTGAGGCATATCGTCGAACAGCTTCATTGCATAATTGAGATTAGAGGATTTGCAGTAAGAGTCGATGAGACGGTTGAGAATGTGACCAAGGGGAGTGAAACCGGAGGTAATCATGTTGGCGTGGACGGTCCGGGCGAGAGAGTGGGCGCCATGGCAGCAGAGGTGGAGCTTGCTTGCGTACAGACTGGCGGTGGCGGCATTGCTCTTGCTCATTATTGGAGTTGGTTAGGCCTTATTGGTGGCGTTATTGTAGAGAATTAAGAAGGTGATTGATTTATTTTGGGTTTTCTGCAAGGTTCTGTTGGAGCTTGGTAATGGCGGCAATGAAAATTATATTGAAGTACTATAACTAATTATCAATTGATTATTAATGATAGTTGATTGAAGTAATTAGTACAATAAATAAAAATCAAAATAAGCTCAAATATCCATATAAAAAACATGATGTTAACGCATATGCGTTTCTTTAACGCAACACAATATTTATAATCACCAAATCGCTTTAAAAACAAAACTTACAAAGTAACGAAAAATCGAAATAACTCGTATATACAAACACAAAAACATTAACATGCACGATCGAATACAAAATAACAACACTAAACATGAATCGGAAAAAAATGAACAATTTTTTTTTTCCGCAAAATATTTCGTTTATACAAAAAACATTAACATGCACGATGGAACACAAAATAACAATACTAAACATGAATCGGAAAAAAAATTTAATGATTTTTTTCCGGAAAATATTTCGTTTTTATAAAAGTTAAAAAAAAAACCCAAAAAAAAAAAAAATACTGTGACCATGATATGGCCGGTTTTAAAACCGGTGGCCGGAACTTTTTTTATTTTTTAAAAAAAAACCGGATTTATGAAATGGCCGGTTTTAAAACCGGCCACTTTATGATTTGGCCGGTTTTAAAACCGGCCATTTCATAAATCCGGTTTTTTTTTTAATTTTTCGAAATTACTTCAAGATTTTTGTAAATATTTTTATAACCGAAATATTTTTCGAAGAAAAAAAAATTCGAAATTTTTTCCGATTTGTGTTTACTAATGTTAATTAGTGTCCGTACATGTTCGCATAATATTTTCGTGTTTGCATATACGAGTTTTTTTAATTTTTTCGTATTTAATAAGTTTGTTTTTTAGCTAAGGGCATTTCCGTCAAGTTACAAAATATTTATGTTGCATTTAGCCGAAAACGTGTTGCGTTTAACAACCCAAAAAACCAGGTACCTAATTCAATTAGAAAGTAATTTATAAAGATATCTAATACTCCCTCCATTTCAGAAAAAGTGTTACATTTCTTATTCTCGGTCATGTCAAGCGTTTGATTAATTTACTCTTAAACGATATTAATAAATAAATTATTAAAATTATATAATGAAAATTTAGTAATTAAATTTTTATTATATGATTTTATTAAATTATATAATATTATCGTTTATGAGTAATTTGTGGTCAAACTCGAACACAATTGACCGGTCAAAGTCAAAATGTAACACTTTCTCTGAAATTGAGGGAGTACTACAAAACCTAATAGAATAGACTTAATTAGGAGATACTTCTTTACATACTCAATCTGTCTCACGTAAGTTGTTCAGTTTTTATTTTTTTTACAGTCAACAAATTAATCTCAAAGACTCAAACCAAAATCTCCAATTAAATTATATAATAAAAAATTTACATGAGTTCAATTGAAAATTTTACCACTACCATTTGATATTAATTCGTAGTTAAAGTTTAAATTTATCGACTCTGAAAATTTAAAATTCAGAGGTCAGTGCGGTCAGATTTTTTTACTTTTTTTACCTTTTCTGAATTTCTAAACAAATTCAAAATATGCACGTTTTTTTGGTAAGGAGATAACACTAACACCATTTATTTATCTAATCGCTTAAGAATTTTAGAATAGGTGATTGTTTTGACGTATAAGTAGTCGGGTCGTTAGATGTACCACTTCAAAAACCAACTAAAAGACTTGGTTGATCCATGAATGCTGAGGTATGTGTACTGTGTCATGCTCATTGTATAGGTTTGTGTCTTTGTGATGCATAATTTTCAAGTTTCAAGAGGACAACCGCCAACTCAATATTGTACTTCTGCTACACCAAAACAAATCCTCGCAAAAGATAAGTATTAACTCAAAGTGACACCAAGTAACAGAACAAGTTTCACTGTTTCAGTACCAATCATATAATCCTTCTAAGTTCTAACCACCTAAACATGAATTTTGATCGAGTTGATATATATAAAAAATGTCACAGGCAGCGCCTGAAAATCCAATATGATAGATAATGGCACCACAAACGGTGCTAACAGGGAGAGAAGAACCAGAATGAGCATGATCTCTTACATGGGGGTACTACTCCCATTTGAATATGAGGACATGACAGAGAGCACGTCAGTCACAGAAGCCATAGAGCTCAAAGCAGCTCGGAGAACATCTTGAGAGCATCCTGGCTTCACTATAGAACGGACCTAGAGAACAAAACGGAACATTTTTTGGTTGTTACTAATCTCAGAAACAAAAACACAGAAAGGCAGAAGATGAGGTATCTTAACCTTGAGAAGTGCTTGAAACCTTACCTTTTCGAGGTATTCCTGCAATTTCTTGATACGACCCATATAATCCTGATCTTCAACACAGAGGGTTACTGGCTTAGCATCAGCACCAGGACCATCATACTGAAGAGGTCCAGGGTTTCTATAGACATCTTCAAGTAGGAACTTGGTCGCATTTTGTCTTAATAACCTGAAATAAAATCCAACAGTTAATGAACCATATCTAAGTAATCAAATCCAACTTGTGTTTGTAGGTTATTCTGTAAGCTCTTCTTATAAAAGTCATAAAAAAATGCTCCCCCCTAATTTATGTCTTCTTGGTAATGATGAACTAAAAGAACAGGATAAGCATCACATACTCATAGGATTTTCCCTTTAAATCGACAGTCGCTGGATGGAGGGCTGGTTTTCCGATGGCTAATGCACCATGTCCACGGCCATAATGTTTAACAGTCATCATAGCCTGGCATTGTTGAAAACAGAAATTTTGTTAGTACGATTAAAAAGAAGATAAATCATAAAGGGGTTCCTCGAGTTTATTGCCAAAATAGCCTCATGCAAAAAACAATATGCCAAAATAGCCTTCTGTAAAATATAATTCCCCCAATAGCCTTTTCAATGCCACATTAGATTTGATGTGGATTTTATAGATTTATTTTTCTTTAATTCTTTTCCACATATTCCTTGCCAACATTTAGGTTAACATTAACGGCATGCCTCTGCAGTTTCATAGGATTTACAGAAACAAGTTCTCCTCCAAGTATGACCGTATGTAATCTTCTCCATAATTTATGCAAAAGTTTTGATTTAAACCAAATGTGTTTTGATTTTTTGCTATGTTGGACGGGTCATGGGTGATTAAAACATTTATTTCATTAAATGTAAAAATAATGAAATAAAAAATAGACAATTCTTAAAAAAATATTATTATATTTTTAAAAAAGACTAGAGGATAAATTTGGATATTTTGATTAATATTTGTATTTTTTAAATTTAAAGATTCATAGATCGAAATGGCGACCATGTATAATCATGCATTGCATGTTGTGAGACAGGGCGAAACCTCTTAGAAGAGCCCTAGTTTAATTATTTAAGTTACTTTTTTTATTTTATTAGAAGTACTGGTGAATATAAAATCGTATAATTTTTTTTTAAATGATAAAAAGGTGAAAGTGGACAACTCTAACGTGACATTAGAAATGATAAAAGTTGACAATTAACGTGAGACGGATCGCGAGGGAATATATGCAGAAAATATAAATCAATCGGTAATAGCATTAATATAGTGGCCGTGGTCGTTGTTTGTTTCTACTTATTCTGGATAAATATATCATATGTATAAAGTACTTTTATATTTGATTTATACTTTGATTATGAGTTTTGGCTTCTCATGAATCTCTTATGAATATCAATGTAGAATTTCCAACCCTTTCTGGCCGATTTTGGACTATCGTGTTTATCTATGATTATTTGCACATTATATATCCAATCGTTCATGGTGACTAAACTAATTAGTTAGTTCCATGTATTTAATATATCCACATGGATTCTTATGTGGCAAAACTAAGGTTATAGAAGAAATTAATTTTTGTGGAAGGTTAGAATGGGATATATTATTTTTTAGAAGAATAATTAACTGGTACTAAATGTATACTGGTAAAGCAATCTATTCAGGTCATTGCCATGCGTATGAGATAGGAGCAGGAAACCTACTGTTATTGGAGCAGCACCGCATTTCCACTTGTTCACAGGATTCTTTAAGTTGGTTACAGTTGCCATATAACCATTCAAACCAGCAGCAATTATGTGATAGCCGATATGTCCAAGCACCTGTGGTAAAAAATTAAGAAAAGAAAGGTAGGTGATACTGATGATTTTACAACTTGTTTAAAATTCAAATTTCATGGGGGGAAAGGTTAGCTTGGAAAAATAATTACGTATCCGAAGTTTCTTCACCATCTACCAATATTTTAGTATAGATAGAATTTAAGTTGTTGGAGGAACAAAGTCTTAATTTAACCATTCACAAGCATTGCCACATTTGGTTGCATTCAGAAAGAGTGTGGAAAGAACTTACATAGGCATAGTCACAATCAAATTTTGATGGCAAAGATCCACGGGCTTGATAACCAAAGAAATGACAAATGGCATTGAATTTTTTCCCCTTGTAGGTTCCTGCTTTCTGTACAGAGACAAGGAGGTGCTTCATTATTTCTACCAGATAAAATAGATAAATTCTTTTTAGAACAGGCACAGGAAGATGCAGTCTCACCAATCAAAACAAGATTCTAGAACAATAGAAACAAGATAAAGTGTAATGGAATATTTAATGAGTAATTAGAATCGTGTGGAGGGACTTCTTTAGTTATGATATCACGTAGCAACTTAAATTGTTGTTGAGTCTCAGCAGAAGAGCTTTGATTTTCCTACATGAGGTGAAGTTGCAAGGAAAATCTCCCCACCCATTTACCCAAACACATACAAGAACGACCGAAATGCTACATTAATGCAACTTCAGGTTTCTCAGAATGTAGATCACACCAATACAATACAAAGAATGTTACTTCGACATTTTTCCCAGAATAAACAAATTCAAAATATCATTTCTAGCATTTACTTGATATGACTATATGAGTGCCAATATACTAACTTTGAACACTTTATTCTTTGAGTTTCTTCTGCACTTTATCATCCCATTCTATAGAAGGTTTCTGTTGTCAATGCAACGTTCCTCGGGCAAATATATATATATATATATATATATATATATATATATATATATATATATATATATATATATATATATATATATAAAGTTCTAACTGATGATAAAAGGTTGGTAGAGCCTTGGAGATGCTGCAGCCAAAATTTTGTGCTTGGTGGATGCATTACCATGGAGTTTTTTTTTATTAAACATGATTGTACAGAAATCTGCCGAATGATTGCTAAGTCAATGCAAGCTTTAGCCATTAAGTATCAATACTGTGGAAGTTAACTAATTGAAACAGTCTAAGGTTCCCGGGACACCAGCTGAAAAGGTAGACTATCTTTCTGTTGTGGGATAATGTATAGACACCATTACTGGATCATAACTGGGGTGCATCTGTTAGAGCTACTTATGATTTAACCCTTTCATGTAAGTATACCTGAACCAAAAAGATTATCATGTCATTCAGAGGGAATAAAGAAATCGTGTCTGTGAGAATCACACTAAGAAAGTCATGACGGGTAGAAGCATAGAAGGAAAGATGGTCATGGTCATGGAGCTGGCTGAGATAAGATATATGGGTATATCCTTTTAATGAAGGATAAAACATAACTGAAGTTGTCAATGATGTAACATGGAAGCATGCAGAGTTAGCTTACCAGTCTCTTGTTCATTTCTTCTTCAACAAGATGAGCCAGGAGCTTTTCAGTCTCAATCTGCCAAGGAAATAAAGTAAGTTAATGAATACTGAGATTCCTCATTTTAATATGAGTGATAGATACTTGAGACAAGTACCTGAGATAGCTGTGCAGAGTCATCTGATTCAGGATGGAGGAGGAGCTACAAGAACAAAAATAACTTCAGTGTACACAAATTAATGTATTGCACAAATCGAACCAAGAAATGCATCAAAACAAACCTGTTTCCTTATAAATGGTGGTAAGAATTCAAACAATGCAGACGACCAGGGTGACAGTTTAGCAGATATCTTATCAGCATGCACACCTTCTTTGAGCAATCCATGTATTTCCTGGAACGTACGACACAGATGCTCAATCAAATTCTATTCATATGTCAGTGTATAAAAAAAATCGAATTTTCTAGCTCTCCATATATAGAAGCTACGTATTCCACTGAACTTGATCAGTTTCAAGATTAATCCATCCATATTTATTTCAATAACCAGGAATGAGCATGTGCTGCAAAACAAAAGAAGATACGAAGACCAGTACTTGCAATAGAGCCCAGACTTCAGGAATGCCTTCTATAAGCCCCTCTGGCAACAGGATGACACCATGGTACTTATCTGAAATAGAGAACCTGTTAGGGAATGGATACAGAGTTTGAAAAACAAAGAGATCCTCATGAATCCTACCTTGTTCACTCCTTGCTTGAACTGCATCACATATTTGTTTTGTTATGTCAAAAAGTGTAAGCTTAGATGCAGCAACCTCTTCGGCGAGAATGACCTGCACGCAAAGGTTAGATCCTCTTAATATATCAAGTACAAACATCTGCTTGCCGTAACCTTTATCAAATAGAGGGGGTGATCACGAACCATGTTGGGATGGGATTGTAGAGTACATTCCAGAGCAACATGAGATGCTTTCCGGCCCATGAGTCGGATAAAATAATAATACTGTAAAAAGACACGGGGAACGGAAAAAAAAAACGAAAGAAATAAGTCTACAGTAATAATGAAAAGTTGAAAACTATGCTGTCTACAGAGGTTTCTAAGTGAATCTGGTGGTGTTTCCAAGATGTACTGAAGTGAAAGTTAGATATTTCTATTGATTTTCTGAAAAATCATCGATATAGCTGCTCCAAAAAATCAGCCGGAATTAATCAGAAATTAGTTTTGCTAACAAATTTTCTGGTGATTCTGCTATAGTCACTTTACTAGAAGCTTTTACAAAACAGGCAGTAAAAACAAGATGCAGAAATGAATGAAACTTACCTTCTCTGCTGAGAGTGCATCAGTGCAGACATTGCTAATCAGCTGAGAATTAACCTGCAATAAGTAAATAAAGTAAAATTATATTTAATTTTCTACTCTGGACGGTTCTTGAGTGCTTTTATCTTTTCACATGACAATAAAAATTACATCAGGATGCATCACAAGAATCCATCAGGAACATGGATATCAAAAAAGGGGTTCGAGGAAATAAATTCTGCTCAAAATGAATTGGGCACTAAAATGATTTGAAATTATAGATGTCAGTACGAGAAAAAGGAAGAACTTTTTCCTTTCTTTCTTTCTTTTATTTATTTTTTAATCTTGTGGTCTGAATTGGTGCAATACACTCCTTGTGTCCTACTTTCTTTGTTTAACATAGTTGAGATTACCTTTCAAAGAGAGAAAGCACATAAGGTCATAGTAGAATCACCTCTATTGGCAGCGGGGAAGGTGGGGAAGTGAAATAACATTCGAGCAAGCCAAAAAAACATGGACTTGTAAATATACAGGAAATGGGAGGAGGCAAGTCAATTACCTTACATATAGTGTCAAAACCCACATTTGCTTCAACAAATTGGTTTTTGAGATCTCCATTTAGTGTAACAGGAATACCAACAACCTGCCATATTTATCAGAGCTCATTCAGCAAACGAATATAATATCAGAATAGGATATAGTTTTAGTACTTCCAACAAGTAGGCACACAGGCATTATCGTAACCAATAGACATTATCTCTATAAAAATCACAACAGATAATCAAACAAACAGGATTGTGTAATTTGCCTTCGTGGAGCACTTTCTTTCTGCAAAGGTTTCTGCGAGCTGGGCAGCATCTGTGTTTGACGTAACACCTTCACAAGCAGATGTGGGCATGTCAAAAACTAAAAACTGCACATACTAGCTTATCGTAAAAATTTTAAAAATAAACATGCGAATACCTCCAATAATGACAAGAGCATCCAATTTCAGAGTCATGCATGTATTAAGTGCCGCATTAACTTGCTCGGTCGTCCTAATTTGATCTTTTGTTCGTCCCAGCAAATCATAACCACCTTCAGTATTTGAAGCAAATATTTAAATAAAGGTCTGAGAACCAGTTCATAAATATCAAGATCAACATATGCAATACCTTGATTTTTGTAGGTAGTGAGAATATCATTAGTAATCTCTAAAGTCTTCTGTGCAAACAGACCATCAGAACCACCTGGCAACACATGTACATGACTGATCTCAAATCCCCACAAAGAATTATGCCAATTCAAAGAATTTGTTAGACCTAGATATGACTGGGAAAGTGATATACAGTAATGCACTAATGACACAAAGTATATACAGAAAATCAACCAGCATTTTGGACCAACCTAATTATATCTACAAGTTCCACAAGTATTATGACAAAACAACGAAGCCAAAGTAAGATCATTTGACATGGGAATATATCAAACAAAGCACTTCAAGACCAAAGGAACATTAACAATCTATTAATAAAGAAGAGAAAAAAAAAATACTTGAAAAGATGCTTACCCAGGAAACCGAGCAATGTACTTTTGGGGTTGTGTACCTTTAGGGCATCATAAAGACCCCAAATAACATTATGTCCTCCAGGAGATTGCCGTCCGCAAAAAACCACTCCCACCCTGATAATAATAAAAACCTCAAGCATATAAAAATCTTAGCTCAGAAAAGACTGAACTAAACCTGATTCAGCGCAGTGTCAACGGCAAAGTCTTTTTTTTTAATTTAATAAATTACAACATAAAAATATTATATATAACAAAATCATAAAGCCACTGGAATCTGTACCGAGTAGCAGGAAGCTCAGAAATAACTTGGGCACCAGCTACAATAGCATTTGTTCTCAGAAAGTGGGCTATTGGTTGACCAAAAGTGTGAGGAAATGATCTGTTTATGGTATGAGAGCCTGAGGGGTCTGAAGCTGTAGTTGCATCACCATATTCTACACGAACAGTTTTCCCCTGTTGAAGTCCCAATATATGCAGAACAGAAGTTAACAATGTGATATAAAACAGAAGTCCACAACATGTGGACTGAGAATTGACCTTCAACAACATGACATAAAAGTGAACATATGTTGACTATATAGTAGTATATTTTACAAACAATCAAATTAACTTTGACCAGCATGTAGATCTATACCATCTCACTTGTCATTACAGATAGAATATTCAATTTACAAGCAAAAAAGTGCTGAAAACGGTTGGAGTCGGAGAATTTTTTTAAAAAAATATTGACGTTGAGTAACTAAATTCAGGTGGAAATTAGCATTTTATTAATGAATATGAATGCTGATCATTCTTACCACAAAGGATAATTTATCCGGCCATTCGTGGTTTTTCTTTTTTATTTTTTGCCCTATTGAACTACACTACTCAATAAGAGGATTCCATACCATACCAACCATACAAAAGCCAAAATCTAGCATACAAAAACTTAGATACCCCAACCAAGGCCCCTGAAACTGAAATACAAAAAAAAAAAAAATCACGATTCTCCAGATCATAGTTCTCCGTTCATCAGAATTACTGGACTACAATCCTATTACTTAAATATGTGACGATCACAAGCTTTTCCATTTCAATATAGTATTCGGTAAAGTGAAATCACCTTTAGTGACTCCAGAACCCCATCCTTTAGCAAAAAGACGACCAAAAGTTATATTCCCTCAGAACATAATCCAGATTAAAAGCTCACACAGTACTCTTAAAAGCATCACAATTCAATCAAACATAACCAAAACACATGGAATTAAGTCCACGCCACTTTATTCACTCGAATATCCTCCTAATCAACAATTATACTACAAACACACATTGAACCGAATTCCAGTAGCAAAAAACGATACAAACGAACAGATCTAGTTTGCAGAAAGTGAATAATCAGATTATCAGATGATGATTAGATTATATTATATTATATTATATTATATATATACCTGAAGGCACGGGGGTAGTTCAGGCTGGTAGAGAGATCGTAGCTTCTGGAGATCAGAGAGTTCTCTTGCAATTCCGTAATCAGAATCCATTTTTCTCTCTGAGTTTGGTATACAGCAGAGTAGAGTAGAGTACTGGTTGAGTTGGAAACAGACTGGTTGAGAATTTGAGAAGGTGTGTTTTTCTTCACTCGCACGGCAAGCTTTGAAATTGCCGTTTGTTTATATACCAGTGTAGTGTGGTAAGTGGTGAGTGAGAAAGGGGCGATACAACCAACCTTGCAAATTAATTGAATTGATTATGCTTGTTTGCCTTTGTTTTTCTACTTAATTACTACTATGCCCCTCGTGCACAATGAAAGCCGATTCCCGAGTGTTTACCATTCTACTCAAAAACTTACTTGAGTTTCACTCAATTCGTACTTGATGAACGATAACTCAATCCCAGTCAAAGTTGCTTTTTAAAGTTTGTATTTAATATTAAATTGTGATTTTGATAGGAGTTAGTATATTTTAGTTTTGAGTTTAAGTTGGTGAATATTAACTCAACTCGAGTAGCGTAGTGTAGTGTATAATAGTGTAGAGTAATAAAAAACACGAAATTTTAACAAAACTTAACTTGAGTTGAGAAAACTCAACTTGAGTCGATAGCTAAACATGCAGACTATTTTGTGTGAATTTGAAGTGGGTAAATCTCGAGTTCATGTAATGGGAGGGAGGGAGAAACCCATGTATCGAGTTAAACTTCATGCGACATGCATGGATATATGCATGGTTGTAAATCACACCGAAATGAAACGAGAAATATCAAAACGTCTTGATTTTTACTCAACGAGATGAAATGGACTTGGAATCCGAAACTATTTTAAATACTTTCTACTTACCAAAATTTTGTTTTATTTGCAAATATTACGATGAAGCTCCAAAAAATATTGTCGAAACTTCTTTTTATTTAAAAATCTGAAACATATTATGAAATCGATATTTTAGTCTAGGTGACATTATAACACAAAATGTTGTGGGGGAACCCTAGAATTGTTAACATTTTGCATGTAACGGGACTCTTTGAGGCTAGTAATGTCAAATTGGGGATTTTGATGAAATTCTTTCTTTTGTTTTTGACAAATGTATATGGAAGAAATTCTTGACCAAGTAAAGAAATGAGAAAGCGAAGGAAACGAAAAGAAAGGAACTTAGTTTATCCTGAGTAAATTCTTATTTATCCGTACCGTAGTACAGGAGATATTTGCTTCTTTTTGTTCTTTTTCTTCTTTAGGCACGTAGTAGATGCCATCAAATTAAATAACACCCATTAAGAAGAATATGCTGCACATTCTTAGTGTCGGTCTCAGAATATTCCATCCATGTAGTTTTGGAAATTACTCCCTCCATTTCAAAAAAAGTGTTACATTTTATTATTATCATGGCGTTTGTGCGATTCTTTCTTAACGATATTAATAAATAAATTATTAAAATTATATAATGAAAATTTAGTAATTAAATTTTATTATATGATTTTATTAAATTATTTACTATTATCGTTATGAGTAATTATGGTCGAAAAGAATGGTTAAAGTCAAAATGTAACACTTTCTCTGAAATGGAGGGAGTAACATTTAACAATGAACTGTCTGAGCCACGGAGAAAATCTTTATGTTCAAAGTTTGGAATACAAATTCTTTTTTTTTATGACTACCAGCGTTCAGCCCCATTCGTTTAAAATATTGCAAAAACTGTAGAATAAATTCAATAATGTAAGGCTCTGTTCTCTTCAACTGCAATTTTCTGAACTGAACTGAACTGAATTGTAGTATAAAATATAACTAAGCAGAACCGAACTGATTGGAACTGAACTGAACTTAACTTAACTGGATGAGTTTTCAGTTGAAGAAAACAGAGCCTAAGTATCCATGCGAATAGAACAAAACTAACATGCAACCTGCCCAAGTTATTCTCCCATCTATATCATATCCTAACCAAAGCCACCCAGATAGTTATTACTACAAAAAATGGTGGTTACATATTGCAATTTTTTTCCTTCCTCATTTTTATTTCAAAAAAATAATTTATTTAATACATGGATTGTTACAAAAACTAACGTCATGAATGAAGGATTTTTCTTTTTTTCTATACTTTTCTTTTAGGTAAATTACACGTTATATTATACAAAACGGTCACGTGGGTATCCGCGTGTCAATTATACTAGTGTATGTACAAGAATGACACTTTTGTGCTTTCTTTTTTTTTAAACGACAAAAATTTTATAATCTGAAAGGTCCGTTTTTACGAGTACAAGGAATGCTCGATTACATATGGATCACCTCCGCGGTCCTCACTTTGCGCCATAGCCTTCTTGTTCTATCCAAACCAATACAAAAAATGGCAAATTACAATGGGTCATCACTTTTGTGATTGTCAAAATTAGAGGGATACCCCAAACACCTAGGAGTGTGGTAATTTTTTACTAACATTTACATTGTGTATAACATATTTCAAGTTTTTTTTATTTTACATGACTATGTTTAACATTAATTAGTAAACTAGTTTATAAGTTTGATAAGCTCATTTTTTTAAAGGAGTTTGTTGAGTCTGTTATGTAACTTATTAGATAACTTATGTAATTGTTTATTCGATAATTTATTAAAAAAATAATACACTTAGTTAACCGGCTATACTATCAACCAATTAATTTACTAAACATTTTCAAAAAATAATTAACTAATAAACTACCAACTAACGTCTCGACTAATTTTGATTGACAGATCCTCTATATTCAAGTGTAAGAATAAGGCTACCTAGAGCAGTTGAATTTCCGAGGGTTTAACACAAGTCATTTTGATTATAAAAAAAGTTAAATAAAATTAAGAAAATTAAAATATTTTGATATGAGATAACAAAAATTCAAGATTATAATGATTATGATCGGAAAAAAATTAAGGTTTTCGGCTAAAGGTATTAAACGAGACAACCTTATTGAGCGCTTTACTCGTTTGATAAGATGTTCGAGTTGAGTTCGAGTCTAAATTTGTGCTCGCTATCGAGCCAAGTAGGGTGCGACTCGTTGATACTCAACAATGCTCGATTAGGCTTGGTTATTTTTTTTTTATGATTATATTTATTTTTCATTAACGGGTTCGGACCAAAATGAGTCGAGCTCGAACCTACGTATCGTGACTCGAGCTCAAGCTCGAAAAAGTAGCTTGTTTAGTTAACAAGCCTAATCGAGCTAGGGCTGGTTATCAGCTCGAGCCGAGCTCGATGAATGAGATATACTTGGCTCGACTCGTTCAACAACACTAGTTCCAGCTAGCCCGGTATGATATATTTGCATGTAACTTCATCTAGTACATTCCTATAAATAGAAACATCTCTTATGAATAATACACACTGATAAATACCTTGATGTATTCCTCTATCTAATCGTTTTACTATACCAAACTGTTTTCTTATTATTAATATAAAACAATAATAATATAAGTTTTCGTATTTTTATTGAAGCGTAAAAATCAAGCAGTCCTAGCCTCCTAGGTTGTCAGGTCGGGTCGAGCTCATCCCGGCTTAACCGGATTCCTACCGGAAACCCGGTTAAGAAAAAAGTAGAGTGAAGAAGTTGAGCCGGAAGGAAGCCCAGCGCCCCCAATTGATAATTCTGCTCCTACTCTCTCTCTCAGTCAGCTCCTTCTTCCGGCTAGGCGCCGCCTACACCTCCTTCTTCAAGCTCCGGTACGGCCATATCTTCAGTCTAAGACTCGATTTAAACACAACTTCTCTTCTCTTTTTCTTAGTTTTTCTTCCACTTACTCAATTCGCACCTTCTCAAGAAATAAGCTCACAAGCTCTGTTCTGTACTCTGAATTTCGACTGATATCAATATGCTAACAAGCTGATCAATAGTGATTACTGTAACAAACTCCAGTTTTTATTGCATAAGATTTTCAACCTACAAATTCACTAACTAGCAAGCTCTCTACTCTGTAGATAGATAGAGATGATATTAATTACTGAATTTGTAACTTGAAGATATTAGTTATTGTATAATGAATGTGCACATTTTTTCATTTGAATTGTTGTAATGTCTTATTATCTGATTTTGTTGATGTGAACTCAATGTTATTGTGACTTTGTTGTTTATCAATTTGTTGCAGTCTTGTTGGCTTGTCGAGTATGTATTACTACTATCTTAAATGTATTGGGTTATTAGTAATCTATGATTAATTCATTGTCAATTGGATGATCTATCATTTTACCAGTCTAGACCGGTTCCGAACTTACTTTTGTAAAAAAATAAAAATCGTCCAACCCTATACTAATTCTTACTTTTGGCTGCTGCATTTCTTTTCCTCCAGCAATACATCATCGCCGAGACAGACCAAGTTTTTTTACCCAGGTATGTTTTCGGTCAGTTTTCTGTTCGTTCAATTTCAGCAACTTTGCTTTTCTTGTTTATCGTTTTCTGTATTTGGTTTTAATGTTTTGAGGTCAGGAATATTCTTTGTGGTTTGCAGATAGATAAAGCACAAAAATTCTGGAGCAGATGGCTGCTGCTTTTAAAATAACACCTGCAGAATTCTTGCAGGTATGTTCTGTCTTCACTCTGTCTTTAAATGCATGCAAAAATTGTATCTTGGTGCTCTTTATTTGTGGTCTAGGCAAATATTGAATCTCGATGCTCTTTATTTGTGTTCCTTCTAGGCAAAAAAACTGTGTCTTAATGCTCTTTATTTGTGTTTAACAGGGTTCTTTTAGGCAAAAAATTGTATCTTGTTGCTCTTTGTTTGTGTTTAACAGGGTTCTTTTAGGCAAAAAAAAGTATCTTGGTACTCTTTCATTGTGTTTAGCAAGGTTTGTCTAGGTAAAAACTGTATCATGATGCTGATTATTTATGTTTAACAGGGTTCTTTTAGCAAAAACTGCATCTTGATGCTTTTTATTTGTGCTTAGCATGTCTGTCTAGGCAAAAACGGTATCTTCATACTCTTTATTTGTGTTTAACAGGGTTCTTCGAGGCAAAAACTTATTTTGCCAAAGCATTCTCTGAGACAAGGGAGTAACCTTCTTTGGGGTTCATTACATAAACGAAGTCCCTCTGTCAAAATCTCCAGCGGAAAATCTCGATTGGGGTCGGTAAGAGCTGTGATTTCGAGTGATATAGTAAGTAAGGGACAGACTGTGGTGAGAAAGGTGGCTGAGAAGGTGGTGCATTTCTATCGGATTCCGTTCCTTCAGGACAGTGCAACAGCTGAGCTTCTGGCTTTGGTTCGGGCCAAAATATCAAACCAGATTGTAGGTTTGAAGACTGAGCAGTGTTTTAATGTCGGGGTAGATAAGAGTTTATCCGATGAGAAACTTGGTGTGCTCAATTGGCTGTTAAGTGAGACCTATGAGCCCGAGAATCTTGGGACTGAAAGTTTTCTTGACGAAGAGGTGAAGAAGAGCTCGAATGTTGTTGTGGTTGAAGTCGGGCCTAGGTTGTCTTTCACCACTGCTTGGTCGGCCAATGCTGTGTCAATATGCCAATCTTGTGGTTTGAATGAAATAAATAGATTGGAGCGGTCGAGGAGGTACTTGTTATATGTTGCACCTGGAAGTGGATCGTTGACGGATAGTCAAATTAGTGAGTTTGCTGCATTGGTGCACGACAGGATGACCGAGTGCGTGTACGTGCAGAGGCTCACATCTTTTGAAACTAGTATAATTCCCGAAGAGGTCAGCTATATACCTGTGATGGAGGAGGGTCGGAAGGCGTTAGAGGAAATAAATGAGAAGATGGGGTTAGCCTTTGATGAACAAGATTTGCAGTACTATACTAGGCTTTTTAGGGATGACATCAAGCGAAATCCAACCAATGTCGAGTTATTTGATATTGCGCAGTCTAATAGTGAACACAGCAGGCATTGGTTTTTTATGGGGAAGATTGTTGTAGATGGTAAGCCAGCTGATAGGACTCTTATGCAAATTGTTAAAAGCACTTTGAAAGCAAATCCAAACAATTCTGTTATTGGCTTCAAAGACAACTCCAGTGCGATTAGAGGTTTTCTTGTGAATCAGCTTCGACCTATACTGCCTGGTTCAACATGCCTGCTAGATTTGTGTGCTCGTGACCTTGATATCTTGTTCACTGCTGAAACTCACAATTTTCCATGTGCTGTGGCTCCTTACCCTGGCGCTGAGACTGGTGCAGGTGGCAGGATCAGAGACACACATGCCACTGGAAGGGGCTCATTTGTGGTGGCGTCAACTGCTGGTTATTGTGTTGGAAATCTTAACATTGAAGGTTCATACGCTCCTTGGGAGGATCAAACATTCGCATACCCTGATAACTTGGCCCCACCCCTTCAGATTCTGATTGACTCTAGCAATGGTGCCTCGGATTATGGTAACAAATTTGGAGAGCCTCTGATTCAAGGTTACACCAGGACTTTCGGTATGAGGCTTCCAAATGGTGAAAGGAGAGAATGGCTGAAGCCAATTATGTTCAGTGCCGGTATTGGTCAGATTGATCATGTCCACATTACAAAAGGAGAGCCTAAAGTTGGTATGCTGGTTGTGAAGATTGGAGGACCCGCTTATCGTATAGGCATGGGTGGTGGTGCTGCTTCTAGCATGGTTAGCGGTCAAAATGATGCTGAGCTTGATTTTAATGCTGTACAGCGTGGAGATGCAGAGATGGCTCAGAAGTTGTATCGTGTTGTTCGTGCTTGTGTTGAAATGGGAGAGAAGAATCCTATTATTAGTATTCATGATCAAGGGGCTGGTGGTAACTGCAACGTTGTCAAGGAAATAATATATCCAGAAGGTGCGACTATTGACATCAGGAATATTGTAGTTGGGGACTATACAATGTCGATCTTGGAGATATGGGGAGCGGAGTATCAGGAGCAGGATGCTATTCTTGTGAAGCCTGAAAGTCGAAACCTCTTGCAGTCCATCTGTGGAAGGGAGAGACTCTCAATGGCCGTTATTGGATCAATTAGTGGTGATGGACGGATTATTTTGGTTGATGGTTCGGCTCCAGAGAAACCACCTGCCGTGGATCTTGAGCTTGAAAAGGTGCTTGGTGACATGCCCCAGAAGACTTTTGAATTTCATCGTGTCGCTAATTCTGCCGAGCCACTTGATATTGCCCCTACAGTATCTGTAATGGATGCACTGAAAAGAGTATTGAGACTCCCTTCTGTTGCTTCCAAGCGTTTCTTGACGACTAAAGTTGATAGGTGCGTAACAGGTCTCGTAGCGCAGCAGCAGACTGTGGGCCCTCTGCAAATCACACTTTCAGATGTTGCAGTAATTGCGCAGACGTTTACAGACATTACAGGTGGTGCATGCTCCATCGGAGAGCAACCAACAAAAGGTCTGTTGGATCCAAAAGCTATGGCCCGGTTAGCAGTAGGTGAGGCTCTTACTAATCTTGTCTGGGCCAGGGTCACATCTCTTTCTGACGTAAAGGCTAGTGGAAACTGGATGTATGCTGCTAAACTTGATGGGGAAGGAGCAGCCATGTATGATGCTGCCATTGCACTTTCAGAGGCTATGATTGAACTTGGTATTGCTATTGATGGAGGAAAGGATAGTCTTTCTATGGCAGCTCGTTCATCTGGTGAAGTTGTCAAGGCTCCTGGAAATTTAGTAATCAGTACGTATGTAACTTGTCCTGACATAACTAAAACCGTGACACCAGATTTGAAACTCGGTGATGAGGGCATTCTTCTCCACATTGATTTGTCAAAGGGAAAGCGACGGCTTGGTGGATCTGCTCTTGCTCAGGCATTTGGTCAAATTGGTGATGATTGTCCTGATGTGGATGGTGTCTCTTATCTTAAAAATGTTTTCAATGGAGTGCAAAATCTGATTGAGGAAGAGCTGATCTCAGCTGGTCATGACATCAGTGATGGGGGTTTATTGGTAACTGCGCTTGAGATGGCATTTGCTGGTAACTGCGGACTTCAGTTAAATCTGACCTCAAAGGGTAGCTACAGCGCTCTCCAAATGCTCTTTGCAGAGGAACTTGGCCTTGTTATTGAGGTCAGTAAAATGAATAAAGATGTTGTCATGGAGAAGCTTATGGATGTTGCAGTGTCTGCTGAGATCATTGGTGAAGTTACTGCTACACCAAAAGTTGAACTTGAAGTTGATGGTATCAGTCATTTGAGTGAGGACATGACTTTGCTCAGGGACCTATGGGAAGAAACTAGCTTCCAGCTGGACAAATTGCAAAGGCTAGCATCATGTGTCGAACTTGAGAAAGAAGGTTTGAGGAGTCGCCATGAGCCTTCATGGAAGTTGTCCTTCACGCCAACATATACAGATAAGAAGTATCTGACTGCTGCTTCAAAACCAAAAGTTGCAGTGATTCGAGAAGAGGGTAGCAACGGGGACAGAGAAATGGCTGCTGCTTTTCATGCTGCAGGTTTTGAACCTTGGGATATTGCAATGTCTGACCTTCTAACTGGTTCAATCTCATTGCAAGAATTCCGAGGTATTGTTTTTGTTGGAGGGTTCAGCTATGCTGATGTGCTTGATTCTGCCAAAGGTTGGGCAGCTTCAATTAGATTCAACAAGCCTCTGTTGAGTCAGTTTCAGGAATTTTATGAACGACCAGACACTTTCAGTTTGGGCGTTTGCAATGGCTGTCAGCTTATGGCTCTTTTAGGGTGGGTCCCAGGGCCCAAAGTTGGAGGTGTTCTTGGAGAAAATGGTGATCCATCACAGCCGAGGTTCATACACAATGAATCGGGGCGGTTTGAGTGTCGTTTCACTAGTGTGAAGATAGAAGAGTCACCTGCTTTAATGTTCAAGGGAATGGAAGGGAGTACACTTGGTGTATGGGCTGCCCATGGAGAAGGAAGAGCTTATTTCCCGGATGATAATGTTTTTGATAGTGTTGTAAAGTCCGGGTTGGTCCCAGTGAAATACTGTGATGATGATGGGAAACCTACTGAAGTCTATCCTTTCAACCTTAACGGTTCTCCATTAGGGGTAGCAGCTCTTTGTTCTCCAGATGGTAGGCACCTTGCAATGATGCCTCACCCAGAGCGCTGCTTCATGATGTGGCAATACCCGTGGTATCCCAAGCACTGGAATGTTGAGAAGGCCGGCCCTAGTCCCTGGTTGAGGATGTTCCAAAATGCCAGGGAGTGGTGCTCGTAAGGTAGGCTTTTTATTCATTATTTAATTTACAGTCGGAGTAATTATGCACTTAGCTAATGGGGAAAAACATGCCTCTGTGTTTGTGAATTAGACCGGAACATAACTGCTATGCCGAATAACCTATTCCTTGATGACATATAATATTCCCCTAAATAATTCACATTTAATTTTTAGAGTAACTACCCTGAGTCTAATATTGCAAATTTTATGTTCTGGATGATTGTGGGGAGCATATGATAATAGATTATGTGCTGTCAGTAAACTCTTCAAAATATCATCGCTCTCTTTGGAAGAAATTATTAATATTTGGGCATTGTTGTTTTTCAGTCAATAATTTATCTTCTGGATAATTGTGGGGAGCATATGATAATAGATAATGTGCTGTCAGTAAACTCTTCAAAATATCATCGCGCTCTTTGAAAGAAATTATTAATATTTGGGCCTTGGTTGCTTTTCAGTCAATAAGCATGATGTTTTTTGCGTCAGTTTACATTAATGTTTTGGTTTAATGGTTTCTTGTGTGTTTGTGAGGAGTGAATAGCTTGCTGTATGCATAATGTTTGTTCTGAAATATCCACGGATCTGGTTCTTTTTATGAATTAGTTGTGAAGAAAATAGTGTTGTTTGTAAAAGTGAAAATACGAGAAATTTTGTGACCTAACAATGCTGCAATTACAATGCCCATATTTCTCTGCTGTTAGTTTAGCTTTAGTCCGTGAACTATAAGTATAGTGTATTTTGAGCATGTGGTGTTTCTTTTGCAGGAGTTAAATTACCGGATAATAAAAATTTTGATACAACCTTTGACTACCTGCGTCTAACACCCTCTGGAAACCAGCTTTTAAGAAGTCACGATTTGGTGGCATCACTGAAGCTTTGAGCCAGGCAGTGTATCCACTGGTGAGTAATGCCATGATCACTCTATTGTTATTTATCTTTTGTGGAACCTTTAGTTCCTGTTAGTGCCGGGTCAACTTTTATATTTTCACTTGTCAACTGTTCATTTGATTTCTGCTTACAATGCTTGTCCCAAGAAGTTGCTTATGGTGCCAATCTAGTTTATATAAAATCAAAGTAGCTTACGACTTCTTAAGTGGTACATATTTTTTAATGTATAACTGCTTTGAGTTTCCACGAGTATATCCCAAGATAATGCTGGTGGTGGAACAAAGTACTGCATGAAATCGATAGGCCCGTTTCTTGCTATCTATAGATTTTAGTTGCAAAGTTTGCAAGTTCCTTTTCTAACTTGCTGGCTTGTGCTGGGAGTGAATGAAAAAATCAGTCAAAAGTATTCAGAAAAAAGTATTATTTTCGAACATCAGTATCCCCATTCACCTATTTGTTAGGCTAGAAGTTTCCAAAGACAATTAACATCAGTTTCGCTACCAAATATCAGTTGCTGTTTAGGGAATATTCTAGGCAAAATCGAAGTTATAGCAGTTCATATGTTAATCAGAACGTTAGAATGCTAAAAAGGTGGATTCATTTCGTGCTGTGATGAGTTTGGTTCAGTTTTTCGGTCTCCCTATAGTATTTTCTGTATGATTCTTTCGAGTAGGTTCTTGTACCTATAAGTTTATTGTTTTCCTCATCAGACTTGCGTTGTTTGGCAGAGTTGCTGATTGAGGCAAGTGTACGATAGGCGTTTAATTGAAGCTTTCTGGACGGGTGTGTTTTGTGATCCAAGTTGTAATGCTCCACTTAGGCCGAGTCATCTTGCTAGACATCTATTTACTGGGGGCTTTTTTCTATAGTTAGGTATCCCTCATCTTCATTTTTCGGTGAATAGTGAGGGGTGAGAATTGAGATCAATAACGCCACTCCAGGTAGATTTTCAAAATTAAAACTAAACCTTATCAAGTAATACAATGTTAGATTCCGAGCTTCACATATACTTAGAGTTGAATAATATTAGTAAGACAGCAATATAGTACCATTGATTATGTGATGTGACAGATCTTGTATGTTTGGCATGCGATTAAAACCTTCGGTTAAGAAAAAATTTAGGTGTTTTTAACCAGATTTTTTTGATTTTAGTCACATGCCAAACAGTAAAGTTTAAATCCAATGGATCAAGTTATTCCAACAGTTTAATGGGATAACAACATATTCTACAGATGAAAATCCTTGTATCTTCCAGTCCCAACATGTACATGTGTTGACAGGTTACGACATAATTAACCTGTGCATGTAGTAGTCACAAAACCAGGTGCAAATCATATCCCCACAACTGCTAGTTTCCATGCCATTTCCAAAAGTGATGCATACTGTTGTTGGTTGTTCGGACAAAAGCCTCCTATTCCACGCCTTCTATTGCAATGGGTATTCGACAATTACTTCATATATTTGTCATTTTTAACCGTACAACAAAACATTGTATTTCACGCCACCTGTGACAGCAATTTACACATTCTATTTCGTTGCATGTCCGAATAGCTTTTCATTGGGTACATCTCTATAGAGTACATAAATACAAGTTCGATTATTAGTTTAAATTAAGTTTGGTCGGGACCAAAACATATACACTTGGTCTTACCAAAAAAAAAAAAAAAAAATCATCTTGTTATTTAGTTGTGTGAGGTATAAATTAAGCCGACTACCAATTTGGTTAATCGGACATTGCAACTGTCAAAACTCGTGTGGGAGATTTTCAGGAATAAATTATGGAAGAGATGGGTAATCAATGCCCACGTTGAAAATGAATGATGAGCTTTGGTAAGTGTAAATGAATGATGAGCTTTGGTAAGTGTGAAGTAATATAAACTATTACTTCTTGTCCCACATGCACTTTGTCCCACATGGTAAAAGCGCAAAAATTTTAGTTTATTTATGAAAGTGCATTTATTATGCGTAAATCATTAAGTAGGCGCACCCGAGCCCGTGCCACGGGCACTTGGCGCTTTTGTTAGGCGCACTTTGCACGCTTGCATCGCTCATCGATCTCGGCCGTTAATTTTGTTTAAAATTTTTACGGTCATGATTTAATCTGGAGAATAATCCTGCAGCTTTTTCAAATTTGAACCACCAGTCATTTAATCATGACCATTGATTTGAAAAAGGTGTGAATCCTGATCCATTGCATATGTTCTTATCCAGATTTTCTGGAAGGTTGTGTCTCTTCAGACATGACCCTTGAAATCTATAAATAAGAGGGCTAGTTCCAGATTGAAGACATACCAGAAACTTCTATCTCTCCCTTATGCTACGGAAACAATATCTGCAGTAATTGTTTTTGTAGCATTTCTTTTACTGCTTATTCTAGTTCTTGAGTTTAATTTCATTTGTACAATACGTAGTTAAACATACAGATTAGTCTAGGCTTCTTTGTATCCTAGAAGCGATTCGCTGTTACCCAATTGTACACTAGTAGTGGGGGCGAATAACGCTTAAAGGAAAGCGATCCTAATTGTGCCTAGAAGTTACAGACTTGCCTTCTCAAGTATCCCAAAACACTAACCATTCGGGGCCGGGCTTATTCAAGTTCGTAGAGCCCAAGTGTCGAGCTTGCAGACGCTATATAACATGATTTGACCATTTTCTGCCACACAACGAACACGAATCAATACCAAAATATAACGAGTACCAAAGGTAGTTATTACACATATTGTTTGGAATTAGGTAAGCACACCCTTGTAGGTCTCAAGTCGTTGCCAGAATTACAACACAAAACAAACACAGAATTAATCAAAGTCATCTAAAACTCTGCACGGTATACAGTGAAAAGCCAATACTTCCTGTCACTTGTCTTTGGTTCAAAGTTCAAACCTGCAACAATCTCCGACCTTTAGTTTGTTCTCAGCCACGAACGCCTGCCAGCCTGCGATTATCTTTGTTGCCCCTTCATGCTGCTGGCGTATGACATGCCATACCTGGGACCAGCTCACATTAAGAGGAAGTGCATTGCTGGGCCTAGCAAAATACCTACGGGCGAAATTGAGGGGTACCAGCTGCATACCAATGACACACTATCAAAGTTAATCACCATGTCTGATAATTCTGAATATGATACAAGTACAAAAACATTGTTTACCAAGTGGTCTCCTTCTGCAACGTGACATGGTTCTATCTCAACAAAGAACGAATCAACCTTCTCGTCTGATTCATTGGGGAGGTAATTGTTACCTACTCCTTCAGCTTGTTTCTTTCCACGATCTGTACTCTGATTAACAACGAAGTTTTTGTTCGAAGGCTCCCCTTTGTGGAATCCTGGATTAATAATACATAGTTACGCACACTTTCTTGATCACACACAGCAGTAAATTTAAAAAAAAAAAGGTCTGGACAGGATGCAGCACCAGCAATCATCCCAGGGTATGCAACAGGTAACTTCTTTCCGTGATCTGTTGTACTCTGATTAACAACGAGGTTTTTGTTCAAAGGCTCCCCTTTGTGGAATCCTGGATTAATAATGCATAGTTACGCACACTTTCTTGATCACACGTAGCGGTAAATTAAAAAAAAAGAAGGTCTGGACAGGATGCAGCACCAACAATCATCCCAGGGTATGCAGCAGGTAACTTCTTTACACCACCCTTCACCCCTGCAAATTGAACTTCCATTTTTAGCCAGCATATAAAACTCAATCTGATTACATGTCTTTCTTACTTGTTAGATCCAATACTGACCTAAATTTCTCTGCACTATTGTCTTGCCCTTAAGCTGACGCCTTGATTCAAGGCTTTGTGTGGGAGCTGTGAGTCAAGTAGTTAGACCAAAACACACATAATACTATACTTACCAACATTTTTACTCATTTTTTGCTGTAGTACTAGAAAGACATGTAAATTGATTAATATATACCCTTTACAAGTTCTTTGTTGGGTGTTACATCTTGAACTGGTTGCTCAGCAGTCGGTTTAGTTGAAGGCTTCTCCCTCCCATTTCTTTCGAACACATAAATCGTGAAATGTGATTTTTTGTTATAAACAAAAATCACATTGTCACCAACTTCCAACTCATAAGCATTACGGAATTTGGACCACCCTTTCGAGAAAAATGTAGCACCATTCTCCTCCACGATCTGCACATCCCATCTGAGTTTATCCGATGTCGAAAATGTTACCCAAGCCGGCCTCGCTACCTCAATCATTTCAGCAAAATGACTTGGGATGGGCTACATCAGAACCAACACAGTGGTTGAAATGTTCATATAACACAAAACAGGTTGACTAGTAGATAATCAAATTTATATACAACTATGCATTTTTCATGATCTAAATTCAACACTCTGTCCAGTTCCGCAGTTCATTCCATTATACTAGCGTACTCTAAATTAATATATCAACACATATGTAAAAAAAAAAAAAAAATGTACTAACCAATTGTAAGCAAAAATCATCTGATCTAGTAACTATCAGTACTGCACAGATCTATATGTTGTAATCTGAACAGTAATCATATAATCTCATCGTAAGGTATACACTAACTTTAAAGATGACTGAAATAAGTAAAGCACGTATACATACCATGTAGTTCACTTCTGGATACAGGAAGACTTGGGAGAAACGGACGTGGAGTCCGGAGAATCCTAGAGTGCCAGCCATGGTTTGGGAAGTAGCTCCTGCTTCACCTGTGGTTTGTTTTCTTTTTTGATAGACGAGGGACAAAGTTCAAGATCGGCTGAGTCCTTACTACAGTACTTAAGGCCCTAAAGTTAAGGGTACAGATAAGAATGAAGGGACGCCTAAATATAAGGATATGTACCGTTCCTTGATCCTTATGTTTTGAAATGGACTATTTCAAGTATATGGAGGGAAGCTTGTGCGGCCTTTGATTATTTTATTAAGGTAAAATAATAGGCGGTAGGCCCCTGCGTTTTATACATGGGGGATTTCAGTCCATCTGACGTAAGGTGATGGAAAGTAAGTCTCTGTTCTTTTCAACTGAAATTTACTGAACTGAACTGAATTGTAGTATAAAATATAACTAAGAAGAACTGAACTGAACTGAATGGAACTGAACTGAACTGAATGAATTTTAAGTTGAAAATAACAGAGCCTAAAGCACCAAAAAAGATGCACAAAAATTTCAAACCAAATCCAGTGCAAAACTAAAACCTTCCCAGGCAGGTTCATCAGTATATCACATACAGGTGGAGCTATAGGCATGATTTGGTTTGTGATATTATTTGCTTGCATAGAGCAAATCAAAACCTTCACCATAATATCTCTAATTTACTTGTACTAAAATATTACTTGATTGTACAAATTATCCTATTATAAATGGTCTAAATAACCTTTTTCCACAGTTTGGCATTCAACTTGAATTTTTAAGATTGTGTTGGTTAATAAATTGTACTCCTATTATAAGATACTACTATACGATACTACCTCCGTCCCGGTTTCATCTTTCTGCGGGTCCGGATATAAGATTTAAGAAAAAAGTGAATAAAGTAGGAAAGATGGTAATAAAGTAGAAAAGAGATTGAATAAAGTAGGAGAGATAGTGTATAAAGTAAGAGAAAAATTTTCCATTTAAAGGATGAGAAGATGAAGTTGGGACGGACCAAAATGGAATGCGAGAAGATGAAAGTGGAACGGAGAGAGTATTTGAGTTTTATAATTTTGAGTCTCGGAGTTGATGAATAATAATTCAAGTCGAGTAGCATAGTTTTAAGTTGGAAAACAAACAAGGAAAATTGATAAAACTGAACTCGAGTTGAGAAAACCGAACTTAAGTTTTTAGCCAAACACTATGCTTGTCATCATTAAATGATTGTTTTCAAAACGACTAATACAGAGAAAATCCGCGACGAATTTCACGTATAATGAAAACGAAAACGAGAAGTTTTAATTTTGAAGGTCATCACATTTGAAGCTTCCATTTGAAGCATCCGTGCCACGGCATTTCTGGTGAGAGGACTGCATTTGTGATGAATACTCCGAGATACTTCCGTAGATTATTTGCACAATTTACAGCTATATACCAAAAATTGATCCTTTTGTCTATGAATTGGTCCTTTTTAATGTGCTTTGTTTATGTTATTACAAAATGTTTAAATAGTGGGATTTTTAGGCTATCTTCAACCATCAAACTTTACCAAACTCCATCAAATTGGCACAACATTCCACTAGCAACAAACCCAACCAAATTCTCCATCTCCAACCCTCAAACTCTATCATACTCAATTTTCATTTTATTTTCTCTTTTCTTTTTAAACTACACGACTCCCTCCGTCCTGGACAACTTCATACATTAGGGTTAGCGCGCAGTTTTATGCGAAAAGTTAAAGTAATGATAAAATATAGAAAATATGGGAAAATGTGTACTTTTAGTGGCAAAAGGTGTAATTTGAGTGTAAACTTGAGATTGTTTATTATTTGTTGGATGCGGGGTAGCTTTCTTTTTTAGTAATGTATGAAGTTCTATGGGACGGCTAAAAATGACAAATGTATGAAGTTCTGCGGGACGGAGGGAGTATTATTTTCTCATTTCTTTAAAAACTTCATACTTCACACTTCACATTTGTTTTAAATTTTCATTCATTAATTAAAATAACATGAAATAAAAATTAAAAAATTATAATAATCAATAATAAAAAATATAATACTTGAAATTGCAATACTTGAATTTACCAATACTTAAATTTTATAATTGATGTTATGTACATAATTTACCAACATTAAAATATATGAAAAGTAAAAAATTAACATTATAAACCAAAACGGAAAGAAAATAAAATGTGAAATAAAATGAAAAGAGAAAGGAAAAATCAAAGAGAAGAGGACAAAAGAAAAGAGAAAGCATTACAAATGAAGTCATACAAAAGAAAATCAAAAAGAAAAAAAATAAAAAAATAAAAAAATAAGTGTCATCATACGGCCATCAAACCCCATTGGAGATGAATGGCGTTTGATGGAGCATGTTATCATATCCTATCAAAAGGCCATTGGACATGGCTAGTAATATGCCATCAAACCCCATTGGAGATGAATGGCGTTTGATGGAGCATGTTATCATATCCTATCAAAAGGCCATTGGACATAGCTAGTACTCAATTCACAATCCTTATTACACTACAAGAATTACATAGCAGGGACGGAAAGGCGACGGATCCTGGCGACGGATGATGAAGCAGGCGATGGATTCTATCCGTCGCCCCGTTTGGCGACGGATAAAACTTATCCGTCGCTCTGTAGCGACGGATAAGTTTATCCGTCGCTTCTGAACAAGATTTAAAAAAAAAAAATTTTCGCGACGGTTTTATCTATCCTTCGCTATAGCGGAAAAAAAAAAAAAAAAAACGTTAGCGCCGGATAGATCTAGATCTATCCGTTAAGCACTTTAAAAAAAACCATATATCTTCTCCACCACCTCCTTTCCTCCACCACTTCTCCTCCATTTCTCCTCTCCTCCTCCTCCCACCACCACCTTTCTCCTCCACCACCACCATCCTCCACCACCATCCTCCTCCACCACCTCTCTCCTCCCACCACCACCGCACCACCACCATCTCCACCACCACCACCACTCTCCTCCCACCACCACCGCACCACCACCATCTCCACCACCGCACTACCACCACCACCACCACCTCTCTCCTCCCACCACCACCGCACCATCACCATCTCCACCACCACCACCACCTCTCTCCTCCCACCACCACCATCTCCACCACCACCACCACCTCTCTCCTCCCACCACCACCGCACCACCACCATCTCCACCACCACCACCACCACCACCTCTCTCCTCCCACCACAACCCTGCCACCACCACCATCTCCTCCACCACCACCACCACCCTGCCACAACCACCACCTTTCCTCCTCCCACCACCACCGCACCACCACCACCCTGCCCCCACCACCACTGCACCTTTCTCCTCCCACCACCACCGCACTGCATTTAATACAAATTGGATACGAATATAAAAATTCGAATACAAATTAATCCGTATACGAATACAAATCAATATCTCGTATACGAATACAAATTGGATACGAATTAATCCGTATACGAATATAAAAATTCGAATACGGATTTTATTTTTTTAAAAAAAAAATAGAAATGGGGCGATGGATAGATCTATCCGTCGCCACGCGTGGGGCGATGGATAGATCTATCCGTCGCCCCATTATCAATTTAAAAAAAAAATGGTCAATCCGTCGTCCAATCCGTCGCGAATTGGACGGATTGATTATCCGTCGCCACGGCTCGAGGCGACCACTAAAAAATGGCACATGGCGGCGGATAGATCCGTCTGCCGACTATCCGTCGCCCGGCTCTGGCGACGGATCGGGCGACGGATAGAAAATCTGTCGCCCCCTGGAGCTGTGGCGACGGATAACAATCCGTCGTCCAATTCGCGACGGATTGGACGACGGATTGACCAATTTTTTTTATAAATATTTTAATTGGACTAGTGACGGAATTTGAAATTCCGTCACTAATTCCGTCGCTAATTCCGTCACTGTGAATTCCGTCACTAATTCCGTCACTATTTATTTCATATTAATCCCTATTTTTCGTAGTTCACCTATTTAATCAATATAATGTTCGATAATAAATCAATAATACGGAAAATGTTTCAATGAATAAAAAAGTAATATTCGGAGCTGGAGAAATTATCCAAACAAGTGTAAATATGAAAAAAAATCCGAACATACAGATACATAACTAGCTATCAGACGGGGGTGGGGGTGGGTGATGGCGGAACTGGGACATGAACTGCTCCATCTATAACCGAAGGCGCTCGTTCTCCTCCCTTCGTTCTCTGTCGCGGCGCTCCATCTCGTCCCTTTGTTGTTCCATCTCTTGAGTTAGCCGAGCAACCTGTTCTATCCGTCGCCCGATCCGTCGCCGCTGCGGCGGATAGATAACTATGTGACGGATCTATCCGTCGCTACAGGCCAGATTTTTTGTAGTGTTAGTCCTTTCAATATTAAAGGGTGTGTTGCGTTTAACATTGATGGAAGGGGCTCATGAAAAACGGGGTCTATAAGTTGTGTACCGCCTAACTATTGAAGCTACATGACAAGAACACAATAAATTGGAAATGGTGAACTCTCTGAGTCAAGGGCGGATCTAGGAATTTTTTTCTGGGTGGACTGACGCGGTACTCATTTTCCGACACTTTTGTTTTTTTCTCTTTTTTCTTTCAACCGTTATACTCACATATTCCGATTTTTACCCTCTTTTTATGACTATTATAGATTTCATCATTCAAATATAAATACTATATATACATTTCTAAAAACCATGTAAAAACTAAACATAAAAAAATTGATGGAAGCAATCTAAATTAAAGATTTTTTTTAAGAAAATAACAACTAATAATGAAAAATATGCAAGGAAATGCATTATAAAAGAAAACATAAAATACAACAAGAGTCGATCGGTCCTCAAACCATCTGAGTGGTATACACTAAAGACAATTTCATTAACAAAATTATAAGTAATTAACCAAAACACATGGATGATAAGCAAATAATTAGCATATACTACTATATGTTTACTAACATCAAGCATCTATTAATCAAATAGATAAACATGTCAAATTAATTGTCTCTTGGAATGTACGGGGGTGTAACAAAATAGCTAAGGTAAAGGAGATTAGCTCCCGTCTCCGTGCGCTCAACATTTATGTAGCTATCTTGATTGAGACTAGAGTTAAATATGAAAAAAAAGCAAAAAAATACGTGACAGATTGGGACCTAATTGGAGTTATATTGATAACTACAATCATCATGTGAATGGGCGAATATGGATTTTATGGGACTCTGCTAAGGTGGCCATCCAACCGGTGGTTAGTGATGCTCAGTTTATACATTGTAAACTCTCTGGGATTGATGGGACGTTCATTACTTGGCTCACAGCAATCTATGCTTTCAACCATCTGGAGGACCGTAAAAGATTATGGGATGTTCTTGAGACATTGCAACCTCCACAACCGGACAAGTGGATGCTTATGGGGGACTTCAACAATGTTCTTACAAGCCAAGATCGTGTTGGTGGTAATGTGGTACATCCGAACGAATATGTAGATCTGGCAGATATGATGGAGAGGGCAGAACTATTTGAGGTTGATAGTATTGGGGACCATTACACCTGGCATAACAAGCATACGGCGGATCCTATATATTCCAGAATTGATCGAGTGCTCGCTAATATGGCTTGGTTGCAAAACTTTAGCCAATTACAAGTAGAAATACTTGATGCTAGTGTGTCGGACCATGCTTTATTACGTTTGAATTTATTTGAGGTACCTCGACCACCAAAGAAGCAATTTTGTTTTATTAATAAGGTGGCCGACTTACCGAACTTTGTGGACACGGTTCGACGGGTGTGAAATGAACCAGTTAGGGGGAGAGGCATGTATGTGGTATGGACCAAGTTACGCAAACTTCAACTTGTGATCCGGCAGCTACAACGGAAGTATGCTGGAATACGCATCACCATTGAACATGCCAGAGAGCAACTTCGAGTTGCACAGGAGAACCTCAATTCGGATCGAATGAATGCGGTTCTCATTGAGCAAGTTAAACACTATACCAATAACTTGCTACACTGGAATGAAGCTGAAGAAGCAATAATGCAACAACGAGCTAAGGTGGATTGGATCCGACTGGGCGATGCAAACAACTCTTATTTTCATGCAAATGTTAAGGCCAAACATCGACATTCTGGATTAGATTGCCTCCAACTAAATGATGGTACTATGGTCACCACTCCACATGAAATTGAACATGAAATTCTGAATTTTTATAGCAAGCTGGTCGGCCAGAATGAAGAACGGCTAGAGGGTATTGATATCACGATCATGCGGGACGGTCCACAGGTGACCCGCGAGCAGGCTGCAGGCTTGATTGGCCAAGTAACTCGGCCGAAAATCCGTGCGGCATTAGCAGTATTGGTGATCTAAAAGCCCCGGGCCTAGATGGATATAATGCCAAGTTTTTCAAAGCTTCGTGGGGGGTAATCGAGATGGATGTGGTACAAGCAGTTCGAGAATTCTTTGAACAAGGACGGATGTATAAGGCAGTGAACTGTAGCATTGTCACTTTAATACCGAAGATTGCTGAGGCCAAATCAGATAAGGATTTTCGACCTATCTCGTGTTGCACAACCCTCTACAAAATTGTATCGAAAATCCTCACTAATCGATTGAGTAAAGTCCTTCCGGGATTAGTGCATGAGAGCCAGGAAGCGTTCACACTGGGGCAACAAATTCATAACCACATCCTTTTGGCTTATGAATTGTTGCGGGGATATAACAGAAAGACCGGGGCTCCTAAGTGTATGATGCAAATGGATCTTCAGAAGGCGTATGATACTGTGGAATGGTATGCTCTTGAGAATATCCTGAAGGAGTTAGGGTTCCCATCTCAATTCATTGGATGGATTATGATATGTGTTACCACGGTGTCTTACAGATATATGATCAATGGGGTCCCTTCGAAGTGTCTACAGGCAAGACGGGGACTTTGACAAGGAGATCTCATATCACCACTCCTCTTTGTTTTGGTCATGGAATACCTTTACAGGTCATTGCAGAGACTGAAGAGTATCCCAGATTTTAACTTCCATGCTCGTTGTGAACGATTACAGATTATAAATCTTAGCTTTGCGGATGACCTTCTTCTCTTCGCGAGGGGGGGGGTGTGGGATCGGTATAGCTAGTGATGGATATGTTTAATAAATTCTCGCGAGCTACGGGACTCCGAGTGAATCCAGCAAAGTGTCAAATTTATTATGGAGACGTGGATGAGGAAGATCGGGCACGCATTGGCCAGATCATAGGATTTCGAGAAGGGCAGCTTCCATTCCGCTATCTGGGAGTACCCTTAACATGCAAGAAACTCACGGTGATACAATATCAGCCTTTGATCGATAAAATAGTGGCACGTATTAGGCATTGGAGTGCTAAACTACTCAGTTATGCTGGTCGACTGCAACTAATCAGAAGTGTGCTATTTGTTGTTGCGAATTGCTGGATCCAATGTCTCCCCCTTCCCAAAGTCATACTGCAGAAGATTGAGGCTATTTGCAGATCTTTTCTTTGGTCTAACAGTGATACAATTACACGTAAAGCACCGGTAGCTTGGGAAAAGGTATGTAGGCCAAAATCCCAAGGAGGATTACAAGTTATTGATTTACAGGAGAAGAATAATGCATGTATGCTGAAGCTCCTATGGAATCTCAGTGGCAAGCAGGATAACTTGTGGGTTAAATGGGTTCATATATATTACATACCACAGGAGAGAATGTTGATTGATGAGGCCCCCAACTCGAGTTCTTGGATTTTTAAAGGTATACTCAAGTGCCGACCACTCACACACCACAACCCGTGTTGGACATCCCTGATGCAACTCCCAAAATTCAAGACCGGACTTCTATATCGGCACTTGAAAGACACGGGAAACATGGCACCTTGGAAGACTATTCTCTATAAGAATGTGTCACGACCCCGAGCCCAAATGCTACTGTGGCTCGCTTGTCACGAAAGATTGGCAACTAGAGAACGACTCCATCGATTTGGATTGATTGACCTTTGAAGTCTCATTTACGCCCACTACAAGAATCACAAAGAACATTTACTCTTTCGCCCTACGACTTCCATGCACTGAGTACTTGCATGGCTCAAGGTACAAGATACTCCACAAAGCGGAATCTGAACTAATTTGGATTTTGCGCAGGACACGTGGAAAAGGATGGCGTGCGAAACTTCTAAAACTAGCTTTCACAGAAACTGTGTATGAAACATGGATTTACCGGAATGATTATTGCTTTGATAGGAGTCCTGGAGATCCAGAGACTAATAGAATAGCTAGAAAGATTATAGAAGTTATAGTTTATAGAGCTTGGAAAGTTCCTGAGCTAAGGTCCCATGTTGGGAACCTGATGTTAGCTTAGGAATTCCGCACCTGCTAGTCATTGTGCTTATAGGCTGGATCCTATGATCGCCTGCTGCTTTGTATTTGTTTTTTGTTAATGAAAGTATTTCACGTTCCAAACAAAAAAAGATAAACAATTGAATTCAATGTGTTCTCAAAAGTCCTAATTTGTTCGCTCTTCCCATCTCCTATGTTACTGCAAGTGTGAGTGTGAATTGTCTTCGAGTTTTATATTTCAACGTGTGTAATTTGGACTATATGATTCCATATTTACAATTCATATATTTTAATTTGTAAAAAAGTTCAAGTTGACTGTACTGGACAAATGGAAGGGTTATTGGATTTTGTATATATATAAGGCGAGAGGATGAGCCACGGAGACTCGGAGACGATCTTTTTGTCCCAACTCCCAGTTTGAAATAATATTCCTACTTGTTATGACTATCAGCCCCAAAGCTTTAAAATATTACAAAGACTGTAGCATAAAAGTAATGATTTAATTAATCATTTGCAAATGAAATGGTGAATACATTAAATTAAGTTTAAAAAATATTTAGAATTACAGATATTCGAGATTAGAATGGTTGTGATTGGAAAAACCAGGGTTCCCGCTAGACGGACCAATAGATTATCCACCAAAATACTTAACTAGATCACTTCCAAACTCAATTTTGTAAATACTACATAACCAGATGAAAGCTTAAAATATGAAAAATCAAGCCGCTTATAATTACCAAAGGATTATGAAAGCTTAAAATATGAAAAATCAAGCCGCTTATAAGTACCAAAGGATTTAACTAACTTCTTATTTTCCATTCATAGTCTTACAGCAAAAAGCTCAGAACATGCCAGCAAAACCCCATTTAAACGCATGTATTACGTACAAGCGAGTTGGCCAATGGCCATCTGAATTCCTCCTTAAACCTTGATCTTGAAGCTTTGCACCTCTTGCCGATCATAAATGACTCAGGTACCAAACACCTAATAACATCACTTGTCACTTTTCTTGGAGCGACTCTTCCCAACTCGTTTGCCCCTTTTTGCAGAAGACCCGCTTCCAGAGTTGATAGAAGCTGGCTGGGCAGTATTAGCAGGCATATGATGCCCAGTGGTCCAAGCAGGGAACCCAACAGCAGGAGTTCTGCAAATTTTCGGTATATAATGTTAAACCACTTTTGAGTATTTGGTTAATTGGTTGGGTTCACTAAATAAATCAAGATGCCAAGATGCAGCATGGTTCCAAGAGGACTTGAAGAAGATAATATTATACAACTGCACTTGCATTTGGCATTAACGTTAGATAATTCAGCAATTGACTAGCATGCAAATGAGGGATAACATAGTTAGGGACAGTCTCAACAATAGCAGCATTAGCAGATGCTACAAAAATATACAGAACTAGTGACCTGACAAACCCTAACAGAGCAGTTTACCCGGAGACTATGAAATTGATAATTCTCTTGACCCGTTATCAAATAGTCAACAGTGGTTGGAACTACGAATAGAGAATAGAACATTGATATTTAAGAGAAATAAGCTAGTATGAGGTCCTTACCCAACAAGAGCACAGCAGACTCCTGCTTGGACACTGAAGCATCAAACACCTTGCTATTATGCAATGAAAACCGTAATGCTTGATTCTCAGCAAGACAGCACTGGAGCAAATGTCCAAGCCTCCTGCATTCCGCTTCAAAGTACTTGTTCTTCATCTCAAGATCATGAACGTACAACTTCTTCCTTTCTCGTGAACGCATTGCTGCATCCTTGTTCCTCAATTTCCTAGAGCATCATAATTAAAAAAAAAAATTAACTCCTCTTTGAAATTCAACTCATTCCTTACATCTCTGAGCTCTCAATTCCAGGAAGAGACACGATGAAGCCAAACTACCAAAGCATCAACTCAAAATACCCTTAGTGCTTCTGCGTTTGTGTAGACAATAATCAATACAAGCTATTTGATGCAAACTAAAATGAAGTTTTCGAGGGTACACTATTATCGACTGAGGACGAAATTACTTCTCACAACATTTACATAAAAAATCCTTCATTACTTTGGTTGCATATAATTCCTTCATTTTGGTTGAAACAATCAGTTACTGCTATTTCCTAGCCTCTACAGTTTATTTCTAGATTCAAGTCATATGCTCAATCCACTTATCATACACATATCTCAGCAGGTATCGTAAACTATACAGCTAAACTACAATGTAAAAAATCAAAAGCAAATTCAGGCTTCCACTCACAGCAATTCACAACAAATGCACATAATAAGAAACAATCAAGCTTCAATTTCCCATTCTAAATACATCAATCTACGCTTCAAGCCTTCAAATCATCGATAATTTACAAATGCACATAATAGCAATTCGCACCAAATTGAGCTATTACCAAAGGAGAAACAAATCATAGTACCTTTTCCGTTGCTTATCAGCTGGATCTGCGCTATCGTCATCATCATCCTCAACACTACCATCACCAGCGTTATTCTCGACCACATCTAAACCTTCATCTTTCTGTACCACGTCCGAATCAGGGCTCGAGGAAGAATCCTTGGGAGGAGGACCAGAGAATAATACATCATCATTCACAAGGAAATCCTCAATTGAAAGATCACAGCCCGAATCCGGCAAGTTATCCACCGGTTCGGCAAGCCAATCGCAGTTCAGTTCATCGATGTTGTCGAGCAGATAATCCAAATCGATTAAATCATCTCCGTGAGAGCCGAAATCGGTCATCACTGATCGGTGAGGTTTTTGGAGATGAGAATTTTAGGTAACTTACAGAGCAAGAGAAAGAAAATTATGAAGATTTGAACAACAGAACAGAGACTATTTACTAGTGGTTGATGAATATTTACAACTGGAGAGTGTAGAGGAAGGTGGCAGGAAATGAGGGTTTGGTTATAAAGTGGGGTAACTGCGTGTACACGCGGCAGTTTTGGGTGACAACGTCATTGGACCAATCAGATTCATCGTGGGGTTAATTACCTTTTTCCATTTTCTTTTTTCGCTTTCAAAATCAAATACTTACTGCTTACCACTCCAACCAAAAATCGTATGCTTAATTACTTAATTAATTACAACCACATTATTTTTTAAAAGTTTGAAGAGAATAGATAGACCAGATTTTCTATCGTAACTCAAGCTATTGCTCTGACTACTGTCAGTTAGGGTGTTGATACGTGACATGTGTCATTATTCTCCATCGTCCTAACCTGAAACTTGTAACTATATTTAGTAATATCAATTTCTTTAATGAATTTCCTTTTATAATAAAATTTAAAATTATACAGTTATCAATCAATATAATTAAAAAAAGTTTTTGATTGTAAAACAAAGTTTTTTTAGATTCAAGGTTTTGAACTCATTGTATTTGATTCAAGGTTTTGAACTCAGATTTTCTTTTAGATTGTAAAACAAAGTTTTTTTTTCTGAAACTTTGTTTAGTTGCAGGGACCAAATAGTATGTTTCAGAAACTTAAAGGACCGATGTTTTGAGAATTTGAGTTTCTCCAGGGGTTTCGCCTATGAAAGGGTCAACAATTACACAATCTATTTGCAAATAGCATTCTAAGTCCCCAGGCCCAATCAAATTCTCAAGTGGCGGTTCTTCAATATTCTAAAACTTTCAATTAAGTCCCTGTCACTACAACAATGTTTCTAAAATTTTATTTTTCGACCCTTTCAACAAATTTGAGTTCGGAAGTTCAATTTAAAACATCAATACTCAACACACTCGTAAATCATGATCTCAAATCACGAATCAAATTTGCTCGGTTGCCATTCAATTTGTGATTGTTACTCTGACTTCTTCCTCTGGATTTTCGTGATTGTTTCATCTCGACTAGATTCTATCGAGGTCGATGGTGAAGGTTGAGTGCGCACACTGTTAATAGCAATAGAGGATTACTGTAATTTTGCCTGCTGCTTTCTGGTTCATGTTTTGATGAAATCTACTGTTTGGCTGATGTGGCATGCGTTATGCTGCTGCACTGTATTTGAGCAATACAATCTTCAATTTCTTTAACAAAGATCATGATAATATTTGATCGATGATAATAATCAGGACTCAACGTCCACACTGTTAATTAATGATACCATTAATTATGTAATATTATATTAAGATTTGTATATATGGTTAGATGAGATGTTGTTTTAATTTAAACAATTCTAATTAATTTGCCTAAGTTTATTTATATGAGTAAATAATATATACTTGTATTTTAAATTTAAAATTAATTGTAAAGTGATAAATGATAGAGAGCGATAAGAGCAACATCGTGTGCAACATCAAATGGCAACACCAAATGCAACTGCTAGCAGTTCAAGCGATCTCAACTGTTAAATAATTAATCTAACGACTTAAGATAAATGACTAACGTTAGTCAGAGCAACAACTCAACTGGCAATAGAAGACCCCCTAGAGAGATTCATATAAAATGTTAATATTGGGAAAGATAAAATAACCCACTTCAAATTGTCAAAATTACTTCAACATTAAACTAGAAAAATCAAACAATATTAATAACATGTAATTTTATTAACAAATAAATTTAAAAATAATTAAAGAAAATAAAAGATAAAATAAAAGTAAAACTGAAAAAAAGACCTATAAAACGAGTTATGTCATGTAAAATCAGTATGTGTATAAAGCCCAATTGGGAATTTTACCGAGTTCTATTCCAAAATCCCATTGAAAATGGGCTAGAATTCCAAAATCCCATTGAAAATGGTCTAGCCCATCAAGTATCTCAGCTCTGAGTTTTAAAGTTTTGTATTTGTTATGAAATTGTGATATTGGTTAGGATTTAATATGACATTTAAGTTTTGAAGTTAAAGAATCTATATATATTTAAAAGACCAGTTTATATTCGAGTCATTTTGTATAGGACTTGAGCCAAGATTAAATGAGGTAATTTATAGATTTTTTAATTTTTTTTAGCCCAAATAAATTTTAAAAAATACCATCCAAAGGAAAGAAATCAAATCTGATTTCCATCCTTTGATTTCAGCAAGGCAGTTGCAAGATTGATTTAATCAATCATCTATCTATAGTAATGATAGCTAACAGAATCATAAGTCACGGATGGAGTGGTGAAATGGAACCCAAGTTGTATTTTATATGAAGGTCAAGGCAATGCAAAGGAATGAATTGGTAGAAGGAAATTGAATGTTGGCACTGGAGTACAAGTTGATTGATTCATGTATATGTAAAGCAATTAAAGAGCAAGCAAATTAGATGATACTCAAATATGATTCCCAGTTAACGATGCAAGAGAATTAAGTTAATGAATTTTCCAGTTAATGATGTTTTCTAAATTTTCCTTAAATGTCTCCTAATTAAAATTTTGGATGGAAAGATTGAGCAGTAGATTCGGGAGATTTGATTCAACATGATTTAGCCCCCTTTATTTGCAGTCACGTGTCGCGATCACAACGGTGGTACAAGAGATGGTATATATTTCGGTATAGTAAACCTGGACCGATAGATTAGAGGCTCAAGACTATGCATGAAAAACGTACAATCTATGAAAATGTGAACTCTATACTTACTCCTATCTTCTCAATTCCCTTCCCGTTTATTTGTAATTTTCGAAAATCATTTTTAGTTGCCATATATGTTAGGTTGACAAATAAGTGATGGTTTACATCAGATAAGAGAGAGGCCATATATGATAAAATCCTATGTGAAATCATCAACCCTTAAAATTTTATTGAAAATTGTATCTGTAGGCTACTGCTGTCATACCAGTATGTTTTTAAAACCTTGATCAAAATTCACCCTCAATTTAGACGTAGAAAGCCTTCGTAATATTTCCGAAAATAAAGTTTACTATGATTCAGCGGGTTATAGTGAGAATAAGGGAATGCAATAATTCCATTTGACTAAAAAAACAATATTATGAACAATTAACATAGAGAATATATTGGTTAGTTGAGATACATAAGGAAAGATTTAGCCCTCAAGATTATTAGTAAATTTAATTTGTCAATTGCATTGTTAACGGGTTCTAAATGTAATAGAATCTTCGTGTTATTCATTTAGTATCCGTAAATATGCTTTCTAAATAACCAAACAATTTTGATCATTTTAAATCTTGGGAGAAATCGTGTTTAGGTACCAACTTATGCTATTAATAAAATCATCGACTTTATTAAAAAAATATTACGGAAACAATATTGGTGTTTTTCATATACACATTAAATAGTACTCTCTCATATTATTTTTATAAGATGTTTTGACTTATAAGTAAAATAAACATAAACAATTATACTCCCTACCATTCATTTATTATTTTACAATTATAAATATATACAAATATAAATGGTTGCGTATTAGTAGTTCGTATTGATAAAGTAGTTTGTTAACTCTAAAAAGAGAGAGAAAGAATAGATAAAGTATGAAAAAATAATGATTAAAAAGTTAATTATTATGAATATAAAGTAGATTTCCATTTAAGAAAATAGTAAGCTTTACAAAAAAAGTCCAAAATGGCAAAAAATTATTAAACTTTATCCCGTTAGCTTCGAAAAATTTCATACATTTATGTTAACACGTAGTTTTAGGTGAAAAGTGAAAGTAATGATAAAGATTTTAAAAAAAGATAGGGAGTGGGGCAATAAATTTTAGTGGTAAAATGTTTAATTTGTGTGTACACATGAGATTGTTCATTATTTGTTGGATGTGATGTAGTTTAATAATGTATAAGTTCTATTCGACGGTTAAAAATGACAAATGTATAAAGTTTTGTGTGACGAAGGAGTAAGACAAATATATGGAGTATAATAATAATAACAACCTTTAACATAGAAAAGAGAAGTGTATAAGCTCAATTCTAAGTGTAAATCACACTATTTGAGAAGTTAATTGAAGGATGGAAAAATTCCAAATTACTCCAATTTGTAAATTAATTTGAAGAGTAAACTAATTCTAACATATACTTCTTTCCAATTTGTAAATTTAATTTAAGTGCTAATCAATGCTGAAAATGGAATTATTTTCAACCTGCTAACTCAGTTTTAAAAGTAAGCCAACTTTGAAAATGTTATAATTACTCAGCTCTAGATAAATGATAATACACAACAAGAAACTCTATTCAAGGAAAATTCAATTTAAGATTGGTATAAGTAGAACTTGGTAACTTAATTAGAAAAGCAAACCACAGTAGAGTAAATCCTCTATAAACTAATAATAAACCGAGAGATATTATTAATTTTGAAATATATATATATATACATATATATATATATATATATTGGTAATTCACTGTAATTTTACACTTTATATCAATTTCCTTAATTTGTTAACCATACTGGTATATAGGTAAATTGATTGATATAATGATAACTCATACGATAAATTATAAATGAGCATTGGATAAGAGTGCATATAATATCAGAGAATACTATGAACTTTGGATGATCCTAACATACTCAATATTCGAATGGTAAACCAAGTTTAATAACAATTTGACTCTCACTTCAAAACTTAATTTAAATGTCAAAATAACTCTGAGAATGAGATTTTCCAACTCGAAAACTCAGTTCAAATGGTAAACTCAACTATAAGAATGAGATATATGTTTCAAACTCAATTTGAATTATAAACCAATTATAAAAATGAAATGATTGCAAGTTGGAAACTCAATTTAAAATTCAAATCAACTCTAAATATCAAATAAATTAAACTTTGGGAACTCAATACCATAAAACACACTATATTGGAAAGATAGTGTAAGAACCGCATCATTCCAACTTAATTAGAAATTATGGTTAACTCTCTAAAACTAAAATAATTA
This sequence comes from Plantago major, assembly GCA_026545765.1. Lineage (NCBI taxonomy): Eukaryota > Viridiplantae > Streptophyta > Magnoliopsida > Lamiales > Plantaginaceae > Plantago > Plantago major. The sequence continues at coordinate 1,307,025 of CM048843.1, read as the reverse complement.
AAACTTAGAAACTCCAAGGAAATGTTAATTCAAATTTAGAAACTCAATTCGTATGCTAAACTAACACTAAAATAAGATATAATTTGAACTTTAAAAATCAATTCCAAGGGTAAATAAGTTTAAGAATTGAATATTTATAGGTTGTTTGGCATTCAACTTTAACAAACCGTACTTCAATAGATGAATAGTAACTCAACTTTAATTGATTTAAGAACATTGTGCTTGGGATATAATTAAGATTTTATATGATTTATATGGTTGTTATATAGAGTGTGTAAGAGTAAAGTGATGTTGAGCGTTTACTATTTCATATGGAGGGTGAACAGTAACTCGCATTTAAGGATGTGGATTTGATTACAGACTATTGGAGGAATATACCGTTCTTCTGAGGCAAAGTTCCTAAAGTTGATGGAATTCAACAAAAACCATCCTGAGACACGTAAGTATCTACATGTTGATTTTCCTAGATATAGCGTGTGGAATCCTAGAGGGATATTGTGGAGAGATGGGAAGTAATTCAACAACAAAGTTAGAAGAATTTACCATGTCCCAATTAAGACTGGTCCTCTATATTACATGAGGATAATGGTGATTCATATCAAGGGCGCCACTTGCATTGAGGATTTGCAGTTCATGGATGGTGTTGTTCACCCAACACAGCATGATACGTGCTTTGCTTTGGGGTTGCTCAATGACAACAAGGTATATTCATGCTATAAAAGAATCCAATTTTTGGGGATCATGTGGTTAATTTCCTTCGACATTTGTTCACCATGCTTCTTCAGTCTAATGCATGTCGAGGCCCTAGCATGTATGGGAAAAATCATGGGAGAATCTATTGGACGACATCCAATTTAGTGGTTTTTTTAAAATTTCCTTACTATGAGAGAATTGCATGTATGGTTCAAAAGTTTTGAGGGCTGACCTACGCATGCAGTTCCACTTTTGGATGATATGCCATGTTTAGTTTTAAAATTTCACTTTGCATTTATTGACTAGGAATTTTGACTTAATTTGCTTTTCTTTTTTTTTTTTTTATGTAATACTCAGTTAACTTAATAGACTCTAGCACCTCAACGCCACCGCCTCCCTTCAAAGTTTAAGAATAATTTAGAAAATGGGAAAGGGGGAAAAAAATGGGTGCAAGAAACACAACAACCTGCACATTAAGGCAAAAAAAAAAAAAAAAAAGAAATCTAGGAGCAAAAATAGATTGAAACGGAACAAAGAATATAATTTAAAAGAGAAAAATATGTTTGAATAATAGTAATCTTTTTATGTGGGATGGCAGTGGGCAACATACAACCCTCTAGAGTGTTTTTCGGAACCTACCAAGTTAATTGCGTTATGTATATTTTTATTTAATTGTTTCAAGTCAGTTGCTAATTAACGGGTCATGTACATTTAGAATACCCGATATAAAATTCATTTTATAAAACCGTAGGGGTCCTGAATGGGTTGGATACTTGGATCTCACTACTTAAAAAGAAGAACAGTCATGGTGAGTCGTATTTTACATTTTTATAGGTACCATAAAAAAGACTTAGTGAGTGATTGACATAGCATTAGAGCTAAGTTTTAATTTAGTGAGGCTTAATATAGTATTTGGCACTCAATTATAATTGAGCAAATGAATTTTCTTAGATAATTGAGTTCAACTCAATTAAATTCCAACTCTTTCTCCCTCTAGCCTCCTTCTCTCCTCATTCTCAAAAATGCACTATTCCAATCCTACAATCATATACTATCAAACAAATTTCAACTAAATCTAACCAATCAACTCATTCCAACAACTTAAAAAATAATTTTTAGCCAATCAAACAATCATCCAAACTTACCAATTAAAACCTTTCGGTATAATGCAAACATGTTGATAGAACAGATTATGTACTATAAGGACAACTACTAAACACATCCAAACTTACAAGAATGAAACTCATACAATCTTGTCATGTTTTAATATGAGTGGACTTTTAAAGTTGTGTTAGTTTGTATTCTATGGGGTGAAGTTTGATTTAATGGATTTGCACTTTGATACATCTTCGTGTTCGTGTGCACCATCAAACCTTAGTTAGAAAATAATCAGTATACAATAAAATTGTAAATTGCACAACATATAGCGAACCGCAACATTTTATTGTCGAGTTAGTAAAAAGTACCTTTCTTAATATGTTTGAGGTGTGGGTGCCAAAAACCACCATAAGAAATGTCGTATAAGTCTTTACAAAATTAAATACAAAAGAAAATTGTAATTTGAGGTGATACAATTACTATGCACCAACATAGTGCATATGGTAGTTTTGTTGCAATATATGCTAACGAAAATTAAAAAAATTATTTCGTTCGTTCCATAGTTGGTAGGTCTTTTTTGTTTGATTAATGTTAATGAAACAAATTCATGAGTTTAAGTTTTAATTTTAGAGTAGTCTTTTATGAAAGACAGTTTGTAGATAACTTATCTAGCAACAAACTAAGTTTTTAAGAACGTCATCGATATTATTATTATCAACAAAAATCTCCATGTTTTCGGCATTGGTGTTTTGATTTACAACAACGATGATTCTGTTAAAAATATAAGTCCGCCTTAGATAAGTCATCTAGAGACCGTCTCTCTAAGACTTTGTGTTAATTTTATACTTAAAATTTGAACTCTTTATACACAAAGTACTCTCTAGAGAAACGGTTTATTGATAACTTATAGGAGACGGACATATATTATTAACAAAATCAATATGTTATTAGTTTAGAACGTCTATGTTATTAGCAACAATTATTGTTTTTGTAATATAAAAAAAAACACCAATGTTGTGATTATAGACCTGACCGGAACATTTTATGATTGAATTAGTAAACTACATTTTCCCCGCGCTGGGGGATCTGCTACTTTCTACACGGGAAAACTTTCTTCGATCTCCGTAACATGTCAGGGGTTGGGGGATACTCTCTAGGCGGAAAAACTCTCTTCGATCTTCTATCTACTTTCTTCATCCATAACGCGCCTCCGGAACACATACAACCCCCGGGGTGCTTGGTGGAAAAAACAACTGTAACATGTAAAATTATTTTTGTACAATAATAATTTTCATGTGTGTGGGAATTACCATGAGTTGTTGGGAACAACCCTATTGATTGTGTTATATACTTTTGTATTTTATTTTGGTTCGATTTGAGGGATATCATTTTTGAAATTAAAAACCTGTATATGTTACTAATTAACATGTCAGGTGCTGTAAGACCCGATATAAAATATATGTTATGACTACCCAACGACATCATGACCAACGTTGTTTACATAAGCTTGACTATTTTATTTTCTTGATTATTAATTTACTTTATTCTCCCGTTATTTTTCTGTTTTTATTTATTATTAAAAGTAAACTATACCGTGGCATCGCCACGGGTTAGTACTAGTAGTAATTAAATTCGAGTAGCATAGTATAACACGGAGTGACAAACTAAACTCAAATTGGTAAAACTAATCTCAAATTAAATTTTCTCAACTCGAGTTTAAATCTAAACACACGAATCTCAACACAGCCAATATGACTCTTGAGCCAGCTCAATAAAAATCATGGTCTTGACTTTTCTCTTAATCTTTCTTGCTCTCGGTTTTCATTAATGAATCTTCGTACAACATTCTACTGTTACAGCTAGCGACTACTGCAACAACCATCAACACGCAAAATGACCATCACATAGACTTGTAACTTGTTTATTGACAAGACACAAGACTACAAGTATATTCAAAACTGGGGTTCTTAGAAACTGCTCACATACATCCCAGATATAGAAAGAACAGCACCATTCAACCTCGGAACAAAATGTCAGCAGGAAAGCAACAAATCAAACATTCAAATTCCTGAGCATTGTAACATTTATGCAACCGAAGATCAGATCTATGTGAGCGAACCATGCTTGTTCAGTGGAAGCATACACGACCCAGGTTCCATTAAATACAGAGATTCATCTAGGAAAGGAGTATCGAACAAGAAATACAAGTAATATGTATAAGTCGGTTACAGAAATAAGCTGCAGCGCAAAATACTACAAAACCTACTACCATTTCAAAAAAGTTGCTGGTAGAATCCAAGGTCTTAAGCAGAGAAGATAAAAGGTCCGGCAAGCAACAGGCAGAAAGTACCCCGGTCTCCACAGCGGCAGGCTCTATCTGTAGAACACAACAAAGGGGGTCAATTTATTACCTTGGACTAAAACACACACATGCACGTACAAATCTAAAGTTTCGACCAGCTGTAACACTGGAAGAAAGAAATCAAAAAGAAACGGCAAAAAGAATTCTCCTAACACTGGTTTTCTGCAAAGTGCAAATGCTAATTATTTTATCCAAAAGACAGGTAAGAAGTTTCTTATGGTCAAGCCACAGATGCACGTCACTGACAAATGAATTAACTTGAGAACAATAAAAAAGGATGGACATATTTGCATTCTTCCGCGGCTGTGCAAAAACATACAGTTGAAAGACAAACAACCACATATTTAAGGGAAAGAGCAATCAAGAAAAGGCACGAGTCCCTTGCTTAGAGAATCCCATGTTTCGCGCAAAATGTACACCAAACCAATAAATCATACCACAAATAAACAATACCAAAATATGAATAGTGAATAGGATAATCAACATTATTATGAATAAAGGTCATTACGTACTTTACTGATTGCAAAACAGGTTCCCTGCAGAAGGTTGGTCATTCATTCTTATCAATTGCCATCTTCAGCTCCCTCCTTGACGTCGATAGTGAAGCTGTACTCCTGGTCACAGCCTAAATAAGAATCGCACATGAAATAGAGTGTATATGACTTCTTTCCAGGTTCGGCAGGAGCAGTAAAGTCAAGCTTGACCCTGGACTTCCTCTGGAGAGCGACTCTCTTAATAGCAAGCAGCTGGTTAGTCTTAGTATCACCAACTACCAGCCACCATCCTTCTTCTTTTGACTTAGGATACCTAGGGGCATCAACAGGTCCCACCTCAGTCCTACCTTCAAGATCCCGTTCAAGACTTACGCGCACGCTAATATCTTCTCCAGCCAGCACATTATCAATACCTGGCACTTCATAGTTCAACTCAATGTTTGGAAACCGGTTACAAAATCTAGCAATGTCCATTAACTGGGAGTCTGGCATTTGCAATAGCTCCCGCCTTTCATCATCTTCCATTTCCACTAGATCAAAAACAGTCTCAATACTCTTCGGATTTTCTTGGCACCTCTTGCCCAGTTCCTTTGTGAAGTGCGGCAGTTGAAGGAGCATGGAATCACGCTCCCACATTCCTTGTGTTACCATCTGACTTACTTCCATGGCAAGAAGTGCCAAGCTAAGCCATCCACTACTGGAAATAACATCAACCATGGCCTGAAGCAGCCTGCTAGCATTGATGAGCACCTCTTGTTGATCAGAAGCCAAATTTCCAGCAATAGCCTGCCTGGAGAAATGAGCTTGCAGCAGCGCATTTGCCTTAATATGTGGATCAGTATAATTGGGACTCTCAAAAGAGAAGCGGAGATGATTAATCAACTTGCGGATCAGCTCTTCCTCGCCAGGTCTTATTGGAAGCAGTTCATACTCCGACGCTGAACACAAAATCTCCAGAAGACCCTTCAACTTCATTTTAGAAGTAAGAGACGAGCTAAAACGCTCGATTGTTGTGTAACTGATATAGTAATAAGAAGCAATCATGCCAAGATTCAATGGCGACAACAAAAAATCGTCCTCAACTGCCAAACATTTACTTTCTTCTAGAGCACTGATCGTGTTCTCGACAAGATCTGACAAATGATCAGATAGATGCCTGTGACTGACACCCTGAAGATTATAATAGTTTGGATTCTGAGTGAGCCTTCTGTACATGAATGTCCAAGTAAGGTAGTCCACTGCCTCCTGCTTATTTTGGATGACCCCTACAACAACTTCCGCATTTATATTATCATGCAGATAATGATGCAAATGGCTCTCCACTGGGAATGCTTCATAAAGGAACTTCTTATAATATTCTTTACGTGGTGCATGGCACAGGATGACACATTTTCCCGAGTTATCAACGAGAGGCCGACTGGCATGACCCATCATCTGTAATAAATCAGTAACTGGGTAATCAGTGTGAGCATTTTCCCTGCCATCATAATATTGTGTTCCCATAACCACAACCAGATGTGCTGATAGTGAGACCCCCCAGCACATTGAACTGCTTATCACACAAACTTGAACACATCCTGTTTCAAAAAGTGTCTTAACAATATCCTGATCTGCACTAGTCAGCCCCTCGTGCAAGTAACCAACACCATATTGAATTGTTTCCTTCAACATAGGTTCCTTGATCTTGCTCACAATAGGCTCAAGCTCTTCAGCAGATTGCAGTAAGAACATTGGTTTTTCATTGCTGTCCAAGCTTGAGTATGTCATCAGATCCACAGCAGTCAGACGGGCATGCTTCCTGGTAGGCACAAACACAATTGCAGGCTTTGAATTCTTGGCATGTTGTACAATAGCAGTGTAAGTGGGCTTCGTCATGGCTTGCATCCTTGCTTCAAAATTGGCAATGTCAACACCTTGGATGTGAATTTCCAGAGGAACAGGTCTCACACCAGGAGGGAAATTGAAAAGTCCATGAGACGTGGCCCCAATCCATTCTCCCAGGTCCTTAGCATTAGCAAGCGAAGTTGACAGGGCCACAATACGGATTTTATTTTCCAGCTGACTAGCTATGTAACGCATCCTGGAAACAGTAACTTCCAGGACAGGACCACCTTGGCCACCAATCAAATGGAGCTCGTCAATAACAAAGAGACTCACCTGCTGAACATGCTTCCGCTGTTTCCACCTCCGAGATAAAGCATCCCATTTCTCAGGAGTGGTAATAATTATTTGACCTTTCTCAAGAAGTTTCAAGTCTGTAGCTGTTTCTCCAGTCAACTCAACCACTCTCATTCCAAGACCATCTCCAAACTTTCTCTTCCAGTCATTATATCTTTCCTTTGCCAGGGCTTCAATAGGAGCAACATAGACAGCACGCATAACACTCTCAGGTCCATTTTGATGATTTCTCAGAATGGCAAACTCAGCACATATCGTCTTCCCACTACCAGTTGGAGCAGCAACCAATACATTGTCATCTGAGTTGTACAGGATGGTGAAGACCTGAGTCTGAACAGGATTAAAATGCTTGAATTGTTGATAAAGGGCCTCATACGCAGGGTTTCTTAATGCGGTTACTGGAAGAGGTTGCAAATCCAGCAATTCTGTTGGGGGTGGATATTTTTCAGGTAAAATCAGGTGCCTAAAAGAAACAGGGTGCACAAACTGTGCACCAAGCCATCTGTCAGAGATGACATTAATGAAGTACTGAGGAGGTAATGGTTCAAATATAGGAACAGTAAAACTCAGAGTGTGGTCTTCACCAATGTACTGCTTCTTCAACATGAAGTACTCGTGATGAAGAATCTGCTCCCCATCATTATCCTCAACAATCACCCAGAAGGGCTCCACATATCCATGGACCTTGTCATCCCACTCAAAGTCTGGTGTAATGGTGAGTTCGACCTTCAAGACAGAGCGGGTGATTGGCTGAACTTGCGCATCCAAGATAAGTTTTGGGAACTGATGAATATGCTTATAGACAGTTCTGCCCATTTTAGGATAATGGATGAGTTCTCCAATCTCTTGTGAGGTAAGATCATAATACCTTTCCCACGCTAAATCTTTCTTTTCCAGTTTATTCAAAATCTCATTTAGAATATTGAACTGGCGGAGAGGTGTCTGCACGCTCCACATTCTCTTGCCAATCATTTTGCACAGTTTCAAAGCCTTTTCTGCAAGCTGGGCCCATCCCCTCTTCAGAACTATCTCAAAAAGTGCTCGCATCAGACGTCCAGCACTCTGCACAAGAACAAAATGGATATAAGTTACATAGAGTGGAAAAAATTGATTAGATACTACTACATGTAGATGGTATATATTTTACCTGAGTGATGAAAACCATGTCAGACGTCAGTGAAAGTCCTTCAAGCTTTAACTGTGAAATATAGGCTTGAAGTAATACATTGATCTTAGCACTAGGCTCCTCCAGACTCTCTTTCACTGGAATAGGAACCTTTTCCAAAAGTTTAGCTAGTTCTAGTTTCTCATCCTGCCTCACAGTCACGTATTTAAACTCTTCACTGAGAGAAAATAGCCTACATAGCTCAATATCACCCATAGTTGGCTTCAAGTGTTCATTGAAAGTTGCAATAGTACCATGAGTTATATAGTAATAGCTAGCAATACGGCCCAAATCAGTAACCTGGAAATATCCACTTTTCTTATCATACTTCACCAGATTATTCTTGTCCAGTAGTGTAGCTGCTGAATGGATCTGAGACATCAAAACCAAAAATAAGAATCCAAAGAACCAGGTCTAACAATGATAAGGCAAAAGTCCCAAAAATATGCATGTAAATAAAGATGGAAAATATACTGGTGAAATTTCTAGGACTAGCACATGCAAGCTTTATATAACCACGCTAATGAAAAGATAGAGATAGAGTAAAATCTTTAACGGGCAAGAGTATGCATGGTGCTTACCAGATCAGCTCTTCTCTCCTCCAATGTTGGATCTCTCTCCCGAATATCCTCCGCCATACCATAAAGAGTGGGATTTCTGATCATCCGAACGACAAGGTAAGTGTACAAAAGCCATTTGCAAGCCTCTCTAGCATTTTGCACAGTTCCAAGTACAATTTCGGCATTCAACTGATCGGCCAATTTAGATATGAACTGGCTTTCAATGGGAAGCTGCTGGTTCATTAAGGACAGATAGTACTGGAGTTCACTGTGTCCAGTTATAATTATGCCTTCACCATATGTGTCGTACTGGGGCCTTCCAGCACGACCAAGCATCTGCATAACATCCAGAGGGCTTAATTCAGTCCATGCTCCTTTCTCTGGATTGTAGATCTGGGTGCCCTTGATAATCACCGTATGAGCAGGCAAGTTGACACCCCAGGCAAGGGTGGCTGTAGAAACCAATACTTGCACATGCCCATCAGCAAAAAGCTCTTCCACAATTTGTCTGTCAGCTCTAACCATACCAGCATGATGAATGGCAAATCCATATGGTAACAGGTCCTTCAAATCATTGCTCTTCACCAGGTCTGTTTGACTTTGTAGGATTTCCCTGCTTGCACTGTCTTCTCTTAAGAATCTACTGAGAGTATCATTGGCAAGAGCAGAATCCCGGATGGCACGACCTGTTTTGGTCGTCTCCTTCCTTGAGTGGACAAAAATGAGCACTTGATGTTTTCCTGCATTAGCTATCACCTTCTCATAGCATACATCGTTCATAAGTTGAAACCTCTGCAGAGGCTTCTTTACCGTTATACCAATATACTGTTGAGCCAGGGGTACAGGCCTGTAGCTGTTATCAAAATGGAATAGACCCTTCTTCAAATCAACTCGTAAAAATGTAGCAACATCCTCATAGTTGGGAAGTGTGGCGGATAATCCAACCAGACGAATGTGCTCTTTGGTAGTTTCAATCTGTCTGACAGTTCTTGCAATAATACTTTCCAGTACTGGGCCTCTGTTATCATGCAGAAGATGAATTTCATCAATAATGAGAAGCTTTACATGCTGTGTATACGTCCGATCACCTGATTTTCTCGTGATAATATCCCACTTCTCAGGGGTTGTCACAATGATTTGAACTTCTTCAATTTGCTGACGAGTCAAATTTTGATCCCCACTCAGCTCCTTAACCTTGACACCATAATGCTCCAGGCGTTTGGAAAGATTGCCAACCACCTCAGCAACCAAGGCTTTCATAGGCGCAACATAGACAATCTTGTAATCGTTATGATTGATTGACCCATCATCATTCATATTCAGTCCTATCTGCTGAAGTATGGTTAGCATAGCAACATTTGTTTTCCCAGCCCCAGTGGGAGCACATAACAAGAGATTATCAGCAGTGAATAGTGCAGAGGGATAGACCTTACTCTGCACCCTGTTCAACTGGCTCATTCCACTGAAAGCTGGTTGTGCCCAGTCAGGTAACTCGGAAATTTTCACAAGTTTCTCATCAGAACCTAAAGGCCTTGGCTTCAGAGCTGGCACATGAACCTCTTCATAGCCCTTTGTGTGATTTCTATAAGAACCCTCGGGAAGCTGGCATCTCCTATTTGCATTCAACAGAGCACCTTCGCGAAATGCAAGGCTGTCAAGATCTAGCAATTGCCTTTGCCCATTCAACCAACCGCTATCAGGATCCCTGTCTACGAGTCCTCGGAGCTCAAGATCACCATCTACAGTAGTTCCATCTTTCAATCGCCTTGCCTCCTCTCGAATACTTTTCTCCACATTCTTCTGCCTCTCTTTTGCAGTTGCTCGAGTGGCATGTAACTGTTCCAGAATGGCTGCATGGCCCGGTCCAAGTACCTTCATCTCCTCTTCAATCTCCTTTCTCTGGTTCTCATCCTCAGCCCTCGCCAGGCGGGTACACCACACTACTTTCAATCGGTTCCGCAACAAATACTTTACCAAACTAAAATATTCGAACTGCAGATGCACTATTAGCTTGGCCTCGACCTCACCATCATCACCACCTTCGGCAAGAATTTTAAGGATCTCTTCAGCAAGTGTCTGACTCTGCTGCGGATCAATTTTCTGGTCATATGCATGTGATATCTTCCTCTGAAGCCAATATGCATCAATGTCTTGAACATTTAATGTCATTCCTGCATTAGCTTCCTGCTCATCATCATCATCTATACCTCCCATCTGCATACCATTAGTACGGCCTGTTTCAGCTAAATCATCGTCGTCTTCCTCTTCCTCCGGTACCATATCCAGATCACTCTCTTCCTCTTCCTCCTCATTCTCCTCAAACTCAACAGCAACTCCAACATCATCATCAAGGCCATCGCCTCCATTAACAGCACCATCGTCCCCGTCGCCACTAGCAACATAATAATCAGTGATGAGCCTGCCATAGGCGACCAGCTGATCAAAAGTAGTGCTGGAAATGGGATTCAACAGCTGCTCAATTTCCTTCTTCTTCTCTGGATTCTTGAGATTATCATTTTTAAGTACAGCCAGTATCTCATCTGCAGCACCACTAACAATACTAAGAGGCTGCCCACCAAGTTGCTGCTGGATAATATTCAGCATCACTTCATACGCAGCTCTTGTCTCATTAGTCTTAGGCTGGTACACCCCTTCTTCAGAGGAAGTAAGAACACTCTCCTCCTGGAGACGTCTCCTTTTGCTCCTGGGAGGAACCCCATCCAATACAGGCTCCCGTTTTTTCTTATTTTTCGACTTCTCAAGTTTCTCCGTCAACTCTGGAGGCTTGTCCCTGAGAGCTTTGTCCCCGAAATTCTTCGGGTCAATCTTCCCATATAGTGTCTCCGGCTCCCCAGTCGGCTCATGTGTATCGCGAGGGCGGGAGTCAGTAGTCAGGACAAGACTCGAATTGGATTTATACTCATACTGCTTGAACCTAGCATGGGCCTCAGCTCCACCACCAGAGTGAGCCATAGTATCCACTATCCAATCAACCGACAAAATCCCTGAAACAGCACCAGATATGCAATCAATCAGTAAACCCGTAAAATCCTAGTAAAACCACAGGTTCAACAATTAATAAGTACTGCGAAAATAAACAGTGCGGCTACACACTCACAAGTCACAACAATAACTAGCTGCAATATGAAATTACAATGCCGAAATCAAATCAAATCGAATCATAGAAGGGCATGACCAATAAACTAGGTTAATAGAAAGCAGGAACGAAACAAAATCTCACCCAAAAAGATACAGATGCCTCCAGTGAGATTTATCCACGGATTGAATGCTGCCTACAAAAATGGGGATTATGTTCGCGATTGGAACTTTGGTACTGGTATTTTACAGAGAGAGCTATGGCGACCAGGAGCTCCGACTCTCAATGAGCGCTCGAACTGTTTGTTTTTGCGTTTGTGGATTTTGGAGACATTCTAAACGCCTTACGAAATTGATTCTTATATATTTTTGTTTTTGTTCCGTAAATAATTCAGAAACTTCAAATCGAAACGTATATGTTGTTAAAAAATGTTTTTTTTAAATATAAAAGTTTTGATTGACAAATCGATGATTTTTTAACAGCATAGGTTCCTCTATATGTAAACTGGAAACGTCAACACACACTATGGCAGTACGGCGTTTCATATCGTATTACGGTGTGAAACGCTCTACCCTAAAATGGAGAAAGTCTAGTAAAATGTCTGATTTTCATTTACAATAGGAAAAGCACATTAGACTAGTGTAAGCTATATGTAGGTTTTTGCATCTGGCGCGCTGAGAAAAAAGAGCAGATAAAAAGTTCGGACTTAACTGGGATATTTATCTGGTGTCTGTGGGTTTTTGCATTAGTGAAATTTATTTTGTGTTTGTGGATTTTTGCATATGTGAAATTTATTTTGTATTTGTGGAATGTTGTGTTTGTGAGTTTTATAATTGGGGAATTTATATTTGTCATGAGTTTTAACCTGGAGAATTAATATTGTATCATGAGCTTTTATAACTATTTAATTAATCGATCACAAGATCGATCGATCACGATCAAGAACAATTTAAAAAATTGACTTTTTTTTATTCTAATGGAAAGTCAGGTCTTTTTCTAGAATTTGTAAAAAGTAAATTGTTCTGGGTCAATTGTAATTTTGATAAACTCAAAATCGTTTTATGTGCACTTTATACTCTAATTATCCACGTGGAAACGATTTAATCGACACAAAAAAATCGATTTTGAACTAAAATGTTATTGTTCAAATTAGATGAACTATTATGTTATGTTATTAGGGAGCAAGTCTTTGGAGAGACGGTGTTATAGAAAGACTAAAAAAGACGGACAAACATTACAATTATATTAAAAAAACATTACAGATTTTATTAAGAACATCGGTGATATACAGTACATAAAAAATGATATAAAATGTTTACACATAAAACATTAATGATATTGTTTAAAACATTACACATATATTTAAGAACATTAATCCATCTCTCAGGTATCTCACTAATACACGTCTCTTTCAAGACTTTGTGTTTATTAGGGGATGTAAGTGTAATTCGACATCGCATAGAAGTATATCACATCACCACTCGATGATAATTGAAGGCTACTAAACAAACACGTGGAGGTGAATATAAGAGCTCAGCAACCATGGCTCAACTGCCTTTCTCCTCCGCTAAGCCACCGCAATCATGTCTCTGCTCCTCCGTACGCCATCTCTTTTCCACTCACGAACTCCACGCAGCACCTCAAACTGTTCCTCTCGCTTCAGAATCAGCGCTTCATGGGAAGAGGTAACTAACTACACACAATTATCAATTACTCTCCTGTTTCTAATTTCTAGTGTTGCTTTTATGAATTGCGTTCAATGTCATTTGAGATCACTGTTTTGTTTTCGTTCGAAGGTTGCTGGAGTTTTGATCTTCTCGGCGATTCCTTTCACGGCGGTCAAAGCGATTGCGAATAGTCCCCTCGGCGAGTCGTTGCAGAGGCGAATGGAGGAGAAGAAGAAGGTTTATCAGGATAATTCGTCCAAGTTGAAGTTGCTTTCCGATAAGGCGAGAATGGAAAGGTAGATGATAAGATGAATATTCATGTCAATTACATTTTGATTGTTGCTTTGGTGAATTGAACTGTGATTTTGATTGAAATCTGGAAACTACTAGGCAAGAGAGCTGAGAACGTATATCTGATTTGTTTTGTTTTTTAATGGAGACATTTGAATAAGTCAATCAAGGTTAGGGATGTGGAAATGGAGAAATCATGGTGTATTTTATGCATAATTGCAGTTACATTTTTTGCTAACAGGCTGTTTCTAGAATTTAACCCGAACTCTTCTTTTTACGTTCAAACAATGCATGGTAGCACCATCGCGTGAAAGAAATTCGTGTTATCCGATTAACTTATCTGCTTCCTGCTCCACCATATTGATCTGTTGGGATAAATAATTTCCTGGTTAGATTAGTTCGTATGGAACTTGAATTGAACTTGATGCAGTGGGATTTGGGGAAGGCTCATGTCTTCCTCGTGTGATAATATGTCCACAGGGACAAATGAAGAATCAACCAGTCACTACTATATCCATTTCTCAAGGTCTCTAAGTTTGAGGACTCTTGTTTGTGAGATCGGTGACCCTGCACCTTATGTCAATGTGTTTACTGAAGCTATGTTTTTTCCAAACTGACCCAAGATTTTAGTGTTCATTATCATACGTACACCAAGCAGCAGTTTATTTTTGTCGTTTTTCAGATATATGTGGATCCATTCAGAACACACTCTACGATTTATTTATCAGCAGCATTAAGCTGCCAGATATCACCAGCTGTAAGTAAGCTTGTATAGTATATATCACCAATCAGTTTATCTAACACTGTATTCTCCTCTCTAGCATGTGGTATGGAGAGGATCGTCCACGTTGGCTTGGCCCTCTCTCGTATGATTATCCCGCCTATCTCGATGGTGAATTGCCTGGAGACTATGGTTTTGATATTGCAGCCTTAAGCCAAGATCCTGTGGCCCTGAACAAGTACTTCAAGTGAGTATAAGTCTCAGCATGCTATTATTTCATATGTTCACCAATCACCACTCTGATCGTTACATGTAAACCTAATTAATGCTGCTCTAGAGGTTGTGACCGTTGTGTGCTATAACATCACAGTTAGTAGGTGTTTTTGGCATTTTCCCAGTTTAAAACTTTAAGTAGGCTAAATGTAAGATGTAACATCAGAAGAAGAGCTTACTCCAAGCCCCTGCTATAATCATATTCAGAGTATGTAAGCACCCATTTGCCCATAATCGTTATCAACTGGTGACATTAACCTTCTCCTTGTTGCATCCATGGCAACATGGATCACCAAATTTACCTTGATACCAAGAGGGACAAAATTAGATCCAATGTTTGGATTCTGATTGGCTAAAGTGGCTTTACAGAAAACAAGCTTATAGGAAGACACGTTTTCTTACGCGTATAAAAATGCTCTTCTTCCGCTAGATGGCAATCTCACTTGATATTCAGCAAACCATCCATTTTTGCAGTTTCGAAATACTGCATGCAAGGTGGGCCATGCTTGCTGCTCTTGGTGCTTTGATTCCAGAAATTTTAGACATCACAGGAACATTCCATTTTGTAGAACCAGTCTGGTGGAAAGTGGGCTATTCAAAACTTCAGGTCGGTTTCTGTTTTCATCTTTAAGCATGTGAAGCCTCCTATCATTTGGAACTTTTGCTTTTATATCACTCTGTTGTTTATTTGCAATTTATTCAGATTGGACTCTAACTGATTTTCTCCCAACTGGATTTGCTGCACCTTGCAAAATGATCCTTGTTTGACTTTTTATCGTTCCACATGCTTGGCTTCTCCCTGTCGCATCCATAACATTCCTAAGATTTTTCGTTCATGATCTGCACCAGGGGGACACACTGGATTATCTTGGCATCCCAGGTCTCCATGTTGCTGGAAGTCAAGGAGTAGTGATCATTGCCATATGTCAAGTTCTTCTAATGGTAATTATATTTTTCTCCAACATGTTTCTGGCAACTATTTTTTAGGCCTTCCTAGTGCCAACTTATGTGAATGTCCATAACTTTTGGTCAAAGACCTAAAGGTGATAAAGCAGTGTTGTAATATACTTTCCAAGGTGGACATTTGATGTGGTCTAGTTGTGCGTACTACAAGTTCTAACGACAGCACCATCACTTATTGCTGAGAAAAGTTGTTTGTGCTATGGCTTCAGAAAAAACTGAGTGCTTGCATGAATTAATTCCTATGGAATGCAGCACCTTAAGCTTTGAGCATTCGGTGAAGTGAATGTGTACATTTGAAATATCATCGTTTTCATTTTTCAGCAGGGCTCATAATGAGAACAAAACAGTATTGAATTGCAAGTGTAGTTATAAGAATGGTGTGATCGCTAATCTAAAGTAACTGAAAATCAGAGATTAAAAAGCATCATCTGTGTTTTCTCTTGTTCTTCAGGCTTTCTTATAGTTATAGTTCTGATCTTATGTTTATAGGTTGGTCCGGAATATGCCAGATACTGCGGTATTGAGGCTCTCGAGCCTCTTGGAATTTATTTACCTGGTGACATCAATTATCCAGGGGGCATATTGTTTGATCCCTTGAATTTGTCTGGTGATCCCAAAGCTTTTGAGGAACTCAAGGTGAAAGAGATAAAGAATGGGCGCCTAGCTATGGTTGCCTGGTTAGGATTTTATATTCAAGCAGCTATAACCAACAAAGGCCCTATACACAACCTTATTGACCACATCTCGGATCCAGTCCACAATAATCTGCTCTCATATCTGAAAATGCTGTAAAATTTTGTCATCAGCTGTAAATTCAATTCTTGTCCATATATATTTTTTTTTGAGAGAATTCTTGTCCATGGAACTAAAATTCTGACCTTTGTATACTAGGATAGCAATGTAATCTATTACTAGTAGTCAGTTTTCTGCTACGTGCAGGTAATTTCATCCCCTGTAGTACATGCTAATGGAGTGTGAAATTGCAATTTGCCACTAAGAATCATAGGGCTTAACCCTAATCAGTTGATTAATGATATTTATTTCCAACTACCGTGTCAAAGCGTGCCACCAATTTAGGTCTTCCTAATTCGTGATTTACTTTGTTTGTGGTAACCTAGTATTGGAGGTGATCCGCCAGTGCTTCTTTGTAATCCGGCTTCTATGGGTTAGTTCGTATCTTTAATTGCTAGTTAAAGTAGCATACACCAACTTGGAGAGGGGATCGAATACACTTGCAACAGAAAGACACTATAGTGGAGTTGTTGCACTCCAAACAACATTTAGCAAATACTGAGAAGCCATTAGCCATTCTAAAACCAATGATGATGATAGCAGAGATGGCATTTTTTATATTAAGTCAGGTTAGATTTTGCTGTTTAGGAACCCCAATTCACTCCAGGACAGCAGTTGGATAACTTGCACCATAATCCAACTAAATGGAGGTATGATACAATGGGAGCAACCGAGAGTAATTACCAACAGTCTGGTGCAATATAAATGTTTTCGTTGAACATTACCAGCAAAACAGGGATAGCAATTATAGAAGGATAGAAACTTTCAGCTCATTCAACAGGAACAAATAGATCCAGACATGTGGAGACAATAGTACTCATAAATCTTGTCTTGATAATACAAAATTTTAACTGATTGAAACAATTGAGCCAAAAATTCAATACCGTTGCCCCCTCAGAGCATAACAGCTAAAGTACCAAAATCCTATTTGTGAACTTAAACTGCAATGGCATACTTTCTCAAGGGGAAATACATATCTTTCTTCTTTTGTTTCTCTGTCTTCAATGAGGCCTGAGAAGATACGAAACGGGAAAAGATCAACATCAACAAGTTAACACAAGCAAGATGCAATTATACGAACTGAAGTGAGAATGAGATCAGCAACAGAACATTCCTAAGCATTCAAATTTGTAATCTCAGCAGCAGCAGAACATAACTGAAGTTAGTCACCACGCAATTAGGTTTTATTGCTCTAACCCCACATTCATATACTACTGAAAATGGGGTATCAGAAATTCAAGGCACATCGCCATTTTCAGTAGTATATATCAACAAGATTTTATTGCTTTGACATTGGTGTATGATAATTTAATTGTTCAGTTTGAATCATACTTCACCAAAGCATCACCAATAAACAACTAAATGAATAACATGTAATAAGATATCAACAAGGCCGAATTCCAGATGACGAACACAATTTAATACCTAAAACTCAACTACAAACGAAACATCATTACTAAAGAAACACTCGACACAAAATGGGCAAATGACAGAAAATATCATCATAGAAATTAGAGCACTACTTTATCCATGAAACCAGTACAACTAAGCTTAAATTCTCTGAAAGCATACAGTACATGTAACATCATTGATAATTTCAATCATTCAAATCTAATAAATCGTTTCTGAAAGTGAAATATCAAAATGCTAAATAGAACCAAATTAACACGCATCGAATCCCCAATTCAACAATGAAATCAAACTAATAAGCAAACCTATACCACAAGTCGATCAAAATCATCACACTGTACCGAATACAAATACAGCAAACAGTATCAGTTAACAACAGTACCTGATGCTTGGTAAGACGACGGCGAATAGCACGGGTCTTCTTAGGGCGGAGATCGAGCGGCAAGTACTTTTTGTTCTTGTACACTTCCCTAAGTGCTGCTTTCTGCTTCTGAGAGATAACAGTCAGAACCTGAGCAATTGAGAGCCTCACGACCTTGATCTTCGACAGCTTGTTCGGAGCACCACCGGTAACCTTAGCCACACGGAGCAACGCTAGCTCAGCCTTCAGATCCTTCAGCTGAGCCAATAGGTCGCCCTTGTTCTTCGTTCGGAGCTCGTGCACCTTGATCCGAGCTGTTTCAATAAAAGCACGTTAAATCAATACACACAAACCATAGCAGCAGTGAAGATTGTACATAGTGATTGTAGAGCATACCCATTTCTTCTTCTTCTTCTTCTTCTTCGGCTGGTTCCTTCTCTGTTCAGCTAGGGTTAAAATGACTCGGTTGCTGGCAGATGAAAACCTAATTTATATGTATACTGAGTCCTAGTGGGCTTGTGAGGGTTCGATTAGTATTTGGGCTAACATCTTCCTTTGTGGAATGCAGATGGGCCAGCACCTTACTTTCCTAGTGGGCCTGTGAGTGTTGGGTTTATGATCTTTTTGTATTAAAAGTGAATCCAAGTGTACTACTTCTTCCTCCCTTCCCATAATTGTTCGTTTTTTAGGCGAAAAGTTAAAGTAGTGATAAAAATAAAAACAGTGAAAAAAAGAGTAATTTTATGGCAAAACTAAAGTTTACACTGTTTACTATTTGTTGTGTGTGGGGTAACTTCCTTTACAATAATATATGTGTGACAAATGTATGAAGTTATGCGGGGCAAAATAGTATTCCGAGCCTTATATATGTGATGCCGTCTACAATAAAGATAGAAAAGAAAAACAAGATATTATGAGAAAGTAAAAGCTTCAGTTAAGAACATTATTATGTAATTTGAAGGGTTAGACTTTTAGAGTTGCATTGCCTACCACGAGTGGCATCGCGGTAGATTTAATCATTTGTTGTGAGGTCATAAATCTTACCGACACTTGTTAACCGTCTTAGACATTTAAGAGGTACAATGTGAATACGTGATCCAGATCTGTTAATGCGGTTAGGGGATACAACGGGAACATAGTTACACAACAATTTCACGTAAAATAAATCTGTTAGAATTTCCGATGCAAAGCAACAACTTCATAACAATGATATGTGTACGACCCAATCACTAATATCCCATAATCATATTGGTTTAGAGGGCCAAGTATGAATAAAACCGTCTAACATTACAAATTAAATAATTACTAAATCAGATCAAACTCTAATGCATAATTCCAAATTTGATGAAATTTATGATACAAAATATACTCTTCCATCCAATAAAAACTTTTTATAAGTTTTGTTTTTACACAATTTTATCATAAATTACACGTGAAATAAAATCATATAATCAGTTATAATTTCTTCTAATAGTATTTTAATTTTAACGAGAAATCGAATCAACATCACATATTTAACTATAGTATTACATTCATATAAAAATATATAGTATAGTATTTAACTTCAAATAAGTGATGTTCGTATATACGTGTTCAAAAAGCTAATATAATTTTATTTTTGAAACCAAGAGATTTAATTTTTCATTACTCGAAACGTTAATGTAATTACAACCAATCAAAAAAGATCAAGATAAGATAATCCAGATAATCCAAATCAACTAAAAAGTTACTAATATAATTTTATTACTCCATATATTTGACGTTTTGTTACAAATTACTGCTGAATCACCTAAAACCTGAGGTTTCCGGGTTAGAAACAAACTCGAGATGGCGACTAAAAATTCGCATATAAACTGGCTGAATTAAGAAGAGCAGATCAAGAGAAAACAACAGCTGATTAATTTCGTATAAACCAGCTGAAGAATCGAGAAGAGCAGATCAATCCAGCTAACTGCAACAGCAAAAGGTTTGTAAAACTTCATCCAATCGAGTTCCCGCGCTTCTGTGCTTCAAAATAATCTACGATATTCTCTTAATTGCTTTTCAATTTTGAAGGTTTGTTTCCACTGTTACCATTGTCCTTTATACATTAAGCTTGCTTTTGTTACTGTCGATTGTGTTTCGGTTACGTTGATGATTTCTATATCGTTTACCTTTTACGTTATTTGTTTTTATTTAGAATGTGGAAAAGGAAACGATTTTTTTTCTTATTTTTCGCTGTTGATTGTTACAGATTCGTTGTTGTATATATAGGTTCTATCTGTGAATTGAGATTGGAGAATGGCTGCGAAAACTGAGGTGGTTTCTCTTGAGGTGAAGTCGTATTGCCAGTATAATATGAAGCAGCAGCTTGATTGTGGCATTGTGACTAGCTATGGTGATCGAGGTGATTGTTCCGATGAGTCGTGCGTTTTTGTGGCAGATGTGAATGGCGTAGGTGGTGAAAGTGTTGGTATCGGCCTTGAGGAGGTTGTGGTTGAAGATCAGACTGGAGGCACTGGTGTTGTTAATGTTGATGTGGATGTTTCGAGTATGGATGTGGAGGTGGGTTCATCAATGGTATATGGGGCTGTATCGGAGGTAGGTGGTGTGGATGTATGGAATAACCTTGAGGAAGGAGCGGTCGAGGTCGAAACCAGGAGTGTTAATGTGGATGTCTCGATTAAAGAGTTGGAGGTGGGTTCATTGTTGGTACGTGGATCTGTAGTGCAGGTAGATGATGCGGATGGATCGAGTAAAGAGGTGGAGAGTGTGAATGTGGAGGTAGATTCTCCAGTGGCGACAGGAATGGACTTGAAGGTGGAGAATGTAGAAGTCTCGGGTAAAGAGGTGCATGATGTGAATGTGGGTGTAGATTTTCCAGTGGTTAATGGAACCGTAGAGGTAAAGGATGTGGATGTCTCAGTTAAGGAGGTGGTGAGTGTGAACCTAGAGGTAGATTCTCTGGACACAGAGAATGTGTTACTGTCGATTGAAGAGGTGGAGAATGTGATCCATGTGGAGGTAGATTCTCCGGTGGTAAATGGAATTCTGACAGAGGTAGATGTAGGATCCACTAAGGATGGTGATGGATTGCAGGTAGTTGAGCCGTGTGCTCATGCGGTTGAACAAAATGAGCCAACTGAACTTAGGGCTAAATGTAAAATTCAGCCAGTCGAGTTGTGTGATGGAAAACTTAGCATGGTTGTGGTACCTGAATTAGAGATGGCTGGGGGAAAAGAAACGGATTTTGAAGGTGTGGCAAACTCCGAAAAAGAGTCAGGCATAGAATCTGGAGTTGACCCAACTGATACATCTGAATATGTCGGGAGTACAACCGAAAATGAGTCATGTAAGGGTATTGATGAGGCACATGAACTCGTTCTGAGTACAACTGGAAATGTATCTGCTAAGGACATTATTGAGGCACAGAATGGAGCAACGGCCCCTACTAGTAATGTTACTGTCACATATAAGGAGGTAACGAGTTGCTTGTCGTCAAACAAAGAAGATGCATCCAACATTACATGGGAAAAATCCAACATCATGTTTGGTACTTTAAATGTTGAAGTTATGGGTGATCAACCAAATGGCCCCGTAGGAAGCAGTGGCCAGAACTTGATTTTGGAAGATAATGAAACCAATCACACCATTGCAATAGATTCGTCATGTAGTGTCAATGTAGGTATGGCGAGTGAAGGTCAAAAGGTTGAAGCAAAGCCATTCAACTACTTGGTTAAATTTCCTCGAGCCGATGATGAAAGTCTAAAGAAACAGATCAATGTAAGAAAGGTGCTAGTTGACAAGTACACAAAGCGAAGGGATGATATTCGTGTCCAGATCCAAGAGACAAGAAAGGTATGACATATTTCACTATATCTATAATCCTTAAGTGTCATCCTAAGTTCTAAAGGAATTATATAAATGTCCCAATTCGCAGGCAAACAATCTGAATAATGGCATTAATTATGAATATGCCAAGAAGGAACTTAGTGCCTCACGGAATTTGGTGAAGTTAAAATGCATGGAAATAGATTCTCTTCAATGTGCGATTAACAAAGTAAAGAACGCTGCCTCTATCAAGGATCTTGATCGACAGGTAATACTTCTTTTTTTTTAAAAAAAGAAGTTATTTAGACTTGCATATGCATTTCATATAGCCTATGTACCGAATACTGTGCCATACACTGGTTAATACCTCCAGAACTAAATTGTTTCTGGCCGCAGATATCTGATATGGAGTTTACAATGCAACATGAAAGTATCTCCTTGAAGGAAGAAAAGCAAATGATAAAGAACATCAAGCAGTCAAAACAACGACGAGAAGAATTATGCTCAAACATGGATAACGAAGAAGGAATCAAGGAGTCTCTTGAACAGAGAGGGGCTCTTGATGAGAGAATGAAGGTACGAATACTTGTGTGAACACTTGCTTATGGTTTGTTATTATTATTTTTCTTTTCTTCTTTCTGTGAACACTGAAGTGTCAAGTGATTTGAGTTTTTAACTGGATTTTGGCATGTCCAGGTTCTTAGGAAGGAGCTAGATACCCTCATAGGAAATATCAAGAAGGCTGAAGCTGCTGTTAGGGAAGCAGAAATGAAATATGACGAAGAAAATGAAAAAGTGAAGGAACTTCAAGCTCGTTCTAGAGCTGCTAATGATTCTCGCCAAGAATCATATCTTCAGATGCAGAGTCTAAGAAAAGAGCTTTATGATAAGGTATCAAATATTTGTTCACTTAGTTCCACGTGCATACAATTATTTTAACATTCAGAAACTGAAAATTTGAAGATATAGATTCAAACTCTAAGAAAACAGTTTGATAATAAGGTAACCAATATCTTTTCACTTGGCTGCAATGTATATGCATAACCAATGTTCAGAATTACATATATTGAACAATAGTGATTTTGTGTGTATACCTTAAATATGTTGATAAAGGCTTTATCAGTCTTCTAGTTTGGCAATGGTTCCAGATTATATGACTCACATTTTGAAGTTGTAATGTAGTTCCAATCATTGTATGAATTTAGGTGCTCTAATGCTTACTAACCTTCGAATTACATCATATGTCTGAGTCGAAAAGGTAAACTGATCTTTTGGGGTAGTGTATATATATGTAAGAGCTACTGAATGTTTTACATTATCATGTAAGTTTACCTTAACCAGAACGATTCCATGTCAATTAGATGGAATGAAGGAATTTCTATGAATCACACTGAGGAAGTCGTGAATCATGATAACTAGGAGCATAAAATGAAAAGAAGTTTATTATGGAATGAACAAGTGATTGAGTTGAGTTCAATCTTTGAACTTGCAGAACAAACACTTTTACATGTACAAGGATTATAGAACAGCCGCTACTGAACATGCACATAACAGGGAGACAGAGGCACTTCATGTAAAATGTCAAACTCAGGTAAGCTCCGTTCTTTTTCACCTATTTGAAATTAATGTCACATCTAGCTTTGAAACTTTATTTTAAATCTATAGGTGGAAAATTTCATGGAGCACTGGAACACGGATGCTGAGTTTCGTAGAGAGTATGCCACTCGTAATATGAAGAGTACTCTGCGGAGATTTGGCACATTAGATGGCCGTTCACTTGGCCCTGACGAGAAACGTCCAATCCTTCCCGATGAACAGGTAGAAAAGGCGACCTCAACTTATTCCAAGGTTGATTGTGCATTAGAAAGTCCTATCCTGGAAATAAAGCAAGAAAACATGAGTTCGGCGGAGAAATCCAAGCAAAAGATACCTCAAGCTAAGAGCCAATTAGAAAAACTCAAGACTGCTGCCGAACCCATTTTAGCTAGTGTTTCTGGCAGAGATACACTTGAGGTTGTGGCAGAGGAGCCTATGAAATCTAAAGAGGAGATTGAGTTGGCAAAGAAAGCTGAGGAAATGAGAAAGAAAGAAGCTGAAGATAAATTGAAAGAGCAACATCGGTTGGAGGAGCTAGCTAAAGCTAATGAGGCACATGAACGAAAGAAACGCCAAGAGGAGAAGGAAAAAAGAAGAGCAGAAGTGAGAGCACAAAAGGAAGCCGAACAGAAAGAAAAGGTGAAAGATCATTTTGTTTGCACGCTTTTTTTTTTTAACTCAGATCTGTTAAATAATAGAGATTGTATTGGCACTGGAACTGGAACTACAACTGTATGTAATCACATAGTTTCTTCATGATTTTACTTATCATCCCCACTTAATTATATGCGTATGACTTTAATAATGCAGGAGAGGCAGAAGAGATTGCGAAGGAAGGAAAAGAAGGAGGCTTTGTTGAAAGGTAGCATCAATAGCACCGATGATAGTGATGTTCAAAACTTTGAAAGTGCAGTAGAAACTACCAAAGAAATGGAGGCCAAGGAGATGGAAGTCAAGGAGGTATCCACTGCAAAAAATCCTAAAATGCCTCCAGTAGTCACGAAGCAAGTCAAGCAAAGATATGTTCCTCCACCACCTTGCATCCGAAACAAAAGAAGTTGGAAGCATAATCCGTGGGTAATTAAGTGCATTTGTGCCATTGTTATGATCTTGCTGGTATATATGGGAATTACATATTTTAGGTCGGAGAAGCCGTTGTTGTAATTTGAGGTTGGTGTGGATTTTTTTTTCAATCATGAATATAATACTCTTCAGTTATCTTGTTTATTTACTTTTTTTATACTTATTTTGATTTGCTATTATTCTTGTATTTTGGTAGTTTGCTATATGTTGGAGCTGTCCTGTTATGTTCTATTCTTGGATCCTTCGGGGATTGCTTAGTTGTATGATGACTGATGAGCCATTTGCTACAATCTTAGTCAAATGAGTTGTATCAGACTCGACTGAAGAGTCTTTTCTGAGAGGATTAATCCTGTGTATACTTGTATTTTCCTCTATAAAAGTAGAAGCTGTGCAATAGTTCAAACAACTTGTTTTTCTTGCATCATATTTTCAAGATTCATTTCTAATCGGTCATTCATTCCATCCGAAATTTCTGAGATGCGCATGACTTGGTCGCTTGCTGTATAAAATTTTATTAAGGTGTTCTTCTGATCAGAACAGTAGTAGGATTTAGGAACTCAGATGACAAATTTCCCAATCAGGTACTGGAATATCATGAATGATTTGAAATAATGTATGGCCTAATCTACTATGCCATAAGGCAGATTTAGCTTTATTTTGCTCAGATGCACGAGTATCCGATGTTACGTTGTAGCAATAGTAGTATCACATATGAGACGAATGCCATAGCTGGTCAATCCCATTCTTTTGTTCAGCAGTAGTAATTACTGTTGAACTCTGATAGTCCTGCAAAATGCACTGTGATGATGAAAACTTGACAAGAACATATTGTGAGATGTTTGGTTTTATATAGAAAGCAAGTTAGAAGTGTAGCTTGGAGCATGCAAAACATGTTTAAGAACCAGGTTTTCTGCCAATTTAACTGAACCGATCCAAGTTGGAAGACTGATAACTTGATTTGGTAAATTGACTGTGATAGGTGTGGATTTAGTTGTGAAAGAAGAGTATTCTGAACCTGATGAGAGTTTGCAACATCAGTAGTAGCAGTAGTGAACACAGCTGCTACTGAGTGATTTGCTTGTTGAAACTTCGCGAATTGCATAAATCGATCTAACATAACAGGATCCAGGAGTGGATTATTATTCATAGGCTGACAAGCTTCTAGTTCTTGCTCTTTGTTAGCACTATCATCTTTAACATATAGATGCATGCCTGCATTTGCAGAAGCAGCTCTATCGAACGCTGGGTGCAGTAGATCCTTTCCACCCAGGTGAATATGCAATCTTTTGAAAACATTTCATCTTCTGTATGAATTCGAATTTGTAGTAAGTGCACTGAACCTAAAACCAACATCATTCTGTGGATTGTGAGGCCTTTGCAGCTGAGAATTCTCCAAAAACCGGGTCGTTTAGCAATGGAAACAACGAGGGATTAGCGACAGATCGGGCGAAACGCTCTATCCGTCGCTAAATTTGACCGATTGGTGGCTAAATAGCACGGATAGAATCCGTCGCTAAACAGCATATATAATTCTTGTAGTGAAGTAGTAACATTTTGCATAACCATCATAGCAATTGAGTCTAGAGTATTTGCAGCACGACTATGAGACCTCTGAGACTCTTCTTGAAGTAAGAGGGCAGATATCAAAACAGAGAAACGAGTAAAGAAGTTCCTGAAATTCAGCAGAAAACCTACACAGGACCGTATCGTAGGATCAAGAATCAAGAAAAACTCTGGCGTTTCGATGGAATCATACCTTAGCCATAACGCTAAACAGATAAATCGAGAACTTGAAGAAAAAATAGAGAATTTCATTGAAGATTCAATGTTTGATTACAATTGAATCTGGAAAAGATGATATATGAAGATGAGTAGTAGTTTCAAATTTGAGCCATTGCACAGCTTCTGGAAGATTTCCTGTTGTAGGCAAGTTCACCAGATTTTACATGGTAGCTAGAGATATGTATATATATTTTATATGAATACAAGCCATAAGCTATTACATACACACACACACACTGCACACAAGCAAACTAGTTTCACTTCATATATTACTGATGTCTTGTTCTCCCGTCGCCGGGCCCGCCACGTGTCATATTCTCAACAAGCATTTCCCCCATGCCTTCTCCAAGTCCCTCAATGAGGCTTTCAATGAACCCCATAGCAACCTGAGACGCCAGTTTAGCAGCCGTTCCCATAACACCTGGCTTCTGAGGCATGGGTATACCGTTTGCCTGGAGACCGTTGATGAATGACTTGGCACACTCAGCGTGGAGGTAGTAGTCGCAAACTGTGCATTTGTACATTCGGCCTGATTTCTTCTTCTTGCACTCGCTGCAAGTCACTGTGTTATCGCCACTAGAGGACGTGCTGGAGGGTGGAAGTATTTTCAGCGCGTGAGGATGGATAGGGAACTTGATCTCGGTGGAGAGCATGGCGCAACAGGGATGCATCTGGAAGCTGCAGGCTCTGCACTTGAAGGTGAACCCCCTGATGGACTTCGTGCATATGTCGCATCTTGGCCACGATATTCCGCCTTTAGCATCAAGAAATGCATGTTACGAAATAATCTACGATAATTGGGAAAACAATTGAAACAAAAGATATAATGGCATCCAAATAGTTTACAAGTTCGTCAATAACTTTGACTACATTTGGTTCGCTGCCAAGCCAGGGTTTCAATATAATTTTGATACGGTCACAGTAGATCGAATATGACTACTTTTAAGAAGGAAGCGCACACATTGTTAAAAGCCGACTTTATGTAATTCCTACCTTGTTTAGGTTTGGAATGGAGAATAAGCTGATGTTGGCCATGAAGAGGATGGTTCTTAAGGACAGGAGGTGAGAACGCGCAAAACTCATGCAGCTGAAAATCGCATTGCTGGCAGACGAACCTCTTCCCGGCTCCATACTCCTTGCAACCGGCGCAAGTGAACAAGTCTGCAAGCTTGACTTCTGTCAAAGGGTGCTGAGAGTGAGCATAATGAGTGATCACCTGTCCAATTTCTGGCTGGGGCGAGGTCGGAAATTCGACTGCCTTTACTGTTATTGAACTGGACCTTTTCATGACTTGGGATGTTTGGTACTTCACTGAAGATCTTCTCATCATCCTTAATTATATCACACAAATTTTTTTGTCAGATGTTTTTTCTCCAACTGATGGTGCTAATGTTGCTGGATGAGAATATTATTTATGCTGTCTATAAAGTGGTTGCTTGCTTAGCATCATGTACAAACAGTAGACATAAACATAGTACAGTGAGAATTCTGTACATACAAAGAAAAAAATCTCAGTCGAATATTTCTGATTTCACCAGCACGGAACTTAGTTGATTGTCAATCATTGATAACAATTATGGATAAGTAATATTCATTAGTTTTGAAGAAAATGCAGTTGAAGAAACCTCAAAATCACCATCATTCATGTCTGTATACATGCTTTTATTTTTGAAATTAAATTACAGTTTTGTCTTTTAGAGGTATGTGTCCTGAAAGTTTTACACTTAATCAAACTGTAAAAACGGTTTTGATGGAACTTAAATGACTTAGACGGTCCTTATGTGCACATACGAAATTAATTTTACACTTGTATATACCGGTGTAATTTAGTTTTAAATTTTTTGGATTTAAACTTGGCGTAGTGGAGGCGGTCCTCTCTTAAATTTATTGCCAAGTCACAACCTCAATAACTAGGCTACGATAATCAAGTTTTGAATTATTTAGCATTTAACTTGGTGTAGAAAAGCAGTCGGAACTGTCTCTTAAATTTATTGCAAAGTCGTAATGCAATGACTTAGGCTGGGAGATCGAAGTTTAAATTTCTTAGGGTTTTAAATTTTGTATAAAAAGTAGTCGGGTCTGTCTTTTAAATTTCATGTTAAGTATTAACTCAAGAAATTAAATCGGGTGATTTAGTTTTAACTGAGTTGGTTTTGAGAAATTGTGGTTTCTACGAATTTCCAAGGTTGCGGTTAGAAGGGTAGGCAAAAGTTGATAGGTAATAAAGGTCATGGAGTGTATTTGTAGTGTGTGAATGTAATTTCTAGAGATGAAAATTTATATCTATATATATATATATATATATATATATATATATATATATATATATATCTATATATATATATATATATATATATATATATATATATATATATATATATATATATATATATATGTGTTTGCAAAATTACTATCATAGTTAATAAGATTTAAATGCATAACACCCCTTAGTTATTAATAATGTGCGCGAAACCTTTCTAAATTAATGAATTAGTACCAAATCTCATTGAGTTATTAAAAATGGGCACAAAACACCCCCATCCATTATTTTTAAAGTGTATGAGGTACACTCTCATTAAGTGCGACTATAGATGTTTGTTTATGTTATCTTACACCAAATCAATGAAGAAAAAAAAAGACCATAGTTATTAAAAATATGCGCAAAATCCCATGGAATTCTTATAAAGTCATTGCAATATATACCCCTTTTACATAAATATTAAATATACATGATGAATTCGTATTGTGTGCAGTTTGATTCGTTAGTCAAAATTTTAGAAAATATCAAAATGACTTAAATTTAAGCTATTAAAAATACTAAAACTCTATTTTTTTCATGGTTAAATGAACAACAAAAATCGATCACACACTACTGGTTATATAGCACTAAAATATATAAATAACAGTCATAGATAACACTAATTAAGATTGTCATTACATATCAACAACATATACCAATTCATTATTAGTGTAAACGGAAAAAAGTGAATGCAAAAGATAATAAACCGAAACTATGAATGTCCAGTCCACCTAGTCGCGTTAATTTGGAGTAAGAAAACCTAAAAGAAAATTCATTGTCGCACCTAACATGAGCACGCCGTAAAAAAAAAAAAAAGCTGAGGGGGTTCCACGCACATGTTTTAATAACTCGAGGGGTTTCGCGCACATGTTTTAATAACTCATGGGGGTTTGGTACTAATTTGTTAACTCAATGGGGTTTCACGCACATTTACAATAACTTAAGGGGGTATTTTGCATTTAACCCTAGTTAATAAAATACTCCCTCCATTTCGGAGAAAGTGTTACAATTTGGATTTGCACCAATTTTAAGAAAAAGTAGAAAGTACAAGTGGGCCCCATGATTATTAGAGATTAAATGAGTGGCATATTGTAATAAAAGTGAAAGGTAGGGAGTTATATTATTTAATTAGTTTCCATACATGAAAATTGTAACACTTTTAGTGAAACGCCAGAAATGGAAAGTTGTAATACTTTTTCTGAAATAGAGGGAGTATTTAATTACAAACTTTTGTGAGCTACCGTACTTCGGAGAGGTCAATTCAATATCACATATTTACGTATTTATATCGTATGTTCAACTTCAAACATGATGTGTATAATAATTAATAAATATATATTAGACTTGCATTATATATGCATTTCTTACCTACTCCATGAAAAATAAAGGAAAAACCTCAGGTAGGTGACACGTAAGTTTCACATATGATAATTTGGGTAAGGGATTATTCTACATGGAAGTGAATTAGGAGGAAGAGATACGCTTTTCTCAAGATATTCCAAACACACCAAAGTCAAGGTTTATCTTTTGCTTTAGTTAATTATTTGGTCTCAGCCTAAAGTGGCATTCTTTTGGGAAAATTTCTTGGTTTATGATCAATAATCAACTTCTAATAATATGAAAAAGCATCCAAATCTTGCAAGAAGGTTCTTATTCGATATGAAGTGGAAAACATGGAAAATATTGTTGCAGCCTTTAATACTTGCTTCATAAAGTGGCCAAGATTCATCTATAGGGCAAAGTAAGTCTCTTGTTTTCAATGTTGTGAGTTGTAAAGCAAATACCCCCGAGTGAAATTCATACTACATGATTGCAAGTGTATAGGCTGTTCCAAATTTGTAATGATGATTTCAAATATATTCGTCACTAACTTTAATTACATTATTATTTCGACACGTCATATTTTTTATGAATAGATAAATTTATTCATGTTTGTACATACCACACTCTACCAATTAAGTGACCCAATTAACATAAGCAGTTAACTATTTTTCTTAAGTTTACTTTAATTTCAAACATGTAAAAATTGAATGTACAAACGTACAATTTACCAACATATTGTGAATGATCGATCTTTATCTATTTCTTCATTTCAAGATTGATTAGTAAACTTGAAAAGTATATGACATGATCTAATTTTGTGTTCAGGTTTAACTTCTGATGTTCTAAATTGAACATGTTGTAAGCTTTTGAGACATTTTTGCATGTTAAATTCCCTTAATTAATGTAATCTAGGAGTTGGGCTTATGTGATTACTGAGAGGCCCAACTCCATCTTGAGCTTTGTAATCATTCAGGCCAGTCTTTATATATCTTCCGTTATGGGCCAATTTCGTACCCCAGTGGTGGAATTTGGAAACTTAAATGGGCTAATCGTCAAATCATGAATAAGAAAACGAAGCAACTATTGGAGTATAATTCTGTATCGTATGACTTATGATCAAATAAATCATTGATTTATCTAGCATGATTCAATTCAGGGTATGAAATACGAATACAGTCGGAATTCAATATCTAATGATCCAAAATTTTCATCTAAGCAAAACGAAAATAACATTAACATTTAATCTAGGATAGAAAATGTAGTTAGGTTTTAAGGAGATGCATTAAATTGTCGACGGCTATCACCCATTTTTCTATCGTCAAACACCACCTTCTTCTCAACCAATTTCTAACTTCACTCACTTGTCCTACATTGGGGTCAAGTTCCTATGGAAACAACAAAAGTCATATGACAAGGGCAAACTTATAGTACTACTGTCTACTGATAATGCACGGCTCTTGTGTCAAGGCTACATATGCGTTTATTTTTAACCCAACTAAATTATATAATTCAATCTACATTTTCCTAGCATGAAATCACAAATATATTTTCTCAATCTCCCCCCTCCACAACCTAAATAAGATTCATATTACTAACTATTCGATCTCCCAACAATAATATATATAAATAAAAGTTTATTTGATGTTAGGGGCACCAATAGTACACTATTTTATATATAGTGAGAAACTCAAAAATAGTGGGAAACCCACGTATTCCAAAAATTATACTAATTTGCATACCTTTTTACCTAGCTTAAGAAATCGATATCAAGTATGATCACTCCTCTGTGAAGAGAAAAAAAAATGGTTGGAGACAAATTAATCAACATATGATCGTCACCTCATACATATGCATAATCACTTTCGAAACAGTATGTAAAATGGGTTGCGAATTCAATGGCCGACGGTCTCTTTCATCACACTTTGTCAAAAGGATCATTATGGATGCAAATTAAGGTAGACAACATTTTTTTTTTTTTTTTGAAACTGGAAGGTAGACAACATATATTAATACTATAGTCTATATATAACTAAATTAACTGATAATCAATAAGTATAAAATATATAAATAAATCACTTAACTTATTAAACTGACTCGTTTTTGTATTGTAAAGTGTATTGGTCATACACAAATTCTATTGAACATTTATTATACTAGCTGTATTGATGGATCAGTTGGTTAAAATTGAAAAGAATAAATTAAATAATACTATACTCTTATAACGGTACAAATATTTATGATATATATTCTGAGTTTGAGCCGTCACATGTCGTTTGTCGAAAACCTAACTGCCGACTGGCAATATTCAAATGGCACATCGACTTACAATAAAACGTGAAATGACACTTAACACAAGTAATCATTATGATCTGTTTGACATGCGATTAAAAAAGAAAAATATGGTTAAAGAAAAATCTAAACGTTTCCAACTCTCAAAGTTGTAAAAGCGTGCCAAATGAACACTAAAGTTCAAAACTTAACTAATCCAGTTAATTGAGTGGGTAAAATTCTAATTATAATAATCTAACTTCACTTTACTAGATTGAGGAAGTTGACAAAAGGTCGATGGGTTGGTCGACAAGTTGACGGCTGATATAGAAAGCTCAAGCGCGCACACACACGGGACACGACCACACTTGCTCGCGTGAGGCGTGACGAAATATAACTGCTAAATTTCTTCCAATAATTCACTGTGAAACCAGATTCTACCTTTATTTCTCAGGTAGATAGGCACCTGTGCAATTATCTCTATTAAAATATTTTAAAAGTCAATCATTTGATTCATCCGCGAATGAAATAATATGAAATTGAATGACATGTGTGTGTGTGAAGATATATATGGTGGAGAATCAAAAATTAATTTTCGTGTGAAATGTGAATACTTCATGTGCATACTCTTCATACTTCATGTGTGTATAAGTAGTCACTCTATGATAAGCTAATGAATTGAATCGATACTCTAATGCATCTAGTTAGACCCTCAATTCCCAAACATGTGAAGCTCGTCCTTTTTTTTATTTTAGGAGCGATAGTGTGTGGATCCAATGGAGGAGCGATAGTGTGTGGATCCAACGTCTCAAATCCACCAGTTATATACGTGAATAACTGTATGAATGGTTATACTCTTACTATCGTAAACCGTGAAGTTTAAGTTCAAAATTTTATGATCGTTGTTCCAATATTGGTCTACAAGAAATAGATGTATGTGAAATCATGATACTTGACGACCAAATGTGCGATGTTGTATATGGAGAATAAAGGGTGGACAAAATATGGATTTATAATTCCACTATGAATAACAAAGATACAATATCTCAAACGGGACATATGTCCGAAGTAACTATTATTGTCGTTGTAAAGTGCAACATACCGCTGCTCTTAAAAGTAATGCTTTTTTATGTGGGTAATATTACTTTAGAATTATGAGAGGGTAAGTTATTTAATAATTCCTTTCAAAGTAAAATTGGATATTGCATAAATATGTATAAATATCTTTTACGTCTTTTATATAAATGATGAGTAATTTGTTTACACACTCTCTCAATCCCACTTAGGCTCGTTTCTTCAACCAAATTTCTTGAATCGAATCGAATCAATTGTAGTATAAAATATAACCAGAATCGAATCGAATCGAATCGAATGAGTTTTCAGTTGAAGATAACAAAGCCTTATATGGGAACATGTGAGTTTGGTGTGTCGAACTTTCACCAATAATTACTCTTAAATGCGTTACTAACCTTTTTAAAGGGTTATATTATACAAGCACATTTCTTCACCTTTCATAATAGTATAACTTTTACGTACAATGTTTTTATCTCAACCTATCATTTCTTAAGTGGAAAAATCTACCTAATCTTTCATTCGCCACATTCCTTTCTATTCGATTCAATAAATCACATATTTTTAAATTTTTTCTAAATTATTAGGTGACTATGCACATTTTAATCAAACATGTCAGAATCCACTGATAAAATATGGGCAACCAACCAATCCATCAAGTGCAACCTAAGCGTCTAGTGGAAGAGATTTAAAGACAGTAAAATGATACTACCTCCGTTCCTTTTAAAACTTGTCATTATTTCATTACACTTTTCTCGATTGATTATAATTCTTAAACTATAATAATAAATAATTAAATAAAATCATATAATAAAAATTTAATTACTAAATTTTCATTATATAATTTTATTAAATTATTTACTATTATCGTTTAAGTAATTCATGATCAATCGGAATGATCAACAATCAATCAAAATAAAGTTTTAAAAAAACGAAGGGAGTATATACTTAGAGCTATTAAACCATAATTAAATGTGGTAGGGAGAAAGACAAACGAAAACAGAATCCAGAAAGAACTACTACTACAGTAGTCAACACCTCCAACTAATCTATAATTCCACGTCATTAGGGTTGTTGGTTTGAAGCTTTTTGAAGTTGAAATTGAATTTTAACAAGCGGTAATTGTAAAATCCTCAATTATACTATATAATGAAAAAATTTCATTATATAGTATAATTGAGGATTTTACAATTACCGTTGTTAATTCGCACAAACTTCAATTTTATCGACTCAAAAAGTCAATCTTATAACCCATGACGAAAGAGGGAGTATATCCGTATCTCCTTTATAAACTTCTGGTTGATAAATACAAACATTACAAAAAATTGAAAAATGATAGACCTCACTAAACGCTAATTTTATAATTTTATTATTGATATCTGATAGTATCTTTTACAACTTTATCATTATCTATTCATATTGCTTTAAAACCCCACAAAATAAATGTATAGAGCTTAACCGGATGGAGGGAGTATTGACATATTATTAATGTGAGCTCTATACTACATCCGTTCCGATTTCAACATTTCGTGTTAACTTTTTTAAGTCAACCATTGACAATTTCAACTCCGAATTACTCTTAAACTATGAAGATAAATGATTTAATAAAATTATATAATGAAAATTGAAGAAGTAAGATTTTATAATATAATTCAGTCAAACATTTGACTATTATCATTTAAAAGTGATTTAGGATTAAATTGATAAAAATTGACTGAAAAAGAGTAGCACGAAAAGTTGAAATTGGGATGGAGATAGTTTATATTACTACTCGCCAAGTAATCGAATCCGAACCCCTTTGGCACGTTTCCTCCCCTACACATATATCAACCAATATATTTAATTTATGAAAAATACCAAAAAGCAATTTTAGAAAAGAAAAAGAATAGAAAAAGGAAACTGTCAATAATTTACAACCGCCTTATAAAATCCTTTTCCTTCTAGTCCGTCCTTCACCGTCTATGACCAGCCGTCTCTCCTCTTTCATTACACATACCTAGCTAGCTCCCTCTCTTCCTCTCACTACTCTCTCTCATCATCTCTTTCCCAGGTATATCGAATTAATCTCATCTAAAAGCTCGAACGGTTTGAAATCTAGTTTGTTTTCTCTGTTTCTTCACACCATGCCACTTATAATGTGGTTTTTGTTCTGAATTCTTCTCTCTTGTCTGTGCAGATTTTGTACCTCTGCAGTCAAAAGAAAGTTATGGTAAATTTCTGTAATCTGTAATATCTTTCATAAAAATTGCATTCTTTTGACTACTTTTTAGTATTGGGGTTCATTTCTTGTGACTTCTACTTTCTAGCTATTCATAAGTTTTGTGTTGAAGTTGAAAATCTTGAATTGCAGGTGAGTCCGTTAGTGCAAATGGGAAATGAAGACTTGGGACCTCCATGGCTGTACCCAATGCTGAAATCTGAGTACTTTATCCCCTGTTCGGTGCATAGCCATTCGAACAAGGCCGAATGCAACATGTTCTGTTTGGATTGTGCTGGAAATGCCTTATGTTCTTACTGTTCGCTACAGCACAAAGACCACCGAGTTGTTCAGGTAAATTTCGTTTGAAATTGTAAAATCGGGTTGATTTATTTGGATAGCTAATGAGATGGAATCGACTCGTGTTTTCAGATTAGGAGGTCGTCGTACCACAATGTGGTTCGTGTGAATGAAATTCAGAAGTACATTGACATATCGTGCATTCAGACGTATGTCATTAACAGTGCCAAGATTGTGTTCCTTAACGAAAGGCCGCAGCCTAGGCCCGGTAAGGGCGTGACGTATACTTGCGAAATTTGTGCGCGCAGCTTGCCGGATAATTTCAGATTATGTTCTCTTGGCTGCAAGGTATAATGCTCGGTTCTTACACAGTTGCACATTAAGTCCAGTTGGAAATTTTAGCCTTGAAAAAATGACGAATAATCGTAGTTGTTAGGTGATATGGATTGAAAATGGATGATGTTTGAAATCCTGGAATATGTCTATTACTGCAAGCATAAGTGATCACTAAATAATTATACTTTGTCCAAAAAAATGTATGCATTTCCTGATTACACGGCTCTTTTGTGAATTATTGTACTACAAAATAATGTTTGATGTTGTCATTTGTTTTACTTTACCATGTAATTATGCGAATTTTTGTACTTGTTCAAATTCAAATTGAGTTGAATAATCTCTCTCATTATGAAATAGTTCAATTTGATTTTTAAAACAAACCCTTTTTGACTGCTTTTTCTTCTCCGCTGAAACATGTGAGAGTCGTTCTCCTTTTACTATATCCTAGAAGGAAGAAAAACCTAAGTATGAATTTTTTTATTTTAAGTACTCATTTGAATTGTTTGACTAAGTTTCAACTGTTAACATTCTCTGTTTATGAACAGCTGAATGGCATCAAGAGAGGGGACATTGACCTCACATTTTCCCTGAGGGGTAAGCCCAACAGGGAAATGTTTCCTGGGTCAGATTCGGACGAGTCGTCCACCCCGAGGAAAATCCATCGGGGCAATCTCTATAACCGGTTCTTGTTCGGGTCCACATTTCCCTCCGATGGAGTTCTTGACAGGTTCTCCGGATCGAGTGGGTCAGGAGATGAGACGGGGAATCAAATCTCCCCTGGCACTCCTCCCTTGTACAACCATAGCAACTCTAGTAGGAGGAAAGGCATTCCTCACCGAGCTCCGTTCTGACATCCGCGAAAGGCGAAATGGTGAGATTTTTCATCCTTGTACATTCAATTGAAAATGCATATAACCTCACTACTCGCGATGTGTTCTTGGGCTTAAATTTGCCCTTTTCGATTTTAATACTTGAGTTAGTTAATTGAATAATTGTGAGTCTACGTCTTTACGAGACCGTAACTTGTCATTTACCCTACAGGATGTTGATGTTGGTGGAGTATCGGTTATGGAGAAGACGAGAAGGTGGCATATCGAATAGAACCGGAACCAGAACCAGAACCAGAATCGGAACCGGATCCCGAACAGGACAAAGTATACATAGGATGGGAATACAGGGACATGTACTGTAGTTTGTACACAGAGAAACGTTGAAGTGTCTAATATACAGCTTATTATGCTACTCAATCTCCACAGAATATCCAAGGTAAACTGTTATAGTAAAGTGGGAAAAATGTACACCATTGTGCATAGGTTTGGTTTGCTTTTGTAAATGTACCCACTACCCATACTTAGCTTGTAAACTTACAGTCGGTTCTTTGGTGAACATATACTAAAGTCGTGATAACTGTTATTGCATTGCACCTCAATCCTCCCGTTCAATTCTTTCGAATTCATTGGATCTTTTACGCGGCCTGAGGAATACCCTTTGGTCCCAAACTTTAGCCAACTTAGAATTGTGTTTTTATTCACCGGTATTTTCACTATTTGTTAATCCCGTGGTGTCTATTTTATGACGTCGTATACATAAATATGAACAGTTTCGGGAAGTCAATGTGACACGTAACATTGACTTGTAATTTGGCTTGCCATTTATTCTCCAAAATTAATGTAGTTGTTGTCAAACCCAGACTCAAGTGTTTGTACTTGAATTAAGTTTGATGGAGGACAAGTGTCTTTATGGATTGCGTTGCTTTTTTCTAACTGGTATATTTAACGACTACAAATAAGCAATAACTGAACAAGATGTTGATTTTTAAGGGTTTATCTGCATATTATTAGTGTTAAACATTTTAAGTGGTGTAGACTGATGGAAATCTCATGTCAAGTAGAAACTTAAGGGACACGTAACACCCCACCATGGACAAGGATTGAGAAATAGACACCCTTGTTTTGTGGCCTCATTTTTTACCTTTTGTTATTTGTCCAGATGTTCACCTTTGTTTTCTCTCCATGTCATTAATTGGACTTTTAAATTTTCATTTCTATCCAATACCCTATTAATATCAGTTTTTTTAAGCATTAGAACGGTGGATATTAATTACATGGTTAGCCTCATTAGTTGCCACATTCATGCGAGGCGTAGAGTTCGTATGATTCAAAAGTAGGACATTCAACCAAGGTGAAGAGTTGCACACCTTAATCTCTATACTATGGTTTTAGGAAGAACTAGCTGAATCATCCTGAAAGGCAAAGGCAGTGGTATAAGCACACTCTTATTAACAACAGTTGTAACATGCCTCACCTGGAGAATTGTTTGTTCTTATTCAAAGTCGCTTCTAAGTGACATATATGTTATAACGGAGGCAAGAAAGATCATAAACAACGTGAATAAAGAACACAAAGATTTAAATTGGTTCACTAACAATGAGTTAGTTACGTCCATGGACAGAGAAGATAACAGTTTTATTGATCTTGAGTACAGATTACAGAATGATATCACTGAATGATCATGTCATAATAACAGAATGATCACTGAATAATTTAACTAGGCTAAGAGAAAGTATATATAATACGTTTTTAGATAGATACCGAACATGACTAGGAAATAAAACCCAATCCTGATAAACCTTAGATAACAGATATAGTAAAAGTCCAATTCATGATGAGCCTAGGAAATAGGCTTAATCCTGATTTAAGGCATATTCTAACATTATATTTATCACCCGGATAAACATTGTGAATCTAAACATGTGTCACAATGTATCCAACACTTGTCAGTAGACTTAAGAAGTGTGGAAGCAAGACTTAACACATCAAGCATGGAAGCTTGGTTTCGGATCTCTTGTCAAGACTTCTAACTAACTTGCAACTATAAAGCTTTTTGTTACTGATTTCGTCATACAACACACTGTTCTCAAGTGGCTTATTTTGTCTTTTGCTGTATGAAAATAATGTACTCAGCACTTCACATGATATTCAATTTTATGAGATATGTATGTAACCTATACTTTTAGTGGTTCCAACCTCCAAAAGATGCACATGAGAGGCATTGATGCTCATGTTACCACAACGCCCCTCATAGTATATGCGAAAAACTTACCATCTTCCTCAATTTGGGGCTCCCACAAATAGTCTTGCCATGTGACTTTTTCATTATACTCTCGATCGTAATGGACCAATCTCATAAATATAAGATTTCTTAATTTCTTTGAACAAGATTATTCAATTTCAAATTTCTCTATAATACTTCAAGTGTGCAAAACATCCATTTTGAATGACATACTTTACAACCACATTGTATTAGTTGCACTATCATTAGTATGAACTATGTTTAAACTTATATTGGATAATATTATACCTAAATTGACTATGGGTTGATTGGATGGTTCGATTATATTTGTAGTTTTTGTCAACAAAGCTATTAATAGTTCACTTCACCTTGATGTATGTTATGATTTCTATGCAAGGGAGCTGGGAAAGTAGAAACTCAGACGCCCGTTAGTGTACATCTTAACAATCTAGATGACCTTCTGAGATGAGTGAAAAGAGAGGTTGTGAGACATTACAAGTTACAATGTCCATCAAATTCAGCAAGCTATCAAGCTAAACCATTCTTCACATCGGCTGCCATTGTACTTGAATTCCATTAATTTTAATACAGTCGCAATAAGACACACTTTTGTTGCGGGAGAAAATCCAACATCAATACTATGGTGGCAACTCATGCCATCCTCTTTTCGTTGATATTTGCAGTCCAACCCAACTTTAATTATATTCACTTCGTTTGGATTTGATTTGTATTGTCCTAGTAGACTAACTTGCTAACTCGTTTATGTTGGTGGAGTTATACCTATAGAGAACATTTGATTGTAATAAGCTCTATTTCAACAGCTGAAATAAAACGTATATTATATTATCCATATTCACTACATGTATTTAATTTGTATATTTAAAATGAGCTAAACACTTAGACAATTATATAAAAATCCAAATGAACATCATGCGACCTTCAAAACTAGTATACATGGGATGTATACAAATGGATTAGACTTTGCAGGGATGATGTTTGTTGTATAGTCAATGCTGATATCATATCCTTAGGATTGAGACATGAGTATAAAGTCGTTGGTGTATCATTCAGCCAAATTAGTGGGTTGGCTTATCCTAGTCAGCGATCGGAAGTGATCGGACATGAATTACACTTGTATGATTTCGAGATGAAACATATATGACTATAAAGGTGAGAAGTGAGCACTCATCAACCAACACCGTTTAATAAGCTTTAGTGATCGACCTAATATTACTATCGTCACCGATGATCAGATGCGACACTTAACTAGTCTTCACACGGACAAACTAATGCGTGTTGCTATTTAACTTTGAGTTCGTAGGGAATGTTCACCGCCAAGTGAAATCGGTCCTAGTTACTTGGTTATCTAGTTTCACGCAAGCAGAAATGTGTGTGAAAGAACGGGATTTACTACTTGCTAAAACAAGGATAAAAGCTCACTACAAGAAATTCGCTGAATAGCGACGGACAGGGGCGACGGATGCCTATCCGTCGCTATTTAGCGACGAATCGGTCATTTTAGCGACGGGTAGAGTGTTTGGCCCTATCCGTCGCTAATCCGTCGTTGTTTCCGTCGCTATTTAACGACGGATGCCTATCCGTCGTTAGTGTTTGTTGACTTTTTGATTTTTAAAAAAATAAAAATAGTATTTTAACGACGGATAGATTATCCGTCATTAAATAATTAAGTTTTAAAAAAATAAATAAAAATTTAGCGACGGATAATTCTATCAATCACTAAAACCCTAGAAATTCGGATATACAACCACCATTCACCATATCTTCTTCCATCTTCCTCCACCACCATCTCCCTTCCACCACTCTTCTTCCATCTTCCTCCACCACCCAACTCCACCACTCTTCTTCCAACTCCACCACCCTTCCACCACCATCCTCCACCACACCACCACCCTCCTTTCACCG
The DNA here is from genome assembly GCA_026545765.1 of Plantago major. Classification (NCBI taxonomy): domain Eukaryota; kingdom Viridiplantae; phylum Streptophyta; class Magnoliopsida; order Lamiales; family Plantaginaceae; genus Plantago; species Plantago major. The sequence continues at coordinate 1,265,840 of CM048843.1, read as the reverse complement.
CACCATTGCCTCCACCACCACCACCCTCCACCGCACCACCACCATTCCACCACCACCCTCCTTCCACCACCATCCTCCACCACACCACTGCCTCCACCCTTCCACCACCCTCCACCACCGCACCACCACCCTCCTTCCACCACCATCCTCCACCCTTCCACCACCGCACCACCACCATTCTCCACCGCACCACTGCCTTCCACCCTCCATCCAGATCCACAACCACCACCGCCATCTTCCACCGCACCACCACCATCACCCTCTAACAACTGCCCAGATCCGTTCAGATCTGATTATCTGTTTATTGACATAATAATAAAAAATAAAAAATATAATAATTTTATAAAAAAACCAGCTAATAATTTAAAAAAATAAATAAAAAGCTATTTAACGACGGATGCCTATCCGTCGTTAGTGTTTGTTGACTTTTTAATTTAAAAAAAAACAAAAATAGTATTTTAACGACGAATAGATTATCCGTCGTTAAATAATTAATTTTTTAAAAAATAAATAAAAATCTAGCGACGGATAGAATAAAACCCTAGAAATTCGGATATACAACCACCATTCACCATATCTTCTTCCATCTTCCTCCACCACCCATCTCCCTTCCACCACTCTTCTTCCAACTCCACCACCCTTCCACCACCATCCTCCACTGCACCACTGCCTCCACCACCACCACCACACCACCACCCTCCACCGCACCACCACCATTCCACCACCACCCTCCTTCCACCACCATCCTCCACCACACCACTGCCTCCACCCTTCCACCACCACTCCACCATCGCACCACCACCCTCCTTCCACCACCATCCTCCACCGCACCACTGCCTCCACCACCGCACCACCACCATTCTCCACCGCACCACTGCCTTCCACCCTCCATCCAAATCCACAACCACCACCATCCTCCATCCACACACCACCATCACCAGATCCACAACCACCACCGCCATCTTCCACCGCACCACCACCATCACCCTCCGACCACTGCCCAGATCCGATTATATGTTTATTGACATAATAATAAAAAAAATAAAAAATAGCTAATAATTTTATAAAAAAAAAACCAGCTAATAATTTAAAAAAAATAAAAAACAGCTATTAACTATCCGTCGCTAAATAGAACTCGAATTTGGTGAAAAGGTCAACATTTTATCCGTCGCTAAATCCATCGTTATTTAGCGACGGATAATCTATCCGTCCTTAGAATCATTGTGACGAAGAAAATGACGACGACTTTTTTATCCGTCGCTGACGACTTAGCGACGGATAAACAACCAGTTTTTTGTAGTGGCTAGACTCTCATGCTAAGTTGATTTGGGGTTGCAAATCTAAGTCCTGAGCTCAAGTTTGCTTAAATGGAAACTTGGCTACTTGTATAGAATAAATGTATTAATTCGTATTACGAGCTAACTGTGAATGATATTATATATGTGCAACTTGTTGGTACGAATAACTTTCTCAACCACTTTAAGCTTTCTAAAACTTTTATGAAACTTTGGTACGTTACAAAAGTAGAACATTATCCTTTTCCATAAGATAAGAAAGTCTCTTTTTCCATAAAAATAAGAAGACAAAGAAAAAGAGTAATGTAGCGTTTTATCTTCAATAGCACTATTTTCCGGGTTTAAAATGGGTAGTGTCACAATAAATAACATTCAGAGGTCCTTTTGTAATTCCAGTAAATCTCAGCTATGATGCAATAATGCAATTATCCCTTAAATATTTTCCCCACACAAATTAATGAATCAAATCCTCAACACTTTGAAAACACAGAGCAGTCCGTCAGCCGCGAGCTTCGCCCCCTTCTGGATTTTCACTTTTCCCTCCCACCGGCAGCTGATCTCTCCGCCGCAATTCACCACCGTGACTCCAGGTGAACTATCTCCACCAACTCCTCTTCAATTTCGAATGCGTTTTTCCAATTTTTCCGATTAGTACTGTTCCAATTACCGTCCACACACGAGAAATGTGCTCGGATCTCCTGTTCTATTTCGGAATGAGCAATTGAACATCTAGATTTCATCATGAAATTGGAGTTTCAGCTGATGTTTACTGTTTTCAGTTTGATTGGCTTTCAATGATCATTTTCGTGCTTTACCAATTTGAGGTTAACTGTAGTGTTTGGGTACAGTTTGCTGGAATTCACTCTTAGACAGTTAATATGAGCATTTTTGTGATAAGAGGAGTAGATATTGAGGCAGATTGTGTGTTACAGGTATACAGTTACAGATTACAATGTTAGGGTTCGAGGACTGTGGAAAGCTGTTAAGGCTCCTGAATGGTGGAGAAGAAAGGACATTTGAAGAGATAATTGCCGATTTCAACTCGGAGTTTCCACGCACCAACCATGTTTTTGCCTGCTCAGCACTTGAGTTTCTGGCATCGGTTAGCCATTCTGTCTGTTTTGATCTCGGTGTCATTTACATATATGACTGTTTGCACCAAATGATTTGAAATGTTTATGAGATTTCCATTGTTTCTGCGTGTTTGTTTGTTTTTGTGTGTCATTTACTTTAGCTTCCCCGCAGCTTCTGGTTGATTCTGGAGAAGTTATAATGGAGCGCGTGTTGAACACAGCTTCATAGTACCTTAAATTTGTCCCAATTGGATAGTTCTACTGTCTGACACGTAGTTGATTTATTCATTATGTTTTCCACTCGTTGCATTAGATAGGTTGCTTATGCAGCAACCACACGGTATATGTCAAATATACAGCTTCACGAAAACTTTCCATCTGTTTCCAGTTTCCAGTACTCGTGCAGAATACATTCCTACTCGTATTTTTTCTTTCTCCCTTAAATATCTTCCGTGATCTCATTTGCCTTTCAGTTTTGTAATTTATGTTGTGTTTGGTTACACGGAAAATAGGGGAAAGGAAAATAAATAAGGGAATATTATATTTTCGATGTGTTTTGTACATTTTTTTGGGAATCAGGAAAAGACTGAAGTTAGGAGAAAGAAGGGATGATATAAAATTTTATAACAGCGTTTAGTGGTTTCCAATATAATACCACATGTTTAACTTAAGAAAAATAACTACTAGTTTTACTGGAAAGTTAAAGCCATGCTAAACACAAGGACAATAGGGTATCCATTTATTTTCCTTAACAATTTTACTATTGGATTTGAATTTCCCCTATTTGTTTCACTTTCTTTATTTTTCATCTAAGCGAACACAGGATTAGTGTTAGATAACAATTTTTACTGACATCTGTTCATTTATTACCCTAATTATATCAAGTTGAGCTGTAAAGTTGCTTAATGTAACTAATGTTCTTGTTGCAGGACAAACTTCTTGCTCCAGCTCAGCGATTGATTGCATTTGCAATTATTCACCGAACTTATTCATCTCAAGATCACTCTTCAAACCCCTCCAACGCCTTGCTTGTCGATGTAAGTGCTTTAATGGAATGTTGTTTGATAATAAGTTTTGATTGTAAATCTGTGAAAGAAGTATGCTCTGGCTCACACACAAAGCACAGACACAAATCCTTAGTTTATAAAATGTGCCTCCATTATTGTAACTATTAAGTGCTATTCAGAGTCATAACGGAATTTGTAATTGGCAGCATTAGAACTTAGAAGTTTTTATGACCTGTTCTTGTTGCAAAAGGGGCCTCCTGCAACCAGGAACAAGGTCAAGCTAGGTTCATGTGATATAAGTGCTAGTATTATGGTGCCCCTGACAGGAATCCAATGTGTATTCCAGATCATTATGTGATAATGGAAGATTGATGTTGTCCCATGATTATAGCATGTCCCTACATGTAGAAATAAGCTTGTAGGAACCTAACATTTTTTGTTGCAAGGAAACGTTCTTCTTGAAGTGGAGAGTCCACAAAAGACAGCTTAGTCATCATGGGTTCATTTCCTTATCCACCATTGAAGGAAAATCTTAGCTGCTAGATTTTGATTTGAAATTTACAAGTGTGACTTGTGAAGTGAGTAGAATATATTCTGTCAAGTGCTCAAGCACCGGGTTCACTACTCCCATCAGTGGGTTCTCTTCTAGATACCAGGGACCAGTCTATGAAAAATTTGTCAGCTAAGGAGATCTAGAAGGCTTTAGGTAACAGGTCTTAGCCTCTTAGGTAAATCATAGGCGTTTTTTCTTTTTTCTTTTCTTGAATGAAATTGAATCCTAAATGCAAGTATCTGTGAATTTATGGGAGATAACCAATTTAATTGCAATCTAATTGCGAATGAGTACCTCTTTCGTCAGTGAGGTATCTTTTATGAATTATGAGTCATGTGATGCATCCTTATACAATGCCATTTAGACAGTTATGTATAGTTGCAGCACCATATACAAACGAATACATTTGTCCTATCGCATTCAAATGTTTGAGTTCTCTTTAGTGACTACAGATCAGAGGGTTGCCACTTGGATCTCATTTAGTCTAACCTGAAGTTAAGGTCTAGTTTAGGAGTTTAGGAGGACTCCCAATTGTATTTGGATAAGGTTAAAAGTTCTCCTGTGCTCCCATATCTAAATTGGCCGAGTTTTTCTTTGTTTATACTTTATAGAGTACCATATAATCATTTTCCCATAAACCTTTTCCCATTCGGATATTAACCCCTCAATCCTCTTTTGACATATATGTTTGAATTCTGAGGTATTCCTGAGGTTCTGTTTACTTGCAGATAGCATGTGATGATGCAGCTGAAAATTTTGAACGGACATTTGCTATTGAATTGCTCGGATCTTCAGGCCCTACAAATACTGCAGAGGTCTCTTTTTAATTGTTGTGGCGATTATTTTAATTACTGTATCTTTTTACCATAGGCGTAGCTATGTGAACCAATCAACCTATAATACCCTGCTGCCCCTCCCGGCCTCCCCCTATTTTATTGCATGCTTATATCCTTTAACGAAATCAATCTGATGTAGTCATCTTTCCTGCAGCCTTTCAAGCAGTCCATTAGAGATTACATAAACAAAACCGAGGCTTCATCGCATGTAAGTTTTCCACGTGCAGATATGTTGCCTCCCCTGGCAGTAAATTTTTGTTTTAGTTTCTGAATGTAAAAAAAAATCAAGTAGCCACCTGAATTGCATGCTACAAGTTCGAGTATTTAAAATTTTGTTTTACTTGTTGAATTACAGATATATTTGTACCTGACATCAACTTTACATTTGTGCATCTTTTTTTTTCCCCTAATAGAAATGACTATGCAAATTGTATAAAAAATTTGCATTGAGAACGGAAGTACAAAAATATTAAGCACATAAGGGCTCGCTAGATCCCGGGGGTGGGTATGTATTGTAGGCACTATTATCCTTGTATCTTGCAAAAGAGGCTGTTATTAGGCCTCGGACTCACCTCGAAGTCACCACACAATGAAATTTTTAAACAAAGCAACTAAAACAAATGCGACGACAAGCTTACTCCAATTTATTTCTTTTTTTCGTTACCACTAGTGGGAGCAAGGTCTTACCTCTGTCGTTCAGAAAGCAATTTTAATTTATTACCCATTTGCTTGATGAAATCAAATAGAGAAACATGAAGTGAATGGATAAGCGATGCATTTATGTTTCAAACTTTTGCTCATTCATTTGTTCGTACATGAATTCCCAACTCCATGAGGTGTCTCCCCATGTCTAGGACTTGTGCCTGAACCTTGAACACATGCATCACCAAGCATTTGCCTTGAAACACCGTTGTGATAATAGGCCGAACCATATGCATGCTTTCTTGGTTCAAAATACATTGCTTGCCCTGAAGTCATCATTTTTTTTCCCTTTATTTTACAAAAGGTCCAGTCATTTCCACCGCGTGAGAAGTTGCTAGAACAATACTGTGGCAAAATTTCGTCCAAACCATTAATGTCCTCATTCAAGGATATCTCGGTGGCAAATGTGATACCAGATCCTGATCTACCCCATGGATGCAACAGTTCCTCAACTGAGTATGACACTATTTGGGACTTGTCCAGATTCAGTAATTTTCATTCGATATAATTTCCTATACAGTGATTATTTATCTGCACTTTCTTATTTGGCTTTTGTAAAGGTTTGACTTTCAACCTGGAGTTACTCCTAAAGTCGGATCTGGTGATAGAGCTGAAACTGTAGCTGGATTATTGTCAACTCTTTCTTTGGAGGGATTAAGTCCTCAATGGATTAGGCCAGTCCCACCAAGGCTTCCGGTGATGGATGGAGAGGTAAGGCGTGAAAGTAAAAAAACTCATTACCAATGAAATTGGACTTCACTTGATTAGGTGGGCTGTGGATTAGATTCATTCGACTGTATTCTCGTGGTTTTGAACAGCTTCTGTGGCTGAATCCTGATATGAACCATGAACTTTTGTGGGACTACGGGATGTGTGCTGATACTAGCAGAGGAGCAGCTGTCAGAGATTTAATTGCTAAAGCATTGAAAGGTTCACTTATTCCTGCACAACAAGAGGTACAGATTTTTTAGGGTCCTGGAATCTGGATTTAGTTGATTGCATTAAGAGAACATATCATGCCAAACACGGATATTGCAGGCATACCTGTTGAGGCTGGAATATTGTTTGTACATTAGATGCTTTCTCGTTTGCAGTAACATATGGGCATTCTGCATAAAGTCTTCTTATGTGTATGCTTATTGGTTCAGCATTTAGATGCAATTTATTTAAATATGGCAATGAATATTTTTATGACAAGCCCTGAAGAAATTTGTGGTATTATACAAGTCAGGAGAGTTGCTTGTCGGTCCAATAATACACCCATCCACAGTTTCATCCACACACACACACAAGTAGACAGACACCCCCATAAAAGAAATTAAAACAGGGAAATACTATGCATCCTTTGTGGAGGTTATGGTCTTTAACTTCATAACTACGCTTAATTACAAGGCCAGTCTTTGAGAGTCTTGGAAAAGAAAATTAAATTCCTGTTAAGCTGACGTCTTATCCTCCCTGATGTGAAGTTTCAAGGATAAAATACACCCCAAGTTCTTTATGATCAATTTTCTCCTTAATACATGTACTTTATATGATCCTTCTAAAGAATGTCACCTATCTGTTGGACATCAGGCGATGGTTTGCAATTTACTATTGATCCGAATAATTTTCTGGTTCCTTCCATGAGTTATGCGCAAGTATAGCATTTCTATTTCAATTATCTTTTTCAACTTTCTTTAATATGGTTCATGTTTCTATCATTCAGCAAGTCCTGGTGGAGTTGGCAAATGATCCCAAGCTTGTGTATCACTGTGGATTGACCCCAAAAAAACTTCCAGTATGTAATTCTCTGTTACATATTGAGGTTTAGGAGCCCCTTTTTAATTGGCTCTAACTCAGCTTCTTGGTTCAGGACCTGGTGGAAAACAATCCTATGATTGCTGTTGAAGTACTTGTTAAGTTGGTGAATTCACCAGAAATATCAGAGTAGACACCTGTTGCACACGCATGTGTTTATGATTATGCATGTCATTATTATTCAGGGTGACGAATTTGCATTTTTATTTAAAAATATGCAGATATTTCACGGTCCTGGTAAATATGGAGATGAGTCTTCACTCCATGGAGGTTGTGAATAGACTAACTACAACGATTGAACTTCCAACAGAGTTCTTACATACTTACATTTCAAATTGTATAAGTGCTTGTCAAGGAATTAAGGTCAACTTTCTGCTCGGCTTACCACTTTTTTCCATTTTGTCTTTTCGGGGGAATTTTTTCTTCTTTTTTACATGATACGATCTAAGGCTTTTAACGTCTTGTCCTCTTGCTCTTTTCAGGATAGGTATATGCAGAACAGACTCGTGAGACTTGTCTGTGTTTTTCTGCAAAGTTTGATCCGGAACAAAATAATAAACGGTAAGCTCTTGGAAACTCTGTATTCTTGTGTGTCTGAGATTTGGTATATAATATCTTGTACTATAGTTGGTCTTCAAGTGATTATTGGTGCGGTATCATTAAGTATTTGTAAATGGTTGTATCATGACAGTTCATGACATATTCATTGAAGTTCAAGCATTTTGCATCGAGTTCTCCCGGATTAGAGAAGCAGCGGGGTTGTTTAGGCTTCTTAAAACCTTGGAGTAGATGATCTCTTTAACTATGTTCTTGCTGTCAACAGTGACCTGGATCCTTTTTCCGAATTTGTACATTTATCTGGATATTTAGTTTCAGGCAAAATGTCCCCTTTACAGATATAGCTTTTCAGCTGTCAGTTTTCTTCTCTTTTACTTGCCATAAGAAAGTTGCTGAGCAAGGTTGAGCTTGCTTCGGATGGATTCATCTCCAGCGTGACTAGGTAAATTGACTCAGGCCAGTTTGCAGTAAGGCAACAAAACTCAAACCGATCCACTCAACTGGCTGATCAAATCTTTGCTCGGGAAACTTGTGTTTATGTAAGAATATGGTAAAAGAAAAGAACAAGTAATTTATTCTCTGTCCGAAACGCTCCTTCCATGTTCATGCACTGCTATTTGTGCCCTGGACTACCAAGAAACTTGTTGTACAGGTGATCTATCAAACTCTGGTTTACCTTGATGACTGTGTTGCAGGAAACCCATTGGATCATTTTTAAAATTTCTATTTTATAAAGTTTTAACAAGTTCCTTCTTAAGCCACCATCTCTAGTCGCCCTAAATCTCCTATCACGTCTAAAACAGGAAAAGATAGGGTTGAATTAAGCCCATTAAAGTAGTTCTTGGCAGAGCTCAGTTTTAAAATTTAATTGGATCACTATACTTCTAGAAACAACTCGCAAATATAAACACTGTGTAATCTCAGGATGCTTGCAAGTTGCAACTGAGTGTCTATGCTATATAAACATGCTAAATCAAATTCCAACTGTTTGCATCTTCCATTGTGTAAGTTGAGATAATGAGCGCCCTGTGACACAGGTGATAACAATCCTGGGTAGTGTTGTTTGAGGAGTCGATTGGAATATGAGTTTACTGTTAGGTACAATAACGTCTCGATTTGGTTTTTCGATAGTTTTGTGGCTTAACGTTGTATTAAACCCTGGTATAGTTCATAAGGCTACAACATGATTTTTTTTTAGCTTTTGTAACTGTAGAACTGGAACTAAACATGTGGCTAAAACCTGAGAGCAAGTATGTAACAGAAAATGAACAGGAAATATAAAGGTGCTTGTTAGGTCTAAGATGTAGAAATCTTATACTTGGTAGCAAATTTTATATCATGAGAGTATAATTGATTCCTTTAATTAGTAATTGTATTATCCATGAAATTTTCACAAAAATATAATTGGGTTATGTTCTTTTCATTTTTTTTAAGAAGTACTCTGTTCTTTTCACCTGAAAACTCAATTTCAATTCAGATTCGTTTAGTTTAGTTTTGTTCGGTTCTGCTTAGTTGTTTTTTGTACTACAATTCAGTTCAGTCAATGAGAACAGATCTTTAGTATGAGAAATGCTAAGAATAAAATGTACAACATATACCATCTAACCACTTCACTTTGACAAAGATTGATGACTTCCTTAATTAGACGTCATCTCATCTCAAAGCTAACATTGTTTTAGACACGTTCATTTCTGGTAAAACGGCAAAACCACATTTCACTTTGACTAACACTAACAAACAACGATTAGCCTTCGTGGCAACATAATCTGGAATCTAATAACTTCTAAGAACCCTCCCTCACCCAATTGACACAAAAAAACAATGGGCTCAAATTTAAAAACCTATTCCTTCCAAGTCACTAAATCCACTCACATATTCCACTCTTGACCCTTCTTCTTGACGACCAGCGTGAAAACAATGACTCCCTTCCCGCCTTCTCCGATCCTACCGTCTCCCTTTTCCCCAAGCAAAATCCCAAATTCACTGAGATTCCTCGATGCCGGCTCACCTTCTGCTCCCCTCATATACATACACCATCAATTCACGCTTCTTCTCCATCATCACAAATTCACAATCAATTCAAACTCCAATCCTCTCGGCAACTAAACCAACCACCAATGGGCGCTTGCATCTCCTTAGAACCATCCGATTTCACCTTTCGAAAGCCTCAGTGTGCTTACGTCATCACCTCCAACGCCCAGTTACGCCAGTACCCTGTCAGTGTTGCAGTCACCGTTTCAGAGGTGCTCAGATCTGAAACTAGTTCGCCGGAATCCTTCTTCCTCTGCAACTCCGACCGGTTGAATTTCGACGAGTTCATTCCCGCGCTTGACATCCTGGAAATTCTCCAGCCGTCTCAGATCTACTTTCTGCTGCCGAAATCGAAGCTTCGGTTCCGCCTTGCGGCGGCTGACATGGCGGATTTGGCGGTTAAGGCGTGTGTGGCTCTCCAGCTGATCAATCGAAGGCGGAAGAGAGGTGTTGCTCATATTTCGCCGGTTCAGGCTGCAAATGAAGAGAAACAGTCTCAATTGAGTTATCTGATGAATCAATCGAACAGTGATTCATCTGGTAGGGGTAGGGTTTCCAGGTCTCGATCGGGGAGGAAATTAGCGAGATACTCTTCGAGAGGGACTAAATTGGCGATTCGATCGTTCCGGATTAGGTTGAACACCATTGATGAAGAATCTGAGCTACTGAATTGAGCTGTTCAATATGCAGCTATCTGGTTTCAGAATTTTTAGATGTACAAACAGAAATTTCATTGTGCTCTTTGATAGTTCAAGCAAATGGTGTGAACTGTCTGTAAGGTTTAGATTAGAACAGGCTTTGATAAGGTATTTACTTAAATGTATGGTGATTGGAAATGTATAGATTGATCTCATACGGGAAAGAAAATGCTGTATATTGGTATATTTAGTTTGAGTGAAATGCTCCTATATTTCTACTGATTAAACCTGGTCTAGGACTATTTACAGCAAAGACGTATTAAGAAGTTTCAGTGAGCCTTTGGGGTGATGACTGATGACGGTGATGATCAACATATACTTGAATAGTTGATCATGTAGATTTGTCTGTTAAGTACGAAAGTGATTGATCGAAGTTTGTAGGAACTACATGTATGTGTGCAAATAATCCTCTGGTGAAATAGGATGAACATCGGTTCTAATGGTGCAGCCTGAGACTAAACAGGATGTGTAGTTCTTCGACAAACTATAATCTGATTGTTTTGGTTCTGGTATAGTTGGAGAACTCTCAGGTTGTGTCCTTACTAGGGCCGATGGCAAAAACATTGGAATGGAGCTGAGCGAGGAGAGCTTGGTGAATGGGTTGTAAATCACAAAGTTCCAATTTCTAATGTCCTTTCTAGCAGGAAAAGAGTATATCAGGAAACAAATTAGTATTAGGCAGGGTACAAGCTCAGTCTGCCCCAAGTTAGTATTGCCTCCTTGTAGCAGCAGCCCACTCATGTGTAACCTGTTCCACAGACTCTCACACCAGCAAACCATGCGACCGCACATAAAGCCGCCAACAGAAAGGCCAAAATAAGGGTTTTTTCTTAGCTAGCAGTAATGCTACTACCACGAAGCAAGATAAACTGCCATGTGGCAGATAAAGAAACCCACCCACTGTATGAAGAATAATTAGAGAAGAGAGTTTGAAGTATATAATCCACAATGAATATTTGTGGTCTTGTATGTATTATATAGACATCAAGTGTACAACACTACTCACATAATTAGTTAGTTACATAACAATTAATGAACCACTAAACAAAGACTAAGTCTCTATGATTGACTAGGCTGCAAAACAGAGGAGTGGTCCTCAAGTGTAGGAGAGTTTGTTGCTTCGTTGACAGCCCCCCGCAAGCTGAGCGTGGGATGAGACGAAACGCGAAGCTTGGCACGAAAGCGATGAAACAAAGGACGAGACAAACTCTTTGTGAATATATCAACAACATTTTGATCAGTCGGAACATATTGAGTAGTGAGACGACCGGCAAGAACCATATCTCATGTGAAGTGGAAGTCAAGGTCGATATGTTTGGCACGCTTGTAAGATACAGGTTTGGTGCTAATGAACACAACAACTTTATTGTCACAAAGCACCACTGGACGAGGAAGCGAAAAGATACGCAAGTCTGTGAGCAAGTGTGTCAGCCAAATAACTTCACTTACTGTATTGGCCAATGCCCTGTATTCGGATTCACAGATCGACCGTGAAACTGAGGGTTGTTTCTTCGAGCTCCATGACACCAGATTGGGACCTAAGTAAATAGTAGGGGTGGGCGCAGGACGGGTGCAGGACATAATCGGGATTGAACTTCGGGTACCCGATAATTCGGGATTAAATTTATACATCCCAATCCCGACCCTATCTTTAACGGGTACCCGATCTCGGATACCCGCAAAAGATCGGGTCGGGACCGGGTTACCCTATCGGGTTGTATTTTTTTAATTTACGAAATTCAATAAAGAAAAAACAGTCGACTTTTGGAAGAATAGTATTTTCTCGAGCTTCTGTTCCTGTAATTTAGTTGCGCTAAGACTTGATTTGTTAATCAACAAACACATGTAAGACAGTGAAGGCTATCTTAGCCTTCTTAATTTGTTCTTTGTACTACTCTTAAACTTAGCTTTGCTGCTTTGACCCACCTTGGATTGATCAATAAATGATTAATGATCTATAAAAAATGATAGCATCACTATATAGCCACCAAATTAATTTCCAACCATCTTCATACTATTTTTACGAAAACAAGTTTATTTGGGTACCCTATCGGGGTTCGGGTGTTAAGTTTTCACTCCCAATCCCGTCCCGCATACATAATAAAAATTTCGGGAATTCATATTCGGGTATCCAATCCCTAAATATCCCATCCAATCGGGAAATTTGTATTTAGGGTCGGGACGGGATCGGGATTACCCGAACCCTTCTCCCACCCCTAGTAAATAGTGTAACCAGCAGTCGACCGGCGAGTGTCAGGACATGAGGCCCAAGTGGCGTCTGAGTAGGCAAGAACAGTAGGGAGTCCAGCTCGTACAAAATCAAGGCCAAAGGAAGCCGTGCCCTTAACATACCGAAGAATTCGTTTCACAGCTTGATAATGAGAAGTCTTTGGAGATTGCATAAACTGACTCACGGTGTTGACAGCATGACATAGATCGGGACGTGTAATCGTTAAATATTGGAGAGCGCCAACTAACGAACGGTAGTAAGTGGGATCAGAATAATCAGCTCCGTGAAGTCTTAGTTGTTGGCCCACAACCATGGGCGTATGGATGGGCTAGCAACCAAACATCTGGGCGCGAATTAAAAAGTCCCTAGCATATTTTGCTTGACTTAAAAATAGGCCACGCGAGGTGTATGAGACCTCGAGACCAAGAAAGTAACCAAGCTTGCCGAGATCTTTGATAGCAAATTGCGAATCCAAAGATGCGATGAAGCAAGCAATAAGAGCGGAGTAATTACCGGTGAGGATGATGTCGTCAACATAAACTAGAAGATACAAAAGAACCTGCTTGCGAGAGAATATAAAGAGCGATGTATCCGCTCGACTGGCAGAGAAACCAAGATTGATCAAGTAGTCGCTGAGCCGTTGAAACCAAGCACGAGGCGCCTGCTTTAACCCGTAAATAGATTTGCGAAGACGACAGACATGAGTGGGGAATCGAGCATCTATATAGCCCGGAGGCTGCTCCATGACGGGGTTGAGGAAAGTGGGGAGTTCTGGAACGGCGACAAGGACGAGCAGGGACAGGAGACACAGCGGAAGAATGGAGAATAGAGCTGGTTGGAGTGGCAACAACGGATGGTGGTGAGGGACTGGATGGAAGGCTGTGAGAAGCGGAGGTTGGTGGAATCAGAGGTAACTCTGTAGTAGATGGAGCAGGCGGCATAGTGGGAGTATGCTGAGGCGTGGATGAGATACAAACAGAACATGGGCCTGATGTATCATGGGCTTGGTGATTAGGGTGAATGTTGGGCTCATCAACAGAAGGAGGCTCAAGGAATGTGGCAAAGTCCAGGTGCTGAAAATCAGTAGAGACCGAAGTTTCAGCATGTGGAAAATTAGACTCGTCAAATTGCGCGTGACGAGTGATGTAGATTCGAGCGGATATTGGGTCGAAACAGCGAAACCCTTTGTGATTAACACTATAACCAAGGAAAATACAAGGTAAGCTCCGTGGAGAAAATTTATTTGGCGCATAATCATGTAAACAAGGGAACACACGACATCCAAAAGGGTGAAAATTGGCATAGTTAGGACTAGTACCAAAAACAGCTTCGAAAGGGGAAATAAAATTTAGAATTGAGGATGGAAGCCGATTTATAGTGTAAACCGCCGCAGAAAAAGCATCCCACCAAAAACTTAAAGGTATATGGGAATGAAAAAGCATGGAGAGACCCATTTCAGTGACATGACGATGCTTTCGTTCTGCGCGACCGTTTTGAGCAGGTGTGTATGGGCAAGAAAGTTTATGTAGAATGCCATGTTGAGTGAGATAAGATTGGAACTTATGGCTCACAAATTCACCACCATTATCACTTGGAACGATTTGATGTTACGGGAAAACTGACATTGAACAAAAATATGGAATTGGGCAGATATAGCAAAGAAGTCTGATTTGAGTTTCATGGGATAAATCCACGTGAAATGAGAGAAATCATCAATGAATAAAACATAATATCGAAAACCATCATGAGAAGTAACGGGAGCGGGTCCCCAAATATCACAATGCACCATGTCTAAAATATGCGTACAACGTTTTTCATTGAAAGAGAATGGTAAGCGATGACTTTTCGCTTGTTGGCAGGGGGTACATAAACGGGGATTGGGAAGCAAGGACGTAAGAGAAAGCAGGCCTTTATTACACAACAAAGAAATGACAGCATTGGGCGCATGCCCTAGGCGGCTATGCCACAAGTCAAAAGAGCCTGAAAGAGATTTATTCCGTAAAGCTGTAAGGAGAGCCGTGTGTCCTTCATCGAGCAAATACAAGCCACCTTCACGTCGCCCTTTTGCTAGAGTTATCCCGGTCAGTCGATTCTGAACAAGAAAAGAATTAGCAGAAAAGATAACATCAACAGGGAAATCATTCGTGAGCCGACTGATGGATAACAAATTCTTGGTGATATGAGGAACAACAAGAACATTTAACAATTGAAAATTGGGCGAGA
The DNA here is from genome assembly GCA_026545765.1 of Plantago major. NCBI lineage: Eukaryota > Viridiplantae > Streptophyta > Magnoliopsida > Lamiales > Plantaginaceae > Plantago > Plantago major. The sequence goes on along the minus strand of CM048843.1, from coordinate 1,250,837 downwards.
TTGAGCGATTGCCAGTATGTGATATAGACAAAGACTGACCATTACCAACATAAACAGAACTCTTACCACCATAGGGGACAATCGAATCAAGGTTAGCAGCAGAAGACGTCATGTGTGCGGAAGCACCCGAGTCCATGTACCTATCTGGAACCACTTTTGGATTGGTAGAAGAGGAGGCAGCGAAGGTATCTGCGAGATGAGCATCATTGGTAGGGGAAGGCTGATATCTCATGGGACAGTTGACAGCATAGTGGCCTTCGACACGACATATTTGACAACGTGGAGGACGCCTAGCTGGATTAGAATGTCGACGGCATCGAGACGACGGAACCGCAGTAACCCCCGCCATTGAAGTGCCGCGGTTTGGGTTCGATTTTCGCTCGAGAGTCAGCTGTTACCTCGTGAAGAGGAGGGCCGATGTTGATTGGCATAAAAGACAGCTGCTGGGTTTGAAGACGTGCGATAGAGCGGCTGAATATCTCAAAATTTTCAGCCTTAGGGATTAAATCTTCGAGTGGAGGAAGAGGGGAAAGAGACATCTGGGTGCTGGCAAAATTGATGAAGGAGGAACCCAAGCCACGGAGAAACCAATGGGACTTGTCAACTGGGTCCAGTTTACAGCCAAGGGCGGCAAGCTAATCACATAGCGCCTTGAATTTTAGCCCATATTGAGAGACAGACCGCGTATGTTTTTGAATGGATTGGAGCTCATCTTTAAGACGGAGCTCACGCAATTTTGAGGAATGCTGGAAGGCAGAGTGTAGGGCGTACCATACATCTTTAGAGGTGTGACAACCGATAGTGACGGTTAAGGCCTCGTTGGTGAGAGTAGAGCGTAGAAAACTGATTATTCTCTGGTCAAGATAAAACCAGGACAAGTACTCGGGATTGGGGAGGGACTGATTGTTTTTGTCTGTGACGGTGGGGGGTGGGGCAGGATTGGATCCATCTAGGAAAGGGACACTACAAGAATTCTGGTATTATGCAACGGATTGGGGCGACGGATTTTATCCGTCGCCAACCTTAGAGACGGATAATAATTATCCGTCGCTTATTAGCGACGGATAATGTTATCCGTCGCTATATGGGCGACGGATTTTATTAATCCGTCGCCCATACTTTGACTTTTTTTAAAAAAAAATAAATATTAACGACGGATAAATTATCCGTCGTTAATATTTTTATTTAAAATTAAAAAAGGCGACGGAAAGTTTCCGTCGCCCCGTAGCGACGGATCGGCCTTTGGGCCAACGGATACGTTTCCGTCGGTCCAGAAGGCCTTTAGTCGGACTAAAGCAGAAGCAGAAGCCATTTTCGCTCTTCTGCTTCTTCCTTTCTCCCCCCTTTTTCTTTCTTTCTCCTCCGTCAAATCCGGCCAATTGTTGACGATTCTTCTCAATCTTGGTGTCAATTCGAAGATCGTTGGATGAGGAGCTCGTTTCTTCCATCAATTTCAAATTTCATCCGCTATTTTCTTCGGATTCAACGGTATTTTGGCTAAACCCTAACTTTTGGAAATTTGGGATTTTTTTGATTTTTGATTACTTATTCTCAATTGTATGTTTATATGAAGTATGTAGTAGCTTGTTTAGTTAATTTGATCAATTATATGCAATTTGATATGTATATGTAATTTAATTAATTTGATTTGTATATGTAATTTGATAGTTAGTTTAGTTAATTTGATATGAATGTATGTAGTAATTCAATATGTATGTATGTTAATTTGATAAGTATGTATGTAGTGAAGTATGTATGTTAATTAATTATGTATGTAGTTAGTTTAGTTAATTTGATATGTATGTTAAGTATGTATGTAGTAATTTGATATGTATGTGTAATTTGATATGTATGTTAAGTATGTATGTAGTTAGTTTAGTTAATTTGATATGTATGTATGTAGTAGTTTTGGTTGATTTGATAAATTCGTATATGTACTAAATTACGAGGATGTAGTTAAGTGTTTTGAGCGACGGATAATTTGTTGATTATATTAACGTGTAATTTATAATTTATAACTCGTGTAGTAAAACACTTAATAAATTTTGTAACATATCGAACACTTAATAATTAATTTATAAGGAACGTATAATAATTAACAATTAATCTCTACAATCTTCTTATCCGAATTGGAATCGATCTAATAAATTAAATACGATCTAATCAATTGGAACGTGTCAGGTTAAAAAAGTGTACAATGAATTTCGACCGTTCATGGATGTACGATCGTACGACAGTAAATGGCAGAGTTTCTAGGAGTTTTGTAGAAGGGGTTAAAGGTTTCATCTCGTTTGCCATGGGACGTCCGGCTTGTGCAACTGGGGGTTGATAAAGTGTCCTTGCACATTGGAAACCTGCAGAAACAAGCAATTTATGACTCCTACAGCAGTATTCGAGCACTTGCGACGTTATGGATTCATGCCTGAGTATCATGTATGGATTCATCACGGTGAGGAAGCACCGTCCATGGCATACCTCCAATGGAGGGAGAGGCGGGGTTTGGGGCCGCCTATTGAGTACGTTTGTGCATGTCGAAACATGTGCATGGTGTATTGGGAGGAGGATGTAGATCTGTTGGAATGCAAGTTCTGTGGTAGGGAGCGTCACAAGTGATGAGGAGGGGGCTGCAAGAGAATGATGAGTTTTATCCGTTTTGTCTCTAGGCTTGTATAACTAGTAATCATTAGTTGATATATGAAACCAAACATTATGGTAAAATTGAAGCTAATGTAACTTATATTATGTAATGCCGTAACAATTGATTGAAGCTAATATAACTTATATTACGTAGCAATTGATTGAATTATTGTGAAATTGATTTATTATCGTAAATGATAGACCTCGATCTAATGAATTCAACTGTGTCAGGTTATTATTTAATTATTCAATGAATACCGATCGTTCATGGATGTATTGTCGTACTCTAAATGGCAGAGTTCAATCGAGTTTTCTGAAAGGGGTTGAAGGTTTCATTGCATTTGCAATCTCAAATCCGGCTTGTGTAAAAGATGGGTTGATAAAGTGCCCTTGTGCAATGAAACAGTGCAGAAACAAGCAATACATGACTCCTACAGCGGTAGTCCAGCACTTGAGGAAAAATGGATTCCTGCCTCCGTATCAGGTATGGAATCATCATGGTGAGGAAGTAGCACCGTCCAATACATATGACCAATACAGACAACGTGGAAGGAAGAGAAAAAATGAACAAGTCGGGGAACAAAGTACATCTGAAGGCGATGCTATTCGAGTCGAACAAATGGTGTATGATGCTGCAGGGGCAGAGTTCATGGACACAACTAACACTGAAACCGAGGTGGAGGTGGAGGAACCACCGAATCCCGAGAATCAGGTGTTCTTTGACTTGTTAGAATCATCAAGGAAGCCGGTTTATCCGGGGTGTAAGCTCACTGAGTTGTCTTTGTTGGCTCGGCTAATGAGTTGTAAGGCTAATGACCAGCAATCTGAAACGAGCTTCAATGAATGGGTTGACGTAATGTCGGACCTTTGTCCTGAAGAAAACCTAGGTTTCCACCAACTTTTACCAAGCGAAGAAAAAGATGCGGGGTTTAGGGTTGCCCTATCTATCTTCAGGGTATCAGGGTATCAGGGATGATGAGTTTTCCCTATCTATCTTTAGGGTATCAGAGAGACCTCTTGGTGCAGCTAAGAAAGAATATCTTACGGATAAGGAGTTGAAAGCGGCTCAATATTATGTCCTCACGAATTATAACTAGTTAGTAGTTGATAACACTTGGGTAATTATATGTGTTCTTATAATTTGTTCTGTATTATAACTCGTACTAACACATTTTATTGTATTTATTACATGTTTTTGCAGATGCCGCGACAGAGGAAGTCCACCTATCGTCCCCCCCCCCCCCCACACGCAGCCAGCCGCATGATAGTGCTGGGTCGGGGACAGGGTCAGAGGGGGGAGGGCTCTGGTAGTCGTGCCAGGTCTCGAGTTCTGAGACCCCCCAATCAGGTGATAGCAGCAGGGGCTCTACCATTCAGCCTGGACACATACTGGAGGGCGACCATGACGATTGTCTCTACCTCGGGTTTGATCCACTGAATCCCAACGGCACGGGACGGGTTACTGTGATTTTTCTGTGGTCCTGCCAAGTAAGTATTATACATTCTTCTTAAATATGTAAAACATAACTTATGATAGTTGACAAGTATAAATTGTTGTACTAAAGTAATATATATTTGTTTCTTGTATCTTATACATTGACAACAGTTTATGGCTTCGGGAGGTCCACAACAAACTAGGTGACATCTTCCGGAGCAGGAGAGAGCCACCGGGGCAGGGTGGTGAGTGTTGGTCTCACATCTCGGACCGCATGAGGGACGAGTACTTTGATGAGCTGAGGGTAAGTTAAAATATGGCATTCCTTTATTTGTTATTATAATCGTTTTAATATGAGTGGTATGTTAGCCACTGTATGTGAGTGGTATGTTAGTCACTTTATTTGGGTGATATGTTAGTCACCATTGTGTTAGTAAAATTTAGGACAATGTGAGTGGTATGTTAGCCACTATATGTGAGTGGTATGTTAGCCACTTTGTTTGGGTGATATGTTAGTCACCATATATGTTATGTTGTTGTATCTTATTAAATTGATGTAACATGGTGACGTTATATATGTATTCACTTTGGATGTTGTATGAAATTGGGAATGTAGAAGGAGTACTTCATTCCCAGCAGATTGATCCCACAGATCTGGCGTGTTTACGAGACTGTGGGATCTAAACTGTACAGGGATATGGTATGTACTTGGAAGGCCATTCGGGATCGGAATGGCCCAATGCCTCCACAGGTTGATGCAGCGGAGTGGGCCCTTTGGGATGCCTACTGGCGCCGAACTGATGTCCAGGACAATGCCTACATCAACAGACAAAACCGGGCGTCTCAGTCTGATGCGGCAGGAAGGACCATTCACCACATTGGGAGGCGATCTACTCTCACTGATTATTACCAATTGGAAAGTATATATCTGTTTTTTTTTCAATCTAGCATTACGTGTATGTTTTGTGTCTCTGCTCTATTACTTGTGAGATGATAAATTGTTGACTATATATGTTGTTCAAATCTCACGGGGGGAGGTGACATCCAAGTATGACATCTTCAAGAAGGCCAAGCGTATGGGGTATGGACCATTGCCGCCTCGCCTATCATGATATGTTTATGTTGCTTAAAGTTCATATTTGTACACTATTACAAGTTATTTTTAAAAACGAATGGCGATCATGATATCTGCTATTTACGATTTCAGACTGAGGTTGATGCTCAGGTAGCGAGGCAGGAGGAAGAGACGGGTGATGTGCTGTCAACTGAACAAGTTGACAACATCTTCCTAGAGGTCAACAAACCGGACACCAAAGGACGAATATATGGACTCGGGAGCCTCGGTTTGAGCTTGGCTAGTCCGGGGTGCTCCTCATCATCATCCAGCAGTCTAGACGTCCGGTTTACACAGTGACTGTGTCGGAAATGGTGCGACAAGAAGTCCGACAGTGTTGCAGCTCTAACTCAAGAGATGGAGCGGTGCGACAGAAAACGAAGGAGGAGAACGAGCGCCTTGATGTGATGGAGCAGCGATTCATGTCCGTTGCTCGCCAAAGACCCACCCCCGTCTGGTATCTAGTTATGTATATGTACTATGTACGTTCGGATTTATTAGATTTACACTTGTTCGGATAATTTAGACTTATTCGGATATTACATTTTTTATTTATCATTTATTGAAATATTTTCCGTATTATTGATTTATTATCGAACATTATATTGATTAAATAGGTGAACTACGAAAAACAGGGATTAATATAAAAAAAAAAAAAGTGACGGAATTTCAGATTCCGTCACTAATTCCAATAATATATTGGGCGACGGATCGCTTCTATCCGTCGCCCAATTTAACGACGGATAGAATCTATCCGTCGTTACTGATAGATTCTATCCGTCGCCTTATTTAACGACGGATAGAATCTATCCGTCGTTAAATGGGGCGATGGATAGATTCTATCCGTCGTTAAATAAGGCAACGGATAGAATCTATCCGTCGCCAATAATCGATTAAAAAAAAAGTCAAAAATGATAATCCGTCGTCCAATCCGTCGCGAATTGGACGACGGATTATTTATCCGTCGCCACAGCTCCAGTGGGGCGATGAAATTTCTATCCGTCGCTAGAGCTGGGGCGACGGATCGTTGGTCTGTAGCGACGGATCTATCCGTCGCTACAAACCAGTTTTTTTGTAATGGGAGGAGACGAGAGCCAGTCACAAGAGGGAGTATTTGGCTGTGCCAATGGACGAAGTTGTCTGAGTTGAGCTAGGTAGTGACGAGATGTGCCATACCGGAAAAGACAGGACCATTGTCGAATGTGGATTCAGCGGAGAGAGTGGAGCCAGCCATTGAAAGAAGGTGTAGTGGTTAACAAAACCTGGCTCTGATACCATATGAAGAATAATTAGAGAAGAGAGTTTGAAGTATATAATCCACAATGAATATTTGTGGTCTGCTTGTATGTATTATATAGACATCAAGTGTACAACACTACTCACATAATTAGTTAGTTACATAACAACTAATGAACCACTAAACAAAGACCAAGTCTCTATGATTGACTAGGGTGCAAAACAGAGGAGTGGTCCTCAAGTGTAGGAGAGTTTGTTGCTTCGTTGACACACTGGAGTAGTAATTAGATATCGAAAACAGTAAAAATAAAATATGATTTCTATGATTCTATCTACATAGCTTAAGGAGATTTGTAATTAATTAAAATTAGCACTCTTCCTTCACTAAATTCGTAGTATTGTTTAGTTTTATCAGGAAAATATAGTGAAATTAGTATATATGGTATTTGCAATAGAATTTATTTATTTCAGAGTTATTAATTTAAATGCATATTAGTAAAAATGACTCACAGTGTATGGATGGTCTTTGCAAAAAAAATTAGAAACACAAATTAGTGTAAGGAAGGACCTACATTATTAAGAGATTTGAGAGACGGGTTGATGTTCTAAGTACGTAGAAGTGTAATGTTTTAAATATCAATTATATTTTAAGAGACGGATCGATGTAAGTTGTTATGTGTTTACAATATCGATAGTTTTAGCTGTGTGTGCTCCGTTTCTTATTCTGTCAAATTAAACGGAGAAATTTTTTGCCCTATTTAGCCTAAGAGAGGTCTTCGGCAAGGAGACCCCTTGTCTCCTTATTTGTTCTTGTTCTGTACTGAGGCTTTTAGTTCTTTGATTGCTGATGCTGAGTCCCGTTGTGTTATTCGTGGTGTTTCTATTAGCCCTTATGCGCCTAGTATTTCCCATTTGTTGTTTGCTCATGACACACTTATTTTCTGTGAGGCTAATCGTGCTTCTGCTGTTGAGATTAATGATATTTTATATAAGTACAGTATTGCTTCTGGTCAGGTCATTAATCTTGATAAGTCGACTGTGGTGTTTAGTCGGAATGCATGGAGGGAGAGGATTGAGGAGGTTCGGGGAGTGCTTCCTGTCATGGCAGTCGAGAAGCATGAGAAGTACTTGGGGTTGTCGACGGAGATGGGTAAGTCTAAGCGGGAGGTTTTTAGCTGGCTTAGAGAGAGACTTTGGAATAAAACCCAGGGTTTTGGTGAGAAGAACCTCTCTAAAGCGGGGGAAGGAGGTGTTGATTAAGGCGGTGTTACAATCGATTCCCACTTATGTTATGGGGTGTTTCAAGCTACCGGAATACCTCCTACATGAGTTAGAATCGATCATTTCAAAGTTTTGGTGGGGAGACGGGAACACTGATAAGATCCATTGGGTTAATTGGGACACGTTGTGTGAGAGCAAGAGGGATGGGGGGGTGGGATTTCGGGATCTTAGAGCTTTTAACTTGGCTATGTTGGGTAAATAGGTGTGGAGGGTAATCTAAAATTCCAATGCTCTTCTTAGTAGGGTACTTAATGTTAGAATATGAAATACATTAGTCTCCTAAGTATTTCATATTTCTACCATTGTTGTATAATCCTAGTTTAGTTAGATTAGAATTAGTTAAACTCAAACTCTCTTGTATATATATATGTACTATTGTGCTAATGAGGGGACCTACGGAATTATAGTCTTTCTAACACTTAAGGCTAAGTATTTTCCATCATGTAATATCTTGGAGGCTGCCCCTAATCCAAGTGCTTCGTACACTTGGAAGAGTATTTACAGCTCTATTGATTTAGTTAAGTATGGTTTGATTTGGAGGATTGGTGATGGGACGAAGATCAGTGTTTGGCAAGATAATTGGATAGATAGAACCTTGTGCCGGAAACCCTTTACTCCTGATCTGTACCAAATAGGTGACACAGCTGTAGCAAATTTTATGAAAATGGATGGGCAGGGTGGGATATAGATCTGTTGAGGTGTGTGTTTTGGGAAGAGGACGTAGAGGCAATTGTGTAGATGCCTACTGGAGGTCCTAACAGTTTGGATATTCGAAGATGGTTTTTCAATACCAATGGATACTACACTGTTAAGACAACATACTACGATGCGAGGGATATGAAGAAGCAACGTGCTGTTCACGCTGGGGCTGCTACAAGTTCGAATCTGCTGCATAAGGATTGGAGTTTCGTTTGAAAAGTGAAAGTTCCTAACAAACTACGTGTTTTTCTGTGGCGTCTTTTGCGTAATAGCTTGCCAGTTATGCATAATCTAGTGCGGAGAAAGATCCATGTTAATCCTCTTTGCCCTTTTTGTGCTGTTTGTGAAGAGTCCATTATTCACGTGTTTAAGTCGTGTCATTTTGCACGTGTTGTCTGGGCTGTTTCTGGATTGCCAAATGCGGTGATTTTTAATCCTTTTGCTGACATTTGGGACTAGATTCATGGTGTTAAACAGGTGTTAAAACAGGATCAATTTGCGCTATTTGTTTGTGTTTGCTGGGGCATTTGGTATCAACGCAACAAGTTGGTGCATAATACTACACATGCTGCCCCGGACGAATTGGTGTCTTTCGCAGCTGATTACCTTCGAAGGTTCCAGGGAGCACAGTACCATTTTTCGGCACCGAGACCTCCAGAGGCAGCAGCAAGTTGGAGTCCCCCACCTGAGGCAACAATTAAAATTAACGTTGACGCTTCCATTTTTGCAACTCGGAAGGCAGCTGGAATAGGAGTGGTGGCAAGGGACTCAAATGGCAATCTGTTGGCATGGAGACAAAGGTTGATCGAGTACATAGTTTGTCCAGTGGTGGCGGAGGCCATTGCTGTAGCACAAGGAGTGGAACTGGCAATACATCTAGGCTGGCAGAATGTCATTGTGGAGAGCGACTGCATCACCGTGATCAAAGCCATCAACAACCCATCTGTTTGTCTTGCCACTTTTGGGCATTTAATTGAGTCTACTAAAGCTGAACTTCATTTATTTCATCGTATTGTTTTTAAACATGTGTTAAGAGCCGCAAACTCAGTAGCGCATAATTTAGCTCATGTAGTTGTTGAGGACTTTGATGGTGGATCAGATCTAAATATCTGAATCCGTGATGCTTGTGCTGCTCCTTTGATAGTTTGAATGAAATCTTGATAGTTTCCCCTCAAAAAAAATTAACTATCAATGCATGGTTTCGTTTGACAAGTGGCAAAAGATGCTGCCTTCCTGTCACTGCCTGTACTGGCAGCTAAGAACTAATCCAAAATAAGTCTATTTCCAAAGAGGACTCTTCCTAAAAGAATAAACAAGATATTGCAAGATTTGTAGATTCCTTATTGCAACAGAATAAGTCTTCATATAGGATCAGTATACTTCCAATAAGATATATAGAAGACTTACAGAAGAATCAGACACAGAACAATAGACGCATACAAAGCCAACACAGCCAGCGCATTCAGTCTGAAATCTTACGCTTCATCTTATATGCCTTTCTGGTTCTTTCTTTGTTGAGGTTTTGTCTAGCTAATCTTATTACTTTGTAATACACGTTTAGATTAGTTAGCTCAAAGAGCTACTCATTTCATACTAAGCTGATTTGCAATCTCAAGATCGTAGCTATTTGAATATCATAGTTCTTGAGATCTATTTTTGTTAAACTCTAAGTTTCAACTTTGAGTATTTTGCACTGAGGCACCTGGTGAGTTATATAATTCCTCAAAACCTGAAGTTCGTACTGATTTACTTTAGGCTTCATTTGGTTTGAGGGAAAATTAAGAAAAATAAAAAAAATATGGAAAAATATTGTTTTCCACCATTTAGTAGTTCTGTGAGGAAATTCTGAAAAATTTATGAAAATCTATATCAAACATGTATATCTCCACTCATTAAATAAGGAAAGTTGTTTTTCCCTCATATTTTTCAGGAAAATCTTATTTTTCCCTATTTTTTTTATTTTCCCCAATTTTTCCTCAAACCAAATGAAGCCTCAATGTTAATGTTTTTATTGATTTTAAAAGGATTATGTTATCAACAGTGTTGTGACAACAATACCTACAACACTGCCGTATCTACAGTGTCATTTTCACAACACTTCATAGTTTAATAGTTTATTCTTAATTTTGTTCTTTTAACTTTGTCATATAGTTTTCTTATGGATATACTCACTCCATCCCTTAGAAGTTGTCCAGTTTACTGTTCATACACATAAATTAAGGAGAGTAATATTATATCATTATATATGGTACATGCGGGGTTTACTTTATAACTTTATTAGTGGTTGATTTGATTGTTTAAGTTATTTTTTGAATATTTTATGAGTAGTGGATGATATAAAATTATATAATTATTTCTAAAATGACAAAGAAATAAAAGTGAACAACTCTATCGGGACGTCTAAAATGACAAAAGTAGACAGCTTTTAAGTTCTAAGAGACGGAGGGAGTATAACAATAACAAGGTAATAACCATGAGAGGACCACCACAAGCCGGGAGAGGGAAATTATGTAGTCAAAAGAATGTCTACACTCTTTACAACTAACAACTTTCTATTCACCAAATTCTATACTAGCATGCATGTAAAAAGCCTTGAAGAAAGCAAAAAAGCACATTCTTAGAAGAAAAAAGATGATATATCATGTGTTTTTGTTCTCTTTCTCCATATAAAATTAATACATTAACTAATCTATAAGATATGATGATATGAGATTACTAATAAAATGGGGTAAATTAATAAAAAGGGATAGAAATACCATTGCTTTTGAGAGGGAAAATAGGCTTTTGCAAATGGAAGGTTAGGTGGGTTGTGCAGTTGTGACTGTGGTGGTGGGGTTGGGTGTAAATAAAAATTAAGCATATCATCATACTCAATGATTAATTACACTTTAGTTGGAGGATCTAAGTGAAATTATTAAAAGTCGAGGTAATCACTAACAGGCGTGCTTAACCTGGTTCTTTTTAATTTAATCACTACTGACCCGCAACAACTTGTTACTATAATTTCAAAGTTACATTTTGATAGTAACTTAAAACACTTAAATGTGAAATACAACGGTCTAATTCAATCTCTTATAGAACGTGATGCCTAGTTGAAAATTGAAATATTGAATGAAAAACTCGGAACCAAAATATTGATACCCCTAATTATGATTTTTAAAAATTATACTCATGAATCATGATAGAAATTATGTTTGCGGGATACAACCTACCCATAAGATATATAAACTCATCAAGTTGTATTTCATATACCATTTCGGCAGGACATTGAATACCGGTGTGCTAGGAGTATTGTCCAACGAAAGAGAAATTACCAAAAAATTCTCCATTTTGATGTTATATGTTAGTATATGTTACTCCCTCCGTTTCTGTAAAAAAATTACGATTTAGCTTAGCTTGTTTCGGTCGATCATCTTCTATTTTGAACAAAAGTTACTTTTAAATAACAATGGTTTACTAAGACTCATGAACCAATAACTTAAAGAGAGCGTGAGACCGATGCAGTATAATTTTAGTGCTAAGTGTACCTAAAATCAAGATCCCTAAGGGAAACAAATGAGATTGGATGTAAAACTGTTAGGACTCATGTATAAATAACTTAAACCACTAAACGTGAATGGGTGAAAATGAAATATAATGCGTCCGTTTAAATCGTAAGTCGATGCGAAATGGGTGCAGGCACGTATAGAAGTGAAAGGGTGACAAAAATGTCAAAAAACATGCATGATTTGGATTGGGTATATCAAATTTTTATGTATCTTTGGTTAGAAATCATACACGATAACACAACACATATTAATAACATGAAAAAGTAATTACAAATTTAATTTAACTAAGTATTTTTAGGAAAAGGTAATGGAATCTTCTAACACATTTTTAATTTCTAGAGAAGATGACAATCATTTGAAGTGAGGCACGCACATATTTTACCAGCATTTACTGAAGCATTGCGGTGCATGCCTCTGCCACCAAGAATCCAACAGTATCAAATTATTGATTAAGAGAAACAACAGGCAAACACAAAGCTCTCTTTATCGGATTAAGAACCAGATTTACAAATTTATGCAGAACTTTATGTCGTTGATGCCTATGCAGTTTTACACACACCTAGTCATAGTATTTATGATTAATGATTTGATTATTGTATGGAGTTGAGATAGATAAGATCCCTAGGTGAGAATATAAAATTGAGACGGATGGAATATATGACTCTTGATCAACACAATTAATTAAAACTCACAAATTTACCATCCCGTTTTACATCGACAGATCCATTCCATTTACCACCAAGTAAAACTCAATAACCACCCACATTCCATCTATTGATCGAGATAGAAATTAAAATCCACTATTGTGACATGGGTCCAGTACATTAATCAACTCATGCTAGTAGTTTAGTGTAGGTGAACTAGTATATATACACACCATACTACAGTATGTGACAATCTCCAAATTAAACAGTGATAACCAGCTTACAACATACACGCACTTAATTCCATAGACCATAAATTAACACTCATACAGAAGCTAGCTACTCAATATCATGAAGACGATGATAGACTTAGGCACTGGAAAAAACCGAACGAGTTCACTCCATGTCATCGACACCGCAACCTCCATAGACTGCGGCCGGCAAGTCCGCTACCGCCGCTCGTTCCGCACTCTCGTGGAATGCATGGTTCCCGCGTGCTGCTCCCCCTCGCCCCACGCGCTTGACTCTGACAACGACGACACGTGTGCCACCGTCACTGCCACCTTCTTCGGCCGCCGGAAGGGCCGTGTCAGCTTCTGCATCCAGGAGGATCCGAAATCGACCCCTCTTCTTCTTCTCGAGTTTGCGGTGCCTACTTCCTATCTGGCGCGTGAGATGCAACATGGCATGCTGCGAATAGCCCTTGAGTGCGATCGGCGCCGGGATATGGGAGGCGCGTTATACGACGTGCCAATTTGGTGCTTGTATTGTAATGGGAGGAAGGTAGCCTATTTGTTTTCACCTCCTCCACTTTTATTTCCTCTAAAATTCTTAAAACCTTTTTAGTTATTACAATATTTATTAATGAGAGATCTGAAAACCGGTCAATTTTTAAAATATGAGGTTTTAAAAGTTAACGATAGAAGAAAATATTTTATGTTACCGATGTTATTCGTAAAAACGTGTAATGTTATGTTGTTGAACTTCGTTAGTAGTATTTTATCTTGTCTAATCAAAATTTCTGACTCCACCTTTATAGGTAGGGTTTGCAATTAGGCGGCAAATGACGGCAACGGATGCAGCGGTGTTGAGGCTGATGCGGTCGGTTTCAGTCGGAGCGGGAGTTTTGCCGGCTGAGGGTAAGGCCGAGGAGGATACCGGTGACTTGATGTATTTGCGAGCGAGTTTTGAGCGGGTTATCGGATCAGGTGACTCGGAGTCGTTTCATATGATTAACCCGGTCGGAAGTTCGGGTCAGGAACTAAGTGTGTTTTTGTTGAGATCATAATGGGAACCGGTTATACGTAGTGCTTCATTGGAAGTACTCCGTAGAAATGTTCGATTAATTGAACATTTATGTACAATGTACACACCTCTTTTAGCTGGATATATATATATGGTTACCAATTACTACCGGCAAATTTAAGCATTTATTTGCATTGTTTGGTGGCTATGTTAAATTGTTAATCCTCCTAAACCACTGCGAGAAACAAAAACTCCAATAATCATCCGAGAAGTCCCAAAAACAATCGTAATCGGAAAGTGGGGACTTGCAACCATCTCCAACACATGGAGAATAGCGAACACTTAAGTCCGTCCAAACCAACCATCTCTATTTAAGATTGTTGATTGATATTCTCGTGTGGTATAAAATAATTTTCAAAATCAAGGGCTTTTACGTACAATTCACAGGTATACTATACTACCTCAACCAACCACTTAATTTACCGTCCAAACCTATTTACATGTGACAAACTAGGTTTTCCAAAACAAAGTCTAAAATATTAGTACAATCCAAACCTTTAATACATGTGAGGCGCAATGTGAGATGCAATTAAATCACATATGAATCGACTAAAATTACGGTCATCGGTATTGATTACAATCGTCATTCCTAAAATTTCCATTTGTTCATTTGGATTTGATATTTGTGTCATTAATCTTCTAAATATCTGAGCTTGAAAAAACACATGAAATAAAACCACACGAGCGACATTGCCTGCCACTAGCAAATGTACGTAATACAAACCGGAAAACATGCATATTAATTAGGACCCCCCATGCAAGCTATATTTCGAAACTTTTCTATTTGGTTTTTGTTGGTTTTGAATAATTCTAGTCTAGAAGTTTTCTTGTTATTACGCTTTCAATTGGTTGACTAACGGACCCATATTGCATGTGTTACTATCGATCATACTACATTACAATTTACAAAGATATATAATCACACGCTTGATGTTTATTTGTTGGGTCTTTTCAACCACAAGATAGTCTCCAATGTCACCTTACCTTACACGTCCATTTGTTGTTTGGAATTTTATTTGCATTATTGGGTGGCTTCGGAGCAAGGAATAAGTACGTAGTCTCCCTCTTGACTAGGCCTTATGTTTGATGGTATTGTTGGAAGTGCAAGGTTTTTATTTCTCATTTAGACTTGTGTAAGTAAAACGAGGTGATAATTAAGGTAATTGAAAATTGATAAATTAGTTGGA
This sequence comes from Plantago major, assembly GCA_026545765.1. NCBI lineage: Eukaryota > Viridiplantae > Streptophyta > Magnoliopsida > Lamiales > Plantaginaceae > Plantago > Plantago major. The sequence goes on along the minus strand of CM048843.1, from coordinate 1,235,751 downwards.
AGTGTGTGTGTTCATTGTGAAAGAAGACTTGAGCCTGATGGCTTCAACCAACATAGAACTGCCTGAGTCCACATAAGCATCATGACCAATCAAAGGGATGACCTTCATTATTTGCAGCGGACATGGATAAAATGATCAAGATATATGGTCAATGCATTCTCGCAACCCAATTATATAAAGAATTTATTTGAAAAAAAAATCACCAAATTTTATTGTATTTGTATACTTATTAATAGAGTTAACGGTGTGTTTTATCACGAAAATGACGTTTAATGTAATGCTCAAAGTTTCAGAGACTTTAAATAGATTGAGAAAACTAATAATTATACAAAGAAAGAACAATTTTCTTTCAGGATTCAATCCATAACAACTCTAGGCTGGCATATCAATCGTAAAGTAGGCTATGAGTAACCACGCCGGTCGAAATATCGGATTTTAATTGATTAGTGGTCGAGTAGTTACATTTGATCCGGGATTGGGAGATATCACAAAACAATTTTTATTTTTTTTTTCAGAAATTGAGTTCTTAAAAAAGAAAATGTATTACGGACAGTGTTTAAAAAACCGGACCGGGCATCAAACCGGAAATGCTATAAAATGTCGGTTCAATCGGTTAGACCGGTCAAACCATTGGTTGACCCGGTATATGTGTATTTAAATAAATATTGTCCAAGACTCTAATACGAATTTATATTGAATTATAATATAAATTCAAGAAAAAAGATCTAACATATTTAAGTTTATAAAAGTTCCAAAACTTCAAATTTTAGAATTCGAACATGTAAAAATGTAATTTTTAATTGACAAATGAATGTTACAAAAACGAAAGTGATCACTATTCCACTTAGTTGATTATCGATGAAGGAAATCAATGTTTTCCAATAAAAAAAGAAAATTATGGCTAGAAAAAGATTCAAGTATCCTTAGTTCCTTACCGATTTGAGCTATGACCTATATAAATAGAAAACAAACACAAATGAGTTGTGTCTAAGTGGAAAAGAAGCTTCTATCTAAACTATAGACTCAAGTTCAAAGCCCACCAATTCCATTTTGAACATTTATTCAAATGAAACATAAAAACCGGTTCAATTCCGGTTTGATGGTTTAACCGGTGAACCGCCCGGTTCTTACCGGTTTGTTGGCCAGGTGGTTCATATGCTCCAACCAAACCGTTTTCTTCCAATAAACCAGTCGGATTGTTCGAACCGGCCGGTCCGGTCCAGTTTTTAATACACTGAGTTTATGGGCCAAAAATAGATTACTCCCCAATTAAAGTATTGGAAATTCTATTCTCGAATTAGAACGTCAAGCGCGAGCAGGTCACGTTAGATGATCAACAGGTACGATCTCACAAATTATATTATCATAATTATATTTTAATTGTTAAATATAAATGTACTATTATACCCCTATTCAAATTTAACTATTACTAATAAATAAATTTTCATTTATATTTAAACTTCCAAATATACCCTTTTAGTAAACCATTTCATCAAACATTAACTGTGAGTTAATGTTTGATTAAATAATGATTGGTATTTGTTAAACTGGGTTAGCTATGTACGAACTGGGTTTGCATTGTTCTTTCTTTCTTCTGCGTGTTCCTTCTTCATCGTTTTTCGTCTACTATTGAACTGGGTTCGCTGTTTCCTTTAGCGTCTTCTTAATCGAACCTGGTTCATAACATCTTCACCCAGATTCGACTTAATTCTTGATTCCAGAATTGATCGCCATGGACGAGTAGCTGTAGAGCTCGTGAAGCTCTGGCCGCCATTAATGGCGGCTATACAAGCTTCACGGATTCTCCTTTGCTCACCTCGAGGATTCGGACTATATTGTATACGGGAATGGAAAGTCGAATCTGATATCGCGATTAGATTCGCAACAGAAAACTGGAATAGCAACAGAAGACCGAATCTTGAAATTCGCGATTAGAATCGCAACTGTGTTCATCGATTCGTCGTCTTAGCTGATGAATCGTTAAACCCTGATGTTTATCGATGTTAGGAACAAGGTTTCAAACCTATACATGCCTTAAGAAACTGAAACTGAGTTGTTTGGAAAACTTTGTTTAGTTACAGGGACTGAATATATGAAGTTATGAAACTTAAAGGGCTACCTTTTGAGAATTCGATTCTCTCCAGGGACTTGGGTTGTGAATAGGCAATTTGTTATATTTACAGTATTGCCATTAAAGCTTTTAAAACTGTTTTCTGAGCCCCAGAAGTTTAATTAAAATAAATAATTATATCATTAAGGTTATTATAGTCAATATGCATATTTTTGGGAATTTTTAAATATTAAAAAAATAAATTATAAACATTTGTAACTAAAATAATTGAAAAATTGACTTCGAACTGAAACAGACGGATCAGATTGAATTACATGTCACGTGGCGAAGATCTAGTGGTGACCTGTGTTCAGATTGTTACGAAGCCGATTTGAGAATAGAAAAGTACATTAAAGTTAATTTGTGCTCAATTAACTGATCATGGTAAACTGCATCCTGCAGAGTTCAGACAAGGATCGGAAGTAAATTGAAGGCAACCTTAACGGAGAGTCCAGGCAAAAACCGACGATCATGGTAATTTTCGCTTTTTTGATGTCTCATTTCAATCTACTCTGTTATATTCTGTGATCTCTACTAATTCGAAATTCGGACTGAACAAAATGAATGCCCATAACGTGTCTGCTTGTCTGAATCAACCATCTGGCTTCGTTTTCTAATCGATCAAATTGCATTTTGTATCAGATGATTAAGCTCATGAAATGTTGTGCCTTGTATACTGATGGATTCACCTTTGCCCAATGCTATTGCGATTTCTAGACATTAAGATGTAAGAGAATGTATTTGTAATCAAAGAAACCAAACGCTCTCTGTGTCTACTTCCGGTAATCGTAGATACATTGACCTAAATCAGTGATATGCATAGGTTTCGGCAGAAAATGTATGCACCAATTTGAGTTGTTCTGATTCTGGACAATAACCTCTAGACAATAATGGCATATGTATGCTATGTTGGCTTATGTGACTAGAAGTTTGTCTGGATAATAGCATTTCCTATGAGTTGAAAGGGAATTGTTTCCATGTTTCAGTTTACTGATGAATGCGTGTCGTCCTAGTTTCATTTACTCGCTAATCTATGAGACTATGACCCAAAAGGCTTTTTAATATCAAATACATGTTCACCAAAATATTCCACATTAACCATTTTATATTATCTTTGTAAACTTTCTTGATAATGTCCCTAGCTCTGAATTTGAAAGTTGAAATAGAATTCCTTTTCTGTCCGTTGATTCGTTAGGTGGTAAAAAGGCTTGTTTTGTTTCAATGCAGATTCACTTTATTCTTCTCATCAGCAGGCAAGGAAAAGTGAGGCTGACAAAATGGTATTCAACTTATTCTCAAAAGGAAAGATCAAAGGTAGAGAGTTATCCAACTAGATTTAAGCTTCAGGGAAGTAGTTCTTTAGTTGGTTGAAACTCTTCTTTCTCATGTCTAACAAGTACAGTCGTATATTTGTGTAAGGTTCTATTATCTAATCAACTCTAAAATAATCATGCTTATTCACACTTTGTTAAAGGTCATGCGAGAGCTCACTGGTACCATTCTTAATCGAGGCCCCAGGCTGTGTAATTTTGTAGAGTGGAGAGGTTACAAAGTTGTTTACAAAAGGTTAGCTTGGCTTTTGCATATGGGTTCAAACTTACCTCATTGTAATTTTACCTACATAATGGTCCATTATTTTCTGTCTTGTCGACTGATCCGTCTAGGTATAAGTGAATGTTATGCAGATACGCAGGCCTTTATTTCTGCATTTGTGTTAACCAGGAGGATAACGAGTTGGAGGTCCTTGAAATTATCCACCACTATGTCGTGATACTAGACCGCTACTTTGGAAGTGTGAGCTAGATGTTATACTATTACCTTACATTTTCCATTTGTTCTGTTATTGCTTCCATATGTAGCCTCATATTCGAATTGGATATTTGCCCTAGGTTTGTGAACTGGACTTGATTTTTAACTTCCACAAGGTAAGATTCTATTCTTTAACCTCATTTCCTTCTTATGATCTTTGGAAAGTAAAGTATAGTATTATCACTTATCAGTGTACTTTACCAGTTTAGGAAGTTCAAAAAAGATTTTAATTTAACTGCTCTCGTTTCTGTATCCTGAATGTATGACAAATGCAACTGCAGGCTTATTTCATTCTGGATGAAGTTATAATTGCTGGCGAACTTTTAGAGTCGAGTAAGAAAACCGTTCATCGTCTTATAGATGCCCAGGTATTCGAATTATTGGTCCTTTTCTCTGCATTACTGATTAGAGGCATAAAAATTATAGCTTAGTTGTGTTACAAATTGTCGCTAGGACGCACTGGTGGAGAAGGCCAAAGAGGAAGCAAGTACCATAAGCTACATGATTGCTCAGGCAACAAAATGAGGACTTGTTAACTTGACAGCCTTTGAGTTTGTGTCTGATTAAGCAGACGCACCAATTTTTTCCTTACCCTTTTTTTGCATGAATAACCAATTCATCTTTTACTGAGTATATGTGCTCAGTGTGCTCTGGTAGATTGTTACAGAATCCTTGGTCAAGCAATAATAACATTGTTCATTTGTTCTTGCTTCAACCTTATACTCATGTACAAATGAAGACATACAATTAAATACTCTGCTCTCATTCCAAAAACAATTCTTCAATCCTAAACAATTATACATGGACTTGAAATCACATTCTTACAATTACATTAAAATATCTCTAGTAACCTTGTTGGGTAGTAGCCAAAAATTATCCATTACAGCGCTATTATTCACTCAAACTGAAGGATGTGGAGCGTTGTTCATGTGAAGGATCCCAATCCAAAGAAGACGACAGCAGCTTCGACAGAGCCATAAAGACATCAGACACGGGTGGACGTTCATTAAGGTCATGGGCAACACATTTCCTAGCAAGCTCAGCCATAGAGTAAGCTAAATCCAAGGGGTAATCCTCCCCAAACCACGGATCCATAAATTCACGCAACTTCCCTCTCACATTCTCACCACTCATCACACCGTCTATGCTATTACACAACAGCTCATCCCCCTTTTCGTTAAAAACAGGTTCTCTTCCCGATAACAGCTCCAAAATCACCACCCCTAATGCAAATACATCGAGCTTTGGAGTAATCAGCCCGTTCTCTATATACTCAGGAGCCATATACCCATACGTTCCCACCACATGCCTTGTCAAAGCCGCAGATTGATCATCATCCCCATCCATACTCCTCGCAAGACCAAAATTTGCAACCTTGCCTCTCATATTCAAATCCAACAACACATTGCTACTCTTCAAGTTCTTATGAATGTAAGGAGGATTAGTAAAGTTATGCAGGTAGTTCAACGCATCCGCAACATCATAAGCAATCTGTACCCTCTGTTTCCAATCCAGTCCATGGTGTTCCCTAATCAAATCAGAATCCTTCCCCTTAGCATCACCAACTGGACGTAACCAGTCCGCAAGTGAACCGTACTGCGCATACTCATAAACAAGGTAAGTAACACCCTGGTGCAAGCAGAATCCAGATAGCCTAATGATATGCGAATGGTTGATCTGCCTCAGAGCATCGATTTCACGCGAAACATCCCCTTTCATAATCTTCACAGCTGCATAATCACCATCGAATGTTCCTCGATACAACGACGATCCACCGATTCGATTATCTTCCGAAAACGATCCAGTAGCTTTCTCCAGCTCCTCAAATCTGTACCGAGTCAGCGTCTCGATCGCACTTCGAATTCCCTCCGTAGAAATCGACCAATCGGACACCGGCTGCTGCCCAACCGATGACATCTCCTTCTTCGGCGGAATCGGCGGAGGAAGATAAGTTTGAGTTTTCCTCCGGCGGATCCGTAAGCACCAAAATAGAAACCCTAACGAAACGAGCACAATAGCACCCAATCCAACTCCTACACCGACAAAAATCCACCGCCGAGAGGCGGATCCACCCCTGTCCGCCGCCGGAGCGGCGGGAGTAGCAGGCGTAGGAGGCTGAGGTAGCGGAGGAAGAGCGTTCGGGTTAATATTCTCCGAATTCGGTTCGGATCTGAGCGGCACCAGAATAGGGGTAAAAAAGTAGATTATCTGATGCTCCGTGAGATTGTTAGCTGCTAGAATCCCCTCCACTGTAGCTCCGGCACCGGAGAAAACTGCAGCGATGGACTCGTAAGTGTTACCTTGACGAACGAGGTAAGTGAGAAGGTAATTGAATCCGGTCTGCGTCTGGCTTCGGGTCGGGCAGGCGCAACGTAGCGGAACGTTGAGCCGCATGTTCGGTACCAGGTTCCGAACACTACGAGTCGGGTTTTGAGCGATCATTGATTGGCAGGTGGTGAGGGCTTGGTAGGTGGTGTTAGCGACAGTTAAGTAGGTCTCTCCGGTTTGCTGGAGGGTGTAGGAGGTGTTGTGCTGGTAGTAGGATAGGGAGCAGGTGCAGTTGACAGGGATGATCAGGAGAGTGTCAGGTGCGAGTGGGGAGATGTCGGAGATGTTGTTGAGGGTTGCGATATCCGAGGCGGAGGCCGAGAGGAGGTATGCGATTGTGGCGGGGTTGTTGTAGGTGGGAGTTGTGCGGAAGGTAAGGTAAGAGGAGCATGAGTTTGTTGGGGCATTGCAGGTGAAGCCGAGGGCTTGTGGGTGGTTTACGTTGCAGTCGAGTTGCGTGTTGTTGACGTAGGTTTGTTGCGAGTGCAAGGGTCGGAGGTGGAGTAGCAGGAGGAGGCTGGAAATGAGGAATGGGGGCGATAGATGTTTGGCAGTCATGGCTGCAGGGGGTGTTCTTGGAGGAGTTGCGGAGTTTGATTTTGATGGGAGTGAGTTTTGGTGGAATTAACGGTTTATACTTGCCCACTGCATTGGGGCGAGAGCGACATAGAAGAAACATAGAATTAATAGTGATGGTTGAGAAGAAGTCAAGAGGGAAATTGGCTGTTCATCTACGGCATCTTTTAGTCAAGTCAATTGTGTTGTCCTCACTTCCATGATGCAATAAAGGCAGCTTGATGAGTTTTCATATTGCTCTACTGTACATTTGAAGAAATTGGGAGCTTTATTGTCTTGTTAATTGTCAAGTGCTAGCTCTAATAATTAATGAGTCTAGTTCTGTTTATACATGAGATTGGAATCTAAGAACTTGTTTAGGGGTATAATTGATTCGAGTTGGGGAGAGCAACTCGCAGTGAATTATATCTAATTCGTACTTTAGGGAAAATGGTGGGTTTAATAATGTGTTTTTGGTGTGAAAGTGGCCAGTTGATGCGTAACAGAAACTATAATACAACAACAATAGCAGAGTCAACACTTCTTTATAGAATTTTATCTTATCTAAAAGATTAAACTTGTAGAAAAGTGTGAAATATATTCATTTATATCGGAGATTCGAAATCAGATTAAGCATGAGCTAGAGATTCTCAAACCATAACAGTTTAAGGAAGACTTAGAAGAATAAATGAAGCCTATAGGAGGGTTTGGTGCTATTGGAAAATGGAAGTTAGGGAAAGGGACCAAACAGGTTGGAAAATGGGTAATGGAAGTGTATTCAATCATTCAATGTGAGAAGAACAAAACGCGTTGTCCCATCTCTCATGTTTTGCCGGATTATATTTGTTCTTTCTATCGTATAGTGCACGAATTTTAAAGGTTATCCATAAAGACCATACCAATAACGCAGCAATTCCTTTTTCATTAGAACTTTGTGCACTATAACAATTTAATATTCCTCCTTCAGAAACCAAGTTTTATAGTGGCCATTTTGTGTCAGAAACAAGAAAGTTGTGCATGAATACTCACGAGTTCAGTTTTCATTTCAAGTCTCAAAACAAAACAATACAACAGAGCTTAAAGTTAACTGAAGCCTACCAAAGCAAACCACTTGACTTGGCGATAGTAATTAACCTTTACCAAGCCAGTGGTTTTTGAAGATATGTACAAACAAATTTTAGATAAAACAGATTTTGAATGCAATACTGGAAGTTCACCAAGTGACACATTATTGAGCAAACTGTAGTCCAAGTGTCCAAAACTCCAAAGCCCTTCCAAATTTTCCACGACTTATCAGCTCATTCCAAAAGCGTGTTTGCGTCCGCAAAATTGAGTTGTAGGAAGAGGCAGCTTAACCGGAACACTAATCACTCCGTTCCCATGGCACTGCAGTTAAGCAGCCGCCATTGCGAAAATCCTCCTCTTGGATCAACTACACGCAGTCCGGCCTCTCACGTAGAATGTATCCTAGCAAACTATATTAGTACATGTACGTCAATAGCAAGCTAGCGTGGTTAGTACAACCTCTCATATAAAATGCATCGTAACTAGCTATTAGCACGCGTCATCATGACTCGAAACTCATCAAAACTAATAACCCCATCCCCATCAAGATCAAACTTCTCAATCATATCCTTACAGCTCTCCAACGTAGCCCTAGACGACAACCGACCCAACATTTTCTTCAAACTCTTAGGCGTGATACACCCTGTCTCCTCCGCCGCATACATCTCAAATACACCCCTCAGCTCCGCCTCTCCGCCACCCGCCTCCAACAGCTTCGTGAAGTCCTCCAGCCCCAGCAAACCGTCTCCATCCACGTCCGATGATCGCACCGCAAACTCTGCCTCCTCGACCGACAACTCTGAGTCCGAACCACCGACACGTCTCGTTAACCTCCGTAGCTCGTCCGGTGAAATCGCACCGTCGCCGTTCTCGTCTAGGTGATTGAACACTTGCTTTATCTCATCGTCAGGTATGGAACTTATGGAAGTAGGTTTAGTGTCTGCTGGTGGTGGTATCTTCTTTAGCCATGATTTTGGGAGAAGTTTGTGAACTAGTGACTTTAAAGATGACATTCTTTGGTTTGTAACAAGTTCTGTGTGACTATATCGAGTAGTTGCTATATCAGGCTAGTATAGATTGTAGAGTAGTAATAATACTGTGTTTTCTTTGGTTTGCCATCTTTGGTTTGTAACAAGTTCTATGTGACTATATCGAGTAGTAGCTATATCAGGCTAGTATAGATTGTAGAGTAGTAATAATACAGTGTTTTCTTTGGTTTCGAGGTATTTATATTTGGATATTTGTACAAAATTAGTACTTGGAGGTGAAATGGTGATGACAAAGAGGATAAGGATTGTGATGATTCGATGATGACATGTGGGAGGTAGGAATTGTAAATTGTGTGCTTGGCGGTTAATTAGCAGATGGTTTTGTTCTACAGGCTAGCTAGCTGCCACTTGATTCCTTCTTTGGGTATGCTATCCTATTTTGGCAAGATACCGACTCTTTTCGCGTGGTCAACGTTCTTTTTTTTTTTTTTTAAATAGACTTTATCAAACTCAAAAAAAGGTAAGTTCCGAAAATATTTTCAGAATCGCAAAACTATATTGGATACGATTTATATTTAATTTAATTATAGATATACTTACGTTGTTAATATAAATATCATTTTGTGTAGAGTTAAATGTCCTACGAATATTAACCGACTAATGGAATTTTAGATTTTTAGTGTTCGGTATGAATTTAAATAATTATAGGGTAACTATGATTTTTAAATAATATAAATTTAGGGTACTTAATAGGTTTGTGTGTGATAAAAATATAACGTATTTTCACTTGTTTGAGGTTATTTGATTGGTATGAAGAAATATGTAATTAATTATTAATGACTATATCAGCTACTAGTATCTACATAATGTGATATGTTTGTTGAGCATTTTTATATGATAAATGAATTGTAATTGAAAAGAACAAAAAAACAATTTGAAAAAATGACAACTAAAGGTATAAAATCACATCGTCGAGATTCGAATCCTACATCTTTTACTTAAATTGTGTGGTACATATAAATATTTGATTTACATTGAATTAGTAAGATGAATGGATCATATTGTAATTGGATTGAAAGTTTGACGCCGATAAAAATTACTATTTGTTGGGTCCAACATGACACAAAACATTATTATGGATGTACACATGAGATTTTTATAGGGCTACTTTAGTACCAAAGGCATGGGCTACTAGTTGATCTTATGAAAATCCTCCATTTGAACACTTTTTTTTTTCTTTTAAAAAAACACTTTTTTTTTTAGGCTTTTGCTCTAACATATGTGTTTTGTAAAGCCTAAGTTTTGAGTATTCTACCATTGGAAGTGAAATAGACTAGAATTATATTGATTATTTACAAATAAAAAAACTACTCCCTTCATTTCAGAAAAAGTGTTACATTTTACTATTCTGCAGTTAATTGTCTCCGCATTTGACCATAATTTACTCTTAAACGATATTAATAAATACATTATTAAAATTATATAATGAAATTTAGTAATTAATTTTTTATTATATGATTTTATTAAATTATTTACTATTATCGTTTATGAAAGAATTCACAAATTCAAGACAATGACGCCAAAGTTAAAAATGTAACAATTTCTCTAAAATGGAGGAAGTAGAAGACTATTTTAAAAGTCCAACACTAGTAATGGCCTAACTATTTAGCACGATTGATCTCTTGTCTTGAATCTCAAATCGGCAAATTGGACAGCAAGGACTCGTCCTAAGCCACATCTGAATGCAATTACCATGAAATGCGTGCGAACACGGCATGCTAACCACCTCACACCCCACAGGAAGCTCCTCCAAGCAAATCACACATTCCTCATTCGACAACATCATCACCTTACTCTCCAGTTTTCCGATAGTTGATGATTCATCCGTTAGATCAAGAACATCGCCATCTAAGGTCGACGTATATTCCAGATCCTGACTGCGACGAAGAATCCGTGCGCATCTAATCTCGACATGGAAATCATTATCCAATGAATTGTGTTTAGATTCAACCCTCATCATTGCTCTGACAACTATCAGAGGTACATGTTCAAATAGTGGTAAGGACCAGATAATGAGCTGGGTTTCAATAGCGCTCTTCATACTTTGTAAATTTGCAGTACTGAAGTTTTTATTAGCAATTAGGTAGTGAACAAAACTATAGGTAGTCACACCATCGGAAGTGGCCCTATTTGATTCACCATGCACTCTTACTGTTTCGCAGAAAAACTTGAAGGTTACACGATATTTTCTGCTCACGTTCTTGAACAGCCTACGCATTCGAAAAGAGCTTTCCGTAAAGATTATAGGATAAGCACCAACAGTAGTAATCCAGTAATTGCCATCGTCGTCCATGGCCTCACGGGAGTTGGCAAGATGTGAATGCCGTTGTGTGTCGTGAACTTCTTTTCCTAGAGAAGAAGCAATGACGGTTTCTGGGGAATAAGCATTGGTATATATACAAGATTTGCAAAGTATCCGATACTTACCAGTACGTTATATGTTCAATCCTAATCCTTTTGCTCTCACAGTTCCCCAAATCCTAATCCTAGTGGTTTACAAATTAGTTAGATTTACTGCAGTTAAGGATTTGTTTTACATAAACACCCCTAGAGCCCTAGGTAATAGCGAAATTACAAGCCTATACATCTTTGTCGTTGAAGTTTCCGTTAAGCGGTCATAAGTCAACAAAATTAGTACTTAAACTAAAAATTTATGATGTCATGTAAAATAACTCTTGCTATTGGCATTGCACTTCTTAAATTAGTTTAGGGGTGGTTAACTTTCTTAACTATGTACTTTTAAACCCCTTTTACGATATCACTCTTTATCATATTATACGTTATGTGTGTGAAGCATTTTCAACCTTATTTGTATTACAGAGTTCATATCTACGTGTATCCCTTTTTAATAAAAAGTCATTAAAAAAATAGATAAACTATGAAGGAATATGATTACAAAAATTAATAATTAGTGGATATAATGTGTTTCCATGGAAATAACGAATTATGAAACGCAGTAAATGAAAATTGTAAAGCTTTTAAATCGACTTGGAGAGTAAATATTGCCATTTAAACATGGAGATCAACATTACACTTAAATCAAGTAGTAATATTCACTTGAGACTACAAATCTCCCTAGCAACCCTTGAAACTAATAAATACTTAGTACTACTAGCTAATTAAAGTTTTTTTTTGCAAAAAAGCGGTTTGGCCCCTTAAATTTTGTCAGTTTATGCAATTTACCCTCTAATCTTAGGTAGGTTGCGAGTTACCCTGAACTTTTAAATGTGTTGCGGTGTGCCCCTTGTGAATGTTTTCCGGTTGGGGATGTAATACATACTCTGACTATGAGTCTCGGAGCCTAGGGGACAACTCACAATCTAGCAAAAATTATGGGGCAAACCATACAAACGGATAAATTTCAGGGGGCAAAACGATTTTTCAACTGAACAATATGGGATATCCAAGATGAACACATGATGGTAATCTAAACATTTGATTCTAAGTCACAAAGGAAATCTCATACTCATGTGGTGGTGCTATAGTCATGAACTCATGATGATCGGTAAATTGTCATTATATATTTTCATTGAACATTTACAACTATACTTTAAAGGATTATTACATACACCACCCATGTAGATAGCCTCATCTCATCCAAGTACTAGTTACTAGAACAATTACATTCAAGTCTATTAAGTTGGTTTTTTGTTGACCAACTTATAAGTTCAATCCAAACAAACAATTACATCCAAGTCTATTAAGTTGGTTTTCATTGTTTAATTTTTCAACTATTTCAATTTTAACTCACCGTTTGTCCAAATAATAAATATAAACTAACTAATAATTTAATTTTTTTTAACAATTATGAAAAATAAATAAAAAACTGAAAAATAATTTAAAAAATAAAAAAAAATATGAAAAATAAATAAATAACAAAAAAAATATTTAAAAATAAAAAAGGTAATGAAAAGTAATTGAAAAATTAAAAATTACAAAAAATAAATAAATAACATAAATTTGTTTAAAAAATAATGAAAATAAATAAAAATACAAACAAATACAATATCAATTAACCCATATTTTCAATTTTAAAATTTTAATTTTTTTATCCCTTTCACGTTCATGGAAGCTCCGACGGAGCTTCCGTGCTTCCTGCCATGGAAGTTCATCCATGGAGTTTCCAATAAAGTTAAATGAAAAATTAATAAATTAATAAATATTATTATTTGAAACAGGAAGAGCAATCATGATTGGACTGATCTCTCTCGATGCCCTCCTAATCGTGCAAGAATGATTTCATTTTGGAATTTTACAAAGTTTTTAAAAGTTTTGAAATTTTACACGGACTTAATTGAGGTTTTCAAAAAATTGATAGGGCTATCATTTAAGAACTAATTTAAATTAATTTATAGTTAAAATTGAAATTAGTTAATTGTAGAAGTTAAAACAACTTATTTGCGGTACCCTTCAATAGGATTTATATAGATATATAGATAATTGATTACAAGTTCCTAATATTACTTGAATCAATAATGGGAATGTGCAATCCATTGAAGTATATCCTTTACAATTAGATCACATTATTCTTTGAAACACGTGGCGTTTGAAGGCGCAGGTCAATATAATTGAAGGACGATTGTTATTGTGACAGCTTATCAATGCAAGGAATCTTTCTGATTTTCATGTTCCATCCCGGAAAGACTGCTTTTATGTTGTTCTTTTTCTAATGATTGAAAATCAAAGTCAAAACGAGAACTGTTTTCACCGTCAACCTGAAACAAACATAAAAACTATAATCCGAGTTATCATATGAACAAAACATCTACATTTCCGTCCCATCAAATAAGTCAAATATAAAAACTTTTCACATTCATAGTTTTATTTTGATTTTTTTGAAATGCTACTACTAACTTGGTGGAGTGTAGGGCTTTTGTTAAGTGTTTGTCCCAAAATTCTGAGAGGTCGTTTTGGTAGAGGGTGACGGAAGCCGATGATCGGGTGGGTTTAAAGTTCAAACAAACAAAACTTTAACACGGGCTAAATAACGTGAAGCGAACTTCCTTTTAAGGCTAACCATCCCCAAGTTAAATATCTCGCCTCTCTAGTCCAAAAACTCAAAAACCCCTATTCTAAATTTTAGGTGAATCTCGAAGCTCTACTGCCTCTGTATTCTCTTTCACCTTGCCTCCACTTCTCTCTACGAGCTTCTGGTAAACTTTCTCTCTCTCTCTATCTCTGTATATTTTGCAGTACCTTAAGCTTGCTTTCGTTTCAAGTTCAAGCTGCGATAACGGTGAATCTTTAGCAATTAAGTATGTTCTTCATTCGCTATTCGCTCTGATCTAGTAATGGTGTAAATACGATAGTTAAGTTCACGCACTCTATGCTTCTTTTACGTTACGAGTCGCACATCTTAGGTTTAATCCTTGTGTAATTGCTAACGTTTCGATTATACTGTACATCTGGAACGAAGAAATGGCGTACGCTCATAACAGTAGAACTTGCTTGAACTGGATTTAGGTTTAGGAGTTGACACGGTGTTTTTTTTAATATAATTTGTTCTTCGTTTTGTATTTTCTATTTTGTTAGTTTAGATTTGTGTATTTTAAGTTTTTCAATAGATTTTGTTTTTCATTCAGATTAAACTTGTATATTCGAGTTCTTGTGTTGGTTTTGCCGTTTTATCATGTGATTGGCTCTACCTGTTGTTGCTGTTGATGCATCTGGAACTGTGCGGCTATATTTAGGTTAAATCTGTGTTGGAGTAATTTTTGTGAATTTACTTTCTCTATTGTGCAATTGGCTCTATTAGTTATTGATGCATCTGGAACTGCTGTGATATTTAGTTTAGAAGGAGGGCGTTATTTGTTCCTTGTCGATCAATGGATACCGGAGGAAACTCTTTAACCTCTGGACCTGATGGAGTGAAGCGAAAAGTAAGTTACTTCTATGATCCCGAGGTTGGCAATTACTATTATGGTCAAGGACACCCAATGAAGCCACATAGAATTCGCATGACACATGCCCTTCTTGCACACTATGGCTTACTGCAACACATGCATGTTCTGAAGCCCAATCCTGCCAGAGACAAAGATCTTTGCAGATTTCATGCCGACGATTATGTTAATTTCTTGCGGAGCATTACACCGGAAACACAGCAAGAGCAGCTCAGGCATCTTAAGAGATTTAATGTTGGTGAAGACTGCCCTGTATTTGATGGGCTCTACTCCTTTTGTCAGACCTATGCTGGAGGGTCTGTTGGTGGTGCAGTAAAGTTGAATCATGGACACTGTGATATAGCTGTCAATTGGGCTGGTGGGTTGCATCATGCAAAGAAGTGCGAGGCTTCTGGTTTTTGCTACGTGAATGATATTGTGCTGGCTATCTTGGAACTTCTCAAAGTACATGAGGTAGGCATTACACTTGTATTCCCTTTGTTTTCATATCTCCTATTTTATGATTTCAAACTTAGAAAGATGATCATAGAATGAATGGAATTTAATACCTATTCAACCCATTAAATTATAGCAAGAGGTCCAGTCCTTGAATTTGTACTAAGTTATGACTTATGAGTCTGGATCCTGGTCACTTTTGGGACTCACTTGTTTATACTAAACTTCCATCTGTATCTGTGTGATGGTTGTGTCATGAGAGAACTTGCTGATGACTCAAGTTACCGATTTAAGGTGGAAATTCAAAGGGTGCATTTTGTGGCTTTGCTATTGTAGTATTCAACATTGTTTCTGCATTCTACTTTTCCAGATCAGTGGCCTTACTTTAAGAATATTGTTTACAGTTTCTCCTGACCGGAGAACTTGTTTGGCTTGCTATATTTAATTTGATCTTCTCGTCCTAATGTGTTTTACGTTGATCATTTTTGCAGCGTGTTTTATATGTAGACATTGACATTCACCATGGTGATGGTGTTGAGGAAGCGTTTTACACTACAGACAGGGTCATGACTGTTTCTTTCCATAAGTTCGGAGATTACTTTCCTGGAACAGGGGATATACGTGACATTGGGTTTGGAAAAGGGAAATACTACTCCTTAAATGTTCCATTAGATGATGGAATAGACGATGAAAGCTACCAGTATCTGTTTAAGCCATTAATGACCAAAGTGATGGAAGTTTTCAGGCCAGGAGCTGTAGTATTACAATGTGGTGCAGACTCTCTATCTGGAGATCGACTTGGCTGCTTTAATCTCTCAATTAAAGGTCATGCAGAGTGTGTGAAATTCATGAGGTCGTTTAATGTGCCACTACTGTTGCTTGGTGGAGGTGGTTACACAATCCGCAATGTTGCTCGCTGTTGGTGTTATGAGGTGAGTTTAACACAATGTGCAAGTTGCATGTTTATGCTGATTGTTCTGAACAACTCATTAATATGAAGGTTGATATAAGTAATACTCCTAACTAATAAGTCTTCCATGTTGGCAGTACCATTTCAAACCTGTTTGTTTTTCATAGGGGGCTTTGTAGTGGGTCGTTATGGGGGTTGGTGCTTGGAATAAGCTAAATAAGTCGTATGCACTGTTCTGCATCTAGACATTATGTGAAGAAATTTGATTAAGACGAGAATCTTATGCAATATATAATGTGAAGAAATTTGGTCAATTTTATTGGTACGGACTTCTATGCTAGATCACACCGATATGAATAATTTGTCATGCAGTTTTGGGGGTGGGGGGATATCAAGCAATAAATTTTAAGTTACTCATGAACCTGGCCCAGCCAATTACATTCTCTCACAAGTCTATTGAAAGTTACTCTTGCTGCACTTGATGAGTGAAACTTATGTAAATTTAGAGGTGCTACTTTCCCTGCCTCTGGCTTATAGTGAGAACTTACCATTTCTGTATGACCCCTACCATCAGAATAATAAAAGCAGACTAAAAATCACGCACAACAGGACGGCAAAATGAAATTCTATGCCCCCCCCCCCCCCCCCCCCCCCCAAACATCAAAAAAAGAAAATGAAACGAGTCTTACTCTGTTGATTTTGTGTCCATCCAAATTGACAGACAGGTGTAGCACTTGGGATTGAACTCGAGGATAAGATGCCGCAACATGAGTACTACGAGTACTTCGGGCCAGATTATACTCTGCATGTTGCTCCAAGTAACATGGAAAATAAGAATTCTCGGCCTTTACTGGAAAACATCAGAGGAAAGCTTCTTGAATATCTTTCAAAGCTTCAACATGCACCAAGTGTCCAGTTCCAGGAGCGACCACCTGATACTGATCTTCCAGAGGTCTGTTTTGCATCAGAAA
The DNA here is from genome assembly GCA_026545765.1 of Plantago major. NCBI lineage: Eukaryota > Viridiplantae > Streptophyta > Magnoliopsida > Lamiales > Plantaginaceae > Plantago > Plantago major. Next base: position 1,218,619 of record CM048843.1, on the reverse strand, counting down.
GGCCTTTCTCATTGCATGAATATATGCTGTCTTTTGTTTCATGTTTAATTTGTATAGGTTCTTAAGTGTCTTTTCATGTTTTCTGTGGAATGAGATACGATTACTATTGGGAACATGGTGAGTGTGAATAACTTACCATGTATTACTCTGTGCATACATATATGCGTACCACATCCCTTTAGATCAGTCCCCTATTATTTCGACAGAAAAAAATTCTTGCGTTTTTAGCATGAAAGGTCACCAATTACATTATGCTCAAGGATAACTTTGAGAGTCTTATGCAATATATAATGTGAAGAAATGTGGTTAATTTTATTGGTATGGACTTCTTTGCACGAATTAACAAATCTGTAAATTTCATTTGATCAAACTGAGATTATGGACCTCTGGACTTTAGCTGTCTTGTTCTGTAAATATTTGAAATGTGTACTTTATCCTATCGAATAGAAGTGTAGAACTCTTTCTTTTGCTAACATGATGGGTGTACCAGGATGAGGATGGTAATGAAGATGGAAGGACTAGTCCATACTCCGAAATGGATTTAGATGGTGAAAGGTACATTATTCTTTGTCATGAACAGCCTCTTGTTCCTGAGTCTGTATATCTGAATCATATTTTTTTAACGCATGTACAGGAAGCATTTGCCCAGAAGAGTGAAGAATGAATTCGTGGAGTCTGAAGCGAAAGACGTGGTACTGGCTACTTTTCATATTTATAATTTACTGTATTTTTTGGGGAAAATTGTAGAGCTCAAGTTTAAGCCTCTATTCCATCACCCCACTATGAAGATTCTTCCTGATTGCTTCCTTGGTCCTTGGAAATATTGTTATGGGGATAAATCGTCATACATTTTTGGGGTCTAATATGGAATGACAGACTCTTCTAATGGAATCTTTTCTTCACATGCAAATTATGTGGTCTGCAGAAAAAACTGGTAGTGAGGTTATCACTCATTATCTGTTTGGCATTTTGTGAAAAAGGATACTGTCGCTAGTTGAGTGAAGTTTAGATGTCGAAGGGATTCTCTGCTGAGTTCAGTACTTAGTGGGTGTTTCCAACACCTTATTAGTTCCAACATATTGATAAGAATAAGGAGAAGTTCAACTTTGAGTGTTTGCAGATCCAAAAGTGATCTGTACCAACTTCATCAGCTTAAATTAATTTTGAAGTAGGGGAAACTGTTGCATAGTAATCCTTTGGAACTTCGACATTGAAAATCTGCAACTTTCAGTGGTCTACGACCAGAGTCCAAGTCGTATGTTTGAGAAGAATTTGAATTATTGCTGATTGCTATTTATATGCCAAATCAGTTAAAATATTATGATAGGTCCCTTGTGTTCACGAAGTTGTGGTGTCCTTTCTACAATTTTATAACACATCTGAGAATTGTGCTGGCGTCTTAATAATTTGTTTTTAATTTTCAGGATGACATGAAAGTAGATGAGCAGAGTAGAGAAGTGAACCTGAAATGCTCCGAGACAAATACATAAGGGGGTATCTTGTGCACCGCATGAATGTATGGTGTAAACAATTAGTAATGTGTTTTTATATTATGTATACATCTTGAATATTGATAATTTTATCCATTGCAACAAGTATTCGACTGATTGTGTAATATCCATTTGCAATGAAAATTTCAAACTAGGATTATCTGCCTGCATAGTGTGAATATATTACAGAACTGCTTAGGTCGATGTCATTTGTGTGGGAGTAATTTTCTTGTAGAATCCAGCAGTTCGCTTCACAGCATGCAAATTTGATCATTAGTTCATAACATGAAGCGTTTGCACTTGCTGCTCACATTCAATTATACAAATGCAATTGAACTGAACAGTCCTGCAATTTTTGCACATTGCTTTCTCAAGATTTTACTTGCACTTTACCATGGGAAGGGTTTAAGCATCAAAAGGAAACTACCGGACTGTTTAGTTTAAGGAAAATTTAGCTGATGAAAGTTAAATGGAGTACTTCATAATTTATAGAAAAAAAATAGTTTGGAATAATGGTAAAATTTAATAGGGTTTGTATAGTTATTATATAGGGTGTTATATAAGGTTATTTGATTGATTGATTTATGATTGTTATTTTGAGTAGAAGAGAATATAATTATTTAGTGAATTTTAAATTGAGTTAAAATGTTTACGGTGCAAATTACAATCTAAAAGCCTAATTTTTTTTATAACCGATAAATAGGAGTTTACAACTCCATCCCAAACAGCCCGTACATTTTTCTGGTTAGCTAATGCAGAGTTACATGTAGTACAAAATGGGGGTGCGCAATGAATAAAATCAAATTATGATTAGTACTAAATTTTTTCTATCTTGAATAATAGTACTAATACGGGAATAGTATGAAACTTGAAATCCAGTAGCACAAAAATAATGTCATTCATACATGCATGCATGTTACAGCAACAATGAGATATCATGATACACACTACTTATTCAGCAACTGAACAAGAAAAATACATAGCAATGTCCTCTACATTCACTCAAAAGTGTGCCATATAAGCATCTCTGCTTATGGTTGTCTGTGAGCACCAGGTGGTGCAGCTGGCCTTGGTAAGGTCGACATGGCAAATTGGGGAGCATCCACGTACGGACTCTGACAATCCATCACGCATTATTTCATTAGACAATTATGAACGGAACAAAAATGTTTTATGCATCATCCTAGATGTTGGGTTTCTTCAGAGATAGTATTTCATTTTCACTCTTCTTTTTCTTTCTCAGATGGATGCAGGATTAGCCTTTACACCATCCGTTGTGACTTGTATCATTTGAAAACTCTTTCCAACTTAAGTGTAAATTTTCGGGCATTGATGTACATCCACAAGAGATAGGAAACTATACCTGGGGCTGGGATGCTACAGTATTACAAGGCATCTCTTCGTTATCTACAGATCTTGATGTGTTCGCAGGGGTAGCACTGTTGCCTGTTTCATTGATACTCAAATTTTGCAGTGGATCATCATTTGCCACACCGTCAGTGCCAGTTCCATTGGCTGATTTCACCCTCTGATGCACCGAAAAAATCTCCAGCAGTGCTTAGCATACAAAACCGATTAACATTGGAAGAAATTAGCAAGGATCCTAGGCATGTGCCTTACCTGAAAAATTTTGCCAAGGGTTTTCAATCCCTTTGCCCGCAAACGAAGCTCCTCCCTCTTTGCAGTGCTGTCTTGTAGGACCTAAGGTACATGAAGTCAATACAGTAAATGAGTTCTTGCTGGGGGTAAGATAATGATTAACAAGATGATGGAGTTAATAAACGAAATGAGGAAAGGCCAAACAGATAAAGAGATAGCTCCTAAACGCACCGTCTGGCAAACACGGGAAATTGTTAGTTCAATATCAGCCACATTGAGCTTCCAGAGGGAATCAATCATTAACTTCTTGTGTGATTGCATGTACTCTTCTAGTTCTGCCTCTGTGTAGTTTCCTTCAGCGCTCAGTTGTCTTTTCATATCTTCTTGAAGCTGAATCAAAGCAAATGCACCTAATGCAAAAAACTACTATTGTCTCAGAAATGTAACAGAAAAAGATACTGCAGATGAACTCTTAGAAATGTAACAGGATAAATACTGCAGATAACTCCAGAGTATATCCAGTTCGCTAGTCAATAGTGCAATGTACATACTAACATGGCCATTTTTGGGACTAACTTCAAATTTCCAAGGACGGATGGAAAATGGGTACACAACACACAAATTTACAATCAGCAAGATTTATAATCTACAAGTAAAACCAACGACATGTAGAATATATACCTGTTGCGGCAGTCACTTGGGATTTAATGAAGTGCCCTTTATTTCTGAACCACTCAGCAACAAATGGCACTCCTAAGTACTTCACCTTCTTTCCTAGCTCTTTTGCTGCCTGCCGTGAGTATATATAGCCAATTGTACTCAGCATGTCAGCACCATAAGCTGTCACAGACCATCATGTTAACTAGAATAGAGACGATCTCCAAACAATAACGTACTGAAGAATTGCAACATAAAAGGGATTTATATGTAAATGACATAAGGGCAAAAGATTAGTCCCCCGTGCCAACTGTCCGTGCACTCATGTTTGAATTTAGAATTACTGTGCTGGAAGATCTAGTATTCTAGTATCTGTTGTATTATGTCAGGAGACACGTATAGAGAAACGAAGTGAACTAGACGCTCCATGGGCTATTGGGACAAGGGCGGACCTATGGCTGGGCTTGGGTTATCGAAATTCGAAAATGTTCAGTGTCATAGTGGAAATGTCTGGATTTCTCTCAAGTTGTCTGGGTTCAAACCCTGTGTTTCCCCATTTATTTTATTTCTTTTACTACTTTTTTATAAATCAATTATTCATCTCATCTCCTTTTCCTAAATCTCTTCTATTTTTTAACAACTTTTTATAACATTTTTATTCTCCTAGTCTCCTTTTCCTAAATTTCTACACATTTTTCTTTTTCTCATCTCCTATTCCTTAACTTCTTATTCCATTTTCTTGAACATGTATTTCTTTAGTTTTTCTAGTCATTATATTTCATCTCCTTCTCATTACCCTCATCCTCTATTTTCTCTCTTTTCTTACATGATTCATATGGGTTTCCTTGCCCTTTTTCCTTATTATCTATGCATGTGCACCATCATCATGTAGTTTATTTATTCATATTATTACATACTCCATCCCGATTTCAACTTCCCGCATTCCATTTTGGGACGTCCCAATTTCAACTTCCCATCCCTCAAATGGAAAATCTCTCTCATATTTTATTCACTATCTCTCATACTTTATTCACCCTATTTCCTACTTTTTCACCATCTCTCCTACTTTATTCACCCTTCTCTTAAAACCTATGCCCAGGCCCGCAGGAAGTTGAAACCGGGACGGAGGGAGTATTATTTACCTTTTTTGAGATTATAAAAGTACGGGCTTATTTTTTACGTTCCTATAACAACTTGGTCTGTTATTTCACATCAACCTTAATCAACCCACCCAAGAAAATATTCATGGACCCCTCCTTGATTGGGGCTGGGAGAAGGTGTGCACATTGTACATGAGATTAAGGTGGAGGGTTAATTGCCCAGTATCTTGGATTGCTTCTGCTACTGCAAGTCAATTCTTTTATTTGGTTTTCTAACTCAGAGGAATGCAAGATTATACTTGGATTGTCAGTTTTTAGCAGGAAATGCCAATAGAAAATTGTTACAGAGACTAAGGCTTCCTTTGGTTTGAGGAAAAATAGAGGGGGGGGGGGGCAGGGGGAAATTTAGATTTTTCAGGAAAAACTGTTTCCTTAATGTATGGATAGATAAATATACAGAGATCTAAAATTTTCCAGAATTTCCTAACTGATGCCAAATGGCGGAAAATGATATTTTCTTCTATTTTTTTTTTTCTTTTCCACCATTTTCCCTCCAACCAAAGGAAGCCTAAAAGAACCTAAGCAAGAAAAGATCTTTTCCAGCATCAAAAGTCTCAACAGAGTTCGAACAAAAAACTATGCATGATAAATATAAGAAAGATATAAATAAAGACACTGACTGAAGTGATCATATATTACCAGCTTTTGAAAGCCTTGTCACTTCGGCTTCAGCATGATCACTGAATTCTTGTTTATTTCCTTGGACATACAAGTTGAGCCGATCTTTGAGTATACCAGCAAGCTTATCTTCTCTTTCCTTCTGGACAGTCTGTGGATGCAGAGAGAATGTTCTTAGCAAGTAGATCCATCATTTTAAGAAAACCCCTCAACTTTCAGGATTTTAGAATGCATAACCTAGAAACGTTACTCTGAGATATTTCAATACAATTATGTAAGCTAACATCTTTTCTTACAATTAGAAACAGGTATGGTAATTTAAACACTAGGGACGGTATAAAATGGATAACAAAATGCAGATCAAGATGTACTTAAACAAGCTGCAACTATTATTGAGGATTTATATCTCTGCGAAGATATCACCAAAACAGAACCTCTGAAGCATATGTTGAATATCAGTCTGCGCAATTAAGGCTGGAATATAGTCAATATACTCCCTCCGTCTCATTATAAAGGTATCATTTTGCCATTTTGGGCGTCTAGGAAAAAAAATACGCCACTAACATTCTTTATTTATTCTTTACCATACAAACCCATGTTCTATTAGGTTTATCAATAAACATGAAAAAACATGTATGGTACATTTATAATGGGACGAAGGGAGTAATATTTTGCACTGTTAAAATCCAAAGTGCGGTGAGAGTCTAACTTCCATTAGTTGATATCTTCACATACTTTCAGACTCGTATTTTATTCCAATTCCTTGTATTTCAGTTAAGTTACAGACTTAAAAACGCTTCCAATCTGTATCAGATAGGGAGGACCAAACCGAAGGATTAATGTCTCATCTCAATTGTATTCTTGTTTAAACATATCTGATGATTGGGCAGCTTTACACCCTCAAGATTGGCATAATCTAAGATCCATGTTAAATCAACTTACACCATCTAGAAGTAACCTATGACCTATCTATAACCAAGATCCAGTCCAACTAATCTTATCCAGATTTCCTCTGCATTTTCTCCTTGAAAACTTGTGGAGCCATGACAAAGGATTTGGTAGTTGAGTATTCACTTAGATAATTTTTATGCATCTTCATAGTACATAAAATCAGGTAACCAATCTTTATGAAGAATGAGGATGTGCATTGGTGATATGTATATAGGCACTAGGATGACTACTATGGTTCTTCATATCGACAAATTAAATGCTAATGTAAGGTGCATCTTCAAATTAAAACCATTAATGAAACAAAATCCAGGCTAAATAGACTATATAACTAGTTGTATGGTTTTAGATTTCCATCATACACAAAAAGAAGCTGAATGCAGAAAAGGAGAGTATAGAGTTGGTACCAGAACCTCACCTTCACATTATTCAAACCCTGTTGCCATTATTACAGTGTGCTGAAATTTGTTTTAAATGTAATGAGCCAGAAGTGAAAAAACCTTACTCGCATTTTTTCCTGCATCTTTTTGGGATCAAAATCTTCCCCGTCTGCGAAAACATCTAAGGAAGCCATAGATGCCATGGCAAGCTGACCAATATATTCTTCAAATAACTCGCTGCCGAAAAGCATGGCGAAGATTGCAGCAGGATCAATTATTGCATCTCTGTAAGGAATAAACCACAGAGATATACTTTGTCAGGGCATCTGTAATGCTTAAATACTGACATATTTCAGTTTGCATCTTAAAGATATTAAGAAGCACAAAACAAACTGACGTTGAAATTCCTGATTTCCCATGAGCATCATAAGCTTTTCTTTGCTCTGGATCACTCAACACTTGGTAAGCTTCCCCAAGAATCTGATATCAAATAAAAATACATAACTGAAGATACAAAAGCCAATAGCAACTCTCAGCATATATCAATCAGGAATGTTGAGAACCCAGCTTTACTGTCTCATTGTAACTTGGTTGTAGTTTCCCACGCCTCTCCATTAATAAAAAACTTATGCTCTCCTGCCCCTCTCATTCTTATTAAGTAAGCGGCTAACCTTGACCCATAAGTAGTCTCTCATTAAATTGTAAAATGAGGGGATTTTTAATTTTCATCTCTAGTTCAGAATGATAGGCTATCAATATCATTGAGCCACATATTAACATTTAATCTACTTACAGATCGAGCTACAGAGCAAAATGATAACATTATATAGTATTAAATGGGCTTTATTTAATTTTTCTGAACTCTATAACACTCAACAAGGCCCAAATTTTCCATTACTAGAGCATGGGGGCTCGTCATCGGAAACATATATGATATATCATAAGATGGTAGCTATAGAGTTTGGTTCTCTTCCCCTATTTTTTTATCTTTTAAAAATAAAAAAAAAAAAAAACTGCAAATTCAGGGTCTTTACGGATGACTATACCATAGAAGAAGAATCTAACTTCTAGTTGACCGGAAACTTTCTTCGGTTCATTCAGACAGAACAGCGTACTAAATCTGTCACTAATACATCCGATGCAGTAACAAAGCAGGGTATGCAACTTTTCTAATCTATTAATACAACTTTCACACCATAGCACAACTTGCAGAAGCTGGAGGGAGGACAAGAAGCTTACTTGAAAATTCTGCGCTGCCAAAGGGTCATTGGGATTTTTATCTGGGTGAACTTGTCTAGCCTGCAAAAAGTTGCAAATCAGCCCAAGAGATAAAATACCTAACTTGAAACATAGTAGGATCTTAATTCCCCTTAACAAGGATAGCACCATTTTGTTACCACTTCGAGAAATGCTTACAGCTAAAGATGTGCGTCCAGCTAAAACCAGGAGCAATTTATTCTACAGACAGTTTGTAGAACCAAAATTTACTACAAACAGAGCAGAAGTAAAGAATGATGAAATGAACCGCACCTTAACATAATAAGCTTTCTTAATCTCAGCCTCGGTAGCTGTAGGGCTCACACCCAACACATCGTAGTACTCAGTCTCCTTCACCATCGATGATGGTGATGATGATCTTAAAACAACTGTTGACCTAATTCATAAACAAATGAAAAACACTAAATAAGATGCGATCAGATCCAACACGAACAAATTCGACTGTATCCAGAGCGAACAGGATTTGACAACGGAACAAATCGGAATTCAAAGTGCGAGTGGAAAATAGAATTGAAGAAAACGCACCGTATTCAATAATCAAACAGGTTTGAAGGAATCAATCTGTTGGATTTGGTATGACTATGGAGCTGAAAATGAGAAGATAGATTTGAGTAATGGAAGAGATTGGGAAATTTTGCAGGATTGAATCGAATTGAATCGAATTGAACAGTGTAAGAAAATGGCAATTGACCGACCATCTCAGTGACGTTGACTACAGATAGGCAGGCTCCGCCACGAACAAGGACATATTCGTGGGGCCCTGCCTATTCAGCTTCACACAAAAATAAGAGGACACGGGCATTGTCCCATTTTTACCGTAATGATTCTGATTTTGAAATTCAATTCAATTCAATAATCTTTAATTAAAATGAATAAAGTAGGAGAAATATTTAATAAAGTATGAAAGATAGTGAACAGAGTAGGAGATAGATTTTCTATTACTTTAATGAGTAATTGAATTTGAGACGGATCAAAACAGAATACAAGTAAATAAAATTGAGACGGAGAGAGTATTATAGAGTTGTGAATCATAAATTATGAAAGATTGAATAAAATAGAAAACATACATATCAACGAATTACGAATCTAATAAATTTTTTGAGAACTAGCCATTTTATAACAGTTGCATGTCCGAATTTCATCGGACCATATCTATATTAGATGCTCTGCCTATTAAGTTTAAAATTATCGGACTAGGTGTTAATTGGAATTTGTAGATTAGTGTATTACGTGAGTGGATACAGAGTTCCAACATATTCAGCAGAGGAAACAAGAACATCGATCACAATTCAAAATTTGATCGTACTTTATCATTTAAATTTTAACACACTAACGTAGTTTAGTTGCTTCAAATGGAGTTTTGCAAGCAGTATCTTGATACCGTCTGTCTATGAGTTTTTTTTCAGATTAACCCATTGTATTATTTGAAATAGGCGGATAACCCCGTTGTATTATTTTTAAAGACGGTTTAACCCTTTATATTTTGTTAAACGGTGCAATTTACCCCTACGTTAGAAAGTGTGATACACTCACCTTCACTGTAATTGAGACTGCTTCGTAACAAAGTTTTTGTACAATTCATCTAAAAAAATCTAGTGATTGAAAAAAAGAAGTATTAGTATAAAATTTAATAATTTAAAAATAAAAATTAACTTATTTTAGTAATTGGTTCGTAACATAAATTTATAGATGGGTTGAAATATCCTATTGGAAAATAATTAGGTAGAAAAAGAAAGAAAGTGAGGCGATTTCGAAAATTATATCTTGAAAAGATTTTAAAAAAGTATTTTCACATTATTGTTGGAAAAAATTTTAATTTTTATATTTTTTTTATTGAAAGAGATGGCCAATTTATAATATATGTAGCTTCTAAAATTTGGTTATTTTTTAATCACTATTGCTATAAACGAGTAAATAGAGATATAAAATTTGTATAATAATTTACTAAGTGTTCATAGATCCAATAACATTATATAAAAAATTTATAGAACAAGCTTTAAAAAATTTCAACTTTTTAGGGGGTTAAATTTCCAATAAAAATAATACAAGGGGGTAATCCGCCTTTTATATTAAATACAAAAGGGTAATCCATCAAGAGTTAACGGAAAAGTTAACATTGTTAGTCGTATTTAACGTAAAATTAGCGTAAGGGGCGAGTTGCACCTTATAAATAAGAGTCAGTCTTTTGAGAGTCCACAATATATTGAGAGTCTTTGAGAGTCCTACATAATAGACAAACATATGCAATTTACACAAAAAACTATACAATCTCATTTTTTGCGGGTTGACCCGGGTAAACCCGCATTTTTTTTCCTTACAATACAGCTCCTTTCACGTGTCCATCCAGTCATATTGGTACTTTGGATCAAATGGTATTTATTTGATATATAATTGTCTATGTTTAGCATAAAATTATTGATAACAACCTATTTACCCCAAAGAAACACAATATTTATAAATAAACATAGAAATCAATTTCATTCATCAATCAATAAATGTCATACATATAAAACAATACAAAAAATTTAAAATCACTATATCCAAACTACAATCATCTTTGCAAACAAATAAAACACCCTTGAATTGTTCGTCGACTCCTCCATCCACGTCTCCATCTTTATCATCAATCGTTTTCTTCATTCGACTACCATTTTTACAAAAACCTAGTATATGCAAAAAAAACATCAACAATCTGGCAATTGTCATACACAATTTTACCATAACAATACACTATTGCACTACAACAATAGACAACCAAGTTGCATCACTCATTGGCTTGTCAAGCATAATCCTCACACTCAGGGGCGAGCCCACTCATGAAATTTTCGTGCGAAATTACTATAATACCCCTGGCATAAATATGTTTAATAAAATACCATTTTTCTTGCCCTTTGTGTTTTACCATTCGTAGAGTCGTAGAGAATAGAGATTATAAACGATAAACCATAACAAATCAGAAAGACAGATCTATATTTACGGAGTGTCCAACTACTAAACTAATTCAATACAAAACTATAAAACGCAAAGGGCAAGAAAAAAAATCTCAGAGAGACTCGGTTGTTGAATTTGATCTCCGAACCTTGAAGCAAATTCAGATATTCTTCGTCTTCAATCAACAAGAACTCACGAAGCATGCTCATAGTTGGTAAGAAATCCCTAAATTTTAATTTTCTGCACCTTTGAAAAATACATAAACCCTAAAAACTGAATTGACATTATACTTACTCTATTGGACCGATTCGAATCAATGTTAATCTGCTCTTGTTAGAGATAGATTGAGGGAGAGGGAGGTCCGTTCGTCCATCGGCTATAGGAATTTCAGATGACTCTGTCACATTGAATAATGGCTGAGGAGAATAGAGATGAGAGCCGAGAGTTTGTTAACTTGAATTGATGTTGCACAGGAAACCAAGTCTTGAAGAATGAACTACACAATAAAATAATCGATCATGTGTAATGAGTTGTGACCATGTGTTGGAGTGGGAAAGTTTTATCTATAGATTATTAGAGTTGTTTACTTGTTTTGTTTTAATACTTTTCTTCTAGCTAGCACATACTAGTATTTGTTAGCATGGTGGCTAAGAGCATATTATAATCATGTATATAAAACATTTATTATTGTTTGGATAATAGTTCTAATAAAGCTCCGCACTTAAAATTTTAGTTGGCCAAAGTTAAGATTAAAATCGATACCTTCTCTCTAGGCTTCTTCTCTTTCTCCAACTAAACTAAACAAACTTAAATCAATCAAAGAAAATTAAAACCAATCAAATAATCTTAAAAACTTTTAAACACATTACTGCTCTCTTATTAACCCTATATAACAAATTTATAAAACCTATAAAATTTTACCTTTATATCAACAAATTTTCACAACCCAATTATAATTCAATTACTATCCAAAGTTAAAATGTAATTAAAACTCCATCAATTTAAGTCACATGCCAAACAATCACTCAGTCTCCATTATCTTAAAATAGTGATCATAAATCTTGTCAAAAACTTTTAAATCTCGCTACCCCTGACCAAATTTCCTGCGTTCGCCCTGCTCACACTAACATGGGACTCAATGGACACATTCATGAACATATTCACACATCCATTCAACTATTTGGCAACTGTCATACACAATTTTACCATAACAATAGATTATTACACTACAACAATAGACAACCAAGCTGCATAACTCATTGGCAACTGTCATACACAATTTTACCATAACAATAGACTATTACACTACAACAATAGACAACCAAGCTGCATAACTCACTGGCTTGTCAGGGACAATGCTCACACTAGCATGAGACTCAATGAACACACTTATGAGCATATTCACACAGCCATTCTATTATTTGGCAACTGTCATACACAATTTTACCATAATAATAGATTATTACACTACAACAATAGACAACCAAGCTGCATAACTTATTGGCAACTGTCATACACAATTTTACCATAACAATAGACAACCAATCTGCATAACTCACTGGCTTGCCAGGGACAATGCTCACACTAGCATGAGATTCAATGGACACACTCATGAGCATATTCACACATCCATTCAACTATTTGACAACTGTTATACACAATTTTACCATAACAATAGACTATTACACCACAACAATAGACAACCAAGTTGCATAACTCATTCGCTTGTCAAGCACATTCCTCACACTAGCATGTGACTCAATGGACACATTCATGAGCATATGCACACAGACATTCAACTATTTGGCAACTGTCATACACAATTTTACCATAACAATAGACTATTACACTACAACAATAGACAGCCAAACTGCATAACTCATTGGCTTGTCAGGACAATCCTCACACTAGCATGGGACTCAATGGACACACTAATGAGCATATTCACACAGCCATTTCAACATTCAGAAGCATAAACCACAAAAATAACAGAAAAATGAAGCATGTCATGCCGATCTAACAACAGTCGAAGCAAAATTGAAGCATAAACCACAAAAACAACATAAAACGAAGCAGATCATGCCGCACAAAAATAGAAGCAAATCGATCAATATAAATCCTAATATTCTCTGTAACTACGATCAACAAACACAAACAGAAACTAGAATAAAGGAAAATCACGTAATCGTACCATGATCGAGAATCGTAGTGCTAACGAGCTGTAAAACAATCTTCCTCCCAATTATCTCATCCAACCGATTGACCACCAACGCGCCTATACAGTCACTTGTGAATCGTTCTTCTTCACCAGAGCTAACACCACCGGAAGGATGACCGGAACCAGATCCAGTCGGATTGGCGTTCGAATCCGCCAATGAAAGCACTTGAACAACAAAAATGGTAAAAAAAAAGTAACTAAAAACACAATGACAACGACAGAGAAGTATCGAAAAGCAAAAAGGAAACGAAAACAAGAGGAAATACCTGTAGATCGGAAGTAGTAGTAGTTGAGAAACATAAATCGACCGAGGAAAGCTTACCGGAGATCAATTTAGTCA